>JAUMJK010001304.1:1200000-1806300 GCA_033558105.1 Coccyzus lansbergi | reverse complement strand
CCGCCCGCCCCGGCGCGTGCGCACGGCGGGGGGAGGAATGCGTCGCTGCGGGCGCGCGCGCGCGGCGCCGGGGCGGGGCCGGGCCGGGTCAGCTGACGGGAGTCTCGCGCGGGGCGCGGCGCCATGGCGACCACCGTCACCACTCAGCGGGGCCCGGTGAGTGCGGCCCGGGCCGACCCCTCCGCCCCGCACCGACCCCTCCGCCCCGCACCGACCCCTCCGCCCCGCACCCCTCCGCCCCGCACCGACCCCTCCGCCCCGCACCCCTCGGGCTTGCCCGGCCCCTCCGCCCCGCACCCCTCGGGCCTGCCCGGCCCCTCCGCCCCCTTCTCGCGGCCGTCGACCCCGCGCCCCGCGAAGCGGCCTTGGGGGAGGGTGGCGCAGGGCCCGCTCCGCGCCCGAGGCGACTGGAGCCGAACCGAAGCGTCGCCTGCTCCTCTGCAGAGCGGAGAAAGATGGGCTGCGTCCGTGTGGCGGGTCCGGGCGGTGCTGGCGTTGAAATGGACGCCCGCGAGCGGCAGAGCCGCGCTCGGTGCTAGCGGGGAGGCGTGTGCGGAAGGTGCCGCCTGGAAAAACGGTTTAACCGTCTTCTGGGAGTTCGTGTTGGTAGTTTGTTGGGAATCTGCTACCGGTGAGACTTCTGCGATAATCTTGCCCCGCAGTTCTACCACATGGTGTGTAACTGCGGTGCAGCGTCAGCTCTCGGCTGAGGTGTCGTTCCTGTCGCGAAGGATGTGACAGTAATTGACAGTATGATATTGCTCTGCGGATGAAGCAAGATTTTCTCGACGATCGATTCAAACTGTTCTATTTTACTTCTAGAAACAGCTGGTGTTGGGTTTTTTTTTTCCTGTGTGTGTCTCTGCAGCCTTGATGATAGACCAGAGGAATGAATCATTAAACTAATTTTGAAGAACTGTGTCTATTGCTGTCTTATGACAGTAATAGTATATGATTATCAAATTTAATTCCTTAAGATGCCTTATTTGTCTAGTCTTCAAGAACAATTCCTTTTGCACTGGATTGTGATGGTGGTTGTTGGAATTAAAGTTTTAGATAAATGGAGTGAAATAAGTTGAGGGTTTTTTTATTTTTCTTGGTGCATCTGAAAAGATGACCGTTGTTTGAGTTGAATCTGTGATGAATTAAGCAGTTTCTATCCCTGAAGTCTTGTTTGAGAGTTGGTGCTGTGGTTTTACCTAAATAGTGTTGTGTCAATATCTAACAGGTTTTAGTCTAAAATAGCTCAAAATACTGTAAATATCTTAAAAATTAGTCAGAGTTTCTTCAAAAGTGACTTCACTTTTAGTTAGAAGATTAGTAGGAATTGGTGTGGGAGTAAGGATAGAAATAACTGGTAACAAGCTAGATGGTGTAGCTAAAGCTGAACAGTAGGCCTCACTGCAGTCTCAATCTGGAGAGGAAAAATTATGAAGATATTTCTCTCTCTGAAATGAAATGGCATTTCTTTTGAAGAAAAATTTTAATTTCTCTTAAAAACACCTCAGGTATTGAATGGAGATACTTTGAACGTCTGCTTATTTTAAGTGGTGAAATCTGCTTCCTTGGTTGAGATAAGATTTTAGTGAGAACCTTCTTATAATCTTGCAGATGTTTGAATATCATAACTGCTTAGTCCTTCTTAAGTGTTTTAAAGGAACTGCATCTCAATGGTTAGAAATTTATCCTTCTAGATGTCTTATTTCAGAATTAGTGAGGTAGTCCTGTAATCTTGGTAATCTTTTGGTACTTAATGGATTTAAGCCTGACAAATAGAAAGGTGTATGCTGGTTTATCTTGTATAACTTCCTCTTTCTGGTTTTCTTTGTATGTATGTGTGTTCACAATGCTGTTTGTGCCTGCTTTTCTTCGTCGTCTTAACCACTTTAGAGAGTTGAATATTTTCAAATGAATAAGTGATGCAACATTTGGTGTCCTCGCTTGCCAGCCCTTTATTCTCTCTAGAGTGCAAAATAGAATTGTAATTGTTCCCGTAAATACAGCTGCATTACAAATGAGCAGCCACTAAATGGTGCTAAAGAATCGGGACATATTTTCTCTTTACTGCTGCAGAGAACAGTTCTGTTTCTTTTACTTTGAACAGACCCAATAATATTTAAGGTTGTTTCATGCAGTTAAAAAAAAGATTAAGTGTCTTCTGTTTTTTGACAGTTCTTATTTGGAGAGCAATTAAAGTTTCTAATTGCTGCTTAGTTTTTCAGATGAAACAGAGATGGAATTTGTACTGTCTGTTACTGGTAAATGTTCTGCCAGAATATAAATTTTTCTGTTTGTTTTCAGGATGTTGCGTTTCCATGTTTTTTGGGGGTGTTTTGGTTTTGTTTTGGTTTTTTGGTTTGTTTTTTTTTTTAAGAACGCAGCTTTTGAAATAATCTAGACTGTAACTGAGTATATAAGGACTGCTAAATGATACCTTTTCCAAATGAGAGGTATTAATGAACAGTATGATTAGGCTTCAGGTAAAGCCTGAGAAACTAAAACCTTGTAGTTATGATTCGTTAGCTGGCCAAGCCCCTCCCTTCCATTAGTATCTGTGGTTATTCATCATGCTGACAAATACGTCAGGGCCTCCAAAAGATCAAATACGAAGCTAGGGCTGTTTAGTTTTCTGCTCCTAATATCCCTGATAGATACTACTATGATGATTGGAAATTATTTAATGGGCAGGCTATATTTATGATTACCTCTCTCTTCTTGTCCTAATGCTGTCACTTAATTACAGACAAGTCCTCTTGTCTCTGATTTTTACTCGATGTTTTGTTTTGAGTCTTCAAAACTTTCATTTTATTTTTTTTGACCGAAGGTGACAAAGGAGCAGTTCATGTTTGTATTACCCAGTATCGATATATGTTATGCTGTCACATGAGCAATTTTGAATATAATTTCCCATCACAAAAATAATTGTGTTGATAGTTCTGGGTATAATTCTTTTATTAGATATTTAGTTTCTTGTTAGATCCTGGACATATTTAGTTTAAAAATTCTGGTCTGTAAAGGTGGAAGTTTCATAATACCACTTGTTGCAGTCACTTTGGATTTCAGAAGCTGCTAGAAGAGTTGAGGGAGTAAGATATGATTGAATGTTTCTAAGCAAAATGTGAATTAATTTTTAAGTGCTATGATCTGGTGTCTGGAGCATATTCCTGCCACAGAAAATGTTGAGGGCAGCACTGGAAATGTTTTGAAGTTCTTGCTTTCTTAACAGATAAGAGAAGTCCCTTAAGGCACTAAGTAGCCTGTTTTCTGTTGGACCCAATGGCATTTCTTTAAACACAAACTTGGAGGAAAGAAAGATTTATATTGGTATGTCTAGTGGTAGTGTATTAAAAAAATCAGAAACCTGTTCATGGGATGATGGGCATTATATTTCTTAATGCTAATCCCAATGTGAATTCATGAGTTTACTTGCTTTGAGCTGTTTCTGTGGCTTTTCCCCATTTTTTTCTGAGTTACATTGAGTGCAGATGAAATCTACGTAGCTCAAATATACTGTAAATGCTTCTTGTGATTTGGGGCCCAGGGGAAGTACTAACAGGATAACCATTGTTTAGCAGCCCCAGATGAAAACAAAGAAAGGACTAACATTGCAGAATAAACAGAGTAGTAATATTTTAGCAAAGCAACTGACACTTGAAGGATAGCGGAATAGAAACTGCTCACACCTACAGATAAGCCTTATGTAGGAAGGGGGCCTGTTGTTAAAAGATTTCTGATAAGCAGGACAAGTCATCTGGACCTGTGATAAAAGCGGAAACACCATTGATAAGGACAACTGGATTCCTGAGAGCACAGATGCCGAAGGAAGTTAAGACAACTGCCCCCATCCCTGGGAAAATCTTTCACAGGCAGAAAACAGGAAGAGGTCTCTTCTCAAACTCATTATAATAAAAAGCGAGAAAGGGTTATGACTATGTATAGATGGTTTTGAAATATGTAACAGTTCACTGTATAAAGCCAAGATGAGTTGCCATGATGGACACGCATGTTGTTTTGGAGAAATGATTCTCCTGTGCGTCTCAGTGCTGAATAAACTTACCTACTTTATAAGTTATGGAGTCTTGATTCCGCGTGTCACTTGGATTTGGGATGTCTACAGACACTCATTCTATGTTTCATTTTTAGCGTGAATACAGTAGTTCCTGCCATACTTAGTAGGAATTCAAATTACTGGTTTAGTGATTGTAATCAGTGGTTCATATTGATTTCTTTTCCTGTAAAACCATACTTTTTTTCTTTATTAACAGTTGTGGAATGTATTTTGCAAATATTTAAATGTTAATGTCTTGGACAAATTTGAATGTCCTGGGAAAATCCGGAGGCAGTAGCTAGTGGCAAAATACTTTAGTCAAGAATAAACGTAGGCGGTGTACTTGGGGAAAAGGGAAAACAATGTTAAAGGTGATGATTTTACAGTTATAAAGCCTTTACAGGTAGACATGTGGAAGCAACAAAGTATATGGGAAGCTTCTGGGACAGGAAACCAGAGAACAACGAGAGAAGAAATGTCTGGTACCTTGTGGTTCATGGCACTTTTCTCATTTTGCTGACCTTAAAAAACCACAAACAAAACAAAAAAACCCCCACCAAAAACCCCAAACCCAAATCAGAAATAAAAGGCCAAAATAGCAAAAAAACTGTCAATGTAGTAAGCTTATATTCTTTCCTTTGTTCATCTCTAAATTGAAATTCTGAAGGACAGCCTTTGACTGCAGTTCTACAGGAGTTTAACTGCAGATGTGTCATACTATAATGTGAGTTATGTGGAGTCGTAGAATAGTTCATGTTAGAAAGGTTGTTATGAGGCTATGTAGTTCAACCTCTTAATAAAAGCATGGTCAATTTTTAATTCAGACCAGCTTGCTCCATGCCTTGTCCAGCAGACCTTTGGAACCTCTAAAGTGAGACATTTTGCAATCTTCCTGGGTAATTTGTTCCTATTCAATTGTCCTGGAGCCGATTCCTACCCCCATATAAATTTCACAATTGAAGTCTCCCCTCCCTTCTACTCTAAGCAGATCCTCAGCCTGTCCTCACAAGTCTTCTGCTACAGCTCTTTGCATGAGCCATCTTGCTGGGATCACTCAAGTTTATGATTTTTCATGTACTGCTTGACCCCAGGCAGTTTGCAGTATTCCAGATGTGGTCTAATGAGTGCTGGGTGAAGGGAAACAATTGCTTTCCTTAGCCCACTGACAATGCTTTTGTTGATTGAATGTCTATGCTTCATTGTTGTGAGAGTGCTCTGCTCATTTGTGCTTCCTTTCTGCCAGGATCTGCATATTTTCCTCTGTAGAGCTGCAGCCCTGATGGTTGTTGTTTAATCTGTACAGGTACTAAGGGTTTTTGTGTCCAAAGTACAGAATTTAGCACTTGTTGAATTTCATGTCATTTCCTGCCAGTTAATACTTATGGCACTCTGGTTGTTTGTTCTATCCTCAGCTATGCCAGTTTTTCTCCCCCAAACTTGATGTCCTCCTCAGAACTGTTGGAGGTATTTTCTGTCACTGATAAGGAAAATTGTTAGACATACAACTTAGTCTCAGTACAGACTTCTGAGAAACTTTGCTTTTAACCAATCTCCAGGGTCATTAACTGCTGAACTTTAACTCCTGAGCTCAATGACCCAACTTATTTTTCATCCATGCAGTGGTCTGTATTGTAAAAGTTTTGATACCTTCTACTTTACTTATTCACCAATACTAATAATTCTATTGTAGAAGGCAGGTTGGTTCATTAGGTTTGGATTTTTTTTTTTTTTTTAACCCTCTGTGAAGGCTGCCTAGTCCTAGTCCCTGATTTTCTCATGTTTCTAGAAATGGCTCCCAGAAGGACTTGGTCTATGAGTTTCATAGCAGCTGAAGTGAAGCTGACCTGCTTGTTGTTCCTCAGCTCGTCCTTTTTACCCTTTTAAAAACTCTGTATGCTGTACGCCGTTTGTCTTTCTCCAGTTATAGGGGACTTCCCATGACCTTTCAAAGTGGATAGACAGTAGCCCTGAAAAAATCCATCAGTTCGTTCTTTCAGGACCTCTGGATGCATCTTATCTGGTCCTAATTTTCAGTTCAATGTGTGAAACAGTAGTTAAAAATTCTCTTTAATTCACTCCCTTTTTCTTGTTAAAAACAATAGAACTATTTAAAGGACAACAGAACTCACTCTTAGAAGTAGCTACCTCTTCAGCATGTAACTTCTGAAATCTGGTACCAGAGTTTCTTGGTAACTGGTAGTGTAGACCTTGGTAAGAGTTCCCTGAATGTATCATGTCTCAGCCTGTGGTAAGTCAGGGCATTTTTGATTGTCCTTGGCTCTGTGGTCACTTTTACTCCCTTGTGTAGATACCAATAGTCTCATCATCAGTTAATGTGGTAAGGGTTCTGATGGCTTCCCCTCCTTTTCCCTTTGCTTTCAACCCTTGTTTCATTTTCTTCTGATCAGCCATCTGCAGTAGCATACTTAACAATTGACTTGGCACCATTTAATGTTGCAGAAGAAATCATAGAACAACCAGGTTGGAAGAGACCCATCGGATCATCGAGTCCAACCATTCCTATCAAACACTAAACCATGTCCCTCAGGACCTCATCTACCTGTGCCTTAAACACCTCCAGGGAAGGTGAATCAACCACCTCCCTGGGCAGCCTATTCCAATGCCCAATGACCCTCTGTGTGAAAAACTTCCTCCTAATCTCCAGCCTAAATCTCCCCTGGCGGAGCTTGAGGCCATTCCCTCTTGTCCTGTCCCTTGTCACTTGGGAGAAGAGGCCAGCTCCCTCCTCTCTACAACCTCCCTTCAGGTAGTTGTAGAGAATAATGAGGTCTCCCCTCAGCCTCCCCTTCTCCAGGCTCCACAACCCCAGCTCACTCAGCCGTTACTCATAAGGCCTGTTCTCCAGCCCCTTCACCAGCTTTGTTGCTCTTCTCTGGACTCGTTCCAGAACCTCAACATCTTTCGTGTGGTGAGGGGCCCAGAACTGAACACAGTATTCAAGGAGCGGCCTCACAAATGGGGCTGAGAGTAAACAGGAGGGCAAGACTGAGACAGCCTAGTCCTAAATTAGCTCAAATACCTGTAGAACATGACACTGCCTTCTGTTTGAAGGAGCTGAGATGCAGTTATACTTGCAGTGTTTCACTTAGAACATCTTCAAAACTAGCTCTTAGGTGGTTTTAGCCAGACGGAGAGAGCATTATTATTCTGTTTCTAAATAAATCTTTTTTTTTTGTATGCAATGCTGTAAAAGCTTATTGCAAAGTAATTATTATACAAAGTAGTTTATTTTTATGAAAGTCTGCTGAAGACTTTTGTCCTGAATTGCAGTTCTATCATTTTGCTGTCTTGCTTAAACAGTGTATTTTAATAAATTTCAATATATTAAGTGGAATTAAATGTTTTGTTCTACTGTCAGTGGTTGAATTTCACATTTTTCCTTAAATATTGTTGTAATGCACTTATTGTAAGGTGAGTGTTGAGTAGTATCAGTGTTAAAAGCTTGTGACTTCTGTTCTCACTTTAAAAACGAAAACTGTGGTTGAATTCTGGTTATGTAACTATTTGTTTCAGGTTTGTAGGTGGCATTTACGTGCGTGCTTTTAAATGCTTTGAGGAAGAATGAATTAGCCTGTTTTATTTGCAGCTAAAAATATTGCACACTACTGATTTATCTCCATCAGTATGAAACCTACTGATAATTGCATAAGGACTTACTGAGTAGTGTATTTTCCTCAATAAGCATCTGCCCTAGATATTTTACTGAATGTATCACCAGGACTTGTACTAGATCTCAGTCAGAGCCGAATGTTTAAGATGGTGGCATATACGTCACCTGTTTCCCACTCTTTCTTTTGAAGAAGTTTGCTACTTGCATCTTTTGAGAGTTTAGTTACACTGTCTGTGTTCAGTTTCTGTGTGCATTATCTCTGCAGTTCCAGAATAGGAGCCTTCATGTGAGGTAAAAAAAAAATCAATGTAGATACTGTATTATAGCTTTCGTTTCCCTTAAGAATTTTCTTTGTCCCTTTTGGACCTGCAGAAAGCAAGTTATATATTTTATTTTGGAGCAGTATGTGGATGACTTAAATAGACCTCTCACTTGTTGTGAATGAATTAAGATTACCAATGTCCACGTTAAGTTGTTTGAGACAAAATATGTTATCTTTTTTGAGAAGCTGACAGAGGTAGATTATGCATATGGAAGTTAATTTCAGGGCTGCAGTCACCACTTACTACTATGGGAAATTTTTATGATGTCTGTTCTTAGATAAGCTAATACCAGATTTGAAACTTCTGGAGGTCAAGGATTGGAGGGCACCTATAGTGTTGTAAATGCCATTTCCATGCTAATTCTGGTGCTATTTCAACTCTTTCCTAAATGAATTATGTTTTATTTTAAAACTCCTTCCTTATATCGTGTATTAAACTGAGAAGGCTGTTACTAGACCCCATCTAATTTCCAGTCTAACATAAATAAGCTTACTTTTAATGTTAGCTCTATCTTTTAGCTTGGTCTTCTCACTTACTGCCCCCATTTCTCCCACACTTTTCAAAACTTAAACTACTTAAGATCTTAATCATAGAATTTTAAGGTGCTTGTAAGCAAAATTGAATCCCTCTTTTCCCTCCCAACAGCCTAGCAGCAGGCATTCAGTACTTCCTCCTTAGCTTTTCTAAGAAGCTTCCTTAATGGCATGTAATTTACCTACTGTTGCCAAGATCCTGAGGCTCTCTGACAGATATTGCAGTCTTGCCAAATCACATTTGCTGTTGCTATCTGCAAGATGTAGTTTTGGCATGCGAGTGCTGTCTGTTCTTCAAAACTGTGTCCTAGAGGCCTGTTAACTTCTTAAGGTATGTTCTGTAGGCATGTATCTGCTAGATACACAATTGAGTAATCCTACCTGGAATATCAACGTAAGATATGCTGCTGACTTTTGTCTTGATGCAGTAGACAGATCTGTATTAAACGTGTAAACAACTCTATAGACAACAGAAATGAGTACAGTTTAATTGTAAATATTCTATGTCACTTGATTTACCTTTTAACATGTATTTTACTTGTTTTATTGTCACTATCTAAACGTGTTATTGATAATGTTCACTTAGTATTTAAAACTTGGAAATGACTTACCTTGCTGAATTGGCAGTAATAAGATTGATGGGTAATAGGTAGAAACTTTCCCTTATTTAACTGCAAAGCTAACAGAAAATACATGGTGACTGCTGATTCATGTTGGAACATGTGACAGGGTTCCTCTAAGATTTTTTAGCTTCGAATTTTTCATAATGGTTCATTCTCGTGACAGACCAGATTTTTTAATTACTCCACTACTGTTTTGTGTACAGTGGAATTTAGTCCCCAGGTTGTTCCAGTGGTCAGTTTCAGGCTGGCTGTACTTATCATTGGGAAAGTAGTATGGCATCTTTGTTATACTGAAGGATTCAGTTCGTAGGAGACATTGTCTTTATGATCTGTCTTGAAGGTGACTGTAAAAGTAGCCCTTTCATTTGAAAGCAGTGCTATGTCTTGTGACGGGTGGCTGGATGCAACATGAGTGCTTGAGGTGAAAGATGGTTGCCAGCAGATGTCACATGTGAATAGAATATAAAGCTCTGTAGCTCTGACTTCTGTATGGACTTCTTAAATGTTTAGGTGAAAAGCAGTGTTGGCTCTATGACCTACTTTTTACAGAGGCTTATGTTGGAAATTAATATTTTTTGAAAGTGGAAATAACATTCTCTACATGAGTTTGCAGTGTTGTCTTTTAATTAGTTCTTTGTTCATGCTGTCAGAACTAGACTAAAGTCTGCTGAGTGCTTTTGCCAACCTTTGATTTGTATTTGTCTAACTTTTTCATTACTGAAGTGGAGGACTTAAGTTTGAAGGTTTTTTTCTTTTTCTGTTTCTTTTTAAGGTATACGTTGGTGAGCTTCCACAAGATTTTCTTCGCATTACCCCAACCCAACAGCAACAGCAAATCCAGCTGGATGCCCAGGCAGCTCAACAGCTACAGTATGGAGGATCAATGGGTACAGTAGGCAGACTCAGCATAACTGTAGTACAGGTATAAATTGTACCATCTTCGTGCAACTAAGTAATTATAATTAATTGATATAATTAGTCTGTTTTGGTGGGTGGCCACTAAAAGACTTTATGTTGAAATTTGAATTACTACATTACTTGTATATAGAGATTGAGTAACTTTTTCAAGTTTTTGTAGCTTCTTGTTTCTGAAAATCAGCATTTTTTTCAGTTTCACAGCTGCAGCATGCATGGTGCAGCAATTTCCTGTAAACCTTGCTATTGTAGAACATAATCAAGTAATCTCATGATTTTTTTTTCCACAGTGAACAGTTTCCCATCCCCATTTACTCTAATGCATTTGCTATTTTTCCTATTGCTTTCTATGTTTTTTTATTAATAACAAGTGCATAGCTCTTAATTTTCTGCTTCCTCTTTTTCCCCTTGTTATCCTTTCTTTTATCTCTTGGTAATACTGTATTATTGCATTCATAAGATTTCAAGTTTTGAAACATCAGTCTTGACGCAATTCTGTTTGTCTGCATTAGCACACCAGCTGTCCTTCATTTTAACTTAACACGCCTCATCTATTTAGAGGTGCTTTTTTTCAAGTCATTCTATAAAAAATATACTAAAGAGATATTTAGCCTCAAATTTAGCACCAAGCCCAGAATAGTGTGGTTACTGCTTCCATGGTGAGACCTTTGTTTGAGATTAGGCCTGTCTGGGATTTCTTGGGAAAAGAGACACTGATCCTTCCTTTCTGTGTCTTACAATGGTGAGTTTGTTCTTTCACAGCTAGTATCCTTCCTTTTTTAAAATGATGATAATGCTTTTTCGAAGCTTATTACTTATAAGGTGTAGACGTTTGAACTCATTGTATTCAGTTGTGACCCATTTTCTGGTTCTGATTAATTTCTCAAACTTTATTTAGAAAGTGCAATGTTAGAAGCTGCTTCTTCAGCTTTGAACAGCAAAAAATATTACCACTTTTAGAGGATAGCAATGGAAGCTTTAGTATCACCTTTTGTAGGAGCTACAAATAGATGTTTCAGGTTAAGCCTTAGGCCTATAAGGAGGCAAAACTTTATCAAACAGCATGGCAGGTCTGTCTTGACTCTCTAGCAGTTTCTACCAACTTGTTTGCTACTCCTTAGGTTGTTCATCTTTGGCCGTTTGCTTGGACCTCTGAAAGTGCTTTTCGTCACAGCATGTTGATCCAGTCCGTATAGATGGTAAAAGTTCCTGGAGTAGATAAGAGGGCAGACAGTACAAGGAGGAGTTCTGCATCTCACTTTGAGTGGCTGTGTATAGAAACATCCAGATTCCTGTTTGGATGGCTGAACTTCTGGAGCTGATACTGATCTTTTATCAGATTCAGTCCTTGTTAATATTTAGGTGCTTGTGCAGAAAAGAAAAAAATACTTGCCTCATTTCAAGAATAAAGCCTAAGGGCTGTTCTTGATGCCTTGGCTGTATGTAACCTCTTGTTAGAGATTCACGGGGTAGTTGAGGTTAGAGGTGACATCTTGAGTTTATTTTGTCCCAACCTCATCACACCCCTAACGCTTATTCCCTTGGGAAGTCAAGAATTAGGCAGATAAGGAAAGATAGAGAGTGCTAGGGAACAGTCTTAAGGGGGTATCTTATCAATGAGTAGTCTCAGCCATCAGGTATTTATGAAGAAGACAGCTTGGCTCTTGTCAGTCCTATCTAGAGGAAAGACAAGAGGTGCAGTGAATACAAATTGAAACACAGCAAACTCTTGTTTGAATATATGAAAAACCTTTATACTATGACAACTGTCAGACATCAGAATAGGTTGACTGAAAGGTTGTGGAGCTTCCATCCATGTCACTCAGAACTTGCCTGAGCATTTGACCTTGCCTTCGGTAGGGACCTTGGGCTAGCCAATCTCTGGAGGTCCCGTCCAACCTCAGTCATCCTGTTATTCTATGAAACTACTACTTGTTCTAGCGACCATTCGTTGGACTCTTAAGGCTGTGCATTTCCTAATGTAGCCCAAGTTGCTATCTGTCATTTTTGCTGCAAGGCTGCATTGCTGGCTTATATCCAACTTTGTGTCCACCAAGACCCCCAGGTCCTTCTCTGCTCCGGCACTGTCTGGCCAACAACCTGTAGTGATACATGTAGTTATTCGATCTCAGGAGCAGAAAGCTTACAAAAAGTTTTGAAATTCTTGTCTGCGCACCTCTCCAGCCTGTTATAGTCCCTCTGAATGGCATATGACCCTGCAGTGTCCTGAGGGATAGTCTGCTCTACCTGCCCGACAGTTTATGCAAGAATGCTGTGAGAATCTTGGCTGTATATTGAGGCATGGGATATCCTAGATAGGAGATATACCATAGTTTAGCTGTGGAACGTGAAAAGCTAGTTGAAGTCTGTTGTATTTAAATGTGTTGATTAAGTATGCAGAGCAGCATACCTTAATTCTGTTACTAATAAACTAGTGGAAGATCAGAAATTGCTTTTCTGGAGGTAGTTTACTGCTTTTTTTTTTTTTTTTTTTTTTTTACTCCCTTTCAGATGTATGGAGTTGGTGTGTATGTCTGAGCATGGTTGATTGCATCCTATAAATTACTAGACAGATAATCATATGTTTGCTTTCTTTTGGTGAAGTTTTATGGTAAACTACTTAGTCTCAGGACTTCAGAGTCTAGAGCATGTAATTTGGGTACCAAATTTTGAACTAATTGTTAAGTATGCGTTTACAAGGAAAAGTTTGAGAAGTTTCTCACCAGCTATAACGTATGAATTAATGAACCAGCATGTGTCCTGAAGGCAAAAAGGGCTTTCCAGGCCAGAGCCGTAGCCATTGTAACTGTCTTGTACAAATCTCAGCTGTTCTGGTTCTTTAAGTGTCTTGTAGATGGGAGACATCCTAGGCATCATATTTTGTTACTTGTCTTGCTATTAAAAGAACTATAGGCTACTTACTACAGGCCAGAGAAATAGCATGTCCGAGAAGTCCAGTTTCTACTTTGGCATAGGTGTGCAACAATACTCAGTGTTGTTTTCAGGACTGTCATCAACTTGTTTTGTTCTATCCTTCTGATGTTACAGCAAAAGTATCTTGAATATGTTCTGATTCTATACAGCATCTGTTTTTATACTAAGGTATAACTTGAGCTGCCCATTGAATTAAGTAATATCAAATGTGAACGCTGAATTAAGTAAGTATTTTAATCACTTTGGAAAGTCTGAGCTACTAGGTCTTACCTTACTTGAACTTCTTTTGCAGTTAATGCTTTTGTATTGTGTGTTATTCTTAAAGCTACTGGATTTTATTTCATCCTTTATAAGTACTTCAGTGACAGAGAATATGCAGGATACCTGTCATGTCAATATAATTGTATATTGGAGAGCAGATACTTAGGCAAAAATGGAACTTATTACTATTTCCTTATAATCGTGTATCTTTTGGTTTGGTATGAGATATCTTGTTTTACCTTGGTGAAGTTCTGTATTTTCTGCGACAGGTGAAAAAGAGGTTTCCTTTTCAAGTTCTCCCAGACATTTAATAGTGTTATTGGCTTTTCTGTGTTTTAATCTGAATGTGGTTTTTATTCTGTTTTTTTTTTTCCTTCCTACCTGCCTCATAATTGAACCTAGTCCTTTGTTCAATATCTGATTCTCTTTGTGAACTAACAGTAATTAATTTCTCAAGTTAATGTAAGTATTGTACACTTAGAGGCTGTCTTTTCTTTCCAGGCAAAATTGGCAAAGAACTATGGAATGACTCGCATGGATCCATATTGTCGGATACGGCTAGGGTATGCTGTGTATGAAACTCCAACAGCACATAATGGAGCCAAGAACCCCCGCTGGAACAAAGTTATTCAGTGCACTGTCCCCCCGGGTGTGGACTCTTTTTACCTAGAGATATTTGATGAGGTCAGAGCTACAATATATGTTTTTTTTTTCCTCTTCATTGTCTCGTGTTTGGACTCAGATTTGGGGGACATCTTGCTGTTTCTTAGCTGTGCTCTCTAGAGATGAAAGTTGTCCAGAATCCCAAGAGCAGCAGTACTTCACCCTTCCCCAAGAGTGTTGCTTTTCCTTTGGTAACTCTTAAGGGATATTAGCAGGTTTCTTTGCAAAGGAAGAAAAGCAAAAATGTCCCAAGTGGTGTTTAAGCTCCTCTTTGCTTTCAGAATACCCCGTTCATACTAAAAATAGCCTGTTTATACACTGCTATTTTATGCAGAAATTCTTCAGTTCTTATTCTAACGAAGGAGGACCTTGGAAGCTTTTCCAAGCTCGGAAATGCTGCAAATAAGGCTGTTGAATATAGACTGTGTGTAGTCACTAGGATTTAGTAAGGCAGAAACATAATTAATAATTCCCTGAATTTCATTCCAAGTGGGCATGTTGGCATTTGTCTATGCTTTACTTGAGACACAGTGGTAATAAATACCTAACAGTTTCACCTTCTTTAGAGATTGAAGGTGTCTGAGTAATGGTGCTGGTAGGTGATCTGCTCTGTAAAGCTTTTCTAGCAGAGTACTGTCTTGAATTCTAGTATATTGTTCTGCCAGATGTTGTGATTATTGGCAGTGGGGATTATGTACCTGCATCTTGATTGTTTCCAGTTCAGGATATTGACTTTGACTTGACACAAACATGCCTTCTTATACAGTTTAAACTAAGAGGCTACAACTGAGGCTAAAGTCGCTGGTTTGCTCCTTTTCTGCTGTCTTTTTTGTTGTGTGTAGTAAAACTCGAACCTACACTAGTTGTGAGGCTTTTCACTGCTGATTTGTGGGCTCAGCTGACTGGTTGAAGTGTCTGGTTTTCTTGCTCCAGTTGGAGTGGCAGATCAGCACTTGTATTGGCTCTTGAATTACTGGAGTTCACAGCCTGTTGTAGTAGTGTAAACAGAAGCTGTTTACATTCATTCAGTGGTCTCTGTAATGATGTAACTAGATTCACAGAGGCAATGTTGATATTAGTGTGTTGTATTCCTAGAAATGTTCTGCTTCACGTTTTCAATTTCTTCTTCTTAGTAAATAACTGTAATTGGTCTATAGTCCCCCTTAAAGCATCATTCATCCTTGGTGGAAAGGAGATGGCTAAAATATTTACCAACACTTCGTAATTTCAAAAGCAATACCTTAAAAATAAAATTGGCAATATGAAATAATTTCAAGATTTTTTTTTTAGTATAGTTAACTTGATAATATTTTTTTAATTACATTCTAGCGGGCCTTTTCAATGGATGACCGCATTGCATGGACACACATTACAATTCCTGAATCTCTGAAGCAAGGAAATGTGGAGGATGAATGGTATAGCCTGAGTGGAAGGCAGGGTGATGACAAGGAGGGAATGATTAATCTGGTTATGTCGTACACGGTAAGCCAAGTTTGGGTTGAGAAGAAGAAGAAGAGACAGAAACTTCTTGGGTAGTGGGAGGCACATATTTTAAATTGAAATAGTAGTTTCATTGTACATCAATGGGTATTTGTGCGTGTTAGCATTTAAAATAATCATAAACTTTGGGAATGGCAATAAAAAAATATTAGTTTATGAGAGTAAATACTTTTTGGTGAAGTGGTAGGCGAGTGTTTGTAACTACAAAACCAGGTAAATAAAAATTCAGCTTATTCCTGCGCAAATTGAAGTATAAAAAAGAAATCCTCACTCAAAAGGTCCATTGTAATTTCTTATTTAATCTAATAATAACTGATCTTTTTCCTCAAAATGTTTAGAAAGTCATATCAAACTAAAAGCAAAAATAATGCAATCTCTTCTGTCTTTCCTGGATAAATTGAATGCTCTTTGTAATGGTTGTTTTACTTCTGTTCTTGTTCTTTTGGTGCTTTTGCTCATGAACTGCTGAGTTAAACCTACCAGTTTAGCATCTTGTGGACTATTTTGTCATCAGTCACCAATATCTTAAGTAATTGTTGGATAGTGTATGTAACATGTGCAGCCCTGAATATTTACTGCTATGCTTGTACATGATCAAAAGTTCCAAGTTGCTTTTGAGTGCACACCTGGGAACAGATGTTCCTTGCTCTCTGAAATTCATGTTTTGCCCCACTTCTGAATAGTTGTTCAATTACATCTAGGAGAAATTTTGTAATTAACCTTTAAAACTGTCTCCCTGTGAATGTACTGTACATAGAATCTGACCTTTGAAGATGTTCCAGGATCAAACAACAGAAATTGTTGTTGTAATATGGAATGGAGTTAAATGGATATTTTGTTTAAAGTACTGTTTTACCTTAAAAATGATTTGAACTAAAATTTGCTGCTAGAAACAGTATACTAGTTTTGTTTAAATTCAAGTTTGCTCTCAGTTTTCATTTATGATACACTGTATATTCATTTCAGAAGAATAAGGCATGAAAACTGATTAAAACCTTGTTTTAAAATAATTTGCTTCAGTAGCAAAATTTCAGTGGCAAATCTTATTGAACTGTTCAGAAGGCTATTTTGACACAATGTTCATATTTACAGGCAAATTAATTGTCATTAAAAAGGGTGATTCAGTTAATTTGCCAGAGATTTCTCTTAATATAGGTAGGCGTTTAGTTGAGTTACATTGTAATATTGAACATGGGACATGGATTTGCAATGGGGTGGTCTTTTTGCAAGTACTGTTTTAATTTTAATTGCTGGTTTGTTTAGTTCTTTGGTAGTTCTAATCTGTCTATTGTGCTTTGTGTGAAGTCTTTGCCAGCTGCCATGATGATGCAGCCCCAGCCAGTAGTCCTGATGCCGACTGTGTATCAGCAAGGAGTGGGATATGTGCCTATAGCAGGTATGTTTTCTCACCTCGAAGACTCTTAAAACTTCCAAGTGACTGGAATTAGCAAATTTCTTCTTTTTTTTGAATGTAAATGAAGCTATAAATTTTGTCCATCACTACTATTTCTGTGATAGCATCATTGGGAGAAGAGCTGGCAAGTTAGGCGTAGGTCTGCTTTCAGTATTGTATCATGTTTATGGGAGCTGCATGAGTTTGATTAAATGGATTAAAATTACTATCGAGTTGGAACAAGTGCCCCAAAGGCTTCTCGTTTTGAGCATTTATTTTAGACTTATGCCCAGTCAGTGAATAATTAAAAATCTGCAGACTGCACTCTAATGTATCTTGTCCTTATTTAAATAGTGGCAATCCATGTGTTCAGACTCCAGAAGGTGCACCAGATGACTTGTGCTATCAGAACTGCAGCTTAAATAGCTCATGAAGGGATAGACTGTGCTCTTTTGAAGATACTTTGTTGGAAACTTGCTATGCTGCGTGTGAAGTCTGTAGCACAGTGGATTAAAAATGTCAGGGAGCTCTAAGATAGTTATGTACATTAAGAACAGCTAAAGTATAGGCAATTCTCTTGGTCTGTGCAAAGTAAGTTTTGGACTTGTACAGAAAGGTATGTTAACTTAAGTTTTGTAACTTTCCTATCAGAGATGAAAAACTTAAAGTATGTAAATACACTTGAATTTGCTCTACTTAGACAACATACATAAAGTTGTTTTCCTGGGAGTGTTTCACTTACAGCTCTTTAAAGCTCCAGTTTGTTGTAAGGACATTTATTCAGTAATATGTGTGCCTTTTAGGGAAACTAGGATGTAAAGTGTATTTAGAATTTATTTGCATACAAGTGTATGAACAAGTGATAGTGTGTGGGAAGTAGTTACGGTGGTAAGGGCTGACACAACAAATACATATACTATTTTCTTGAAATTCTTTTACCTGATTGACTTTAAAATTTCACTTTCAGTAAATACAAACCTCTTCAACAAAAGACTGGATACATAACTTGATGAATCATACTTCCTGTTTCATTTTTATAGAGTTAAGTTAGTGCAAAACGTGGGAATGTTTGGTTACATACTTTATTCCTTGATGAAAACATGCAGTTTGTTTCATTTAATTTGCTTCTGTCTATAGAACGGGTTAGTTTTCAGGATTTGTCTTGCTTACTTTGCTAACAGAGTAGTTTCAACTTGTGTGTGCATCCTGAAGTGTGATTCCGTTGTGTAAACCAGAAGTTGTGTAGCTTTTCTGTTTGAAATGGTTGCCAGATCTTTCTTGCTTATTGAGATGTTCATCATGTCCCTATAAATTGAAGCAGTTAGTGAACTTCATACATAATTGTCTTAGGTGTGGTTGAAAGAAAAACAATAGTTGAGGTAGTACATATAACAGTGTAGTAGGTGTTGCAGAATTTCTTGAATTGAATAAGTCGAAATGAAAGTATTCTTGTTGCAAAATTACTGTGCCAGTCAGGATACAAACAGGAAATAAAGAAGAGACTAGCTTCTAGTATTAAAACTAGACAGAATCAGATACAACTAATACTAGGCCTTCGAAGTTGGAAAACCATGTACTGTGGTGTGCCTTGATGTTCAGACCTCACTGTTCTGTAGATTTTGTGTTTGTCTTGGATTTTTACAGTATTATTTATTAAATCTATTTGGACAAGTGACAAAATAAGTAAAGTTTAGCAAATTATAGCAATGCCTGATGTTTTAGCATATGAAGATTTGCCTTAGTGTAATAATTTAATTGTGCTCTGTGTTGGAGCATCACCTTTCTTGGTCCTTGCAGAATGCTTATTTAGTTACTGCTGTGATAATATTCTGTATTAAAAATTCTTCCTGAAACTATGACTTGTATTTATAAAGCATTGCAAAGTACTACACCTTGATTTGAAGTTTTCTTTTGTTCTAGGAAAGCTTAGATGTGCTTGCTTGACTTTATACACACCAAAATTATTACAAACCACCTTTGAGGCATTAAGGATTTTTTATCTTTTTGATTTTTTTTAGTAATATTGCTGTGCTTTGTTTGCTGTTTTAGAATTTCTGTGGGTGTTGCCTATGTTTTTCAAAGCACTGTGAGTTTTAAAGCTTTTGCCTGTTTACTGTCAATGGCCTGCTCAGTTAGCTAGATGACTTGGTTTGGACTTTGAAATTGACTTGCATTCAGAATCCTTTTACTCTTAATAAAAGCAATTTCAAATTATAAAAGGAACCAACAGTGCATATTGGAAGACGCGGAGTGTTGTCAGAATATTTCCTATGTCCTGAACTAGATGCTTCTCCTGTATTCTGCAGACTTTGTCAGAAAGATGTATGCAAACTACTGGCCTTCCCTGCCCAGCAGAATTGATTGTATCCTCTGGAGAAACTCTGTTGGTATACTTTCATTGGAACACTGTGCAGGGTTTTCTTTCTTTTTGAGACTGCTTCAAGAAGGGCAATGGAAAGACATCAGTGTGCTCCACACGAATGTTTACTGTCTCCCCATCTTCCTCACTCAGATTTTTTACCTATTTATTAAATGAATGTAGTCAATAACAAGTTCTGTTTGTTTGCTTCAGAAGTTGCGGGGTTTGCTTCAGAAGTTGAAGAGCAGGACAGAATAGTTAACTACATCTGAAATGAAGGAGTTTCTGCTGATGGGCAAGGCTGTTATAGTCTAAGTCTTATCTATGATGGAAATACAATGGGTGGGTTAAAATGCTTGTCCAGACAATTTAAGTTATTTGGTAGCTGTCCAAATAACTGGCACTTCAAAGAGAGGTGTTGCTAAGTCAAATTAGGCCAAACTGTTTTTTCTGTAATGGAAAATTTTTGCACAAAACTTAGTATACGTAAGTAAGCTTCTAATTAAGGTCAGAGCAACTAATTCCTTTTATACTTCTCTCTTATAGAGTTAAAAGGTAGTAGCAAGCAGTCCCTATGATATGCAGATGGAGCTTAAAATGCCAACACAACTCATACTTTTTTTCCCCCCACGTTTGATGATAGATTTTACAGAATTGTGACGAAAGCATAAATGACCATAAAGTATTCTTGCACCATGTTAAATAATTTCAAAAGTTTTAAAAATTAAAATTAATTAGCGCTAGTTGCTACAAACTATAGTTGCCATAGATAATCTGTGGATTGGGTTTGGGAAAATTAGAATTTGTCAGTCTTGTTGCTCCTGTGAAAGCTGAGTCTATCTTCTATCTCTTCCTGTTTAACTTTCTAAAGATTACTTAATTTAGGCTGTAGAATAGCATGGTGTACTGGTTGCTTACAATCCAAGTTGGTCATCTTATTAATGTATCAGAGAGCAAGCTAAAAAAAGTTAGTTCAATGAAGCAATCACTATTTATTAGCTCATAAATATTCATGGCACAAATAGGAAATCTATTTGTACTTAACCTACCATTCACACAGGTGTTCGTAAGGTAAAAACCCATGTGTTTCAGAGCTCTGTTAGTGTCTGGAATATTCTTCACTGAGGCCAAGTTGTGCACATGCATATACTACTTCTTTAGGTATTGTTGATATTTGTTCAGAAAGCCATGGATAAATGTTGTCCTTTGTGGGCTATTAAATGTAATTGTTGCTCCAAACATGTGATGACTGACTGACTTTGAAAATGTTTCCTCTAGCTGTTACTTCTGTAAAAACAATGCAATTGGGAAAGCTGTTCAGAGCTCTGAGACAAATCAGTTGAGAAACTGAATCTTAACAGCATTTAGTTCTTGGTATTAGGTAGTTTAAGTTTTACCTGCTTGCCTCAGTTTATCCAACTTTGACCTTTGGAAGCTAAATGGTTAATTTCCTTTTAAAAATAGATTAATATTTCTTTCCCATGTCTTATTCCTTTCTCCTTGCCCCCTTCATTTTCACCTATCTTTAGGGCTTGAGTACTTTGCTCTGGGTAAGTTTCCAAGCTCTTGTGTCACTCCCATCCTCATTGACTCAGGAGTCTTTGCATGAGCTCATCTATACAGCTTTATATGTTGCAGCAGACTGTATCACAAGGTATTGCCACTTAGATGTTACAATAGAACAATTTAATGCATCTCTTGGAAATTGTTCAAGTCCTTCTAACCTCTTGGAAATTCTTTAAAGGTATATACTCATCTTCAAGCTATATTAGCTAAAGTAATTGATGATAATGGTGTTGTTGGGTAACATGTCCTGTTAATATTCAGAAATTGTTGTATGTCAGTGAGCTGTTCTTGTGGATAGTAGTGGTTTCCTAGAAAAGAAGCTTTGTAATTTGTAAGTGAAGAGCTCTATTCTGTGGTGTTTAGAAGACAGACTACCAATTGCCTTCTGTTAATCTTCAAATAAGATTAATTTCAAAAAGATTAATGCTTTTTTCATCAGTGTGTAGACTTAATTTACCCTGACAGCTTTGATTTCTGATATTGCAGTGGTATTGTGATATCCTTACCTTTGATAAAAACATTGGTCTTCAGTCAAGTATGTTCAGAAAATTCTAGAGTTAGGCCTTGTGAGATAAAATGTCATTTTTTAATGCTCTGAATTTCAGAAAGATACTGTAAGTAAAACTAATATGGTTGGTTGTTGCAAAATATTTGGTTTATTCAGAGCAGTGGAATTGTAGAATATGTCAGTCCATATACCTCACTTTTCTGGTACTTAGCAAAGAAGCAACACCTAAAAAAAAAAGTGATCATAGCAGGAGCATTTTAGCACTGATATCTTAAAAAATATCATTAAGATCTATTTGTGTATTGTTAGAAAGGTGATACTGATTTTTATAAATTAAAGAATTTGTGCTTACAAGGTTTTTACTTTACTCTGAAAGGGTCTATGCATGGGAGAAAAATATCAAGTTAATAAATATAACATAGGCTACTTGACTGAACAAGTAAATAAAGTAAAAAGTGTGTAATGCCTTGTGTGCAGTTAGAAAATATTTACCCTCTTAATGCTGCTTTGATGCTTCCATTGTTGCGCATAGCAATTGACTTGCTATTGTCCACACTTGTTTCATGTATTGGAATGTCACTGCTTATGCCAGCATGTTTGCCATTGACATTTCACTGAGTTGGAAAACACTACTCCATTCTTCTGATTTGTAACACTTACCTAATATTTGAGTGCAACCCAGGGGTGTGCAATTATATTTATAGTGGATTCTTAAGTGATTTAATTTCAGTTTTCACCTGTAACTGTGATGAGGTGCTTAATACATGAAGCAGCTTTTTACCAAACATTGACAGTTCTGAAGTTTATAATTTCCTCTAATGACTTCATATACATATATATTTCCTAAATTTTAGTGCATATTTCTTTAATCTTATACTTAAATATTGCATACTGTTTTGTAAATCAGAAACTATGGATGCTTTTGGCTTGAGTGCAGAACAAAGCAAAAAAAAAAGATACTCTTTAAATTGGTATTATTATAGCTTGAATGTTGACTTTTGTGAAAGTAAGCATTTATCATGGAAAAAGTTATTAGAAATCACTATGATACTGACTTCCATTTGTATACAGTGTAGCTGTAGCCAGCATAAACTACTTCTAGAGCTGTAAGAGCTGAGAAAATGGATTTTGAAAAGCATTAGTGAAAAACAATACTATCAAGAAATTTCCTGTCTCTAAAATGGAATATTTAGATTGAAAATGCTTTTTTAAAACTACCTGTGCAGGTCTCTGGCTTCATTGTTGTCTTATTGGGATGAAAGCAGTAAGAAATCTATGTGCTCGTCTTAATTTTTTAACACTGACAAGACACTGAAACTTCATTGGTAAGCTGTAGGATGCTGTGATACCTAAAGTCAGCCTCATATTTCATTTGCTTTTATTTTAAACTGACCTTTTGTATGGACAGTTCCTATGCAATTTAGGCTGATACCTGGATAATCTTAGGGTGCTGATGACTTATTGAAGAATATTAGGAAGCTTGTATTAGAAGTAAAATGTGATTTCTACTTCTCTAGTCTTCTAGGTACTTTGCAACTTTATGTTTTGAGGCCATCTTTGTTCACCTCTTGTAAATGCCTAGATTGTTTATAGGAAGCATGAGGAATGATTAGAGACTTGTTGAAGCCACAGAAGAGGCAATTTGAGAGGTTGCCTGAAATGATTATTGAGTAGAGGGTGTATTTGCAGTGTCAGAGAGGACTACACAGAGGTTTCCCTCCATGGTGCATGCATGGTCTGATTTGCCAGATATTCAAACACACAGTGCCAGACAGAATCCCAGGGACCATGGTCCAAATGGCAGAAGAATCTCTAGAGCTAACGTTTAGGTTGTTGTGGAAGAAGCATTAGACATCCTCGGTAGTGGTGCGATGCAAGTGTCTGGACAGAGACATGGTTCCAGTGTGTAGGTAATAAATTCATGGGAAAAGAGACATTTCTTTAGTTCCCAGCAAGAACCTTCTCAAACAAATGCAGCCTGTACATTAGAGTAAAGCATCTATGTTCCTTTCTTTGCTTCTAATAAGACTTGAGATGATTATAAGGGAAATTTAAAAATCAAAATTAGAGTACACTGACAAGTATAGAGGTGCTTACTATTTAGTAATGCATCCCTTCAGACAGGACAGAGGTCCAAGGTGGGGAAAGAAATAGCAAAGAGTACATAATGTAAAATCACGGTTGCAATGCACACAGTCAAACTATATTAAATTACAGTAGGTTGCCAGCCAGTCACATAAGTTAAGATGGGTTTAGTTGATCCAACCTTGAATGCGAATTTTAGTATAGCATTTTTAAATCTAATACAGAAAACATTTAACATGCTAATATATTTGTGCAAGTAAAGAGTGAGCACAGGCATTTGACAAAATAGTTACAGGCTGAAGAAAATCTTGAGATTAGCTAAGTATTAAAATTGCTCTTTGCTTTTTTTTTTTAAGAGATATTTAGTCTGAATGGAAGCAGTATAATATGGTTTTGATACGTCCGATTGTTTTAACACTTTAGTCATTATGTTCAAAGAGATGAGGCTGCAAAGAGGCATGCTTGAAAAAGGACATCTGATGTAGGTCTGCCTTATATTAATATGCTTTCTGAACAGAGTGTGAAGAAAGTGTTTGGTTTGGTCCTTTGTAGTAAGGAATTTTTTTTATGGAGATGGATTTTAAGATTAGGTTAAGATCTCAGATTATAATTTTAACACTAATTGTTACGATCATCAGTAAGAAAATACAGGTAAGAAAATGTTTATTCCCAGTCTTGTATTTTGGATTTTTACTGAACACAGTTTGTAACCTATTAGTTAATTAGTCTTTCAGAGGACTGGAGGATAGGAAACTGAATTTTTTTTTTACAAAACCATTCTGAAGTAACAGTTTTCCCTGTTGCATGAATTGATTAAAACCTAGAAGATTGGAATGAGATTATTTGAAACAAGCAACTATCTAGGTAAAATTTAGGAGGAGTCGACATAGTTATGCAGGGAAGACTCATATCTTAGAACCTATAGGTGTATGAGTTATGTGGGTGAGAATGCTGTGGACTGTGTGTATTACCTTGTCAGCTGCATTTCTAAAATGTTATTTGCTAAGGAAAAGCTGATGAACAGGCAAAAATAAGAGATGTCATCCCCTGATGGAGGGAGGCCTTTGGAGTACATCACATTTTTTTAAAAACTAATCTAGGGAAGATCTGCAATCTTAGACTGCAGCACATTGCAGAAGGATCTCATAGTAAATGGGAAATAAAATCACATATTAAGGCTGGTGTTTAAGTACTGTGTGTAAAGAAAAGTCTTAATGCATATTAGATGACATTTTCTTGATTGGTCATTACTACATTAAAAGGCCTTTGAATTACTGTGGACTATTCTATGAAGATACCTGGTGAATAGCATTTGAAACAGGATAGAATGCTTGAAAGCAAATAGCAAATACAAAAGCTTGTTCATGCTTCTACATGAAGCAGTGCCATATTTGTATCTAGGTGCAGGTAGTTCTCCTTGCCTTACCTTAGAAACAATATTGGAACTGGAAAAGTAACACAGTAAGATATGAGATTAAGATATATCAGGGTCTGGAACTACTTAGAGTAGTGGAGAAATACACTGTTTTCAGAAGTGATAACAAAAGACTCCAGATATATACTATACTATGTTTCAGTTTTGTAAAAAAGAAATGATAGTTTTCTTGGCAGTAGATCTGTGTTTTATTAGTGATAAAATTTAAATGATAAAAAGGGACTTCTGTCTTGTAATTCCCTTACCATGAATTATGAAACTTGTTTTCCAAAGCTGTCTTTATAAAGTGACAGTGCTTTAATTTTACTGGGGGAAAAAACATCTACTTAAAATTTGCTAGTGAGTGTGATTCAGTCTCTTAGTAGACCTGAAGTACTTTACTTTCGTTTGAATGCAATGGAGATTGCATTCATCGAATTTCTAAATGTCAGTTATGTATATTGCTGGTGTAAAACTACCTTTTTCATCATAATTTGACAGAGAACCTGTTCCATAAATCTGTATTCTGGATTGTAACTCTGCGTATAACCTCTGCAATTTTTTTTCCTGATCTACATGTTAAAAACATAGAATAAAATGCCAAAGTTGCTGGGGTTGGGGCAAGTCATGAGCCACTTTCTTCCCAAAAATAATTTACTATTTTTAATTCCCCCCCCCGCTCAGTCATGTATGTTTTGTTTTTCTTGTGTGTTTTTTACCTGTAGGGATGCCTACAGTCTGCAATCCAAACATGGTACCTGTGGCAATACCACCTCCTGCAGTCAACCCTCAGCACCTGTGTAATGAAGAGGACCTGAAATCTATCCTAGACATGTTTCCCAACATGGACAAGGAAGTAATCCGCTCAGTGCTAGAAGCTCAGAGGGGGAACAAGGACGCAGCTATCAACTCTTTGCTTCAGATGGCTGAAGAATCGTAGATCATCACATCCTGCGTAGTCTCTGTCCTTGATGCCACTTACTTTTACTTGCCAAGCCAGGGATTTAGCTAGAGGAAGAATTTCCTAACAGCTTTCTGTTAGTGCATCCTGTGTGAAAGATTATACTCCTTTACTCCTTGAACGTTTTGATCTTTTTCACTTTCTTTCTCAATCTGTACATACTCAGTTTAGCTTATGTCCTACAATATAGCATTTAAGTATCTTTACTATCAGCTGTGCCCTGCGTGGCTATATTCTGATAGGGTGGATAGTAAGTCTGCTTCTTCTTTCTCTCCCCCTTTTCATAAACTTGTTCTTACAAAGTAACTCTATGCAGAAAGGATTTACCTCTGTTAGATTGAATTTTTTTTTCCATGAAGAGCTAGCTCTTTAAACATAACTGATTTGTTGAAGTATTTGGATTTCATCAAGCAGCCAATTTCTGCGAGAAATTAAAGGAAGGACCTTTCCCTTGTCCTGTGGTGTTTAGTTATTGCTGTGCTATATTCAGCTGCTTTGGATTGAAGCTAAATTTCTTAGGTTGCGCTGTTGGTATTTCTAATGAGCATCTTCTATACAATCTAGCCACCAAGCACCAAAGCAATATATTAATGGTGTGCATTTAGACCTTTATCCTCCAATATAGTATTGTTATGTATCTGTAAAATGTTAACAGGTGACTTTTAACTTGTACAGTATGTATTGCTGTAGTTAATGGCACTCTTAACTACTGCTAATACTGCATCTCCATGTCTATTGCAAAGGATAAGTGCAGAAGGAAAGATTTTATATGTAGAAAATTACTGAGTCCATAAACAATTATTTAAGGTGTTATCTTACATTAAAAAAGCTGACATCTATTACCTGGTTATAAGGCTTCTTTATTTACATGTATTTAAGCAAAATTGCATTTTATATTAGCTGAAAAGCTATTGTGTTTTTTTTCCTGTAATCTGTAATCTATAATAAGAAGTGTGAAAATTAACTTTAGAATCTTTGAATAGCATTGAGTTACTCAGTGACTTGTTAGACTACAGTTCCTGTAGTCAATATATTATTATTTGATGCAGATGAAAATAAATTTTTTGTGAGAGAAAATTTAACATATCTGAGTTATAGTCTGATCCTCAGAGGAGGTGGGGGGGTTGCTTGTATTTATTGTTAGTGTTATTTTTTCAGATAGGTTGTTCATCTTGGAGCTGCAGAATCTTAGAGTATGCACCATTTACCAGTTGGATAAACTTCTGCGGTGTCTGTTTTTGTAGATGGTAAAGTAATGCACTTTAAATAGTATGCACCAGTTTATTTTTCTAGTGATGTGCAATGTGCTGTTCTATCTTTTTAATGTTTGATTTCAGATGCGTTCTATAATAGCCATAGACCTTTTTATTTTCAAGAGTTGGAATGAATGTACACTTGAAATCCAGGCTCTTGAGTGATTCATGAGAATTTTAAAGCCAGGCTTGGAACAGGGAAATGGGACCCATATTCTCCTTTTCCTCGCACTTTGTTTCATGTCTCACATTTAAAATATTTTATTATCTGCTGAAAAGCTGATTTTATCCTCCCCCCTTTCATTCAGGAAGCCTTTAGGTAGGACTGGCAGTAGAGCATGTGTATTTATTTTTCTCTGATTAAAGTGATACTGAAACTCTTGAAATACAGCACCAAAAATCATCTCAGTTTCTAACCTTTTCACTATGTCCAGTTTTGTTTTGAATCCATTACCATCTTAAACTTACCATTGAAATTGTAAATGTCTTTATACATTCTGCAATTGGCTTTTCAGTAATGAGAATCAGTGGGACAGTTTGAGTGCTTTTGTTGTAGAGTCACCACATTTTTATTTTCTAAAATAAAACAAATGTTCATCAAGAAACTTGTCATACCCCTTCCCTATAATCAAGGTAAATTTTGTGATTTAGTAGATGTAGAAGCACTTCATTTTTATATAGGTCAGTAATTTGTAACATCACCACCCAAAACTGTACGTCTTTGTAAGGATTTAATGCTTAGACTCCAAGGAGATTTCCTTGCTGTAACTTTTACACAGATAGCATGAATTGCTAGGGATGGAACAATTCAGGGAATATGTATATATTTAAAATTTTATATTAAAACGTTGGGATCCATAATACAGCTTTTTATAAAAGCAAGTGGTCATGGTTCAACATAATGGCTGGTAAATTGTACTGCATCCTATTATGGCGTATTTCAACCACAAAACACCTTTCAGTCTTAACCACCAGGAGGGGTGAGAATATTAGATTAGACATTCATAAACTAGTCTCTGGGCCTGTGAGGGAGGCCCCTGTTCTTAGACATTATTTTGTATGTTTTGTTCTAGGCAAATGTTATACAAAACAAGGTATGAGTTGAAGATGGGATACGTAGGAGCAGTATGGCCAGTCAATGAATTTCAGCATTTTCCACTATACTGAAATATTGTTCTGTGGATTTTTTTGTGTTGATTTAATTAAGCGTTATAGCTGCAACTCTTATGTCAACATGTGCTACTTCATCTTCTTAAAGAGAACAAAACACTGATCATAAGCCTACTCAGCTTTTCAGCATGCATATCCTTTCAGTCAAACTGTTCATTGTCAGGTTTGAATTGGAGAGAGATTTAAAAACAGACAGCGTTCAGTTATTCTAGAGTCTGTGAAAAGAAGACATTGGAACTGGAAGTCTCTTTCTTGATTTAAAACAAATTGTCACCCACTATGATTGTATCTTTTGACAAAATACTGATGGGATAATACTGTGTTTGATGCTGCTCTTAGTCTCAACAACTTCAAGCAGCTTGGAGCCAAAGCCAGTTGTGTTAAGACTGGCATCTGCTAGAAGTTAGCACTCTTTGTACTAGTTTGAGTCTTGCCAAGAGCCTAAACTTGCTAAAGGTAGGAACATTTTTTGTCTAGCTGGATCCTTGCTACTTTCTACCTGTTTGCATCTGCTGATGGTACTGAATGTTTTTTCCCTTACAAATGTTATTGCTCGATTGGTTAATATGTAATATCATGCAGAGGATTTTTTTTGCTGTAATAATTCTGAAGACATTGTTTCTCTGTATTGAGGTTCAGTGTCCAAATGTGTTTCTTGCACTCTGAAGTACCTTAATTTTTTTCATTCTAATTTAATAAATGTATCATCTAAATGAAAGTGTATTATGTCTCTGTTGGAGAACATTACAATTTTGAGTTCTTGTCTGTAGACTGATCTAGAATTAGACAATTGCTGTCTTTTATTCAGCCTTTCCACTAGTTAATAAGTTACACTGGTTCTTCATGTCATCTCTTGGGACAAATACAGTAAACACTCAGAAGTATTTTAAGCATACATCTTCGATGCCTTTTTCTAACTGTTCTAGGTCCTCCTTTCTTAAGAATACCTCAACTGTATTGCAGAACTAGAGAGCATTATGAGGTAGTAGTGAGGTTGCTTTGTTCAAATGGCAATCTTGGAGTGCAAGGGAAGAAGGAAGAAGATTGTATAGGTAGGGAGGAAATGCTCTTCAGTGTGAAGGGAATGAGAACTCCAGATGAGAGTGGTATCCAAATGAAGAGTTATAAAATAGACCTTCCTACGTGCTTTTACCTACAATAAGAGCTAGCTTTATGGGCTAATATATAACAAATGAATTCTGAAGATTTGGTTTATATAACATCTTCAAAGCTGTTTTGTGTTTCTCTTTCTCATGTAACAGCGTTGCTATGCTCAGTGATTATTAATCAACTCCTAGTCTGTAGTAGTAGTAGTGTGCTATCAAACTAACATTTTAGATGTTGTCCAGTTCATACTGGTTTTTTTATCAGAAATTAATTTTTTAACAGATTATAGTTGAGAGGAATCTTTCACAAATGAATTTCCTTTGATTTTTTTCCTTAATGTACTTAGTGTATGTAATATATAATTAAATTGTCTTAAGGTTATGCTTCCTTCTAGCCCTGAAGTGTCCATTTCTATCCCAATTTATGTTCAAAAGCATACAATTTGCTTTCACGTTTCTCCTGTGCAGATTTAAGAAAAGTGAGACTTAATTTACTTAAACAAATGTTAGTGTTATTCTGGCTACTTAATCATCTATTTAGCATTTTAATATTTATTAGCTTTTTCATTTCCATGCTAGATCAACCAGTGGAAAGAGAAATCAGTGTATTTTTAATTAAAACATCTAAGTACATCAGTGAGAGCAGGGCCTCTAGGATGAATTACAAATATGTTTTCTTAGAATAATTAGGAAAAATTAAAACACATATTAGAAATTTTCTCTGCTGCAGTTTTAAGTTGTAGCCTACAGAAGACTTCAGTATTCTCTCCCAGGTTGTTAGGAGGCTTCTTTAGAAACCCAAGTTGAATATTTTCATCCTACAGTATATTTTAAAAGTATTTTCTTTACTATCTTGCCAAAGAGCATAATTAATTTTGTAAGAACAAGTAGACTATACTTATGGTATAACTTCTGAAGAAGAAGTTACATATACATGGAAAAAGTGAATTTGTGGAAAGCAAATAGTTTGAAATTGATCTTGCCTCCATCTATATTTCCATGTGTGGGAGAACTATGAAAGTAGTTTGGAGTATTCAAAGAATTAATTTAGAACATGTTTTTAAAACATTAAAGTATGCTAATACGGAGTATGAAGAGATACTAACGGATAACCTTTGTAATCTTAATGCATTTATCATTGGAAGAGAATGAAGGCTGAAAAAGTTAATTTTAGAATTATTTCAAATTACAAAATAACTGCAGTGGGCGAGTTCACTGGATTTGTCTTCCATGTCTGTGCTGTCCACAGTTCTCTATGGATTAGATTCAGGAGCTTGTCACTGTCACAGGACAATGTTTTTGTACATTAAATGCATTATTTCTGTAATAATAGGCAGGTTAATGTGGGCCATTCAGGTTGATTTGAAATGCATAATGCTATTTAAAAAATGAACCACTAAATAATCATTAAAATGCACATAGTTGGGGGGGAATAGCAACAGGTTCCTTCCCAGTGCAGAAGCCATATCTCCTCTGTGGCAACTCTACCTTCACAGGTGCCCTTGTACAATAGGAGTACAAGGCTTTGCATGTGAAACCAAACAGTCATGAAGGCTGTGGTTGATCTAGGTTAGAGGGAGTTGCTAAGGTTAAGTTGGCCTAGACACTTTAATAAACTAAAAAGATGATTTATTGTCATAGGAGACTCTCTTGAGGGGAATAGAAGGTCCAGTTTGCTGACCTGACCCATTTTCTGCCTTCCTGGGGCCTGGATCAAAGATGCGACAAGGAAACTTTCTCCCTTGTACAGCCTTTGGATTATAATCAATCATTGCTTTTTCACGTAGGCAGCAATGAAGGTGCAATATGAAGTCCAAGGGTGATGAAAAGAGGCTTCAGGACCTTGGGGCAACTAGTTAAGGGATTAGGAGCACAAGTAGCGTTTACCATTATCCTTCTTGCAGAGAATGATAAAGGGAGAAACAATAAGATCCAGCTGATCAATACCTGGTTCCATGACTGGTGTCACTGGCAGAATTTGGGGTTTTCTGATCGTGGGTCAGACTACATGAAACCAGGCCTGCTACTGACAAATGGGATACAGTTGTCTTAAAGGGACAAAGGGATCTTTGTCCAAGAGTTAGCAGAACTCATTGAAAGATGGATTTGAATGGGGAAAAGGATAAAAGCAGGCTCACTAGACATAAGCCTGGGGGTGGCATGACAGTCTTTGAGGGATGGTGTGCTAGCAGGGTCCTTCAGACTGCTCCAAGATGTGCTAGCAGGGTCCTTCAGCCTGCTCCAAGATGTGCTGAGTACACTAGAGCATACTTGAAATGTCTTTGTACTAACGCACACACATGAGTGATAAGCAAGAGGAACTAGAAGCTTTGGTCCAGTCCCAGAGCTATGATATCATTGGTGTATGCAAAACATGATGAAGTGTGTCCTGTGACTGGATTGCTGTGATGGATGGTTCTGGGGTCCTCAGAAGTGGTAGGCAGTGTAGGTGATGTATGTAAGGGAGGGTTTGGATTGTATCATGCTTGTGCTTTGTGATGCTGTGGTTGAAAGCTTCTAGGTAAGGATGAAGGGAAAAGCAAATAAAGCAGATGTTGTGGAGTCTGCTGTCAACTGCTCAGCCAGGATGACGACACCAGTGAATTGTTCTATGAGGAATCAAGGAGTATCTCTACATCATCTGCCGTTGTCCTGTGATTTTAAATTCCCATATAACAAACTGGGAATATAATAGATGAAAGCAGTTCTAGGAAGTTCCTGAAGCACATAGAAGATAATTGTGCAGGTACTAAGGGAGCCAACTAGGAAAGATGCCCTCCTAGGTTTGCTGTTTGTAAACAGAGAGGGGCTTGTGAGTGAAGTGGTGATTGGTGGCTGTCATTGTCGTAGTGACCACAAAGGGGTTTCAAATCATTGATGGTAAGAGAAAAACTAGTGACGGAAGCAAGTGGACAACACGACAAATCAATACGATTTCAGGTGAAGCCATTTATTTTGGGTTAACTGACTGCCATTATAGACCAAGCTGGCCAAACATTGATTGGTCGCTTCTGCCCTAGTAACAAGTATTCATTGGCCACAGCCCAACCACGTAACTATGTTGCTAGGTTGCATCTTCCATCGTAGATAAAGCTTTCCCAACTCCACCCAGCCACAGTGCTTGGGTAGCTCATTGTATGTTGCCACCCATCAAAAAACTACCAGTAAAACTTCCACCATGGATATGAGAAGACCAGGATTTGGGCTGCTGAAGGAGCTAGTTAGTAAGGTCCCCTGGGAATCTGCTTTTGAGTTTTGGGGTCTGTGAATGCTGCTTACTTTAAGAGCCATCTCTTAAAAGTGTAGGAGCAGGCAATTTCAAAGCATCCAAAGTCAAGCAAGCGGGGAAGAAGGCTGGTTTGGTTAAGCAGGGATCTTATAGAACTTAAGCAGAAAATGAGAATATATCAGAAGTAAGGACACACAACATGGAAGGGCTACTGAGATGCTGTTTACTGTTGCAGGGAGAAAATTCATGTGGCTGAAGCTCTGTTAGAGTTCAGGCTGGTCAGGACCGTGAAAGACAACAACAACAAAAAAAATACGTTAACAGCAAAAGGAGGAGGATCAAAGATGATAACATTAGTCTGTTGCTTAATAAGGTCAGTCACCTCACAGACAGGGACGTAGACAAAGGGAAGACATTTAGTGCTTTCTTTGCCTCTGTCTTTAACAGTGATGATGGGCCTTGGTTCACACAGAGCCCTGCTGGAAGACCATGCCTTAGGGGATAAAATCCTAGCTGAATATGAAACTTGCTGCTCCAACATGAGGCACAGAAGTCTATAGGGCCTGATGGCATTCATCCCAGTGTACTAAAAGAGCTGTCTGATATTATTGCAGAATTATTTTATTTTTTATAAAAATAATTATTTTTTATTCTTCTATGGCCTTTTCTATGTCTGGAGAGGTCCCAGTCAACTGGAAGATGGCAGATATCCCAATTTTCAAGAAGGGAAAAAAGGAAGACTCTAGTAATTACTAGGTTGCCAGTCTCAGTCTCAATTCAATACCTTGTAAAATTATGGAGAAAACTATTCTGAGAAAAACACATGAGAAACAATGCAGAGAGGAGGGAGCTGGCCTCTTCTCCCAAGTGACAGGTGGTAGGACAAGGAAGAATGGCCTCAAGCTGCGCCAGGGAAGGTTTGGACTGGACATCAGTAAAAATTGGTCATCAGGCACTGGCACAGGCTGCCCAGGGAGATGGTGGAGTCACCATCCCTGGTGGTACTGAAAAGATGGGTAGACGAGGTGGTCAACAACATAGTTTAGTGGCAGACAGGAATGGTTGGGCTCAATGATCGAAGAGGTCTTTTCGAATCTAGCAATTCTATGATGATTCTATGATGCTTTGCTTTTTTTTTTATATATTGTTAAGAAGAATTTATGAAGAGAGATTCTATTTTGGTTTTTTTCAGCTCAAGTTAAGATTCAGCATGTGGCCTGTGGCCAGAGGGTTGAGAAATTGTTCCCTCTGCATCCTAAATGCTCTGTTTTCAAGTATTATTTTTGTGCATTTGAAAAAGTTTACTTGAAACTACTAGAATCTAGATGCCTAAGTATAAACCTTTAGCAGGATGATACTGTGAGAATTGGTTGATGGGTTTTGCTGCAGCTGGTTTGTATGATTTTGTGATGTGGATTTGTCTCATGTCAGGAGATGGTGTGTGGACAATCTTCAGACATAATTGGATAACTTAAATAAATATTCTTTGAGAACTTACACCATTCTTGGCCTAAAACTAGTATGTATACTGAAGGCAAATCTTGGCCAGCTTGCAGTAAGGAAGGGTGTGATTGTAACAGGAGTTTAGCTTGTTTACTAGTCAAAACATGGACAGTTCACCAGCAGGAACAAAGAGCAGACTTGAACTCGTCAAGAGGAGACAAAGAAGAGGGAGATAAGATAAAAAGCATCAGAGGATTCTGAATACAAATGAACTGTGATGTACATTTGAGAGTGGGTGATATGAGTTCTATGTATGGTTAACCAATATTCCTTGAATATGTAACCAGTGTTTCTAAAAATCTGTGTGAGTACACGTGTTCAACCAGTATAAAACTCCTGTAACCGGCCTTTGCAGTATGCCTTTTTGAGAAGGGCATCAAATTCAGCGCTGAATTGTAAAATAAAAATATTATTATCTTTGCTTCGAAGACTTTGTCCTTTTTAATATTTTAGCAGTGAATGAGTGTTTCTCACAATACTAAAAGAAATTATGATATTTTTCTTTTAATGACACAAAATGTTATGGGAATACTTTAACATACATTTAAGTAATTCCTTTGGAATAGCTGGTAACAGAAATCTGACATTCTCTCTGGAGCACACTTCCTTTAAAGAAATTGAAGGATTTCTGTGTCTCCTATGGTTTAGCGTGTTCACACATAATAGAAGCAATAAGCAGCTAAATACTTTCTGGCAAACTTCAGGACTTAAAGTCACGGGATACAGAGCCTCATTACGTCAGGACCAGGACTCAGCCTTCATGTCAAGTGAATGTTTCAAAAGAATTTAATATGATCTGTGTCTTTTCTGTTGAAGTATAGCAAAAGTGGTAAAATGTACTTCAGAAATGGCGCATCCCATTGTGCTAATTTGGGTATTTTTATATTGAGGGTGATTTGTGACTGCTGTGTTTGGGGGGGGTGGGGTGAGGGGTGGTGGGGTGGTGGTGGGGTGATGGACAGACACAAAACAAACAGTGAAAGCAGCTGGAAAGGTCAGGGAAGCTTAATTACTTTAGTGTTGTGGTAGAGAGGTAGCTGTCTGCAAACAGCACTACCATAAAGACTATGTTGTGACTATCTCTATAGACAACCACAAGGTTTCTGTGACTCTAGATGTTAGAACATGTTGGGAAGCATAATACAATGAGCTCCAAGCACCCTGGCAGGGTGGACCTGGGTAAAGTCACAAAGAGTGGTAATGACTCTGTTGTGTTATGTTAATGAAGTAACCTGAGGATGGGGGGGCAGGAGTTTGCAACCTAGCAACATAGTTTTGTGGTTGGGCAGTGGCCAATGAAAACTTGTTACTAGGGCAGAAGTGACCAATCAATGTTTACCTCATGTTTGGCCTGCTTGGTCTATATGAGCATTGACTTAACACATAATAAAGCACTTAATCTGAAATCAAATTGATTTGTTGTGAGGTTCATCTTGCTCCAGCTGTCAAGAGCGCAATGTTTTTGCTTGATTGTTGCATTTATGTTTTAAATAAAAATTCTCGTCTGTGCTGTTACATGAGTTGCAGTGGATAGGGTGAATGAAGCTTATGCAAAAGAAATTCTCAGTCTTTTTGCACTGGAGGCAAAATACGGTTACAATTCTCTTACTTCACTGAAGAGGAAAAGCAGAGGCTTTAGAAAGAGGAATAAGTAAAAATGAATTAAACATCTACAACATCTTAATTTCGAGATTCTATGCTAGTGTGTATGATTTTTTGTAGCAAAATAAATGTGATATGATTGGTCATTTTAAGAGGGTCAGCATACCATGTTTTAGTGGTTCCTTAGAAAGGCGGTAGTCCTTAGTTTGCAGCCAACTCATTATAGAGTTCTAGATGTCAACATTCTGCATTATGCTTGTACATCTGGCAAACCCTTTTGAACATAGTTCCTATTTTCAGGATTTCAGTAAGTGAACTTTATAGTGAAATTCTGTTGGGTACTCAAGCGATATTTGCAGAGCCTAGTAAGCCAAATCACTGATTATCCTCCTGTTGGCAACATAATCTGAGGCTCAGGAAATGAAAGTGTGAGAACTGGAGATATAAAAGTAAATGTTCTAGAGTAACTCATTACCAAGAAGCATACTGCCTCTCAGAGAACACAATCTCTGCTCTCTGAACAGATTGAACTGCATTATGTGTAGTGGCAAAATTAACAATGCAGGAACTCTGTGTTGGGAGAAAACTAATTGACATGAATGAACACATCACACTCTTCTATGACAAAGGGACTCGGCTGCTGGATGAGGGAAAGGCTGTGAATGTGGTCTTCCTGGACTTCAGTAAAGCCTTTGACACAGTTTCTCACAGTATTCTGCTATGGAAACTGTCAGCCTCTGGCCTGGACAGGCGCACACTCTCCTGGGTGGAAAACTGGTTGCATGGCCGGGCCCAGAAGTGATGGTAAATGGTGTTAAATCCAGCTAGAGGCCAGTGACAAGTGAGGTTCCCCAGGGCTCAGTGCTGGGTCCAGCCCTGTTTGATGTCTTCATCAATGACCTGGATGAAGGCATTGAGGGTACCCTTAGCAAGGTTGCAGATGACACTAAGCTGGGTGGAAGTGTTGATCTGCTGGAGGGTAGGGAGGCTCTGCAAAGGGATCTGAACAGGCTGGACTGCTGGGCTGAGTCCAATGGCATGAGGTTTAACACGGCCAAATGCCGGGTCCTGCACTTGGGGCACAACAACCTTATGCAGAGCTACAGACTAGGAGAGGTCTGGCTGGAAAACTGCCAGGAGGAGAAGGACCTGGGGGTGTTGGTCAATAGCTGACTGAACATGAGCCAACAGTGTGCCCAGGTGGCCAAGAAGACCAATGGCATCCTGGTTTGTATCAGAAACTGCGTGACTAGCAGGTCCAGGGAGGTTATTCTCCTTCCGTACTTGGCACTGGTGAGACTGCTTCTTGAATCCTGTACTCAGGTCTGGGCCCCTCACCACAAGAAGGATGTTGAGGCTCTGGAGTGAGTCCAGAGAAGGGCAACAAAGCTGGTGAAGGGGTTGGAGAACAGGCCCTATGAGGAATGGCTGAGAGAGCTGGGGCCTGGGGAAGAGGAGGCTGAGAGGAGGCCTTATTGCTCTCTACAACTACCTGACAGGAGGTTGTAGAGAGGAGGGTGATGGCCTCTTCTCCCAAGTGACAGGGGACAGGACAAGAGGAAATGACCTCAAGCTCCTCCAGGGGAGATTTAGGTTGGACATTAGGAAAAAATTTTTCACAGAAAGGGTCATTGGGCACTGGAACAGGCTGCCGAGGGAGGTGGTTGATTCACCTTCCCTGGAGGTGTTTAAGGCACGGGTGGATGAAATGCTAAGGTTTAGAGATTGGTAGGAATGGTTGAACTCGATGATCCAGTGGGTCTCTTCCAACCTGGTTATTCCATGATTCTATGAAACTCCTTATATTATGAAACTCCATTATATTATCGGATTAAAAGCATGGGAAGCTGTTCTTGTTACCAAGTATCAAGAGAGGAGGGGAAGTGAGGGAGGTGAATGAAAGTCGGAATCTGAATTCCACAAAATACATCCTTAAAAAGCTGCCTGGAGGTGCTGTTTCAAAAGAAGAGCAAAAAGGAAAAATTATACTGAAAGATGAGGAGGAAAGAGAAATGTTGGTATACAGGGAGAAGTATTCATCTTGTTATTTATTATTTCTGTATCATGTGAATTTGTCAAGATATGCCTAAGACAGTTAAATAAAGAACTACGGTTCTCCCAAATTGTTGTGGGTAATAAAGTTAATTTTTTCCCAGCGTAATCAGTTTCATCTAATCTTTCAAATTAATTTTTGTCTATTTGGCTATTTTACAGTCTTCCACTTGATTGAATGTCATTAGTATTTTCTGTTTTGGAAAGCCTAGAGCAAGCATAGATCATTAATTTGAATTGAACAGTAAACAGCTTTACATGTGAATGTTGCATAGATATCTTGCCCAACTTAGTTTGTTCAGTGATATTAATGTCTAGCTACCAAGTGATGAACTCTGAGTATATATCACAGTTATTAATAAAAAACTTAACAAATATCTTTCATGTGGTTAATTTTTACAGTTCCACAACCACACTGACTTCTACAGAAAAACACAACCTTCGTATTTGCCTAATTTAAATCATCAGACAATAAAACCTGTAAAATGTTTTTATTTACAATGGGACATTTTGTTCAACCAGCTATTTAAGCTTCTTAGTATTGTTGACAGATCTGTTTAAAAAGCGTTATGTTTACCTACCTATAAAATGCACCAACTGAGTGGTTTCACCATATACATGCATATTACTACACAATATTCCCCAGTGCAGTAGTCCATATAATGACTAGATAGTGGAATAGAAAAACAAGGGTTCTATTATCTTATGTAGATGAATGCTTTTCTATGGTTTTTTATTGTGAAGCATCAGTGAAGTTGATTATGGTAAATACCTTAAGATGAAAAGTCAGCACTTTCTGATTAATTTCATACCACATGGAAATGACAAGGAAGGGCTCAGGATTCATTTTGTGTAACATAGTGTTTCTTGGTTTAAATATTATTTATTAATCTCTAGTTCTATAAACAGAATTATTTTGCTGCTATGATTTTACATTTAACAAAATTGGAAATTTTGGTATAAAATCATGATGTACATGTACCTTATAATTTCAGGTTCTAAGAAGCTTGGTATAGTTCCCAGTAGCTAGATTTATTTTAACATAAATGATAATTTCTTGCATATCGACAAATGTATGTCTTCATATTTTCCCATTTAGCTAATTTCTCTCCTTTAAATTAATTGCTGTTGGTTCATTGGACTTTTAATTGTAGTATAGCATATTCTCCTAAGAGAAATCTACATATTTGTCTCCTCCTGATTCCTTAAAGTACAAGTCCCCATGGTTTTCTTCTGTGTAGGTTTGAAAGAAAAAAAGTGCAGAAATAGATTTCCCTTTAAAATAAACTTGGAAACTAATTTAAGAACACTGAAAATTCAGTGTTTTGTAGCTGTTTTGCAGTGGCCTGATTTTCAAAGAAAAACCAAAATAAAACAGGCCAAACCCTGAAATCCCCACTAATCAAGGTTATCTCTTCTAAGAAGTGTATTGTGCCGCTGAGTATGTGAATGCTGAGGGTTGCAAAGGTGTCTTTAAGATAAACGCATGGGTAACCAATGTAAAAAAGTGATGTTCGGCTTTCAGAAGTAGCCTCTGCATCTTCTGTAACTTGGGAACTTAAATCATTTTACATGCTACTATAATTGATCTCTGATGGATGAACATGCTCTGCAAGGCTTAATATTTCTAGTAGAATTGAAACTGTTTCTTTAGTTTTATTTAGAGAAGCAAATAATGACCATTAGAGGGCAGCTTAAGACTTGAACTGGAATATTCTACTGATATGTAATACGGCACTTGAAACAGTTGAGGAAAATCTGCAGACTACATAATGTTAGGGAAGCTTTGTAATTGGTGAACACGGTGCTAAATACTCATAATAGAGAGACTAGGGAATTAGAGAGGAAGGGGGAAAAGCTTGCAGATTTCACTGTCCTCAGTCCGAACTCCAAGTGAACTTCAGAATTGTTTACAGATGTTCATTTTCTATGTACTACCTAAGTGTCTCTGTCTTTTTGCACTCTGTGCCCTGACCTATCAGCTCTACAGTCATCAATTTATCTGTCTTGGATTGCTAGCTCTGTATTTTGATACCAGGTCTAACATAGCTGGTATATGTGAATACCTCTCCCAAAGGACGACGTCCTACAGCTAGCAGTGCTGGTTTTTCCACTGTGGTTCTGCTGTAGATCCTCTGTTCTCATGGTACTGTGCCTAAATTGCTAAAACCTGTGGAAACCAGAAACCTGGGAAGCTATGCTGAAGTTGTCAAACTGCTTGACCCACTGGTCACTCTGTTCAAGACTTTTTGTGTATCTGGTGTTCAGGGTCTTATGATGTAGCGCTGAAATAGTAAAACTTGAGGTGCATGGCTAGTCTGGCTTCAGCCCAGGTTCCCAATGAAAAGTGGCTTATTACTGGGTCAGAGTGGGTGCAGCGAGCAGTACAGCTGTTTGCTCTACTGTCATAGCTAGTACCTCTGCTGTGGGATGAGCAAGCCATGGGTAGTCAAGAGTTGAAAGGAGTTCAGCAGTAAAATGTGAAGGCTACAAACCTGCCTACTTCTCCCCACTGGTTAATCCTAATATATCAGGTCATGCTTGTGAAGGCTCTACTGTTTTCATTCAGGGATTGAATTTCGCTGATAAATGAGATGTATAAAATTTTGTTCAAACAGTTCCTCCTTTATTTTTCAGCCAAGCCTTCAAGGTAGATTTCAGGCTTTGTATTGTAAAAGCTACTGATAAGGTAAGTGCTCCAAACAATATAGGTAAACAAGATGAACTACTGTGGGAAAAGGTAGTTTATTTTCTCAGTAGTGTAAATCCATTCAAATCTCTTAGAATGCACACTTAAAAACCACATCCTGAACTTATTTGTGAATATTGTTAAAATTATGGGCAGAACAATTTTCTGATTTTACCACATTCATTGATTTCACCTTGAGAATTCTTCAATTGATTAGAGTTTTCACTGATATATAGATTTGTTTCTTCAAATGAAGAAACCAGTGCTTGATTTCTACAACCAGATACCTCTTGATCTAGAACATGAAATGGTCATGATAAATAAAGTTTTCACTTCTGCTTTTTATACTTTTCTTCTGGACCTCTCAACTGATAACAAGGAAAACAAACCACTACCTTCCTGTTATCCCACCATCTTGTCAACTACAGTACCGTGTGAAAATAAGATAGCTTCTTAAATCTGTGCCTTTTATGCCAGTGAGCAGACATGTTTAGAATTTAACCTTAATCAGGAAAAGGTTTTTGAAAGTATGCATCTGAGTTAGAAAACTCCCTGATGCCATTGGATTCTCTGTCAGTTAGAATATGGATATTGAACAGCTGTTAAAATTGAAAAATGCTGAAAGTTTTATTGATCAAATAAGAGACAAAATAAACAAGAAAACAATCTTCTCCCTGTCACTGTGATGTCTGTTATGACTATTATATCTTTAAAAATGATATGCAATGAAGCTTTCCCTACAGTGTTTTCTGGTTTTGTTTTTGAGACCCCTTAAAACTTTTTTTACCAAAGTGTCAGTTTTGTGATTGAATGGAAACATATTTGTGTATTTCTATAATTTACTGAAAGGTTATTTACACAGTCATCTATTTTTAACCTTCAATATTGTAACACTTAAAAAATCCACCAAGATTTAATTATTTGGCTTTTATTTTTTTCTTTACAAGTAAGAAATGAGAAAAGATGGGAACAGAAAGTGACATAAGATCTTTTAAAGGAAAAGCACAAGTTATTCTGGGGAAAACATGATTCCAATTTCTCTAGAGTCTCTGCTTTCTTTTTCCAATGATCATCTCTTTCTTCTGCTGATTTTCCATTGGGAGCCAGTTTTTTTCACTTGGGAGTCGTCTGCTGCAGAGGTGTTTGGAATGCATGCATTCATACACTGGCACTGTTCCACGTAGACATAGTTATAATTTATGCTTGTTCCATTTTGGCAAGTCAAGGTCACCTCTCTTGTTTGGCTGCGAGACTCCTGACAGCAGCTACACTCATGTTGCATCTGGTTTGCTTTGAAAGAATACCTGTATTCCACCAGGAAGAGAAAATACATCTTCTCTTTAAAAACTGACACACAGACCAACCCTCTAGTTTTTTTGTTTTTTTTTTTTTTGTTTGTTTTTTTTTTTTTGCTTTGGAGGGAGTTTTGTGTGATTTTTTGGGGTTTTTTTTAGGGGGGATGGTTACATCCTCTCTTCCTCCCTCCCATACAGATTTATGATGTGATTTTAATTACCCATCTCTTCAATACTGAAGATGTTCTGTCTTTCTTTGACTCTGATTCCACTCAGTAGATCATAGAATAACTTTAACTTTGTTGCTATTCTGTGACAATAGAATCGTGGAATCATGTAGGCTGGAAAAGACCGGTAAAATCGTAGAGTCTAACTCTTAACCTAGCACTACCAACTCCACCATGAAACCATGTCCCTAAATACCACATCTACATAGCTTTTAAATAATGCCAGGGGTGGTGACTCAATCACTTGCCTCTGCCTTCCATTCCAATGCTTGACAACATTTTCAGTGAAGATATTTTTCCTAATATTTAATCTAAATATCCAGATCATTGATAAAGATATTAAACAGGACCAACCACAACACCGAGCCCTGGGGGACACCACTTGTGATCGGCCTCCACCTGTGTTAAACTCATTCTTCCCAACTCTTTTGGCCTGGCCATCCTGCCAGTTTTTCAGACAATGAAGTCTATGCACATTCAAGCCACAAGCAGCCAGTTTGTTGAAGAACATACTTGTGGGAAACGGTGTTGAAGGTCTTTCTAAAATCCAGATAAACAACACCCACAATCTTTTCCCTCATCTATCTGTTTTGTCACAGAAGGAGATCAGGTTAGTCAAGCAGGACCTGCCTTTCCTAAAACCACGCTGACTGGGCCTAAACATATGGTTATCCTATACAAGCCACATGATGGCACTTAAGATGACCTTGCTTAGTACTGAGATCAGACTGGCAGGTCTGTAGTTCCCCAGATTCTCCTTCTGGCCCTTCTTGTAGATGGATGTCATGTTTGCTAACTTCCAGTTGACTGGGATCTCCCTGGTTAGCCAGGACTTCTGATAAATGGTGGAAAGTATCTTGGTGAGCACTTCTGCTAATTCCCTCAGTACCCACAGGTGACTGATTAACTTCAGAGGTCAGTATAAGTGAAGCCATAGAAATGTTAAATTAAGTTTTTGGAACTTACACTGAATAACCAGGACAGTTGCCTTCACAATACGTCAGTTCAACAGGTTCTGAAGATTCACAGTCACCATGGCGGATCACAGTTTTTTTGCTGTAAGGTTTGCAGTTTGGAGCTTCACAAAAAGAAAAGGAAAAAAAGTGTACTATAGATCTGTAGTTCTGAACTAAATGAATGTTAAAACAGTTTCAGAGTGCTGGGTATCTGATTATTGAGAATCTGCAGTATGTGACAGTGGAGATGGGGATAATGTGTAATGTATTTGGAGTTTTCAGGTTATTCTTTGATTTCAGCTGTATGTTGTTTTGGAATATAACGCAGAGGCTTGAATATTGGTGGTTTGAGTTGTGGTGTTCAGTATCAGGAAAACCAATTTCCTTCTTCATTTTGAATAAACACTGAAGCACAGGGTCTTGATAAATACAGTAAGTGAAAAATGGAGGAGTGAAGAATCATTTAATCCAATCAAGGACAGTTAGAAGTTGAACACAGTGCTCTTCAAGCAGAAAAAATGAACACAACATTACTTACGTTTGCATATTTTGCAGCACCCATCGGGAGTAGTCTCTTCTTCATCCTTTGCAGAAGTAAAGATGGAGGATTTGCATTAATGCACAGATGACAACCACTACCATGAATATGAGTTAGCATTACTGATACTGGGCAGAGGGCTCCTCTGTGACAAACACTGAATGAAACTATGGGTGACTTAGTGTCCCCATCATAGAAGTCTTGAAATCTTGTAGTTTCATACAAAAATACTATGCTTTTTTATTACTAATGTTACAACAAGATTAACTTCATTCTTAAGACATTTCTGAACTTTAGTGAAAGTGATGTGTTGTATTTTTCCTCCCCCCTCCTTTGTTCTTTTAAACTGTATTCAATTAATAAAGAATTGGTTAAAACTTACAGCAATGCACTCTCCTGGCTTGTACTCAGGGCATACTCTTTTAGTTTGGACTGTAACAAATTGATCTTCAATCTTTTCACATTTGTAATGGCTGCAATTATCGAGTGGCAGAATCTCACCAACCTAGGATTTTATAAGAAAATAAAACAATTTTTCTTTTATTTGCAATCAGTTACAGTATGATTATTTAAAAACTGTCTGAGGTAATTAAGTTCTCACATCCCAAACATTCTCAGAAGATAGAACCATAGAATGGTTTGAGTTGGAGGGGACCTTAATGATCATCCAGTTCCAATCCTTCTGCCATGGTCAAGGACACCTTCCACTAAGTTAGGTTGCTCAAAGCCTCATCCAGCCTGGCCTTGTACACCTCCAGGGATAAGGCTCCCAGCTTTCCTACAGGCCTTCTTTAAGTACTGTAAGGCTGCTATAAGGTCTCCCTTGAGTTTTCTCTTCTCTTCTGTTCTCTAGGCTGAACAAGGCCAAATCTTCCAGCCTGTCCTCATATGGGAGGTGCTCCAGTCCTCTGATCATCTTTGTGATATTCCTCTGGACTCAATGTAGCAGATCCACGTCCTTCCTGTGCTGAGATCTCCAGAACTGAGCGCAGTACTCCAGGTGAGATCTCAGAGCAGAATACAGGGTCAAACCTGCTGTTCACACTTCCTTGGATGCAGCCTAGGGTATGTTTGGCTTTCTGGGCTGCAAGTGTGTATTGCTGGCTCATGTTGAGCTTCTGATCCACCTGCACACCCAAGTTCTTCGCATCCATTCTACACTCAGCCTGCAACTGTGATTGGGATTGTCCTGACTCAGGTGTAGGACCTTGCATTTGGCCCTGTTGAACTTCATGAAGTTCACACAGGCCCAGCCGTCAAGCCTGTCAAGGTCCCTCTGGATGGCATCCCTTCCTTGCAGGGTGTTGGCTGCACCTCACAGCTTGGTGTCTTCATCCAACTTACTGAGGGTGCACTCAATCCCACTCTCCAAGTCTTTGACAAAGATATAAAGACCATCAGTCCCAGTATTGACCCTTGCAGAATGTGATTTGTTACAGGTTTCCAGCTGGACACTGAGCCACTGACCACAACTCTTTAAGTGCAACCATCCAGCTGATTCCTTATCCACTGAGTGGTCTATCCATTAAATCTATGTCCCCCACACAGAGACAAAGATAACATGTGGGACAGTGTCAATGCCTTGCACAAGTCCAAGTAGATGATGTCAGTTACACTTCCTTTATCCACCAGTTCTCTAGCCCCCTTGTTGAAGGCCATCACATTCTTCAGTCACGATTTGCCCTTAGTGAAGCCATGTTGGTTGTCACTAATCACCGCTTTATTTTCCATGGGCCTCCACAGAGTTTCCAAGATGATTAGCTCCATGATATGACTAGGCGCAGAGGTGGGAACGATCAGCCTGTAGTTCTCTGGGACTTCCTTTTTTCCTTTTTCAGAAATGGCAGCTATGTTTCCTCTTTTCTGGTCAGTGGGGACTTCACTGGACTGTCATGATTTCTCAAATATAATAGATAAATGTTTAGTAACTTAATCCAGCAATTCCCTTAGGACCTGTGAATGCTTCTTATCAGGTGCGATGGACTTGTGCACTTTCAGGTTCCTTAGATGGTCTTGTACATGATCTTCTCCTACAGTGGGTGGTTTTTTGATCTTCTAGTCCCTGTGTTTGCCTTCTGTGACCTGAGTAGTGTGGCTTAAGCCCTTGCTGTTGAAGATGAAGGAAAACCAGTAATTGAGTACCTCAGCCTTCTCCGTGCCCTGGGTAACCATATCTCCTTTTCCATTCTGAAGAGGGCCCACATTCTCCCTAGCCTTCCTTTTATTGCTGACATACCAACAGAAGCTTTTCTTGTTGTTCTTCATGTCCTCGGCCAGATTTAATTCTGTCAGGGCTTCAGGTTTCCTAACCTGGTCCCTGGCTGTTCAAACAATTTCTCTGTATCCCTCTCTACTTGCCCTTGCTGCTACCCTCTGTAGGCTTCCTTTTTGAGTTTAAGTTTGTCCAGGAGTTCCTTTTAATCCATGTACGGTCCTGGTGTTTCTGCCTGACTTCCTCTTTGTTGGGATGCATCAATGCTGAGCTTGGAGGAGGGGATCCTTGAATATTAGCAAAATTTTTTGGCTCTCTTTTCCCTCCAGGGCTTTATCCCATGGTACTCTACCAAGCAGATCCCTGAAGATGCCACAGTCTGCTCTCCTGAAGCCCAATGTTGTGAGCTTGCTGCATGACCTCCTTGCTTCCCTAAAAGTCTGGAACACCTTTTCATGGTCACTGCAGTGAAGGCTTCCCTTGAGCTGTACATTCCCCATCAGCCCTTCTTTGTTGATGAGAATAAAGTCCAGCATAGCACTGCTTGTCTTCTGTCACTTGGAGAAGTAAGTTGTTATCAACACATTCCAGGAGCCTCCTGGATTGCTTGTGCCCTGCTGTGTTGTCCCTCCAACAGGTATCAGGGTGGCTGAAGTTCCCTATGAGGATCAGGACTTGCCAATGTAAGACTGCACCTATCTGTCAATAGAAGGCCTCATATACTTCGTATTCCTGCTCCAGTGTCCTGTAGCAGACCCACTCTATAATGTCACCTGTCCCTGCCTTCCTTTCAATCCCGTCCCATAAGTCCTTGGTCAGCTCCTTATCTGTCCCCAGGTGGAACTTAATGGACTCCAGCTGATCATTTGCATAGAGGACAACACCCCCTCCTTGTCTGCCTTGCTTGTCCTTTCTAAAGAGCCTGTATTCCTCCAGTCATAGGATCCATCCCATCATGTCTCTGTGATGCAAATGAGATCAAAGCCCTGCAGGTTTGCACACATCTCTCCCTCCTCTTTTTTTATTCCTGTGCTGCATGCATTTGCACTTAAGCTGGCACTTAATCTGGGTCCCAGTTAAGCTGTCTTGCAGGCTGGAGATTTGTGTTTGTGTTGCTCTTCAGGTGCTTTGCTGATGACTGGGGTTCCTTCTCCAGTCTCTGGGCATTGCTGGCACATGCTGCTGCACTTCTTTCAAGGGGCAAAAATGAAATTTTGCAAACTGTGGTTAGCTTAAAAGTTTAAATCCTGGAATGCTCAGACCACAAATCAGAAGCCATTGCCCATTTAACCACACATATCAAGAATTTGATATTCCAATTAAAAGTTCAATTCAGAAAGCTGGTGCATTGGTTTTAAAGTTGGGTTTGTGTTAATTAGATTTTTGCTAGTAAGGAATGTGAGTTGACTCTTACCTGTTTTAACCTGCATTGGCTAATAGGTAGATATGAGTATGGAAGGAATACTTACATTGAGCACGTGAACAGTGTTGTTACTTAGTTTGATTTTGCAAGCTACTTCAATACACTTCCCACAGCACTCGCCATCCTCAGTCATATATTGATGACCCTACTCGGAAGGAGATGAAAGAGAAAGTATATTGAGTTGGTGATGGAGGATTCTAGTCTTCCTGTAATTGAGAGCTCACTGGGCAGCCTAGAGAATCTGAACTCACCAGTGGGCAAGATGTTTCACATTGAACTCTTTCACAATGGACAATATTGTCATCAGTCGCTGGATCTTTCTCAGAAGTGCAGGTACATTTCTTACATGAATTGATTATTGTTGACATTCCAACCTGGAAGAAAGGAAAAAATCAATTAATTTGTCAACAGCTTCTATATAATGTATAGGCAGAACTAAAAGCATTGCTAAGAACCATAAAGGCTGCTGAAATGCAAGTGCAACTGAGTTGTTCAGCTCTCCTCAAACATAAAGTTGTTTGGCTTTATAGCTTGCAAGAAAGCACGTGTTAAGGTGAAACTAAATAAAGCAATATAGAAAGGAAAACTAAATTAATAAAATGCAGGCAAGATTGGTTTGTAATGCCTCCTAGCTTTTCAATGCTCCATTTGAGACTTTTTTGCCCCGTTAGTCATGTTAATGGATAACAAACCAATTATAATTTAAAATGGAGATTAAAATAATTGATACACAGGCAGATGCATAGGCAGACATACAAGTCAACATATGGCTTTTAGTCTTTCTGAAATGAATCCCCAAAAAGCTCCAGTGCTAATGTTTAAGTTTTGCCTACATGATCTAGGTCATTTTTAGAAAAAGATATAAGTATAAATTAAAGCAAAAATCCTAGTTTTATTTTTGAAGTATCTTTTGAAGGCTTACTTCAAAGAGTGGTTGAGTTTGGGCTAGTAATCATCTTTTTTGAAATGTCATGGATTTCAGAAGTGGGAGAGAGCTTTAAAGGAAAGTACATCCCTAGTAATGTTACATTCTTGTTTTATGCTAGACGTTGAGTAACTCTTCTACAACAATTTTTGGTTTGTCATATGAAAAAAAAACCCTTCCAATTAAGGGTTAGAGATAAAGGACATGTAATGGGAGAAGAACTTTCTCAAAGGCTTATTTGGGTAGAAAGGATGTAGATTACAGCAATATACCACTTTAACATTCTCACCGTGTACATTGTACCATTGATCACACAAGTGTCAGGTATTCGTCCTGAAAAACAACAAAAAAATAATTCCAGTGTAAACTCAAATCATGAGACTTCCTGAGAAGTCAAGACGTTATCAAGGTTTGTTAGTAACACAGAGGTGATGGCAAACTTGAATTCAATCCCACTTCTGTGCTTAGACCTCATATTTAGTACAGCTGGATGTTTAAGTAAAGGTTTGTTTCTTTGATATTGGCTAGAGGAGTTGAGAAGGAATGGCTTCAAAATTGCACCATGCATCAAAAATCCCATTTTTTGCTCCTTCAGTATCAGGTTCACCTCAAATTAAATTAGTTGCTTCCTCTTTGAACCCTATAAGTCCTGTAACCTTCAAAGATGTCTTTGTTACTGAATCTTTATGGCCTCTCAGAAACTGACTTGGATGGAAGTTTGACTCCAAGTGGAAAAAAGGTATTCTTACTGTGGTAATGCAAATAATTCGACAACAAAGCAGAGCTCATTCCTGTCCTTCACAGAACTACTTCAAACTCAGCTGTTCCTTTGTTTTGACCTTTCTGTTTCGGGCTTAATTTATTGCTACTTTTTTCTTTTTATTCTTTTGTATAAATATGTATATAAAATTTATGTCTATAACAAAACATACAGACCTGTTGTGTTCTAAAATTTTCATGAACATTCCATAACAGTGTAATTATTATTTTTCATATATTGATAATTCCGTTAGTGATTACAATTCACTTTGTATTAATGCTTTCTGTAACTTGCTCTTGTAGTTAACTGTTGAACTTTCTCCTGTTTTTCACAGAAGTTTATTCATCTTAGTTTAGCTACAGTTAGGCTAATCTTAATGTGGTCTAATGCTACATTAATAACATTAAATAAAATGCATTGATATTCTTTGAAATACAGATACAGAGATAGCTGAGCTACACAGACCACTTGAAGGTTTCAAGTATTAACCCTGCTCTCCCACCCATTCCAATTCTCTCAGCAAACTTCTTCGATAATAATATTTTGTTTTTAAATAAACTCCTACTGCATATTTAGCCAAAAATTGATGCATATCCACTGAGCAAGAACAATTTAAGGAAGCTTTTGCTATTATTGTGATACACATAGATGTTAATGGAAGCAGGAGTGTATCTTACTAGAGTCTATAACCTGATATTTATATATGTATTTTTAATACTTACGGCATTCAAATTCAGGACAACATGGGTCTTCTGGTAGGACAGGCACAGAAACAAATCCTATGTCACAAATGGGTGTCTGAACTGTTTGGCATGGGAGTGGCTGGCATTGTACAGTAAGAGTGATGGGGTCGCAAACACACATCTTGCATTCACTTGTCCAGTTCTCTCCAGGCTGAAAATATGTAAATGATTTATTCTTAAGTGCTTTCTCACATTAGTCATTTTGTTTCAGCTTGAGGTAGATTCCAAATTGGCAGGAAGTTCAGATTAGAGCTTTCTTACCATAAGTGTTCAGGTCTTAAAAGCAGAGAAGCTAACAATCACAGAATTTTCTGCTGTGTAGAATGAATAAGATTTGAACACTTTTGTAGCTAGTGTACATATTTCTATGACATTTAAATGTCTTTAAAAAAAAAAAGTGTCTCTGCCATGGCACTTTTGAGCTTTTCCACCTCTAGATAACTTCAAAGCCTAGTAAGGTTGAATATGTGTTGTCAGGTCATTTGTAACGTGACCAGATTTGTTACTGAAATACATACAAGCAGATTTGAATTGGCCATTACAGGACAAAAATTGAGCTGGTTTTCTACTAGAGATATATGAGAAAATAACAAGAGGAACCACCTTTCGTGAAGGTGTGACATCAGTGCAGTTTCCTTCTACTGAAGTTGTGAGAGATGTTGCTATGGTTGGCGAGACAGAAGAAAATGCATGTTCTGTGGATGAGCTGGTTTGTATTGTCGTTTCTGAGGTTACAGAAGTGAATGGAGTTGTCGAAGGACATGGCCCTTGGAATGGGTCGATTTCGCATTCTTTGGTGCAAAATGCATAAAAATTACAGCCAGCTTGGTCTGTTCTGTTGTATACCAATTCCCCTGTAGAGGAAAAATGGAGAAGAAATTTAAAAAACAATGAAAATACTCATGGAAAAAAAAACCTAAGAAAATACTGTGAAAATATAATGTATATTTGTGTCTGACAAAATCTATGTTTAGATGATTATGAGTGTTTGTCTTTATTTGAATCAGGTATTAAGGGTTTATTTTACTTATGAATATTTTTATAAATGTAACATAAGACACTTACCAGGAGAAAAAAAATGACCAAGCACGTGACAAAAACATGGAGTTGTTCTGCTTGATGTCACATATGTACTTGCTTCTGTTGTGACAGGTGTGCTCACGGAAGAACTGAAGATTGCAGAAGTTCTTGTTGTAAAATGACTTGATTGGGGTGTAACAGTGGTAGATACTGTTGAGCACAAGACATCATTTAGTTTACACCAGAGGACTTCGATGTCATAATGTTAAAATATTGGAGAGAACTGTTTAAAATTACAGAATATCTAGTCAATATTTTTGTTGAATTAAACTACTGGACATAAAGCTAAGTGAAAGTTGTAGAAATCTATTAGGTCCACACTGAATATCAACTGAGTTTTGGCAAATATTATGAAATTCTGCTCTAATGTCTTAAAAAATTTCAGCTCCAACAGTCTCCCCAGGTAAGGTTAGGTAATATCAGGTACGGGTTACACTATGATGCTTGTCTCACACAGAGACAAAAAACAGATGTTGGAAGAATATCTGTATAGCGGATGGTGCTTGCAATACCTGTATTGGGGACCTGGGAGGCAGTAGTGGGTGATGTTGGAGGCTGTGTTGCTGTAGTGGAGGTCTCTGCTGTAGGAGTGGTGGCGGGTGACACTGTGGTACTTCCTTCAGTGGTCCTGGCGGTGCTGGTGCTGCTGGCAGCTGTGGTGGTCTCCGTTGGTGTTGGTGTGAGGATGGTTGTGCTTTGTATCGGAGCAGGAGAGGTGCTGGCTGTGCTGGCTGTGCTGGCCGTGCTGGTGGTTGTGATGATGGATGTGGTCTGAGTTGGCGGAGCAGTGGTACTGGGGACAAGAGTGGTGCCAGTGGTGGTTGTCACCTCTGTCGTGGGGAGAGCGGAGGAAGTAGTGGGTGATGTAGGAGGCTGTGTGGCTGTAGTGGAGGTTTTTGCTGTAGGAGTGGTGGCTGGTGACGTTGTGGTGCTTCCTTCAGTGGTCCTGACAGTGCTGGTGCTGCTGGCAGCTGTGGTGGTCACCGTTGGTGTTGGTGTGAGGATGGTTGTGCTTTGTATCGGAGCAGGAGAGGTGCTGGCTGTGCTGGCTGTGCTGGCCGTGCTGGTGGTTGTGATGATGGGTGTGGTCTGTGTTGGCGGAGCAGTGGTACTGGGGACAAGAGTGGTGCCAGTGGTGGTTGTCACCTCTGTCGTTGGGAGTGCGGAGGAAGTAGTGGGTGATGTAGGAGGCTGTGTGGCTGTAGTGGAGGTTTTTGTAGGAGTGGTGGCTGGTGACGTTGTGGTGCTTCCCTCAGTGCTCCTGGCAGTGCTGGTGCTGCTGGCAGCTGTGGAGGTCTCCGTTGGTGTTGGTGTGAGGATGGTTGTGCTTTGTATCGGAGCAGGAGAGGTGCTGGCTGTGCTGGCTGTGCTGGCCGTACTGGTGGTAGTGATGATGGATGTGGTCTGAGTTGGCGGAGCAGTGGTACTGGGGACAAGAGTGGTGCCAGTGGTGGTTGTCACCTCTGTTGTGGGGAGTGTTGAGGAAGTAGTGGGTGACGTAGGAGGCTGTGTGGCTGTACTGGAGGTTTTTTCTGTAGGAGTGGTGGCTGGTGACGTTGTGGTCCTTCCTTCAGTGCTCCTGGCGGTGCTGCTGGCAGCTGTGGTGGTCACCATTGGTGTTGGTTTGAGGATGGTTGTGCTTTGTATCGGAGCAGGAGAGGTGCTGGCTGTGCTGCTTGTGCTGGCCGTGCTGGCTGTGCTGGACGTGCTGGTGGTTGTGGTTATGGATGTGGTCTGTGTTGGTGGAGCAGTGGTACTGGGGACAAGAGTGGTGCCAGTGGTGACTGTCACCTCTGTTGTGGGGAGTGTTGAGGAAGTAGTGGGTGATGTAGGAGGCTGTGTGGCTGTAGTGGAGGTTTTTTCTGTAGGAGTGGTGGCTGGTGACGTTGTGGTGCTTCCTTCAGTGGTCCTGGCAGTGCTGGTGCTGCTGGCAGCTGTGGTGGTCACCGTTGGTGTTGGTGTGAGGATGGTTGTGCTTTGTATCGGAGCAGGAGAGGTGCTGGCTGTGCTGGCTGTGCTGACCGTGCTGGTGGTTGTGATGATGGATGTGGTCTGTGTTGGCGGAGCAGTGGTACTGGGGACAAGAGTGGTGCCAGTGGTGGTTGTCACCTCTGTTGTGGGGAGTGTTGAGGAAGTAGTGGGTGATGCAGGAGACTGTGTGGCTGTAGTGGAGGTTTCCGCAGTAGAGGCTGTGGTGGAGGAGCCCGTGGTAGTGCCTGGAGATGCTGATGTGGTCTGGCAGTGTGAACGGTCACAGCACAGCAGCTTGATCTCATAGTCAAAGCAAATGGGGTATTTTGTGATCTGATCCTCATTTCTGCACACAAGCCCAAAGTTGACGCTGCACTCAACTACCTGTCCCAGTGTGTCCAGACTCCTGGAAGGGTAATCTTTAGCACGGCACTGGATGTCTTGTGGCTGTTCGCACAGGGCATACCCAGCAGCATGGATTTTTTCAAAAGTCTCCATGTCTCCATTTTGGGTACCAGGGCTTGGGGAATCCATGTTAAACCACTGTGTCCAGGTACAGCGTGGCTGGCAGCTCTTTGTGGTCTCAGAGGTGATAGCAGTTCTGGTGCTGCTGGCAGCTGTAGTGGTCACCGTTGGTGTTGGTGTGAGGATGGTTGTGCTTTGTATCGGAGCAGGAGAGGTGCTGGGTGTGCTGGCTGTGCTGGCCGTGCTGGTGGTTGTGATGATGGGTGTGGTCTGTGTTGGCGCAGCAGTGGTACTGGGGACAAGAGTGGTGCCAGTGGTGGTTGTCACCTCTGTTGTGGGGAGTGTTGAGGAAGTAGTGGGTGATGCAGGAGGCTGTGTGGCTGTAGTGGAGGTTTCCGCCGTAGAGGCTGTGGTGGAGGAGCCCGTGGTAGTGCCTGGAGATGCTGATGTGGTCTGGCAGTGTGAACGGTCACAGCACAGCAGCTTGATCTCATAGTCAAAGCAAATGGGGTATTTTGTGATCTGATCCTCATTTCTGCACACAAGCCCAAAGTTGACGCTGCACTCAACTACCTGTCCCAGTGTGTCCAGACTCCTGGAAGGGTAATCTTTAGCACGGCACTGGATGTCTTGTGGCTGTTCGCACAGGGCATACCCAGCAGCATGGATTTTTTCAAAAGTCTCCATGTCTCCATTTTGGGTACCAGGGCTTGGGGAATCCACGTTAAACCACTGTGTCCAGGTACAGCGCGGCTGGCAGCTCTTTGTGGTCTCAGAGCTGATGGCAGTGCTGGTGCTGCTGGCAGCTGTAGTGGTCACCGTTGGTGTTGGTGTGAGGATGGTTGTGCTTTGTATCGGAGCAGGAGAGGTACTGGCTGTGCTGGCCGTGCTGGTGGTTGTGATGATGGGTGTGGTCTGTGTTGGCGGAGCAGTGGTACTGGGGACAAGAGTGGTGCCAGTGGTGGTTGTCACCTCTGTTGTGGGGAGTGTTGAGGAAGTAGTGGGTGATGCAGGAGACTGTGTGGCTGTAGTGGAGGTTTCCGCAGTAGAGGCTGTGGTGGAGGAGCCCGTGGTAGTGCCTGGAGATGCTGATGTGGTCTGGCAGTGTGAACGGTCACAGCACAGCAGCTTGATCTCATAGTCAAAGCAAATGGGGTATTTTGTGATCTGATCCTCATTTCTGCACACAAGCCCAAAGTTGACGCTGCACTCAACTACCTGTCCCAGTGTGTCCAGACTCCTGGAAGGGTAATCTTTAGCACGGCACTGGATGTCTTGTGGCTGTTCGCACAGGGCATACCCAGCAGCATGGATTTTTTCAAAAGTCTCCATGTCTCCATTTTGGGTACCAGGGCTTGGGGAATCCACGTTAAACCACTGTGTCCAGGTACAGCGCGGCTGGCAGTTCTTTGTGGTCTCAGAGGTGATGGCAGTGCTGGTGCTTGCAGAAGTGGGTGCCGTTGGTGTTGGTGTGAGGATGGTTGTGCTTTGTATCGGAGCAGGAGAGGTGCTGGCTGTACTGGCCGTGCTGGTGGTTGTGATGATGGATGTGGTCTGTGTTGGCGGAGCAGTGGTACTGGGGACAAGAGTGGTGCCAGTGGTGGTTGTCACCTCTGTTGTGGGGAGTGTTGAGGAAGTAGTGGGTGATGTAGGAGGCTGTGTGGCTGTAGTGGAGGTTTTTTCTGTAGGAGTGGTGGCTGGTGACGTTGTGGTGCTTCCTTCAGTGGTCCTGGCAGTGCTGGTGCTGCTGGCAGCTGTGGTGGTCTCCGTTGGTGTTGGTGTGAGGATGGTTGTGCTTTGTATCGGAGCAGGAGAGGTGCTGGCCGTGCTGGTGGTAGTGATGATGGATGTGGTCTGTGTTGGCGGAGCAGTGGTACTGGGGACAACTGTGGTGCCGGTGGTGGTTGTCACCTCTGTTGTGGGGAGCGTGGAGGAAGTAGTGGGTGATGTAGGAGGCTGTGTGCCTGTAGTGGAGGTTTCCGCAGTAGAGGCTGTGGTGGAGGAGTCTGTGGTAGTGCCTGGAGATGCTGATGTGGTCTGGCAGTGTGAACGGTCACAGCACAGCAGCTTGATCTCATAGTCAAAGCAAATGGGGTATTTTGTGATCTGATCCTCATTTCTGCACACAAGCCCAAAGTTGACGCTGCACTCAACTACCTGTCCCAGTGTGTCCAGATTCCTGGAAGGGTAATCTTTAGCACGGCACTGGATGTCTTGTGGCTGTTCGCACAGGGCATACCCAGCAGCATGGATTTTTTCAAAAGTCTCCATGTCTCCATTTTGGGTACCAGGGCTTGGGGAATCCACGTTAAACCACTGTGTCCAGGTACAGCGCGGCTGGCAGCTCTTTGTGGTCTCAGAGCTGATGGCAGTGCTGGTGCTGCTGGCAGCTGTAGTGGTCACTGTTGGTGTTGGTGTGAGGATGGTTGTGCTTTGTATCGGAGCAGGAGAGGTGCTGGCTGTGCTGGCTGTGCTGGTGGTTGTGATGATGGATGTGGTCTGTGTTGGCGGAGCAGTGGTACTGGGGACAAGAGTGGTGCCAGTGGTGGTTGTCACCTCTGCTGTGGGGAGCGTGGAGGAAGTAGTGGGTGGTGCAGGAGGTTGTGTGGCTGTAGTGGTGGTTTCCGCAGTAGAGGCTGTGGTGGAGGAGCCCGTGGTAGTGCCTGGAGATGCTGATGTGGTCTGGCAGTGTGAACGGTCACAGCACAGCAGCTTGATCTCATAGTCAAAGCAAATGGGGTATTTTGTGATCTGATCCTCATTTCTGCACACAAGCCCAAAGTTGACGCTGCACTCAACTACCTGTCCCAGTGTGTCCAGATTCCTGGAAGGGTAATCTTTAGCACGGCACTGGATGTCTTGTGGCTGTTCGCACAGGGCATACCCAGCAGCATGGATTTTTTCAAAAGTCTCCATGTCTCCATTTTGGGTACCAGGGCTTGGGGAATCCACGTTAAACCACTGTGTCCAGGTACAGCGCGGCTGGCAGTTCTTTGTGGTCTCAGAGGTGATGGCAGTGCTGGTGCTTGCAGAAGTGGGTGCCGTTGGTGTTGGTGTGAGGATGGTTGTGCTTTGTATCGGAGCAGGAGAGGTGCTGGCTGTACTGGCCGTGCTGGTGGTTGTGATGATGGATGTGGTCTGTGTTGGCGGAGCAGTGGTACTGGGGACAAGAGTGGTGCCAGTGGTGGTTGTCACCTCTGTTGTGGGGAGTGTTGAGGAAGTAGTGGGTGATGCAGGAGGCTGTGTGGCTGTAGTGGAGGTTTCCACAGTAGAGGCTGTGGTGGAGGAGCCCGTGGTAGTGCCTGGAGATGCTGATGTGGTCTGGCAGTGTGAACGGTCACAGCACAGCAGCTTGATCTCATAGTCAAAGCAAATGGGGTATTTTGTGATCTGATCCTCATTTCTGCACACAAGCCCAAAGTTGACGCTGCACTCAACTACCTGTCCCAGTGTGTCCAGACTCCTGGAAGGGTAATCTTTAGCACGGCACTGGATGTCTTGTGGCTGTTCGCACAGGGCATACCCAGCAGCATGGATTTTTTCAAAAGTCTCCATGTCTCCATTTTGGGTACCAGGGCTTGGGGAATCCACGTTAAACCACTGTGTCCAGGTACAGCGCGGCTGGCAGCTCTTTGTGGTCTCAGAGGTGATAGCAGTGCTGGTGCTGCTGGCAGCTGTAGTGGTCACCGTTGGTGTTGGTGTGAGGATGGTTGTGCTTTGTATCGGAGCAGGAGAGGTACTGGCTGTGCTGGCTGTGCTGGCCGTGCTGGTGGTTGTGATGATGGGTGTGGTCTGTGTTGGCGCAGCAGTGGTACTGGGGACAAGAGTGGTGCCAGTGGTGGTTGTCACCTCTGTTGTGGGGAGTGTTGAGGAAGTAGTGGGTGATGTAGGAGGCTGTGTGGCTGTAGTGGAGGTTTCCGCCGTAGAGGCTGTGGTGGAGGAGCCCGTGGTAGTGCCTGGAGATGCTGATGTGGTCTGGCAGTGTGAACGGTCACAGCACAGCAGCTTGATCTCATAGTCAAAGCAAATGGGGTATTTTGTGATCTGATCCTCATTTCTGCACACAAGCCCAAAGTTGACGCTGCACTCAACTACCTGTCCCAGTGTGTCCAGACTCCTGGAAGGGTAATCTTTAGCACGGCACTGGATGTCTTGTGGCTGTTCGCACAGGGCATACCCAGCAGCATGGATTTTTTCAAAAGTCTCCATGTCTCCATTTTGGGTACCAGGGCTTGGGGAATCCACGTTAAACCACTGTGTCCAGGTACAGCGCGGCTGGCAGCTCTTTGTGGTCTCAGAGCTGATGGCAGTGCTGGTGCTGCTGGCAGCTGTAGTGGTCACCGTTGGTGTTGGTGTGAGGATGGTTGTGCTTTGTATCGGAGCAGGAGAGGTACTGGCTGTGCTGGCCGTGCTGGCCGTGCTGGTGGTTGTGATGATGGGTGTGGTCTGTGTTGGCGCAGCAGTGGTACTGGGGACAAGAGTGGTGCCAGTGGTGGTTGTCACCTCTGTTGTGGGGAGTGTTGAGGAAGTAGTGGGTGATGTAGGAGGCTGTGTGGCTGTAGTGGAGGTTTCCGCAGTAGAGGCTGTGGTGGAGGAGCCCGTGGTAGTGCCTGGAGATGCTGATGTGGTCTGGCAGTGTGAACGGTCACAGCACAGCAGCTTGATCTCATAGTCAAAGCAAATGGGGTATTTTGTGATCTGATCCTCATTTCTGCACACAAGCCCAAAGTTGACGCTGCACTCAACTACCTGTCCCAGTGTGTCCAGACTCCTGGAAGGGTAATCTTTAGCACGGCACTGGATGTCTTGTGGCTGTTCGCACAGGGCATACCCAGCAGCATGGATTTTTTCAAACGTCTCCATGTCTCCATTTTGGGTACCAGGGCTTGGGGAATCCACGTTAAACCACTGTGTCCAGGTACAGCGCGGCTGGCAGTTCTTTGTGGTCTCAGAGGTGATGGCAGTGCTGGTGCTGCTGGCAGCTGTGGTGGTCACCATTGGTGTTGGTGTGAGGATGGTTGTGCTTTGTATCGGAGCAGGAGAGGTGCTGGCCGTGCTGACCGTGCTGGTGGTTGTGATGATGGATGTGGTCTGTGTTGGCGGAGCAGTGGTACTGTGGACAAGAGTGGTACCAGTGGTGGTTGTCACCTCTGTTGTGGGGAGTGTTGAGGAAGTAGTGGGTGATGTAGGAGGTTGTGTGGCTGTAGTGGTGGTTTTTTCTGTAGGAGTGGTGACTGGTGATGTTGTGGTGCTTCCTTCAGTGGTCCTGGAGGTGCTGGTGCTGCTGGCAGCTGTGGTGGTCACCGTTGGTGTTGGTGTGAGGATGGTTGTGCTTTGTATCGGAGCAGGAGAGGTGCTGGCTTTGCTGGCCGTGCTGGTGGTTGTGGTTATGGATGTGGTCTGTGTTGGCGGAGCAGTGGTACTGGGGATGACTGTGGTGCTGGTGGTGGTTGTCGCCTCTGTTGTGGGGAGCGTGGATGAAGTAGTGGATGTAGGAGGCTGAGTTGTGCTTTCCCTTTGTTTTGGTGATGTTTTATCTACTTCGGTGTATTGTGCTTGTGTGTGTTTCTTTTCTGTTGTTGGTTTTATTTTTGTGTTTACTGTAAATAGTGTTGATTTTACAGCAGTTGTTGTGAATTGTGTGGTACTTGGTTGTGTAGTTTCTGTTTCAGAACATGGTATATATCTGCAACAGGATATTCTGATTTCGTAATTATAACATTTCTTAGATGATTGGTCCTTGTTATTGCATATTAATCCTGTATTTTGGCTACATGTTACCGTTTGATTAAGATCGTTTATTTCTGTATTCGGGTGTTCTTTCGCCCTGCATTGAACACCATCTGGGTTTTCACATACTCTGTAACCTTTATTTCTGAGGTTTTCAAATATTTCATAATCTCCACTGTCTTCATTGTTTTCAGGCTGTGTGGAATCATACCATTCTGACCATGTACATACATGCTTCACACATACAGTTGTCACAGGTTTTGTGGTTGTCATTTCTGTAATTAAAAGAAGGATACATAAGGGCTTTGTATTCTTATTGAAGAAGGTGTCAGAAAATAATTATCTTCTATACACTTTAATGTATGTACTATCCTACATGTTATTGTAGTATTTAATTTCGATGAACTTACTTTGACATTCTTGGATATCATTTCTAAAGTTAGGTTCTGATCTCATTTCTTTCTTATTTTTCTAGTGGTAATCTACGTGTCATTTATGTAAAGAAGTGGTTAAATATAGCCAGTGTGTGCAGGATAATGTGATCTCAGAATTCTGATGGCATAGGTTAGAAGAGATTTAATTCTCCTTTGTATCATCTCTGTACTTATTTATACTTCACTGCACAGCCATACCGTCTTTAAAGTATTTTTACAGGTTAATGACTTTTCTATTTATTTCACTATGAGAACATGTAGTATATTCTAAATAAGAAATATAAAATACATATTTAACACATGTATTTTATATACAATACATTATAATGTAGAATACACATATACAATCTAAAATATATGAACTATATATTGTAGAATTTTCTACTTAATTTAATTTTTTTCATTTTCTTAGCATTATTAACCATGTAGAACACACACCGCTTTCATCATATAAATGCTTTTTAATAGAAGACCTGAAGTTGAATATTTAGTTCTTGCTGTGGAAATAATAATTGTGACCTGATTAGGTGCATCCCAGAGTCCTGAGGGAATTGGCTGATGTGGTTGCTAAACCACTCTCCATGATATTTGAAAGGTCATGACAATCAGGAGAAGTCCCTGGTGACTGGAATAAGGGTAACATTGTGTGCATTTTTAAAAAGCATAGAAAAGAGAACCCTCAGCACTACTGACCTGTCAGCCTCATCTCTGTGCCTGGAAAGATCATGGAACAGATCCTCCTAGAAGCTATGCTAAAGCACATGGAGGACAGGGAGGTGATTAATGGCAGCCAGTGCAGCTTCACCAGGGGCAAGTCCTGTATGAACAACTTAGTGGTTTTCTATGATGGGGTGACTGCAGCAGTGGACATTGGAAAACCAATGGACGTGCTCTATCAGGACTTCTGCAAAGCCTTTGACAGGGTCTCCCACAACATCCTTCTCCCTAAATTAGAGAGATATGGATTGGTGGATGGTTTGGTGGATAAGAAATTGGTTGGATGGTTGTACTTAGAGAGTAGTAGTCAATGGCTCAAGGTCCAGATGGAGATGTGTGACAAGTGGTGTCCCTCAGGGGTCTGTACTGGGACCAGTGCTGTTTAATATCTTCAGCAATGATACAGACAGTGAGATTGAGTGCACTCTCAGCAAGTTTGCAGATGACACCAAGCTGAGTGGTGCGGTTGCTACACTGGAAGGATGAGACCTGGACAGGCTGGAGAAGTGGGCCTGTGAGAAACTCATGAGGTTCAACAAGACCAAGAGCAAGGTCCTACACCTGGGTTGGGGCAACACTCAATTTCAGTACACTACTGGCGGGGGCGGGGGGCGACATGATTGAGAACAGCCCTGCAGAGAAGGACTTCGATATGATAGTTGATGAGAAGCTCAACATGAGCCAACAATGTGTGCTTGCAGCCCAGACAGCCAGTGGTATCCTGGACTGCAGTGAAAGAAGTGTGGCCAGCAGGTCGAGGGAAATGATTCTGACCCTCTATTCTTCTCATGTGAGACCTCATCTGGAGTACTGTGTCCAGTTCTGGAATCCTCAGTATAAGGATATGGAACTGTTGGAATAGGTCGAGAGGAGGGCTACAAAGATGATCAGAGGGCTGGAGAACCTTCCATATGAGGTCAGGCTGAGAGAGTTGGTGTTGTTCAGCCTGGAGAAGAGAAGGCTTCAAGGAGATCTTATAAAATCCTTGCAGTACCTAATGGGGGCCTAGAAGAAAGCTGGGGAGGGACTGTTTACAAAGGCTTGTAGTAATAGGACTAGGGCAATTAGTACAAACTAGAAAGGAGCAGATTTAGACTAGACATAAGGAAGAATTTCTTCACTGTGAGAGTGGTGAAACACTGGCACAGTTTGCCCAGGGAAGCTGTGGTTGCCCCTTCCCTGGAGGTGTTGAAGGCCAGGTTGGATGGGGACTTGGGCAGCCTGATCTGGTGGAAGGCGTCCCTGCCCATGGCAGAGGGGCTAGAACTAGATGATCCCTAAGGTCCCTATCAACCCAACCTATTCTATGATTCTATGATAATTTTGTGGAAATATTTCACAAAATTTCTCAGGATTATATGGTCAGTATGAGTTAACTTCAAGAATAATGTGGAAAGAAACTGTAGAAGTTGTAAGTAATTTAAAAATTAACAGTAATTGTCTTTAGTATTTTCAGAAGTTGGTCTAGAACTCCTGGGTTTTTTTGCAAGGATGTGTGATTGTCAATGATGCAATGATTATTAAGCTCTATTATTTTTTCTCCTGGAAAAAACTTGGTGAAACTGTAGAAACCATGTCTGTAAGAAAAGCTGTACTCATTTCTACATCCTTAATTATGGTCATCCTTAGCAGCTGTAGCTTCCAAATGAATTCTGAAAGCAGAAGCTAACAGTAAGATTATGTGCCATTAATTGATGAAAAGGCCCTCCCTTTCAGGCAGTTTTCAGTCCTTTCCAGTCATTTTTCAGTTATTTTAAAGAGTATTTTTGAATACCTGAAGTAGTAGTTGTTGGTCGACTTGTAGAAAATGTAAATGGGGTTGTTGTAGAGATGCCGCATTTAAAGATGCTTCTGCTTATTGTTCTGTTGACATCACATGTTGCAATGAAACACCATCCAGCTGTATCCGTGGTGTTGTAGATGAGTTCACCATATTTATATGTATTTCCCTCATAAATGCAGTTGCATGCTGTAATTCAGAAGTTATTTATTGTCAGACATTTATGTATGAAAAGATAATATCCAGTATTTCACTTTTAAATAATTCTTCTCTGCCATCTTACCTTTTTCATCAAATTTGCACTGTAAACCTTCTGATGTGCATTCGCTGAAATAAAAAACATAAAATACCACATATATTTAGATTGTGAGGTAAACATATTATCATTATTGTCATCTTCATGCCAGGTACTCGTGTCAAAAGACAGGACATTTTAATTGTGTTTATTCCTTGAGTGCTCAGTTTGTGTTTGACATCATTTTGCAAAAGCTTTCTTTATATTAAACACAAACTTACAAATGGAATTCAAGATAAATATTGTGCAAAGGTACAGCTAGAAGTCTTAAGGAAGACTCTCCTTTTTTCCTCTTCATTACTTTCCTGGCATTTGCAATGTTTTCATAATAAAAAGTAGAATAAAATGGGAGAACACTATAAGTAGTTTATGAATGTAATAAAATCATTGGAAGTAGACCCCCTATTAGATATCTTTGCTCCTGGAGCAATATATTTCCTGTCATAGTAATAGGAAATAGAGATATCCTAGTTATAAAGGGCTCCTTTCTCTTTAACCTTTATGCTGAGGATTTACAACATGTTCAGAAACAAGTTAAACAAAACATAAAATGACACACGAACTCCTTAGAACAATGTAGAAAGAAAACTATCATTACACAGGCAGCATGAACTCATGCTGTCATATAACAGGAACAACTATTTTTTCACTGCTGTATTCATCGTTTTCCTTGTACATGTTTGGGTTGATAGGTTCTTACCATACATTACATTCATCCCGTCTATATATCTTTCCATCTTCGCTATCATAACAGTCACAAAGACTGACACATTTCATCTGATCCTCATGAAAATATGGCTTGTCTGGTGGGCAGTTAGGGTAGCAGCCTGAAGGAAGGAAAAGGGTATGTAGAAGGTGAAAAATGTGAGAATGAGATACCATCAACAAAATTTTATATGTGCGGAATGTGTTTGTAGATCTTGTTCTTAATAGTCATAATTCTTAATAATTATTTTTTTCAATAATTTTAGGAAGTAATGAAGAGTACTGGCACCTCTAGAGTCCACCCACAAGAACTTAGTCCTAGAGATTGTTTTGATTTGAATTTCCATACCCTTCCTCCATTCATGTGGGTGCACTGACATTGAAAAGAATTGAATGGTGCAAATGCAGCTGGTGGGAGAATTATACTCCATTGAAGACTGTTAAAAATGTAATAAAATGTACCCACTTAAAGGTATTTGCAGCACTTTTTACCTTCCAAACCTGGCAAATCATGGAAGCATTTTCCACTTGGGTTCCTACAGGTCTTCATACATGAGGGTCCACAAGGCTGATAGTGCCATTCACATTCCCCTTGGTGATTGTAGTAATCACAGAACAGCGCTAAGGAAATACAAAAAAATTGATTTCTTCAAGAAAAAAGAAAGCATTTTTTAACTCATATCTGTTCATCATATCCCTGCAATGCTTCTTGGACAGTCTTGAAAATGGTGAATGAATAAGTGAAATTGCATGACCATCAAACCAGATGAATGCGAAAAGTCTACACAGTGAGATTATAGTGCACATACATAAGAGTATGTGTTCAAGGACATTAGCAAGGCACTGAACATTTAACTGCACTCTCAGAAGTGTTTATAAGATAAAACTCACGACAGATTGATGGGGTTCTCCAGGCTATGCAGGTACCAACTTCACTACATGCTTGAGCGTAGGCAGCTACTGCTGTACAAAAGCAATCACAGTCCCCTCCAGTGTCACATGCACAAGCATCTGTCACGCATGCTTGATAATATTTTGCTGGCTCAACCTGTTATTAATAAGAAATATAGTATTATACATCATGCCTTCTAAATTTCCATATTAGCTTTGCTAGGGTTATTTTCTTAAAATAGTAGTATCTCAGAAGAAAGGTCTTAATCTGCAATTTCTTTTTCTTTTGTTTATATATACTGTTTCACTTCAAAGATGGTGCCAGATAATACATCGAAATCACATATTGACAGATTTTTTGACACTCAGATTTGTGTCCTAGTGGAATATTAGATTCATGTTACCAAGTGATATGAGGCAGCTGCACTTGAAAATGAAGGTCTCTGCCAGTGGAAAGAACTAAGGTAACAGTATGAGCACAGACTTACCCTATATTGTTTGGTAGGAACTTAGTTTTAAATAAAACCTATACTGATAATTCATTACAATGTTATTTCACTGAGCTTGTGTTCTGAACATGGCACATGAGAATTTTTATCAAAGTTGCACTACAAGAAAATACACAGTAATTATGAAATTATTATTCTTTCATGATAGGTCAATATTCCCTACAAACTAAATGTCCTTTCATTTCTTACAGGCAGAGATTATAAAACTGTCCCATTAAGTGGGATACAGATTGAAGTTTTCCTCAAAAAATTTAAAGTGAAACATGCCTGAAGACAGTAGCTTCAATAATACACAGACCTAATCTTCATACAGTAAACTTCTGCCCTTGTAATACCTGAGAGTGACAGGCAGCAAAGACGTTGCTGTTGATGATGCTACACTGCTTCTCTGACCAGGACTTTCGATAAGGGTTGGTAGAACACGTGTCCTTTATGCTGGAAGCATCAGGACATGTTGAGGATACTTTCCAACTGTTCCCAAACTCTAGAACATTCTCTACCACAGACTGACTCCTTGTAGTAAAGTCATTGATGCCATTACCATCATAATTTCCACAGAGACCACAGACCTGGCCCTGCAAGAGAAATTAAATAAAACAGTAATGGATGTGAGAAAACTTGAAAAAACATCTGAACCTGAAAGGATACTTGTAATTCAGCTCTTAGAATGGTGCCATCACATTCTAACATTCCTGAACTACTTCATCCTTTGTTTACTCTGCAACAGAACATGATCACTATGGCTAGGATGATACTGCTGTTGACTTTTCTTCTTTCAAATCTGAACAATAAAACCATCTTTGTCATTGAGACCTTATTGCCTTTAAGATATGTCTTTAACCAGGAAATGAGTACTCACAGTTAGCTGACTGAGTTTTTCATTTAAGTATTATTTTATACAATAGGTGTACTTATAAAATAACAACCTTACAAACCTGCCATAAATACTACCGGTCCAGCCACATTGTCTGCTCATTGAGTCTTTACTGTTAAGAGTGCTCACAGGTATAAAAAGAAATGACGTAGTCCTTGCACATCCATAAATATCCTTCATTCAAAATTTATAGATCTGTAAAACTGTGATAGCCTGCCATAGATACTATGTTTTCTACATATATCTAAGGTGCATAATTCAAATATTAGTACTATCTTTATAAAATTCCAGTAGGTGAGGCAGCAAAAGAACCTATGATATCAAAAGAAATTTGTATATGAGTTCAAAATTACACTTAATTTATATACCTAATTGAAATATCACTGTGGTAAACAAGATAACAAATTCCTCATTTACAGTTTTTAGTACTTAATATCATAAGCTAGGAGGAGCTATGACAACAGGAATACATTTTACTTATCTCCTGTGTAGATGCTTGAAAAATACAGGCTTGCATTTTACGGGAGGTTTTTGTCTGCAATATTTTACTGGCTTGTTCTTGATGAATTATAATATGATTTGTATGTCAATGAGAACTGGAAACTGGATTTCAAGATCAAGATTACTCAACTGATTTCTATGCATGCAACTATGTAATTTTAGTAAGGTCTAATGACCTTTACCAACGTTCATTGGGTAAGTTTAACAAAGTCAAGTCCCAAACAAGTGGTTTGCCAACTCAGGTTCTGTCAGGCCAAACAGGCACTGAAAGCTTTCTTCAGAGTTCAGAACAGCAGCAGATTGATTATTTAGGGCAGTCTTGAGAGACATCAATAAGAAGAGGAAGGTCTATAAGCTTTGGAGGAAGGGGCAGGCATCCTGGGTGGACTGTAGAGAGGAAGCAAGAACATGCAAGTTAAAAAATCAGGAGGGCTAAGGCCCAACTAGAAATCAGATTGGCCAAGTCTGTGAAAGACAATAAAAAATCTTTTTACAAATATATCAATGGTAAAAGGAGGATTAGGGAGAATCTCCAGTCCCTGCTAGATGCAGAGGGAACAACAGTAACAGGAGATGAAGAGAAGGCTGAAGTACTCAATACCTACTTTTCTTCAGTCTTTAATAGTAAAGAAAGTTGTTCCCTCTGAGCAAAACACCAGGGGTTGGAGGAGCAGAATGATGTTCCCATGAGCCAAGAGGAGGTGGTTAGAGCCTTGCTTGCCCGGTTAGATGTCCGCAAGTCTATGGGACCAGATGGAGTCCACCCAAGAGTTGTGAGGGAACTGGCGGATGTACTTGCCAAACGCCTTTCCATCATCTTCCATCGGTCCTGGATGACTGGGGAGGTACCTCTGGACTGGAGACGGGCTGATGTCGTGCCCATCCATAAGAAGGGTCACAAGGTGGATCCGGACAACTACAGACCTGTCAGTCTGACCTCAGTACCAGGGAAAGTCATAGAACAGGTGATCTTGAGTGCTATCACAAAGCACTTGCAAGAGAAGTGGGTGGTCAGGCCCAGTCAACATGGGTTTACAAAAGGCAGGTCTCGCCAAACTAATCTGATCACCTTCTATGACCAAGTGACTAGACTCTTGGATGAGGGATAGGCTGTGGATATAGTCTTCTTGGACTTTAGTAAAGCATTTGACAGAGTTTCTCACAGTATTCTGCTATGGAAACTGTCAGCCTCTGGCCTGGACAGACAAACACTCTCCTGGGTAGAAAACTGGTTGGATGGCCAGGCCCAGAGAGTGGTGGTAAATGGTGTTAAATCCAGCTAGAGGCCAGTGACAAGTGGGGTTCCCCAGGGCTCAGTGCTGGGTCCAGCCCTGTTCAATGTCTTTATCAATGACCTGGATGAAGGCTTTGAGGGTACCCTTAGCAAGTTTGCAGACGACACTAAGCTGGATGAAAGTGTTGATCTGTTGGAGGTTAGGGAGGCTCTGCAAAGGGATCCGAACAGGCTGGACTGCTGGGCTGAGTCCAATGGGATGAGGTTTATCAAGGCCAAATGCTGGGTCCTGCATTTGGGGCACAGCAACCCTATGCAGTGCTACAGACTGGGAGAAGCCTGGCTGGAAAGCTGCCAGGAGGGGGGGAGACCTGGGGCTGTTGGTTGACAGTCGACTGAACATGAGCCAGCAGTGTGCCCAGGTGACCAAGAAGGCCAATGGCATCTTGGCTTTTATCAGAAACAGTGTGACCAGCAGGTCCAGGGAGGTTATTCTTCCCCTGTACTCTGCACTGGTGAGACTGCTTCTTGAATCAGTTCTGGTCCCCTCACCACAAGAAGGATGTTGAGGCTCTGGAGTGAGTCCAGAGAAGAGCGATGAGGCTGGTGAAGGGGCTGGAGAACAGGCCTTACGAGGAACGGCTGAGAGAGCTGGAGATGTTTAGCCTGGAGAAGAGGAGGCTGAGGGAAGACCTTATTGCTCTCTACAACTACATCAATGGAAGCTGTGAAGAGGAGGGTGATGGCCTCTTCTCCCAAGTGACAGTGGACAGAATGAGAGGGAATGGCCTCAAGATCTGCCAGGGGAGGTTCAGGCTCGACATAAGGAAAAAATCCTTCACAGAAAGGGTCATTGGGCATTGGAATAGGCTGCCCAGGGAGGTGGTTGACTCGCCTTCCCTGGAGGTATTTATGGTGCAGGAGGACGAGGTACTGAGGGGTATGGTTTAGAGACTGGTAGGAATGGTTGGATTCGATGATCCAGTGGGTCTCTTCCAGCCTCGTGATTCTATGATTCTATATGGTTTTCTGAGGCACGAGAGGAATGCAAACCAACATGTAATATCCTGCAGGAATACTAGAGACATCATCAGTTTGGGATCTCAGCAGAGCCTGAACAAAATTTGCATACAGTCCACATCTGGACTGTAAATTGCCATTCAACTATCAGTTTCTCACCTTAAAATTAGGGCCGAGCTTGATGAAGATGCTTGTTTTCTTGTCCCACATGAGGATCAGTCCATTTTTGGTTTCAATTACCAAGTACATACCCATATAGCGGACTGTGTACGGCACCTCGTCATTTTGTCCTCTCTTTACAACACTGACATGCTCCTCACCAAGTATCAGTTCATAGCTCTGAAACAGGAGGAAGAGGTGATTAGAAATTAACTCAGCTGCAGCTGAGGTTGCAAAACTGCTTTTCTGCTTTTAAGAGTACTACAAATAATTTATACAATGAAAACATATAATCAAAACTGAATAGTTCAAATCTCAGGTTCCTGGAATTGTGGTAAAAAAGGTGTTTTAAATAGCTTAAGTTAAAAAGGGTGTTTTGGTAGTCACGGAGGAGCTACATTGCACAGAAAAAAAAAATCTTCTGACATGATAGTCTAAATTTATGCTAAAGACAACTTTCCTGTAGATCTGTAGTTTGCCCAAAAGTGCTATAAGTTATGGTGGGAAAAGGAAAATAGAGACTCTACCAAATATTTCACCAAAATCTGAATTAAATTTAACTTACAAGTTGATTTACTCCGAAAACTATTTTTCCATCTTCCTTGAAGCAATGGATATCTAGGCTGTTCCTAAGTGCTAAACAGATGGAGAACAAAACTGATGTGCATGCAAAACCTTCATACCTCTAAGAAAACTTTGATAGATTTTGAGCAAGTTGTCCCAGTGTTGCCACAGGGAATATTTTCAGTGATAACCCTGAAGGTCCCATTGGCTGTGCCACTCTTCCCACAGTGGTCCTGAGTAGAGAATAAAATTTAAAATGTATTATGTTTTAGACATGATCAAGTTTACATCTCATTTACTACTGCTAATTATCAGTACCTGGACTAGTGTGTATTCACAATTTCCGTTGAAGCTGAACCTTTTGTCGTCGAAGGTATTATAATGACCATCTCCATAAACAGCACAAGTGCCCAGGCATTGATCTTCAGAGCATTCCCACTTCCTATTCTTACATACACTAGGCGTGAGAATAAAACATTTTAATAATAAAACACTCAGTATTTTGTGTAAATATATCCTAACAACTCTTTTTTTTTGTTTGGGGTTTTTGGGTGTATTTTTGGCAGGTTTTTTGGCAACTCATCCCTGGTAAATGTCACATTGATTCTGGATTTAAAATGTTCTTACATTTTTCATGTAAACAATTAAAGGAAAATTCTGTTCTGCTACTCTGAATGCATTAACTGCAAATTAGGATAATATTTAATATTTATTTGGACTGTAGTCCCAAAGATTTCCTCCCATTCTATGCTTTGGCCACCTACCTACCTCAGAAGGAAACTGGTTCACACTGTTTAATCCAGAACTAAAAGACTCATCAGTTAAGGAAATGTGCAATCAAAACCTTTCCTCACTGCTGTACTATTTAAGATCTTTGGAAAGGCAAATGATAGAACCAGGAATGCTACTTCTGAGGAAATATTTACCAAGTGTTACAGTCAACGCTGATTTTTTCCCCAGGCTGATACATGGCTTCGTTGTGAATACATGGACATTCCTCTTCAGGAATACAACCACCATTCCCATCTAACACAAGCCCATCTGGGCACACGCAGCCAGACACACATTGTGTGCTATACTGGAAAAGTCAAGAGGAAGATACGATTTCAGAATGAAATATTCACAATTGAAAAAGGAAGATTAAATTCTAATAAAATGTCTTTATATAGTCTTGTTGCTGCTCAGCTTAAATGGGACAGCACTATGAGGTACTTACAGGACAACGGAACAAAAGGGAAGTTATTAGCCTAATTATTTGTTAATTATATTAAAGATAAATATTTTGTATATGCCAATTGTGATTGCTCTGCTGGAGTCTGTGAAATCTGAAATATATTAATTTTAAGTCTTACTCTGTGTTAACTGAAGAAGCCTTGTACATTGTAGAGGGTGATTTGTGATTGAATGGATCTTTAAAAAGAAAGTAAGTACTATTAATTTTGATTTGGTTGAGTTACACTGAAATCTGTTTGTCTCTTATGGTACTTACTTGTGAAATGGCATGTGGTTACCATGCACCTAGGTGGAATAGTATAATTAGATGTGCAAGAAATTCACAATTGCACCATGATATGAGAAAGCATGATTTTTCCTAGCCAGTTTATAGCCAATAATTTTCTTCTAAAGAAGTAAAAGGTATGGCAAAACCCTAGGTATTTTCCCTGCTAATTAAAGTTGCCTGCAGTAGGTGAAGAAAGGTAGACACAATTTTATTAATTAAATTGTATGTTACTTTATTATAATTTCGTTTAAGGGTCTCATTGTTATTGCTTCATAGCCTAGTTTTAGGTTTTTGTTATATGAACAAAGTACCTGTATTGTAGATTTGGAACAGAACAGATAGATAAATCACTTTAGCACCAAGAGCAAAGACAATATCTGGAAACACCATTTGATCCATCAAGGACATACTTACACACTGCATATCCAGAGTCTGGCAACTTTTTTGACATTCTGCTCCTATTATTCCTGCAGTGACATTTCTACAGTTGAAGTAGACCATGGGAGATTCACAGACTAGAGGAAAGAAAGAAGTAAGAGCAGTAAGAAATGGCACAGAGTTTATTCTACATATGTAGCTCTTAAAAACATCTATAAATTCTTTGGAACTTGCGTATTTCAGTTAGTAGGGATTACTATCCCTATTCAATCTGCTATGTAGATTCACTTAGAACACTGAAATCCCAGAAAAAAACCATAGTATTTCAGAAAAAAAACTTTATGAGAAAGAGGTCTTATCTTTAATCAACAATGACAAGTTCACTCCTGTCTTTTATAACTGTTGCACTATAACTAACTGAGAAATTCTTCTATTATTTAAAAATGCATTAAGAAGAATTAATTCTATCAACTATTTCAGTCCAAAATCTGGCACAGAGAAGACGATTTTTTTTTTACCTGGAGTTGGATTGGGTGCTCCAATGCAATTCAGTCTTCCCTGGATGCAAGTGCTGTAAGAAGAGGGAAAACATTTTTTTTCTCTTCTCAAATCATATATTGAGATTGAGAGCTAATTCATCAAGTTTCAGAGTTTTCAAAGGAATTTCAGAATGCTGTTATGCAATCTCAGGAAAGAATTTCCTGCAATATCACAAACAGTGATGCTTTTTGTATGATATCCATTATTACTTAATAGGAAAAATCATAAATTGAAATGAGTATTTTGCTGATGTTGTCATGATTTTATGCTTGAAAAATCATGGATTTAAACAGAAAGTGCACCTGAATACAATTGCTCTATTAATCTGGAAATAAAAATTCTTAGAATCATGTAGATTGGAAAAGAACATTAAGATCATTGAGTCCAACCCACAACCAGGCCCTTCCAAGTCCACTACTAAACCATGACCCTCAGTGCCACATCTACACAGCTTTTAAATACCTCCAGGACTGGTGACTCAACTACTTTCCTCAGCAGCCTATTCCAATGCACGTCAACCCTTTCAGTGAAGATGTTTTTCCCAATAACCAATCTCAACTTTCCCTGACACAACTTCAAGTTGTTTCTTCTTGTCCTATCACTTGTTACTTGGGAAAAAAAGCTGACACCCACTTCACTGCCACCTTGTTTCAGGTTGTGTTAGAGAGTGATGAAGTCTCTCTTCAGCTTCCTTTTATCCAGACTGGAATAGCCCCAATTTCCTCAGCCGCTCCTCATAAGATTTGTGCTCCAGAACCTTCACTAGCTTCCTTGCCCTTCTTTGGACATGTGGTAGCAAAATGTCTTTCTTGTACTGGGGGGCCCAAAACGGAACACAATATTCAAGGTAGGGCTGCACTAGTGCTTAGTACAGGGGGACCCCCCCACCCCCCTCCAGTTCTGCTAGCCACACTATTTCTGATACAAACCAGGATGCTATTGACTTTCTTGATCACCTGGGCACACTGCTGGCTCATATTCAGATGGCTATGAAACAACACTTCCGGGTCCTTTTCCACTGGCAGCTTCTCAGCCACTCTTTCCTAAGTCTGTAGCATTGCATGGGGTTATTGTGCTCCAGGTGCAACACCCGGCATTTGACCTTGTTGGACCCCACAGAACTGGCTTCACCCCATTGATCCAAGCTTTTCAGATCCCTCTGTAGAGCCTTTCTTCCCTCAATTAGATTCACAATCCAGTTTAAACTGGTATCCACCTCAAACTTACTGAGGATGCACTTAATTCCCTCATCCAGATCAGATCAATATCATAAAGATATTAAACAGAACTGGCCCCAACACTGAGCACTGGGTAACAACACTTGTGACCAACCTCCAACTGGATTTAACTCCATTCACCACAGCTCTTTGGGCCTGGTCAGTAAGACTACACCCATCCAAGCCAGTTTCTTGTGGAGCATGTTTTTGGGAAATAGTGTCAAAAGACTTTACAAAAGTCCAGGTAAACAAGATCCACAGTCTTTCCTTCACCCACTAGGGAGGTCATCCTATCATAGAATGAAATCAGGTTGATTAAGCAAGGCCTGCTTTTCCTAAACCCATGCTGACTGAGACTGAAAATCTGGTTACCCTGAACAGGTTGCACTCAAGATAGCACTCAAGATGATCTTCTCCATCATCCCTTCCCAGCACTTAAGTCAGACTGAGAGGCCTGTAGTTTGCCCAATACTCCTAACTTCCAGTCAACTGGGACCTCCCCTGCCGGCCAAGACTGATAGAAAGAAACTTGGTGAGCACTTATGCCAGCTCCCTCAGTATCTCCAGGTATTCTTAAAGTATAGCTGAAAGAATGAAAGAGTTGTATTGAAATTCAGGCAAGGCAGGGTGAGACCAGTTTAAATGCAGCCAATTTTAATGAGAAGATGCATATACTATGTTGCATAAACTATGTGTTTGCAAAGGATTCACTTACCATACAAGCCCATTTTCATGGACAGCTTCTCCAAATGGTATGGGAGATCCTCTGTAGTAGCAGGGGCACTCATTAGCAGGCACACATTTGCCACTCTCATCCATATAGGTTTCATTTACGCAAGTGCAGCCATCAACTGGGACAAACTTAATGTCACATGTGACATCATGCTCACTCAGTGACCGACAAGTGGGTTGACAAGCAGAGATGGTGTAGCTGTAGCTTAAGGATTTGGGACATGATGTGGTATATTTTGCTTGAGAGAAGATAGAATAAGTTTGTTAATTCCAGAAAGTAATTTCTGGAGGGAAAAAAAGAAACGACAGGCAGCAGAAAATAATGTAAAAAATACTGTACAATTCCACCTATGTTGCATCTTTCATGTAAATGTATTCCTGAATACTTCCAGAGTTAGACTTGAAAAGCTACTGTATGTGTGAAGTAAGTGATGCCTGCAAAGCAGAATTCTTTTTTAAAAATGAAGTTTTGGAAAGAAACCTCTGATTGGTACTGCCATACATTGCTAAGACTTCTAAACTTCTTGAGGTGTGACGTCTCTCTGAACGTCTCCTGGTACATTGAAAACAGACCTACTGGGTCAGTGGAACCCAGCATGCAGCTTCAGAGACCTTTCATTTGCAAGTATTTTGGGTAGTATTACTAGTACTGTAATTCTAATATGGCACATTTTCTCTGCAGTAAATTGTGACGCACAAAACTGTAGTGAAATTCGAAGTTGCACAAAACGAGATGGCGGCACTACCAAAACACCAGTCTCCTTTCTAAGCAAACTATGTTTCTCATCTATGTGTATTCACTCCTGCTAGCAATGGATTGCTTCTAAGGGAGCAATGATGGAATACTTCCAGAAGGGCACTTAACAAAATCCCTTCCTCAACACTTACTGTATTTGTCTAGAAATCATTATAAAATAATCCCTGATCGGCAGTTTTTATTGATGTGTGTTCTTAGGAAAGTCGATTGTTAAAAATACTTACAGCAGACTTCAGTTCTCCATCCTTGGAGTTGGATTCCTTTTGCAGAACAAGCTCTCACATAGGATGACAGGGCTGCACAGAGACAGTCTTCACTATTTTCACAATTACATGTGTCAAACATGCAGTTCTAAGAATGCACAGGAAAACAAAGTCTGAGCATTGGTAATACTGTCAATCTAAAAAAGTTATCTTTCTGTTCTTAGGCACTAATTCTTCTACAGATATTCTCACTCACAGACAGCACTAACATAGACTATCACTTTCCAGTCTTTACCCAAGTTTCTTGACTGGGGAGAATTAAGGGAATGGAGATTCAGTTACTATTGGGAAATAGCAGTCTTAAAGTTTGTTATACATCTGACAGTTTCAAATTCCTCTGAACCTTATTTATGAATATGCCTCATAGTAGTATGCAAAGCTCTAGTCACAGTACGCAGCCTAGACATGTCATTTCACCAGTGTCCATATCTGGATGATTCATGAAAATAATGGTTGGCAACGCATAGATAGTAGAACGATGATAATTATCTCATGTGCTTTCTGTGCCAAGTAACAAGATACAAAGCTGATAAGAAAACAATTCACTGATATTCAAACAAGCATTTGACATGCTTTTACGTACACTTCCTACTCTATGTGTAGAGCCATGCAGCAGTAAATAGCTGCCTTTCCATTTCCAAGTGAGTCAGGATCTTGAAGACCAGACCAACATGTTACAATACAAATGGAAACACATGCTGAAAGAAAGAAGTGCTGCAGTACAGAAATGGAAATACAGGCATTGTGTAAAACAAGAGACATGTCTGGAATAGTCCTTTTCTTGTAGCTAGTTGTAATGGTCCTATTTCTATTGTTTCTGAAGGGAAAAGCAGCTTAACAAGGTACCGTGTGGTAAACAGAGGGATTCACTGCATAGTGACAAGCAGCAAAAGGTCCTTTGCTGTCAGATAGTAGTCCACACCAATGCTGAGCATATTTTTCTGTGAAGAGAAAAAACAATACAAAATTTGTATTTAGTTAGTAACAAAAGCACACTGCCTTAGTGTATGGAGCCACTTCTGAAATCACATCAAATCTCTCCTCCTGACTTTATTTCACTTAACTAACACCTAACACCAAAGAAGAGGACTTACTGAAGGGGATGGATATAAGATTTTCAAAGACGTCCTCAATCCACTCCTCTGAAATCAATTTGTTAGCTTAAACAACTTCTCTGTTGTCAGTGACTATATAGTTTTCTTTAGCTATGTTTCTATGACTCTTCTTTTACTTTGTTACTTATCCCCAGTGTGTTTCTAATTTCAGATGTATGTTTTTACCAAGTATATAAGCCTTTACTATCTTACCCTTTCTTTCCAATTTTTTTTTTCCTTAGGGATGAACAAAAAAGTCTAGGAAAGAAGGACGCACCATTGTCAATGCTGAGTGCACAAGGGTTCTCAAAATTGGGCTGGATATTTGGGCATGAAGCTTGAGTTCTCCATGTATTAGCAAATGCTGTTGCTGTTCCTTCAATTATTCCACTTATGGCCTTGAAATCATCAGTTTGGATATTATTAAAATTTCCACAGAGACCTGGTTAAAAGTGGAGAAAAGCAGTGAAAAGTTTATACTGCTCATACTAGACAAAAGACATTAAGCAAGATGTTCTTTAATTTCATTTACTTACCACAGGTCTGGTTTTTGAAAATAGGATCCAGCCTCACAAACACTTGCATGATGGGTACGATTTGGATTTCAAGTTGAACACCAAAGTTTGTCTGCATCATGATGAAGAATGATGAAGGTCTGAACACAGTGACATTAGCTATAGATGAAAAAACAGAATGATCACTTTCTGAATCTTTCTGAATGCTGGCAACAGTGCATCATTATCCTATCCTGAATTTCTGTTGCAGTTGTTGTCTTCATGAAAATTAATCAGAAATATAAATAACAATTTACAATTCAGAACTTGCTTGTAACTACCAAGGTGTTAACTTTATTTGCTGTCTCAACGTTAAGCAGCTGGAGATTACTCCTTCCAAGAGAACAAAAAGGAAAAACAGTATGGCACTGAGGATTAAAAAAAATACTTGTATTCTGTTTCTGAACTTGTACAGTTTACATTGGAGCCCTCACTCTTTTGGAGAGGGAAACTAAGCGGATCTAGAGGTCAGAGACATCACATAAAATCCTTTGTTATTTACACAGAGAGCAAAAGTCAAATTTCTGTCTGAAGGAAGTGTGAGCCTGGAGATGGTAACTTGGAAAAAAGAAAACAAGAGGTAGAACTTCTGTGTTCAGTTTTGGGTAGTAAGAAGGATGTAAACCTTACAATGATCAAATATGGAGAGTGTAAGTGAGTGTAAGTTGAAGTTTTGAGCTTATTGGTCACGGACTGTTAGAGAAAAAAAAATACCTGCTGAGAAGGGCAGTTGGGTGTAAATTGAGTTCACAAACACACCACCATCAGGTTTAACCTCAACGAGCTGAAAAGGAAGAGGAACAAGAAGCAATTGTGTGAAGAATAACTGCAGCCCAAAGAGTAATAATGGTGATGACGACAGTGATATTAATTAAAAAGATATTAAATAAAGAGCGTAGTTTTGTGGTTTCATCTTCCTCTTTCCACTTCATTCACTTTACTAATTTTCCCTGCCGTATATGGATTATTTTTAAAGAGAATTTCTAAACTCCTGAGGGTTTCTTTAAACTCAGTCAATGACCACACAGCCAAATTTGCAGCTGATCTGATTTTCATAACAAAATCAATTTCTTTTCTCTTGCTTAAATATAACAGGTACTTATCAAATATGCTGAATACTTGAGAGAGAAATGCAATTGCCTGAACTATTAAGGCCTTCTTTGTTTCCCATATTTTAATACTAATTTCCTATGCTTATTTTGCATTCTTACCGTTTGTCCTTTATTCATGTTGAGGGTCACTGTCTTTAAACATGTCTCAGTGTCTGTTAGGCCACATCGGCGTAGTTCTACTAGGATGGTGAATATTTCATCTTTACAGTGCTGAAAAATAGAAAAGCCAACAGTTGTTTCATGAAAGGTTAGTTAAAGAAGCATCCTGTAAAATTTTCTCTCAACACTGAAAAAGTATTTCTGTTTCTGGAGGAGATCCAAACTCTTCCAGATTCAGTTTTGCCTTCTGTAATGATTAGGAACAATGAAAGATTTAGAATATGGTTTTCCATTTTATTAGTGATATTCATATTTGGAGTTAGTGTTCATGTCTGCTTATAATGTTGGATTCAGTTCTACTGTATTTCTCATCATTCTGTAGCTGGTATTGATGCTAGACAAAAATTTTAGATAAAACATTTTCAGAAGAACAGTAACACACAACACTTTTTTTTTAAAACTGAATTGTGCAGGTGAGGAGAAAGGAAAGCAAAGACAAACAGATAACCCCCCTAAAAGATCAAAACATTTTACTCACGCATTGCTGCAATTAAATACTTTAATTATATTTTTTTTCTATTTCTTTTGGCTTTTTAATTCTGCTTAACAATGTTCAAGATCTAATAGAAATGTATCATTTGACCTGAAATGATTTTCCGCATTTGAACTCCCCAGAAATGAAGTAAAAAAATGCTAGTCTTAGTAATTCTGTTTTTTTCCTTTAAGAATTGTTAGTGTAATTTTTCAGAATTCTACCGTTTAGTCTAATAACATATCATACAGTAACATGGCAAAAATTATGCAGCTTAATCAGAAAGCTGGATTAATTACAGTGAAGAATGTAGACTAAGTAAATACTTTAAACAGTCCATTCTCCTTAGCAATTACTACATCACAGAACTGGAAATTCCTCAGCAAACGCCACGTACTGTTGCATGACATCCTAATAATTAACTGGCGATTGTCATTGAATGGCAGGATATGTTTTAGTAAACATCTGGCTAAGTGAGATGCAAGTTAAGGTCTGTATGTCAAAAGAGGTAAGTTTCAAAAATGTTGATTGAGATTACCTTTTCTTTCTATAAATGTATAAGGCTTTATGACCTAGTAATAGCTGGTTCCTACCTTAGAAAGGACATAAGTGCAGTCTCCATGGTGATCATAATGTTTTTTATCATATGTGGAAATGTGTGAACCTCCCTCTACTGAACATGTTCCTGGGCATGACGTGTCTTGGCAGGTCCACTTGCCTCCATTACAAGTACTGGAAGAGATAGAATAAAATTAGCTGAAATAAATAATCATATTACAGTGGTAAAATTAATTACAGTGACATTAGATTCAGCTCATTTTCCCTTCGAGTTCTAATTTGACCCACAGTAAATCTAGGCTTAAAATTTTCCAAAACATTGCAAACATGTGTAAAAAGAATGGTATGCATTCACTTTTCTTAATTAATTGTTTTCCTTCTTTGAACAGGCAAACTCTACACTAACAGCTATTGGATGAATAATTCCATGGGTTTTGCAGCTAAGATGAAACACAATGGCAATAAAAATGACAATAAAAATGTCTTCCATTTTTGTTATACAAAGATAATAGAAACTAAAAGGCATTTAACCCCGCACCTACTCCTGATGCAGGGCATATCTGTTTTCTAATGTGATGTGGTAGTGTACAGCTACAGGATTAGTAATTGTGAAATCAAGGTTGTGGTATGTCATCTCTTGCTTTCTCTAGAAAAACAAATATTTGCAAATATATAAATCGCTGTAACTTCATTCCCCTTAGAGAAGTCCAGATGTTTGAACACAGTGAACAGAGAGGAAGCATTTTAATTGACTGGTGAGAAATCTAAATGTTATCAATCCTTGCTTTGATCACCTTGAGATAGAGTGCAAAGCTAGGTAAGGATCTTGCTAACAAAACAAGCAATGTTCTTTTGGGATATTTTGGAACAGTAGTGGTCAGTTAAATATACATATCAAATACCAATGGTGCAATAACATATAATAAAGCATTGAACCTATTAAATACGTAAGAGGAAACAGCAAGTTAGAAAAGTAGCAAAGGTTACCAGGAATGACATTGCTCTGTAAAAGAAGCTCCTGTAGCATAGGTGTTGCCATTGTAAATACAAGAGCACTGCTCCTGGGGAATACATCCAGAACTGTTGATGTCATCAAATACAGTCCCTAGATTAAAAAAAGGGCAAAACTTGGATCAACTGAAAAGGCATTTCCTATACACTATATTGGTCTGTTTCAAATCTTAAATATCATGTTCTAGACAGATCTTTATCTGTCATGCATGGTACCTATGTTGGTGATAGTAGGATGCCAATATGCACAGTGAAGGATTTTTATACTTAAATTCCACCTGTTTTGGAATAGGTACTTATAGCACAGGTGGCTTATTGAGACACAGTCTTGATTTGTTTGCTGTTCTGCTTTCTTGCTTTCTTATTCTATTGCACATGTATTGGCAGATGTGTTTTCTCAGTTGAGACATGACAAATGCTTGGCACTTGCAGATATGAAAAAATGCAAATACAGAGGCTTAAACCTCTTGGAACCTGCCCAAATCCTACAGGTAAGCTGTTGTTGTTCTTTGAGACTAGAGACGTGAGCACATAAAAACTTGCCTGGGGGGCAGAAACAACCATCCATGCAGTGTTCTTCACAGAATTGAGATCGTTCAGGGTTGGTGCATGTGTCAGCACATGGGGAGCTGCACTCCTGGTACTGCATGTTGTAAGGACACTTCTTGGCTGAAATTTTAAAGGAGGAGGGTTTTCTTTAGTCAAAAGTAATTCTGGCTCAATATGCATGAAAATATTTGTATTCATTTAAGTTTTTCAGCTAGATGTAGACCCACACTAAAATGCAGATCCACTGACAGTTCTCAAAATTTGCAAATTTAGTTACCTAGATAAATATTTTACAGTTGAGATGTGCTTTCCATGACTGTCTGATGCTGTACTGGCTCAATGACTGCATTTTGGGGGACAGCAAGGTAATGAACCCACAAAGTGAGCAAGGCCTGTGTTTCTACTGAAGGCATCCTTCTTGTGAACACCTGTATTGCTAGTAAAATATAAGACTTAAGTTCCTAAAGCTTTAGTATATTTCCATTTTTCAGATACTGTTAGAAGGGCAAATAGTATCTCATGGAAGTTTGTTTTGGAGCAAATGCTGATGGTGGTATCAACAGCCATACCCCATAATCTAGTATATATTTAATTCTGTGCAAATGTCTAGGAAGATTACAGTAGTGCAAACTCCTAACTACCAAGTAAGAGGGGATAAACAAGCAAAACACTTGTGAAGACCCAATCAGTTAATAACAGAATAAAAAATGCTGTAGCTACCATGAGATAAGGAGAGAAATGGGAACATAACAAGCAAGGGCACCTCATTCTTTTTTCTTCTTTATTTGCTTCCTTTACTGTCCCAGTTAACTAAATAGCATAGACTTTCAATTAGAGATTCCATGTAAGTGTTTGATACTGTTTAATCCAGTTTGCATTAGAATTCCTAGCTCTTTTGCTGAAGTCTTATGCTGGAACTTGTACATCAGAACTCTCTGGAAAATGCAGTCTTGAATGGCCCGTAATTTCTCAGGAATCCTTAGAACCATGTGAGGGCTGCTTGGTTTTTTAGTTACTGAGCATAAAGTAAGGCTGTTTCCAGTGATACTTACGGCACAGTTTTGAGGTTCTCCAGTTCAGAGGATGCCCACCGGCATGAGCACACTGCCGGGAGTATTCAGCAAAAGTATCACAGATACATGAGGAATTTTTTAACTCTTCAGAGTGGCACAAGTCATCTTGACAAGTCTTAATGTACTCTCTAACATCAACGAGGTCATTACACTCTGCAAATGCAGTGCTGGTCAATGTTTTCTGGCATATGTCATCCTTGAGAGAGAGAAAAAAATTAATAACTTCCAGAAAGTGAAAAGGAACATTTTTAAAAAATACTGTTACTTCGTATAATTTTCCTTTTTAAGTTGCTGTCACAAGGGCTTCTACTGTTGACCCATCTGAAGCTGTAGAGGGGAAAAAAGATAAATTTGAAATAAAAGAATAGTCAAAAGATCCTTACAAAACTTTCAGTGCAATTGTCTGGTGGGGTAGAAGTAGAGTCTTCACAGTGTTCTGTTGGCCCATCCATTTTCTGCATATTCCCAAACTGCAAGGCTGTCATCTTAATACCTGGGCAAAAGAAGTTTAATAATGAAGGTGGGTTTTTTGTTCAGTGCAACTACTTCTTATCTTTTTCTCCTCTCAAGAATCCTGCTCAAGACTGGTCAAGGCAAGTAGTTCCTTTAAATCTTTAAATGTAATCATCATCCCTTCCAAAGGAATCACTACATTGCTGTCTCAACTTAACTTGCACAGGACGCTGTAGAAAGTAAACATTAGAGAACTATTGTCAGCTTATTGCATGTCTATGCAAACCAAGATTTTTACCAGAAAAAGAACAAATTGTTTTCAGATTATATTGAGCCCATGCAGGGAAGAGAAAAAAAATAATCTAAATGGTATTTTGGATGTTACAGACTGCTGTGAGACAAGATTTACGAAAAAGCTCAAGCTGAGAATAGATAGAATGATGAAGACAAGATCTTACAAATATTATGCAATTCAGCAAGCAAATGTAGTATACTAATTTTAAGGCAGAACTGAATCAATAGATATATTGACAAGACAATACAATTGCCTTTTGTTTTATTGAATATATTGCTCTATTTATTTATGTTATTTGTGAAAATCCAACTCATTTTTATGACGTTAACTGATTAGGTAAATAAAATTATGGCACAGAAGAAATATAGAATCAGTTGTTAACACCAGTACTATATTTATACTTGAAGTATTAAATCACATTATCTGATTTCTGCACTACATATTTTTAAACACAGATTGAACCATTTCTTCTGGGCAAATCACTTAGCAGGATAGGAAAGAGGAATGTCGATGGTACTAGAGTTAAAAGAATACAAAAATAAATGCATACTGGAGAACTCAGAAACTAATTTTTAATATTTAAAAAACTTAACTGTTTGAATAGAACTCATTGTAGATTGGTAAGCCATTGAAGTCCCCACAAAGTCCACAGGTCTGATTGGCATATTTTTCATTCAGTTCCAGCTAAAATGATGAGCAGTAAATTGACAGAAATTAGTATAAACACTCTAAAACATAGTAAAGACATCTGAATGGCACCTGCATCTGCTTTATGGAAGTATTTTTCATTAAATAGAAGTAATTTTATTTAGTAATCTAAATCAAACCTGTAGAATAGAATGAAGTATTGACTTGGATTTGATTTATAATGCAGAGTTCACAGCATTGATACTGTTGATGCAGGCCCAAGTTTTCAGTGTAATATCTATATTGCTCTCAGCCTCCTTTTCTCTATTCATTCTTCAGAAAGAAATTCAAATCCACAGCAAAAATGAATCATAGAATAGTTTGGGTTGGAAGGGACCTTAAAGATCATCCAGTTCCAATTCTTTTGACATGGACAGGGACATCCCTCTAGATCAGAAAGCCCTAGGCCTCATTCAGTCAGTCCTTGAACACCTCCAGGGATGTGTCCCTACACACACCCCAGGCTACCTGTCCCTGCTTGCACTGCCTGTGCAGTTTCCTCCTCTTCTTTAGTTCAACCAGCAGGTCTTGACTCAGTCACACCAGTCTCTTAGCTTTCCTGCCTGATTTTCTAAATACAGGGACTGAGTGCTCTTGCGCTTTATGGAAAGCATCCTTAAATATTTTCCAGCTTTGTTCTGCTACCTTGTCCCTAAGGATCATGTCCCAGGGGATCCTTCTGAGTAATTCCTTGAAGAGCTGGAAGTCTGCTTTCCTGAAATTTAGGGTCCTGGCTACACTCCTCACATGTCCCATATCCCTCTGGACCTTGAAGTCCACCAGTGCATGATCACTGCAACTCAGGCTGCCTCCAATCATAGTATCACTGATGAGTTCACTTGTATTAGTGACCATCAAGTCCAGTATTGCATCTCCTTGAGTGGGGTCTCTATCAGCTGGTTTAAGAGATTATCTTCAATGCACTCCAGTAATCTCCTCTGGATTGCCTACAGTTTGCCATGCTACTTTTCCAGCATATGTCAGTGTGGTTAAAGTCCCCAAGTAGGATGAGAGCTTGTGAGTGTGAAGCTTCCTGCAGTTGGAGGAAGAAGACTTCATTGATTGCCTCTCCTTGATCGTGTGGCCTGTAGTATACATCAAGTCCTAAGAGAGTAATATTCTACTAGAAAATTATGTTTGAAGGGGGAAGTAGGCCCTACATCAACAGCAGTGTGTTAATGATGTAATGAAAGTGATTTTTTTCACCCTATTTTAAGTAGTGCTATCCACTGGAAATACATCCATGTAATTTTCTTCAGGAATACCTTGTTGTGGACCTATCTTTATTAAGAAAGTATTGCTCAATAGTATGAGAAGGCAACAGGAAACTTCTAAACAGGCAGGGACTGGCCTCTGGTCTCTGAAGAGGTAGACAGGTCCAGGAGCAGTTCTTACCAGGATGTTATCATCTTCATTCCACATTAATACAATGCCCATTTTGCTGACAACTTTCATATAAATACTGCTTTTCTCAATTGTAATTCCAGACTGGCTGTATGGCAGTTGAACTCTAGGAAAAGGCAGAAAGAATGCTAGGTATTTTCTGATCTAGATCTTTGATAAAGAGAAAAAAATTAACTTGTGGTGTTCAGCATCTGTATGGATTCTAAAATAATGCTGTTGTATGAAAAGAAAAGGGATTTAAAAATAACATGGTCCATCATCATCAAATATGGATCTGAATGTGGATCAAACTTCTCAGGATTTTTTTCATCCAAATTTTAGTTTTAAGGTAATCTTTAAGAGAAGGATTGATTTACTCTGAAAGGAGTTGACAGTAAATAATTTGTTATCTATGTTGTTAAATTCATTAGATTTTTTTGAAGAACACATAATTCCTGTCCCACTCCCCGTCAAGCCCTTGGCAAGTTTGCAAAAAAAGTCTGTGCTCACCAAACAAGGGTTATGAACAAACTTACCTGTTGCCATTAATCACGACAACACCTTTTGTTAGTTCAGCAGCTACACCCTCAAGTTTCATGGTGATACGACTGATTGTTGGAGCATTATCCACCACTACACGCCTAATCTGGATATTGAAATCCTCATAGGGAGCATTGCAATGGGATGCAAAAATGTAATTACAGAGCCCAGGAAAGGAGAATATGTCACCGTCAAATGTCTTGAAGTGGAAGTTGCCCCACGTACTGCACACTCGACCATTGTGAGCAGGATTGGAAGCTGTGAATTAAAACAAGCTGTTATAAAATGATTTAAAATTCCCAGCCTTACTGTGGTGAAAACCATCTTGTCCAAAGCTTCATTTTGTCATTGAACAGTTTTCACCTGCCTACCTTAATACATTATTTTGTGTCCATATATCCATTAGAAAATTGTGTATTTATTCTTCACTCATCTTCTGTTACTTATCATATATAAACCTAGATACAGCTATAGTTATGTTCAGCTAGACCTTTAATAGTTGACCTCATTCCAGCTAAGATAACAGTTCAATATTGTGTTTATTAACCCCTCTATTACGCCTCTTAATGATCCATGACTTTCTTCACCAGTACCTTTTCCCATTTGTATTAGATTCCTCTGTCTATATCCGCTAAAACTGAAAACTTATTGAGTACAATTTATTTCCTTTACTTACGTGTTATTACTGGATTTGTCAGCATTGGTTGGATGATGTTCACTTTAGATGAAACTGTAGCAGAAGCTATAAAGAATAGTAAGAAATAAAACACAAACTAGTGTACCAACACAAAAATTAAACCCTAAAATTGCCCTAGAAAGGACTAAAAAACTAAAATGCCAAATTGAATGAAGACACGTTAAGCCTATGATGTTTTACACAGGCCATGGATCAGGCTAAAACACATACTAAAAGTCAAAATCAGGATTGTTAAATCATAGGATATTGTTTTAAAATGTAATTATTTGTACTTTCTACCTCTAAATTCTGACCCTTTTCTGAAACTCTGTATTGTGTTATGAGAGGCAGAAATTCACAGCTCAGCATATTGGAGTGCTTCAGACACACTGAATAAAAAAAAGAGTTAAGCTGTACTATATTGGCTTGTTATTGGTACAAATGAATAGCTGACTTCTCATTACACTTTCTCTTTCTAAGGAGGGAATAGAAACTTTAATTATGCCCTTTGTTCTCTGTTTAATATTTTTCTGGTAAGGTGTTGAAACCTCTTAGGAATGACCACAAATCCATTGTACAGGATGATCAGAAATAATTACATGCAAAAAAAAAAAAAAAAAAAAAAACCAATGAAATTAGTTTGCCACCTTGATTTTCTAACATCAGCTGCTGCCTTTATAGCTTGCTGAAGTGATCTCATTTCCTTATTTATAATGAGCCAAATATCCTGCATGTATACACCACTTTGATTTTATATCTACACATTCATGCACATATGTATATGGCCTCTACAAATACACACCTATTTCTCTGAGTTGCCTATTATATACAGCCACACTGAGTGTGTTCAGTAATTGGTATCTAGTAAAGATACTACTATTCTTATATAGAGAAAGGCTTGTTAATACACATTTATCATTATTTGACATTACAGACAAGATGCTATTTTTAGTAGAGATGTAACAAATAAACACAAACACAAACACACAGTATAAACAAACATACTGTTATGTTTCTGCTGAACATCCTCGGTGTATTTGCTTCCTGTTTCCTGCTGGATTTCAGTCTGGGCTCCTGTGAACAAATTGTAAACAGCATATTAAATACAATGTCCTGTATCTGAATTTTCCAAGCAAAGCATTTAGATAGGGTCAAAGGACTCGAATACATCTCTGTAAAATAAAGGGGATAGTTCTTTGTCACATTAGAAAAAAGGAAACAACCCCACCCCCACGAAAGGGAATAAGTAATTCTAGAAAAAAACTGTTGCAAATATGCAGAGTTTGAAATCCAAGTAACATTTAATGTATATCTGCTTTTTTGTTTCCTTTAAAACTCACTACAAGGGATTCTCTTTACTGGATCACAGACCTTATTTTACTGCTGCACTAAATATCACTGATATGTGAAACAATTACAAGAAGAATTCACAAAATTTAAGAGAGTAATTTATTAAAAATGCTGAGTAATAGCTAGATAATAAGAAAAGGCACAGAACTGTTTAAAAGAAGTGAAATAACTAGAATTTGATCCAGTAATGGCTGCAGAGATTTATATCTGGAGAGGAGTGTGCTGGCCTCTTCTCCCAAGTGACAGAGGACAGGACAAGAGGGAATGGCCTCAAGCTCCACCAGGGGAGGTTCAGGCTTGACATCAGGAAAAGAGTTTTCACAGAAAGTGTCATTGGGCACTGGCACAGGCTACCCAGAGAGGTGGTTGTCACCTTCCCTGGAGGTGTTTAAAAGACGGATGGATGAGGTGCTGAGGGGCATGATTTAGTGATTGATAAGAATGGTTGGACTCAATGATCCTGGGGGTCTTTTCCAACCTAGTTATTCTGTGATTCTGTGATATGCCAGTTTCTTTGGTACCTAAGCACAGTGCCTTTTCTTCTGGAGCAAATCTGAAGCCTGTCAGGGATTTAGATTTGTTTTACATCCAGGTACAAGAAGGTATCTCTCAGGGCACATAACCTGAGCAGTAACCCAGGAGAAGTAATCAAAAGAACCAGGTTTCCTGTTCTACCTCTCTACTCCTTCTGGGAAAGTTAAAACTCTGCAGAAAACCTTAAACATCATACTGTAAGTCTATTTGAACAAGGGTTCTTGTTACCCCACCTGAAGCTGAGATACGGTCCCAAAAAGAGTGGGACAATGACAGGGGAGGCAAAAATAGGCCATGATCATGTGACCACATGATTAGACATTCAGCTACATCAAAACTGTCCTATTCTTGTGCCTTGCTTCAAGGATTATTTTTGTGCCTCCAGTTAAATGGTTACTGGACCAACTACATGAACTGTCTTGACGATTTCTTCTCTGTATCATGACCTCCTAAGTTTTTATTCCTTTCTATGCATGGTCTAACCACACCATACCAGAGAAGGTACTGGCGAAGACTTTTGAGAGACAAAAAATATTGATCTAAACACTTTCATGCCTAGAAAAAGAGTGACTCTGAGCTCCTAGACTGGCACTTTAAACTCTTGTCTTTTATAAGTAGTTATGTCATGTATTTCCTGTAAAAGAAAAATGGCTATCATTTGTGTAAGATTGAATCCCATCAGCATGCGATAACAGTGCATGGAATACGCAGAATAACATGTATGTATAACCTGCCAAGCCTAAATCCTCAAAGGATTTAGGTGAGGAAATCACTAAGATCTGAATCCTGATCAGGATTATTTGAATAAGCACTGTAGGTGTCTGGAGAATTTCTCCATCAAAGAGAAACTGCCTATATAATTTAGTCTTAAGTTAAGCCCCCTTTTTCCTTGCACAATAAATGGGAAGGGTTCAGTGACTCAGAACTGGATCCATAACACGTATGTATGTCACTTAACAGTGAGTCACATTAGTAGAAGAGAGGAAAATGCTGAAGTCAAGGGTGTGCCATAAATGCCAGTTCCCTTTATTGCTTACTTTTTTCCTTGCTGAGCATTTCCTCACTGAGCATTTCCTCCACTTTAAGAACCTCAGCTCAGATACCTCCATGAGAGCTGGACAACTACCTCTGCCTTAAAAATAACCAGATAAGGAACACTTTTTTTCATTATTATTTTTCTCATGTAACTTCTGGCTATGCCCACCATCTAAGCAGATTGAGAACTTGATCGCAGAGCAGAAGGAAGCCTATCTGAAGGGATTCAAGCCCCCATTCCCAAAGAGGTAGTCAAGAGACTACTGACTTTGGAGGAAAGGGATCTGGGCAGCTTCACCATATCTAGAAGTTGCTTCACTTTTTGCAGCTTATTTTAGACCTAAACATTTATTTCTTTTCTCATTTAACTTCAGGCGTGACCACTTGTGATGTACAAAGAAGTAACTTAGGGCAGAGTTTAACCATTTGCAATTTCCCATTAGCCTTTCAGTATCACAGATATTATGACTAGGTAAACGATTTCATATGACTGTAATTATATTGATCAGATGATAAAAAATTATACTGATCAGGTGAGACAAACGCCTCTATAAGTCTTAATAACAGACCAGAATAATGGTCTCACCCAACACATCTATAGGAAAGTCAGCAGGCATGGAATCACAGAAAATTTGTTTATTCTAGCATGAGAATCTTCGTAACAGAGCAAAAAATTACATTTTGGTCTGATGAATTTTCTTAAAGAAACAGCAAGGTCTTTTGTTTACTTAGTAAATACAACATTACCAAGGAAATTCTAGCTGCGTTGGTTTATATAGCAGTTGTGCATTTCCACCTTGTTTACCATTAAAAAGTATTTCTCAGTTGTAAAATTAGTCAAGATAATTTACTGTTTGATAATTTGGCAACTGACTTGATTCTTCAGAATATTTCTGGATGTACTTTGCTAAATTTATATCCATGTATGTGGATGTTAGTATTTCACCCAAGATCTAAAGTCAGGAACAGAATGTTTGTGGACCTGGCATGGGATTGAACCAATACTGTATAGTCACCCAGGTAATCTCAAAGCGGGGTTTGCTGGGCACTGTCTAACCGCTACTCATTTTTCAAAACAATTATCAGATTAGCATTTCACAGTACAAATAATTTTCTTGGATAACCAATGGCCGAAGATGCTTTTGACTGACATGTCATAACTCTAAATATAAGCTTACATTCTAAGTGACTGCTGTATTTTGTGCTTAAATCACCTCACCAGTATTTTAGTGTTTTTTCACAGCAATAGAGTAGCCTTTCAATGTTCTGAAAATTATATGCAAGACAAATTTACATAGACAATTGAAGATTTAAAAATGTTAGCTGACAGGGCAGTAATTACTATACATGGATGGGACTGATTTAGCAAGCTTCTACTCATGCAAGTAATTTAAATTTGTGTAGTCCCATTCATTTAAGAGGGCTAATCATATTAATAAAAACTGCCAAAACCAGCCCTGATGGATATATAGAAGAAAAGCACCAATACAAAAAGAAGAATTACATGTGTCAGATACATCTCTGAGTCCTGCTCATGAACAATATCAGTAATTTATACAAATATTTTACATAGGGTACTATCAATTCACAATTAGTTACCGAAAATCATTGCCATATGCATGTTCCCTTCTAGTCTCTTTTGCACAAAAAGTCAAAAGAAATTTTGAGGAAACAGTATTAGCTTCTGGTAGGTGACAAGATACCACAAAAGATTAACCAGTGGTCTGATTTAGCAACTGGAAAACGTAATGTTTTAAATTTTATAAAAATCAGAATATAATAATCAATCTTAAAATATGCAATGAGAATAAAATGCAATGGGAATAAAAACCTTTTGTAAGTCATAAGACATGAGTGATACTGAAAAACTGACCTTTTAAGATGTGAATAATATTTATTTTTTATTTGATCTTCAAGGTTACCTTCCAAATGCAGTTATATGCAGTAATTTGAGGTAATATTAAATTAATTCAGTCCAATTAAAAGATACTCACTGCACACTTAATGAAAACGGAAAAAAATGGAAAGACATTTTGTTTAAATGCAATCATCTGTTAAATGAAACAAAAAATCATTCTATTTAATTTTCCCAATAAAAAAAGATAACTTCTTACCTATCCGATGGGTACAGCAAATTATTAACAGGAAAGCCCGTTTCAGTACCCACATCCTCCTGCCAAACCCCATCTTGAGTGGAGTCTGGCACAAGGATGTTGGGTGTAAAGTTGGTCAGGAGGAGTACTGTGCTTTGTCAGTCTTATATAGTAGGGAAATTTGGCTTCAGTCCCAGATTGATTGAGAGAGCCTCGAAAGGTGGGGTTTGGGGGATTTCATCAAATGAACAGGTAAACAGAGGATGCTTTTCCTTCCTCAGAGACTGGTCAATGATATTTGCATTTTGGGAGGATTATATACATATACATACATGCATTTTGATCTAATAAAGACACATAACATGATTGTAAATGAAACACAACTCCTGCCCCACAAATAACAGGACCTGTAATAAATATAATTTGGTGTTTCTTTACAGTTATGCGGATCGCCTGCAAGGAATTATTAGAAGTTTTTCAATACTGTAACTGATGCCAGGCAGCAGCTTGGCAAAACTTCCAAATTATTTCTGAAGGCTGAAGAGGTGTGGGGCATTTAATACATGGAGACCCAGCATTAGGGAGTCATTCTTGGCCCCTTGGGGCTACTAGTCTTGTAAAAAATATCAGACTAATCACTTGAAGAGTCCTGCACTATCACACAGTGCCACTGAGTGTATGCCATTGAAAACCTTCTGTGTGGCACCAGTAAGCATTAGGCACCCATCTGAGAAACATCAATCCAGCATTACCTAGACTGTATCTTACATTTATTAGAGATAGGCTTAAACCTTGTAATGTACTTCTGAATTCTGCATAATCTGGTTTTGTCTTCTCATAAAAAATATCAGGAATGATTGCATGCTGCCACCCAGATGTCATGCTGCAGGGTGTGCCCCCCTTTTTCACTGGTATCAGACACCAGTGGGGAATTCACCTGTGGGATGTGTGCTTGGGTGGAGGGTGATGGAACTCAGGGAGCCAGCAAGAAATCTATGATATCATTGCCATGACAGAAATGTGGTGGAGTCACATAACTGGAGTGCTGCTACGGTTGGCAATAAACTCTTCAGACGGGGCATGCAAGGAAGGAGAGGCAGTGGGGTAGCCCTCTATGTTAAAGGATGGGTTTATTGCTCACCAAATCCCTTTCTATGATCTACCACCAGTCCTGGCTGACTGGGGAAGTTCCATTTGATTGGAAGTTGGCAAATGTACCCCCATTTACAAGAAGGGTCACAGAAAGGATCCAGGGAACTACAGACCTGCCAGCATGATGTCAGTGCTAGGGAACGTCATGGAGCAGGTTAGGAGTGTTACCACACAGCACACACAAGACAACCAAGTGACCAGGCCCAGTTAACTTGGGATAGTGAAAGGCAGGTTCTGCCAAGCCAACTTGACCTCCTTCTATGACAAGGTTACCTGTTCAATGGACGAGGGACAGGCTGTGGATGTAGTATACTTGGACTTCAGTAAAGCCTTTGACACTGTTTCTCACATTATTTTGCTTGAGAAACTGGCTACCAACTTGCCTGGACAAGCATTCCCTCTGCTAGGTATAGAACTGGCTGGATGGTCAGGCCCAAAGTGTTGTGGTTAATGGAGTTAAATGCAGTTGGAAGACCACCACAAGTGGTGTTCACTGGAGGCTCAGTTTTGGGTCCAGTTCTGTTCAATATCTTTATCAATGATGTGGATGAAGGGATTGAGTGTTCCTTTAGTAAGTTTGCAGATGATAGTAAGTTTAGCAACAGGTACGTGGGGAGATATAATCAGGGTGGTGGAGAAGGAGAGGGAAGAATGTGTATTAAGATGTTTAGAGATGCAGAAAGGACTTTATTTGCATAAAATGGGACAGTATTATCTGCTGCATGTCTGGTAAGATTCAGTTCAGCACACTACTTATGTTGGCAATTTCTGTTGAAGCAGGAGAAGGAGACAAAGCCGGAAAGTTGACCTAATTGTAAAAAGGGGTCACAGTCTAATTCCTTTGGATTCTTATCAAAATCCTAACCCAAAATTATAAATTTATAAAGATCTCCATAAAAGACTAACGAGTACAATACAATATTCCATTCAGTTTGTGTAATTTTTTTTTATGTTTATTTCAGTTCAGCCCTTATTTCCACTTTTATTTAGCACTAAATATATTATATTCTCACACATTTAATATTACAAAATAAATGAAGAATTACCTTATGAAGTGTTCTCTGGCTTTGATTTTTTACTAAATTCAATGGTAGCATACTATGACAAGCTTGGGGTACTTAAGTCAACATCTTGTCCTTCTATAGCATGAAACAGGTTTCTTGTCAAAATATCCAGGATGTTTAATGAAGTTACATCTTCACAATCAGTAGTAAGCTGTTTACACACTCTAGGTCTATGTCTTCATGCTTCAGCAGGCCAGGAGAAAAGACTGTATTTCCTGCCCATAGAACATTGTTTTATTCTGTGTTAGTGCTGAGAATAAATATGAATTTATCTGTACATAGAAAACGCAAATGATATCTTATTTACGTGACCAGTTAGCTATCTTAAATAAATATGCACTAGTCTCACTTAAGCAATTAAACCTCACAATACACAAGGCTTTCAGCAACTAATGTGCATGCATCTTTAGCACTGGCCTACATGACGGTCAGAAGTAGCAGACCTTACTTCCCTTCTAAGTCAAATCCACCTCTTCATGAAGGGAGTAACGGAATACCAGGATCTTTCTGTGTTACTTTAAAACATTTGGAGACAATTTCTTATTTCTCATTGGGTATATTAGAGAAAGGGACTACTGATAAAGGAAGGAGTTTTCTGATAGAGCAGTTAGTGATTTTGATACTCATCTAGGTCAAGGTTGCTATTCCGTTTGCCCCATCTCTTTTACTGGAGTTGTTGCTAAGCAGAGCTTTAATATCAAGCACTTCTTCTTCTAAGGCAGTTTTTAGCTTTCACTCACTATAATTTACCATTTACCACTATAATTTACCATTATTACATTTACCAGTGCACAGTCTTACACAGCTGTTGTAGAGGTTGTCCCAGATGTATTTGAAGGTGTGTTCTTCAAAATATGTTACTCGGATATTTTTCTCAAAACATTATATATTCTGGAGTTGTTATGATTGCTACTGCTTAGATTGAAATTTTTGATCTCCAGGGAGTCATAACATATTCAAATAATAGTCCAGTGTTCAGCTTATCCAGCCAAATAGGCTCTTTCTCTTCCTACCTCTCCACCAAAAGGAGTGGGCGTAACTGATAATATAACAAAATAGGTACAGAAGAAATTTGAGTCACTCTGTTTGGTGATTTGTGGAATTTTGAAAGCTATCAGGCTATGAGATTTTACTGATTGCTGGGAGAATCGTATCTGTTCATGAGAGTATCACAAAACTCAGCAGGAGTTAACTAATTATGTTCATCGGTCACGTGGGTGTTTGCTCCAAGAGGTTCTCATGGATAAAAAAAAAAAAGTAGTTGTGAGTTTCCCAAACAATACAGTGAAAAGAGCCTACTTTTGCAGGCAGGTAGGACTAAGTTCTCCTCTTCAGTGTGAGAGGAAACAAACCCCAGAAGTAAGTTTTGAAGCATTTTAATAAAAGAAAATTAAGGAAATATTTTAACGCAAATACACACCAGGAATCCACCAGGGGACTGTAGGTTTGGTATTGCCTGACACTAAAACAAAGCACTTCTGTTTGTAGGAGGGAATGTTCAAGGAGGTGTTGAAACAATTTTTGGGTTTTTTCCTGCATTTTTGACCAGTTTTCTCAGTTTTAATGCTGTGTGAGACGAAGAAGCTCACCTTGACATCTCAGCTTCAAGTAACATGGAAATTAATTTAGGATAGACCTGTACAGTTGATATAGAACAGCTCATTTCATAGAAAGTTATTGGAAACAAATTACAACAGCCAAGGATCTGACTGACAAACATTCTTCTGACTTTTACTTTTTTTGATCTTGCATCATTAATCTATGCCAATGGATTGTAACAGTAAATTCAATATATGGGTTATTTGATACATAATTCTGACAATGGATATAAGCTCTCCACTTTTACCTTTTCTTCTTTGTTTCTTTCATAGTAGTAGGGAAAAATTTGAGGCATTGATTACACTAATTTAATGTAAAATTTCAAGTGCCAGATAAAATATGGATATCATATATACTATAAATACTGTAATTACAACCTGGAAATAGATCATATAATATGAGAGTGGCAAAGCCAAGCATTCAGAATTTAGGAAGTGGTAGAATTAAGGGTATCAATGAAATCAAAATTCCTTTGCCGTTTTTGTACAAATTACAACTCCACTAGTGTTGGAACTTTTACCTCCTCACAAGAATGATAAACCATAGAGAGCTGGGAGATGGCTAAAGCTGCATTGTACCACAGATTTATGAATTTTACACATTTTTGTGTTATTTTTACACATTTACCGTGTAAACTGTGAAAATGAGTGAATATTTGGGTAGATCAGAGAAGAGAATATTTATTGTGGTGTGGGTAATTTTAAGTAATGACATCCTGCAAATAATGTAAACCAAGATGACGTTGGCAGAGGATCCGGCACGCCCTTTCCATCTAGCTCTACAGAGGTTTTGATGCTCTTCTCGGCTTGTTCTGCCCATGCTTTTCTCACCTTTAGCTGATAGTCTACATGTGACTCACCATGCTTTTGCTTTCCAACCCTACCCAGGGATTCATGGTCTCTCTCCACCCTTCTTTCAATGACCTGTTAACTTCCCCTGAATAAATATGTGCATTGCCACTGGGGAAGAAAATGGTGGACATGCTCTGGCCGTAGGGTCCTTTCCCTGGATACTGCAGTCAGGCTTTGGTCTGGGAGATACTGCAAGTCACCTATTCAATTTGTTATTGTAATTTATTATTGTTAGTGTATGTACATATATGCATGCTGCTCTGCTAGTTTACCACAATGAATGTACTGATGATCCTGCTAGCTATAAGGGCAGTTGTTTCTTTACTTCTAGTTTGAAATTCCCAAAGAGAATTTGAAATGAGTCAGGCTTCATTTCTTCTCATTTCTGTGGCATGCATCTGTAAAGAAGGTGGGAGTCTCCACAATACTAGAAACTTTATTTCATCCAAACTCAACTATATTTTATCACCATGTTCAATAATGGTGGTTACTTACCTGTGGAAAACTGTAAAGAACAGTAAAGACTATTCTTGCAGCTTTCTGGAAGTAATGAGAAAGATTCTGATTTAATTTACATTCCTCTGAGTCATCGCCAAAGGTCAAGCACCCTGCTTACGGATAAGGAGCTTGAGAATCAGATTTAATGCAGATAGTGGGGTATTAAGGAAGCTTAGTGAAGACAGGACACTATACAATGCTGAAGGAGTGGTCTGAGATCCTAAAGGTCATCATCCAAATACCTGCCCCTTACAGGTTCTTTATGGCACTTACGCCGCTGCACATAGGATCTCTTCAAATTTGTAGGTTAAGTATGAGCCATTTGGATCCTATGCAGAGAGAGGGTGGATTTTAATACGAATACCTGGGAATAAAAGTCCCACTGCCATTTTATTTCTGAGCTTATTGGTTCTCTATCAGGAAAGAGCAGGCAATGATGTAAAGGGCTACATATTGCTGTGATTTTTCTCTACCACTTTATTTTTAATTTGCTGATGCATTTCTGTGCACCTCAGCTGCATGCTCTACAACAGTCCTCAATCCTATGCCTAGCTCTTTAATCTCACTGTTACCTACAGACAACAGTGTCCTGTGCAACTTCATGCTACTTGTATTCACCTAAATATTCTACCAAATTGCCTCTCAACTTCCTTTTAAACTCAAACTGTGCTGCCTGCAACACCACTACTTGCACTCTGTTATTCACTCTGCATATTTCTTTTTAGACCCTTCCATACAAGAGCGTCTCTGATCCTTCATGAAAAGAAGATCCTTGCACACATGCTGGCTGCAGAAGCATGTCTTGCTAAAAAGGGTAAAAAGTGGTATAAAAAAAAGAACTTTCAGGAAAGGAATTGTAGAAGCAGGAGTACAGTTATGTTCCATAAAGCCATGCCTTTCAGTTCGGAGACATTTGCAGCTTATTGTACCTCAAGTGACTACTCAAACCTGTTAAATTTATTCTTTTGGTAGCACTTAAGTTATAAGTAAAGTCAAAGTAGCTTACTAAATAGAGTTGCATATAGAAATGCTTGAGTGCTTGAAATTTCTCTTCATAAAGAAAAACAGAATACAGATCGTGTCATTACATGTTTCATGGGGCACCCCATACCATACTATCCTGAGATAGTGTGGTTCAATGTCTATGTAGAGCATAGTATTTAAATTTGTAGATACAATTCGTTAAATTAAGATGAATTGGTTTAGGAAAACTGCCACGCTCTCCCAAATCTTCTATTAATTGGGTAGGTAAAAGAGTTGAAATGTTCCAAAAGCACTTACAACTCATTCTAAGTGCGTAGGAAACAAAAGCTGGGTAACCCAGCTTGTGTCTGAGTATGAATGTGGATAGGACATAATTCACAGTAAGAATCTTGATTCATATTGCACAAATTGTTACCAGAAAAGATAACAAAATAAATCATATTTAATCAGAATCGAAGTGATGTGATCGTGAACAGTAATGTGATGGGGCTATGCTCTCTTACCGAAGTGGGAACAGCAGCCTGCTGAGAGTCAGGAGTCATCACAGAACCAGGGAATGGTTTGGGTTGGAAGGGCCCAGGCACCAATTTGATAATCCTGGTTTCAAGCTTGGTTTGACACATATTTGAGATTCACTTGAGGCAAATAAAGGTGCATCCATGCCAAGCAATTAGAAATGTGGAAAAAAAGAACTTTTTATTTTAATGAGCAAGGAACAAAATTATGGCACATTTGAATTATTCAGTAAGCAAGGTAAAGGGCAAGAGAAGAGGGACTTGCTGTGGCAGATCCATGTCCTTCCTGTGCTGAGGACTCCAGAGCTGGATGCAGTGCTCCAGATGAGGTCTCAGAAGAGTAGAGAAAAAAGGGCAGAATTTCCTCTCTTGACCTTTTTTAGATGCAGCCCAGGATATTGTTAGCTTTCTGGGCTGCAAGTGTACATTGCTGGCTCCTCTTGAGCTTCTCATCCACAAGCATCCATAAATTCTTCTATCAGTGCTGCACTAAATGCATTCTCCACCCAGCCTGTAACTGTGCTTGGGATTGCCTCCACTCAGTTGTAGGACCCAACATTTGACCTTGTTGAACTTCATGAGCTTCACAGAAGCCCACCTCTCAAGCCTGTCAATGTCCCTCTGGATGGTATCCTTTGCTGTCAACTGTGCCACGCAGCTTAGTGTCATCAGCAAACTTGCCCAAGGTGCAATAAATCCCAGTGTCCATATCTGACAAAGACATTAAACAGCACTGGTCCCAATACCAAGCCCTACAGAACACCACTTGTCACTGATCTCCATTTGGACACTGAGCCATTGACCACAGCTCCTTGAGTGCAACCATCCAAACAATGTGGTTCATCCAAGCAGAGTAGTTCATTCATCAAATCTGTACTTGTCCAATTTAGAGAACAGGATGTCATGCAGGACAGTGTCAAATGTTTCGCACAAGTCCAGGTAGATGATACAATTTCCTCTTAGTTTATCTATCAATGCTGTAGCCCCCTTATAGAGGACCACCAGATTTGTAAGGCATGACTTGCTGTTAGTGAAGCCATGTCGGTTGTCAGTAATCACCACTTTATTTTTTACATGCCTCTGTAGAGTATCCAGGATGAACTGCTCCACGATCTTGCTGGGCAAGAGGTGAGAGTGATCAGCCTGTAGTCCCCTGAATCTTCCTTTCCCCCCATCTTTTAAAAATGAGATTATATTTCCTCTTTTCCAGTCTCTGAGGACTTCAGTGGACTGCCATAAGTTCTCGATATGATGGATAGTGATTTAGCAATTTTATCTGCCAGTTCCATCAGGACCTGATGGATCTCATCAGGTTCCATAGACTTGTGCACCTTCATGTTCCTTAGATGGACTTTGTACCTGATCCTCTCTTACAGTGGGTGGTTCTTCGACCTCCCAGTCCCTGCCTTTGCCTTCTGCGACCTGGGTGGTGTGGCTTGAAACCTTACAAGTGAAGATTGAGGCAAAAAAGTCACTGAGTACCTTAGCCTTCTCCATGTCCTGCGAAACTAGGTCTTCTATTTCCTTCTGGAGAGGGCTCACATTCTCCTTCATCTTCCTTTAATCAGTGATCTACATATAGAAGCTTTTCTTGTTGCTGTTGTTGTTGTCCTTGGCCAGATTTAATTCTATCTGGGCTTCAGCTTTCCTAACCTGATCCCTGGTTGTTTGGAGACTTTTTCTCTATTCTTCCCAAGCTACCTGCCCTTGCAGCTACCCTCTTTAGGGTTCTTTTTTCAAGTTTAAGTTTGTCCAGGAGATCCCTGTTAATCCTCACAGTCCTCCTGGTGTTTCTGCCTGACTTCCTGTTTGTTGGAATGCATCACTGCTGACCTCAGAGGTGGGGACCCTTGAATATTAACCAGTTTTCTTCCCCCTACAGCCTCCCCAACCCATCCTCCAAGTCTTTATCCCATGATATGCTTCTGAGCAGAGGCCAAAATCTACTCTCTTGTAGTCTAGTGTAGTGAGCTTGCTGCATGCTTCTCACTGCCCTAGAAAACCTGAACTCCATCATTTCATGGTGGAGCCCTTGGATTTATTTTCAACCTTCTGATTTCCTTGCAGAATGACGAAGTGCAAAATTCCACTGTGTATCTGATTTCCCTTCTATCTTTTTCCTGGCTAAAATAATTTTGTTATAATTGTCTCAAGAAGGAATTAGCAAATTCCAAGTTTATATACTAGCATGATAGGAACATGATACTGGTTGTTATTGGAGTAAAATCCCCTAATTACTGAAAATTGCTAAGTAAAAATGCTAACCCTCGTTCCCAGATTTTCCTGTGCAAAGGGTGGGAATGGGCTTTTCCACCTATGATGACTTTGTTGTAACTCAACTACCTGGACAATACAGAGAGGTTTTCTGTTTTGTCCAACTTCACTCCTAACAGAAGCAACATCCTGTATATATCAAAATCAAAGGCAAGTAGGACTGTGGGAAGGAATTTCCCGTTTGATTGCTCATGAAAGGATGGAATGAGCTCATTCTGTACGTCAGAGACATTAGCTGTACCCAAGAAGACTTCTGTATAATTATTTGCAAGGATATTTGTATATCAAGACCATTTAAAGGTTCTGAATGGAGCAAAACCTTTGATACGTTATATTTTGAAACCAAGGACAGTAGAAACAAACAGAACAGAATGCCAGGAAACGCTCATGGTTTTTCTTGCAGGTGTACCTGTTAATTAGTCACTATTCTGGCTAATATTTGCTCATAAAGAGAAAGGAATGTAACTATATTTATGCATGTAATTTAGACAGTTCTACATCAAAAGTTATTAAAAAAATCATTTTCCTTTGACCTTTTTTATTCAATGACTCTCCAACATTAATGTGGGAAAGCTTTTCCTCTAGGCTTACAGAAAGGATAATTATCTGAATTGATTTAGTGAAGAATATCTCGGAGAAAGAACTGTCTGTGGATATTTTTTCTGTGGTCCAGAGATCTGGATAACGAAAGTAATAACAAAGACCTATGGAAATTCTTATTTTTCTTAAAATATGCTAATTTTCTAAAACATAAGAATTTGCACTTGTATTTTAGAGACTGATCCTCTGTTCTTCACAAATGGATAAGAATTTAATTTATCAATAGAATATAATAGAACAGTATTCATGTCCTACTGAAGTAGGTGAAGAGACATCTATGGAAGTTGTAAAATTTTTATTAATCCTTTAATGATGTATAAATTGATAATAAATGTATCCTTTCACATACTGGTTACTAAACTGGCAAAATGCTTCCTATCCTAAGGCAATGTATAATTCAGCAATGTGGAAGATGAATGACTGCATATCCACTGACATTAATTATTATCTCAAACCATCAGTTATGCATCAGCTAGAATGTGACTGAGTATAGTTTTGATTTTTCCTGAGACCTTCTTATATCTTTTTACCTTATAGGACTGCTAGATAGGATTATACATTTTTCACGCTAAGACCCTCTTTCCAGTTACTAAGACCTTGTCAAGCTTTTAATCATTTCATTGACATTTTACAAACTTCTTATCTACTTCTACCAAGTATTTTTGGAAGGAGAGGGTGAAAATACTTCAGTCAGAATGATCCAGCTGCCCCAGAATGTGGTAAGAGAACAAATTGCTTGATGTATCATTTAACAAATCAACATGTTGCAGCATAAGGGAATTTGGGGGGATTTTGTTTCCGCTTAAAGTACATCTTACAACTTCACTTGAAAAGAAAACTACTCTTTGTTAGTATTTACTGGAATTCAAGTTGTTCATACAACTGCTAATATCATTCTAGGGTGTTACGTTTAGCTCACAGATATCCTGGTACTTCTATTGTGTGGTAAAGTATTTAATGGGTGCCAAATCAAACTCTTAACCTTTCTGTAATTCAGCAGAAAAGTAAACTAGATACTGGGAAGCAGAATCAAACCTTTCTTATAAATACATATTTGCTTTGCTAATATGTTGGAGAGATTTTTGCCCCCAACATTAACATAAAACAAGAACATTAGGCAAGTTGGTGTTGCTTACCCAAATGAGAAGTAGTTCCACTCTGTTCATTTAGTATAAGAAGTAGATAAGAGGAAACACCCACTCAACCCAATATCCTATCTGTGGCAGTGGCCAACATAATGTTTCAAGGAAAGAACTGAGCAAGCTCAAAGTGGTAATTCTGAAGAATACTCTCCTCTATTCTACAAAAAACTATGGCTTAGGGGATCCTGTTATGATGTCTTTGGATTCACTGTCTCTGCAGTTCTGTTGTTATTTTGGTTGTAGCTATTAAGTTAGAGGACATTTGGACCATGGTTGCAGGCAGTACAGACAAGAAGCAAACTTAGAAGGTAAAAGACTTTGAAGACTTCTCAGTTGAATTCCCTTCATGTCTTTCTGTTGCAGCTTAGCTATTGCAAACAGATGAACTTCACTGTCTCTTTTCTTTTTTGCCCTTTGCTGTTGCTGCTATGAGTTGGACTATGAGTGTGACAAGCTCCTCTTACAGGAGCCAAAGGGAGATGGAAAGTGGAGCACTGGCTGGGAAGGAGATGAGAGGAGAGGAGTCACTTTGTGACTGAAAGAGTTAAATGACCCAGTATAAAAAATTCTTTCTGTACTGTTCTGAACAAGCCATGGAAAGGACTTCATGCTTCTGAATTTTATTTGTCTTTGAGGTGGTGCACGGACATCCTTGTATCTCAGAGTCTCCTTTAAATTACATTGTTTGCTGGAGTTTAAGAAAAGTTTGTGCCCCTAGTCAGCTTTGATCCCTCCCCTATGTTTAATGACTACTGTTCACTCCATGAACACTGTGGCTACAATCCTAAAGCTAGGAGAGCAGGACCACACTACTATGGAAATAATCAGAAAACCCCCAGTTTCAAGCAGTTGTCTATTTCCTTTAAGCTTCATAAATAGCACAGGTAACCTTAGATGCCTATTAGTATTCTCTCTTTCTCCTTCTTCCGTGTCTTTATATTACCTTTTATCTACAAGAATTCTCATGTTTCATGTTTGTATAGCACTGCAGAGGGAAATTCAATGCTTACTGCATTACAAGCACTATCTTAGCTTAATAAATATCTAGATAAATAGGACTATTTCTGAGAGAAGTAAAAAAATTGAAACTCTAATCTAGTTTGGCAAAATATGCCTGTGCATACTTCCAAGATTTGATTCAGATCATAGTATATTATAATGCCTAGCACAAGAAAATCCTAGTCCCTGTGACTGGGTTTCTTAAGTGTTAGGGTAACACTAATGTCAAAGCATGCAATGAGGTTATTGTGGGATGCATATGTTCTTAAACTACATTTTTTTAATATGTGGAATGGAATTGGGTATTTAGTGGAATCTTACTTTACAAATGGAAGTCATCTTAGTTGTTCCAATACAGCTATTCATGAGTTTAAAGTTTCATAAATTCTCTCAAGAAAGTTGCTGAGTTGACAGCTAAGAACCAAATATTCTTAATGAAAAGAAATAAGAAACCAGAAAAAAACCCCTACAGACAGGGTTGGAGGGCAAGAAAAAATAGAAGGGGAGACAGTGGATAGTAAGATTTCCCTTTCCTTGCTATTCATTCCCTCCTACAAAGGAATGTTACTCATACTGTTGTATGATTTGTAATGAAATACTTCATCCAAAACTCCCAGTCCCTGTTCCGTGTTCATGTGGCCTTCACACAGCTTCCAAATAGAGTTTCTTGATAGCTTATATTGATCTTTTCATCAGGGTGTACATTTTTTTATGAGGATAAACTTTATCTACCAGCAATTATTTTACAATGCTCTGATCTGTCAGCATGTGCATTGTGTTGGGGTGGAGCCAAGACCACACCTCAAGGACACTTCTAAGCACAAGGCTGAAGGTAATACAACTCATCCACAATGGCAGTCTCTGTCTGACTGTTTGCTTTGTATGGATTCACTTTGTGTGATGCCTGTTAAATATCTAAGCCTCTGTCAACATCAATAGGAGATTTATTATCAGGGATAAAATGACAGCTACTCTCAACCTTTGCACAACTCAAGAGCAAAGCAGTTTTTCCAGTTAGGAGGAGGACTTTGTCCACTACTAGCAATTAATGGCATCACATGCATGGATAGAAGTGGAGGACCCTGAAACAATCTACCATGAAACCAGATTCCATAAAACAGGCATTAACCACTGCCCCAAACAAGCCAGTGTTAGTACCAGAGGGACTACTCTTTTCTGGTGGGAACAAACCCTCTTTTCTCCTAAGAACAAGATCCAGGAGTCCTGCTGGTATGTGTTTACAGGTGAATCACAGAATCATAGAACAACCAGGTTGGAAGGGACCCATCGGATCTTCTAGTCCAACCATTCCTATCTAACACTAAACCAAGTCCCTCAATACCTCATCCACCCGTGAAATAGTGGGAGTGAGTCCTACAAGAACTCTTTATATCCAACAACATATATATATATTATAGTAGTAGTTCTGTTTATTTAGAGTGTTTGTAGTGGAAGAGAAGTGCATGGAAAAAGCAAGCCTTTAATCATATCTCTAAAATAATGCAGGATTTTTCTTCGTGTGTCAGTGAAGCCAAGGTTTTCCTGAAGGTGACAAATTCTACTCTGACTCTGCAAATCCAGTCCCCTTGGCTTCAGCTAAATGGGCTAGGAGAGTAGGATCTGGCTGGATTTCACCAATTCTCTAGGGAGACTTACTAAGAAACTCTGATGGCAAAATAATTAGTTACCTTTTTTTGAAGCTGACCAGAGGGCTTCTGTGCCAAAAAGCTTGCCTAATGTTCCCGAGGATGCCAGCTGAGCCAATAAAACATTATGTCTACCTATAAAACTTACATCACCTATGACCTTCATTCAAGAGAGAAAAAGCAGAATTTACTTCAGAGGAGTAACGCTACAAGTAACTCCAGATGGATTACTGAAAATAAGATGAAAAAAAATTGGTCGAAACAGCAAACAACAATAAACAACAAATCTGCACTTTCCCTGTAGATCCTTTCCCCTTTGGGATCCTTGTGCACTAACCACAGAAAGTACCCTTAAGGTAAGAGTTGATATTTATATTAACAATGATTACTTAACATACCTGAAATATCTAAGTCACATCCTTATGACATAACTTTTTGGGAGAAAGAAACAAAATAACCTGTTGCCTCAAGCAGAACACTGTTAGCCACTGTACTGTACAAAGGCTTGGATTTGACAAGATAAACCAATGATCTTCTATGCAATTGCTGATAAAAAATAAGTCAAATGCACAGTTGTGAAACTTCGTATGAGATTCTGAAAGCAGCTAGGTGCATTTCCTAGAGACTAACAACTCAGTTTCTTCAGAAAAGTGGAAGTTCATGGATTTAATTTAAAATATAAGTTACATTATTATTAAAAGAAAATATGCTTAAAACGTGCTTTTCAAAACTTTAAGAAAGCCTACACATGTCAGTAAACAGAATGAAAGTCAGTAGCATATGAAGAAATGCAATGTAATTATCAGTACACATATGTCTTAAGCTACATAGTAACACCAATGGATATTAAGAACTAAACAAGGAATAAATAACAACAGAGTCATAGTCTCTTTTGCTATTGAATTGCTCTTTTAGTAAAGTGGCAGGCAAGTTGTCCTTGCATACATTCTGCTTTTTCTTTGTAAGTGATCTGTTTCATCTTGACAGTCATTACTTTTGCATTCAAAATACCTGAGGTCATTGCGGTGGCACATCTGATTCTCAGCAGCACCAGAACAGGGTTTGGCACACCTTACAGAGAAGAATAACAGTTTTGAGACTTTCCTATATTGTGATTCCTAACAGGATCCTCAACCTTACCAGGAAGCCCTGCAAATAGAGCAGAAATGTGAAGCAGGCAGAGGCAGGGGCCATGTGCTAAGGCACATTGATGGGTGTAAAATGAGGTACCCATTCAACTTTGCTATGCCAGGCAATCAAAATCAACCAGAACTGATAAACTTACTGACAAAAATGAAGAGGTTGGAAAAATGATATAAGTTTAAAACCAGCTGAAGACATTTTTCTCTCTGTCTGTTTCCCCTTTAAAGAAGTTAAACCATACCAAATGCCAGTGATGCTAAGAACTTTACGGAGAATGGTGGGGTAGCTTGTTTTATTCACCTGTGTATAAGTACTGTATAATTATGCCACCTATATAAATATTGTGTGACATGTGCTTTGCCACATAGGATATAGGAAGGAGCCAGATCATTGCTGTGCCCTGGCTGCAGGGGCCGAGGGAGGCTAGGGCCTGATGAGTGCTGAGGGGTTGTTTGCCACCAGTGCTTTTCCACCCTTTTCATGTAATCTTGGGTAGGTTTAATAGGTTACCTTGCTGAGGCAAGATTAGCTTGTGCTCCACCAAAGTTTTGGGGGTGTTTGTGGTCCTTGCTTGCATAAGGGGCCATGGTTGTTCTGCTCCAAAAATCCTGTCAGGAAGAAAAAATAATAAGATGGAACAATTAAAAGAAAGGGGAAAATAAAATTCCCTGTCCTTCAGGCATAGTTTTCGTTGTTGTCCCAGGAGCAGAAATGCAGAAAGCTTGCCAGTTCCTCTCAGAAGAGGCTTCCCAAGGAGATAGGTGTGCTGCAGGTACTTACATCACTGCCATTCCCCTGTAGAAGTGGCGATGATGGTGAATGATCATCCCTGGAGCTGCAAAAGCCCTGTGTGTGTGGTACAGGTGCTGCCTGGTTGGTGCCAGTCACCTCTCTCTTAGAGGGTGAACTGAGGTAAACTGTGAAGGGCTGCACTTTTTCTGAGAGGCAGGCAACACCTTGCATTTGGGTGGACATCATCCCTGGGGGCTTTACCCAGCCTCGATGACAGTCAGGGAGCATGGCACATCTCAGGCCGGCCACCTTCGCTGCTCAGCTACCAGCTACCCAGGAGCAAACCATTTCCCACTGCAGGCATCCCACGTCTTGCAATGACCCTCTAATTGCGTTCCTCAAGGCTACCTGGGAAGGGAGGTCCTCTTTCTCTGTTTTATTTTTCAATATTTCTTACGAAGACTTCACTGAAAGGGTCATTAGGCAATGGAACAGTCTGCCCAGGGAGGTGGTTGACTTGCCTTCCCTGGAGGTGTTTAAGGTGCAGGTGGATTAGGTACGGAGGAGCATGGTTTAGAGATTGGTGGGAATGGTTGAACTCAACGATCCGGTGGGTCTCTTCCAACCTGGTGATTCTATGATTCTATGACATTCCCGGAGCTTCAATGAGTTTGGGGTTAGGCCCTGAGAAAGACACAACTTCCTCTCCTTAGCCCCTCATATTTCCTATACTGACACCTTTTTGCAGCATTATCTGCAACTGTTTGTGACAGCCATTGTGGTGTTTTGAGTAGGAAAAGCTCTCTGAAAGCAGTGAGTGGTTGTTGTCTTTCCTCACTCCTGAAATACTCTCACAACATGGATCAAGATATTGTGGCATGTTCAGACAATTTTGTTTCATTCCATATTTTTTACTCTGAGACCTTGTAAAAGGAGTTTTCAAACATATCTGTTGGGTGAAGTGTAGTTTCATTCTTGATTATATACATTTGCAACTAAATTATGCGTGAGAAGTTATGTGTAATGCATTGCATTAATTGTCTTTGATATAAATGTTTAATAAACACAGTGATCAGGGTTGAAGCAATTTGCTATCAGGCGGCTTTATTATGGGTAGTTTCTGAATGCATGGCTTGGCCATGTCACCAGATCTGATTAATCTCAAGTTGCTTACGGTGAATTGATAAATTGACAAAATAAGCCTGTCTCAAGAAAGATGGAGCCTTCTTCATCGTTTCTATCATAAATGCAACAAAGTTCATAATCCCGATGCTCTGCTTTGTGTTTGATTCCTTGAGTATGAAGGCCTGGTACTCCTGTCACATGTGCTGGAATAATCATGGTATAACACCAATGTGACCATACCAGAATGTGTGGACCAAGGTAGGAAAATGTTTCTGTCTCTCTGGTAACTTTTGTCTATTTATTTATTTATTTCTAACCTCTTTTTGTTGCTCAAATGTGCTTTCTCTACTTAGTAAGTGAGGTGTGCTTTCTCAGGCTTTTGGGATGTTCAGTATTATTTTCTGTTGCTGCCGATGAACTGTAAATGAGCCTCTAAGCCATTTTTGTAGTTTCTTGAAAGTCTCAGAATTTAGTCACACTGCATATTTGCACTTTCCTGCAAGGTAAATTGAAATCCTGCTAATATCATGTCTACTGTAGATATGCCAGTGGATTGCTGACAGTTTTTTCTGTGCTTCTTGGAGCACAGGCTGTCTTTGATGGTCATGTGTTTTAGAATTGATGTTTTGTATGAATTACTGCTTTAGGAGTGTGAAAATGTTTGCTTTGACACTGAGGCAGACGTGCTCATGAGTTTTGTGAGGTTTGGAGGAGCTGAGCAGATTTGAGCTATTCTTCACCTTTTCCCTGTGGTGTACGCCAAACCTGGAGAGCTGAGAAGGGGCCAATTAGCATACATCATGTAGTCTTCACGTAGTCTTTTAATCAGCTGAAGGCTTCCTTTGTGCCAAAAATGGGAAGTAAGACTGTTGAAGAGTTTGTCCTGTATATGTTTCTGCTGGTCTTCACACACACACACACAGATAAATACAGAATCTACAACAACATAATATACATTCACAGTGACTAACAAACACTTGCTTTTTCTTTTATAAAAGCCCAGAGCATATCGGGAATGTGAGAATGGTTTAGGTTGAAAAATTATTCTACTTCTGTAGGAAACTGAACTGAGATTGAAAGACTTTGTTAAAATTCTGGTCATTAAAATCCTGTCTAGGATTACTGAGAGGTGGATTATAATTATCATATAGTTTCTTTGCTAAAGGTGAAGTTTTTTAACATGACCATGTTAGATCATGTGTTATGTTAGCTGAACACAGGCAGAACGCAGGAACAACCACAAAGTCACAGATAAAATACAAAGAATAAACTTATTTCTGTTACCTCCTGATCTGTGGCACCTCCAAAATAGCACCCAGGCAGAGTAAACACAAGCAGGAACACAGACACTGTGGAGCTTTGTCCTTGAGAACCCCTAAATTGCTACTTTGCCTGTATATTATCTGGAAGAGGCTGAATAGTTTTCCACTGTACTTTAAAGCATGTTTTCTAGGATGGCCCTGAGTTTATCACAGGCTTATGTTATTTAGACATAAAGGTTCTACTTGTTAAGCACAAAAGAGTAGGAAATAATTAGCACGATTTATGTGTTTTTATACACTTGAATATGTTTTACAATTCCTTCTTGCCAATCTTCTGTTGTATTCCCACAAGTGTATTGTGACAACTTCTTTATTACAAAAACCATGCAACTGCACCTTGCCATGAGGTATGTGATTCAGTATTGTTTTGCATTATCTTCAGTCAATAAAAATTTAGTGCAATTACAATACTAATTTCCTGTAAAATATCAGATATCTGAACAATAGATCTGAATTGTCATTAGAATGAAGTCATAAAACACGAAAGCATTAATAGCAGAGCAAGTGATAGACCTGCAGAAGGTAAAATATTTTCATTCTCCAGAATGTAGCATAACTGCCAACTAATGCAAGTAAGAAAGATAGTTCTGCTGTGGCAGGAAGTCATTCCATAATGGTGTTTATTACATCTTTCCTGCAGATTCTATGGCGCCTTCTGTCATATTCTGCCTGCTAATTTTCATATTGTGCGTGTGTTGCAGTTGACAGTCACGTGCCTCAGTGAGTGTGAAACTGAGCAATATCATAAAACTCAGTTTTGGCCCCAAAACTCTCTAGAGACCAGCTAAATTGGAATGAGAGATTTTGAATGGCTCCTTGCTGAGTGAGGGAACAACTGCAGAGTCCACATCGGATATTTTCCAAAACTTAGGCCAGTTCAAATTTTTCCTTGGAATCAGACACCCATATATTTCTGCCACTTCTTTTTTGAAATCAGTGAAAGCCACTGACAGTCAGAGGGATATTCTTGTGGTTAGACTGGTGCAAGTGTAGAAGAAATTATTTGGTGTCAGGACTGGCTACTAGACTCGTGCAGTAGTCTACAGCATTTTCGGAGACTTAGTGTATGAGATGTCCATAATTGCTCATGTTTAATGGCTCCACTTTTACTGCCTGGACACCCTTTGATCTCTCAAAACAAAGGGAAGCAAAACTGGGATTTTATTTGCACACATGGCTGTAATAGCAGAAGAGGAATTAGCAGACATAGTAAGTTTCTATTTAAAAGATTTTAACTATATGAATAATTGTGAGTAACAACAATTAAATTAACAGTGCAAACACTGGTTATTCCCTTATAACCATATTGTAGCTATAAATAAGAGATATAATGAATGCTGAAAGAAACCTGAAAATCAAGGAGGATAACTTTTGAAACAGTAATGTACAAAAAAAGTGACCGTCATGAGCATTGCATCATTTGCAAAATGATTCTGTGCATTTAAAATTCCTTTATTATTACATTAATTATGTTCAAACAGAAGTAGTCTCCTGCGCTATTATTAAACTCGGATTTAATCAGACTACTTGCAACAGAGCTGCTCTTTCTTTGCAGTGATTGAAAAAAACCTACTGAAGAGTAACAAAACTCTCCGCTTTGAATTGGATTTTGCTATTATCAAGTGTGGTTTCCATTCCTCAGTTCTCTTTTATCTGCCTTGCTCCTGGTTTGTTCCACAAACAACCCTAAGTCTTTCCATAGCTGCTTTCAGAACATGATGCGGCTTAAAAGCTGTCATGCTTTAGTGGTCATATGAATTACTTGAAGTGGACTCCTATGCAGTAAATCTAAGTAGACATATAATTTCGGGTTATATTTTATATGCTACTGATAATTATAAAGCATAGTTTAAAAGTGATTATCAGAGATTTTTTATTTGTACTGCAGAGTTTTAAAGTGCAGTGTAGAAGTCAATAAATAAACTGGAAATAATAAAGGGTGGGGGTTGGGGGCGAAATAAGCTGGTCATACAGTAGTTAGACTACGGAACAGGAGTCCTCCTGAGCAGGGAGCAAATCTACAAATGCCCCAAAAAGGACCGCTTACAGCCAATATTTAATTAGACCCCAAAACTTTGAATGCTTTTGTACAGCTATAATAAGTTCTGTCCTAAGCGAATGATTTCTCTGCTGCAATTTATTTGTGTTCCAAAGATGATCAGGCAAGGAAAAAAAGCAAAGTGTAAACAAATATTGGTATATTATGTGTAATGGTTGCCCGTGGATTCAAGAGTAAGTTAAGATCACAGTTTATCTTAAGGATTTGAAAACAATGCCATAGTTACTGTGTAGCTCACTTCGAAGTATCTTGCAAGAAAACCTTTTGACAGAAAATGAGGTCTCTCTGAGGAGACCTCATTACTCTCTACAAGTACCTGAAAGGTGGCTGTGGAGAGGAGGGAGCTGGCCTCTTCTCCCAAGTGACAGGGGACAGGACGAGAGGGAATGGCCTCAAGCTCCGCCAGGGGAGATTTAGGCTGGAGATTAGGAGGAGGTTTTTCACAGAAAGGGTCATTGGGCATTGGAATAGGCTGTCCAGGGAGGTGGTTGATTCACCTTCCCTGGAGGTGTTTAAGACACGGGTGGATGAGGTATTGAGGGACTTGGTTTAGTGTCTGATAGGAATGGTTGGACTAGAAGATCCGATGGGTCCCTTCCAACCTGGTTGTTCTGTGATTCTGTGAAAATCTTCTCGTGCTAACTTGATAACCGTGAGCCTAGAGCCCTCTAGTGTTAACATTGTGTAATACTCATTAATTACATCAGCATAGTTCAGTGTGGCCTGTACAATATTCTGATTTGTGTTAATAAAGAGCTACCAAGTCAATCACTGTCTTCAACTTAATTTTTACTGATTTTATTATTTAAGTATGGTTTAAGAAATTGGCAATTTATTTTTGAGAGATCCAACTAATCTCATTCACCCCAAGTTTTAGAAAGGTTTACATTGGAACCGTTTTCCAGTCTGTGGCAGCTATAACTCAGAGCAAAGAGTGGTCTCGTGTAAAGAAAAACCTAAGAAGACTTTAAGGCTTCCACTGCATATCTCTATTTTTCACTTACTCCATGTCTTGTTTCAGGGAGTCCCTGCAAGACCTCCAACTTGCTCTATCATGCCCAAAGCACATTGTCCCCTGTTCTCTTTCTCTTGAAGTAAGGGTTCCCATTTGCTCTTTCCCAGCACTGAGACTATATTGGTGATACAGATCCTTCCTTCTGTGAAGCAATGTCTCCAATACAACCTCAGCCATAGATTATGCATGCCTTCGTGTTTTGCCTCAGATTGTTATCCTTCCTTGCTTCCTTGCCTTCTTGTCTCCCCATATTAGGACCTAAGTCGGTCCATTCCTTTTCTTCTCTTTTATTTTTCCCTTCTTATGCCACCAAACTGTAGGTTGGTTTTAGTCTCCACTCTCGCTGCCATTATCACCTCTCAGTCTCCCAATGTGCCATATGTAATATCCATCTCTCAATCCCTTCACAAAATAATAGAATTATAGAATTATTCGAGTTGGAACAGACCTTAAAGATCACCTAATTTCTAGCCTTCTGTCATGGGCAAGGACACCTCCCACTAGGTCAGGTTTCTCAGAGTCCCATCCAACCCGGTTTGAAAACCTTCCAGGATGGGACATCCACATTCCTCTGGGTAACATGTTGCATTGTCTCACCAGCGTCACAGGAAAAAATGTCTTCCTAATATCTAATCTAAATCTCCCCTCTTTCAGCTTAAAAACAGTACCCCTTGTCCTATCACTACAGTATCCTATCCTATAGCGAGCCCTTCCCCAGTTTTCCTGTAGGCCCCCTTTAAGTACCTGAAGGCTTCTATAATACCTCCCTGGAGCCTTCTCTTCTCTAGGCTGAACAAGGCTAACTCTCCCAGATTGTCCTCATATGGAAGGTGCTACAGCCTTCTGATTGTTTTCATGGCCTTCCTCTGGACTTGCTCTAACAGATCCATGTCCTTCCTGTGCTGAGGACTGCAGAACTGAATACAGTATTCCAGGTGAGGTCCCACAAGAGCAGAATAGAGTAGAAGAATCCTCCATCTACAGACCACACTTCTCTAGGTGCAGCCCAGGATATTGTTAGCTTTCTGGGCTGCAAGTGCACATTGCTGGCTCCTCTTGAGCTTCTCATCCACCAGCACCCCTAAGTCCTTCTCTTCAGTGCTACCCTCAATCCATTCTCCATCCAGCCTGTAACTGTGCTTGGGATTGCCTCAACTCAGTTGTAGGACCCTACATTTGACCTTGTTGAACTACACGAGCTTCACACAGACCTACCTCTCAAGCACAGACATAATACATACAGAGTTCTCCTGGGAGGAGGGTAGTTGCCGAGTACTGAGATACAGGCTTTATATGGGAAAAAACCATAATGATCTTGAAGCAACACACAGGTTATCTATTACTTCAGTGAGTTAACTCTGTTGTAGATCAAGGAATTGTCTAATAATTCATTTTATACTATAGACAATCTCTGTTCCTTTCTGCAGAATGAGCAACAGAAGAATAATGTCCTGGCTTGCTTGGGAAGGCCAGAAAATCTGTCACTTATTGAATTAGTCATGAATTGTGTAGTAGTGCTGCATTGGGAATCTTGGTGGAAAGGAGGGAACACAGTGGTATGGCAGCTGGGGCCTCACTGGGAAACAGAAGAACCTAGGGACTAGAAAAAAACTGTGAAACAGCAACTTCTGAACAGGAAGCTGGGAGGATGTAGGGACTGTTGCCAAAAGGAAATGGGAAGTTATTAGTGATCCTTAGGGAGGGCTCACTGCTCACTTCTGGGTGGGGCAGTATGTGGGTTGTTAGTGTTCCATGAAGAAAAACAGTTGTGAAGGCAGGCTAAGCTGCCACAGGACTTCTGCAGAAAGTTTATGTAGTTACTCTGTTAATTTCCCTACTAATCAGTCCCAACCGTGGGCTAGGAGAAAGCCCATCCACTTTCCTAAAGTAGTCATTTGTAAATTGTGTAAAATGTGTTGCTTGACTTCATACAATCTACAGTCAGATCTGTGGTGACCACTTTAAAGCATAGTGCAACTAAAGCTGCATAATAACCTGTCAAAACTTACAGATTTTCAACAGTGCAATTTCAGATTTGAGATTTATGTATGTTGCAGTGGGCTCTGAAATACGTGACTAAACAGTTTGTAATAGTTTGGATAGTTTCCTTCTGTCAGCTAAGGAACTTTCAGAGCTACGAAATACGTACAGACTCAAAAGATATGCTTGCCTACTGGAAACTCACTAACTGATTGTATCTGATGTGCTTGGAACACTTTACTTTGGGTGCATTTCACTGAAAGCAGTATCAAAGCTTTACTGGGGATTCTGTACCACAATCTAGATTGATATCTGGCCAGAGGCTATTGGGAAATGGCCGTGGCAGGATGGGAAGCAAATATGGTACAGGGCCAGCAACTCTCATATATTGGATTCAGTGACAAGTTGAAGGAGACACACTGTAAAATGCTTAAAATTTATTAGTCATAATTACTTTTTCAATAAGGAACAGAAAGAAAACAATATTCCAAAACAAAACTGAGAAAGAAAATCTACCACTCCTACATAACATGACTAAGACCAAAAAATGGGGTAATATTATTTCTGAAATAAATGACCCAATAAATCAGTTTTCAAAAAACAAAATAAATAGCAATGGTTTGACTTTTTAAAGCTTCCAAGGAAAGAATTTACATTATTATTATTATTATTACTATTATTATTAATATTATTAAGCATTGTTTACAAAAATCCTTCATATGCCCCTGCTGGCAAAAAAAATATACATAATATATATACTTTTTCTGTAAACAGTTAACCACAAAGAAAAAAAAAAAATCATGTTTTTGTAGAGTTACTATGCTGATGGTGTTATGTAAACAGAGAGTGGTGTGCAGCAGCTTCTCGTAATAGGTTTTCTTTCTTTCTCTCAAAAGAATATATAGGGAAATATGCCCATCCTAAATTTTTCAAGGTATTGAAATGTATAGATTTGAGAAAGCATAGCTTTCTGCAGTCTACATTTTCCTTAATGCAAAAACAAAAAAAGAAAGAAAGAAACAGAGAGGTATAGTTTTCCCTCAGTTTTGTTTGTTTTCTGCACTTTAGCTTCTAATTTGTCTCAATGAGCTGGAATGTAAATGTTATAAAAGAGGTTGTTCTATGTCAACGGAAATATCATATTGTCAAGCATCTATATTATGCTGCCACAGGCAGGCTTCAAGCCATAAAAAATAATGTTGTTCCTATAATAGACTTTGTACAAGTGCAAATCCAGCTCTCAGTCTTATGGTACAGCACCTCTCAGAAGACAAACAAACTAACAGAAAATGTCAAAATGACCTTAAAGTGTACCTCTCAAGGTGTAAAAGAAAAGATATGAAGAACGATGGGAAATACTTTAGTAATGAAAAACAAAATAATGTAGACAGGCATATTGAGTTTGTATGCAATAAATTTTAACTTATTTTGACACGTCAGTATTTTTCAAAGGTTTTTTTTAGTCCTATGTACAAGCCTTGCTTGACTTCTGTCTAGTTCTAATTTCGGACTTTCACTTGTTCCTGGGAGACCTTTATCTGGTTTGTTTCCTGTTCAGTGATGACTTGGGGAACGCATTCAGTTATTCCACAGGTGCACTTCTCCACATAGATGTATGAATAATCGAGATGGGTTCCATCACTGCATGCTAGAGTCACCTTCCTTAGGCTGGTCTTGGTTTCCTTACAACAGGAGCATTGACGTTGCATCATGTTAGCTTCTGAAGAATATCTGATTGCAAAACCAACAAAAGAGGAAGATTCAGAAATTATGTGAGAGACACCACTGTCTCTCCCACCTATGACTGAATATAACCACAATTTGTGTGCTTGCATGTGGTACCATTGTTCATAATTACCATTCTTAGTGTATAATAATGAAATATCTGTTGTTCCTCATTTTAAAAATGGGTAGGACTAGCTCTTCATTAAGGCACAGAAGAGATAAAATAATTAATCCAGATTACACACTAAGCCAGTACAAAATGAGAGAATAGTGAGAAAGAAATAATCTCACTTTTACATTGGGAAAACCATGGTCTATTAACTATGACACTGGACAGGCTGTGCAAACATTGTGAACGTTGAGGAAATTAAGCTAGAACAGCATCATGACTGTTAAAAATTCCAGTTAGCACAATGGAAAGAGTTGATGACTGGGTGAATGTTGGACATACTAGAAAATCACTTGTGATTTGCTTTATGTAACTAGTGTAAAGATTAGAAAACAAGAGACCACAATTATCTTTTATGCCACTTACCGTGAGAAAGTATCACAGTTGCCTTCACAGTAAGTCATCTCAACAGGTGCAGGAGAAACACATCCATTATGTGTGATGACAGTCTTATTAGTGTGCTTCCTACAATCTGAGGTTGTCACAAACCAAAGGAAAATATGTTAAAATATATGTGCATATAAATAGAAAACCTGTGTATGATAGACAGTTTGTAGTAGAAAACTGAGATGTGTGGAGCTGAAATAGGAAATTAGGTCACAGTGCATTTCTCTTTTAATTGCTATGGTCCAAATGATGACTCCTGCTGTTTCTGTTATCAATGAATGAAAAATTCACTTTTGCTTATGCGGTGGAGGTGAAGGATGCAGAAATAAAGAGCAGTACTGTGGCTCAATGCACATCCACTTCCCAGGACTGGCTTCACTTTCTTCCCTATAAAGAATATATCTATAGAAGTTTGAAGAGAGTCATAGTCTTCTCCCACAAAAAGCCTACTGTTTAGTATGTGGTGAGAAAGTTCACCATATTGATGTTTTCTAAGGCCCTAAAGTGTGTACTGGAAATCATCTGTTCGTTTCTTTTTCCATATGTCTCTCCCCCTAGTGTGAAGCAGTGGTCTTGGACCTGGTCTGTTCACTTTTTAGTCTATGCATCTACCATGCAAAGTGGACTAATATATCCAATAAGGGACATATTATCATTTTACTTATGTTTAACAAAATGATCATTACTTACTCATTGGTATAGCTGGGCACTCCTTACAGCAGCCATCATGAGTTAGCTTGATGTCCTCCTTGGGTAGAAAAACAAAAAAAGATAATTTAAATTTCACATCTACATACAAAAGCAGAGACTTTTCCTGCTTCCTAAATTATCTGGCACCAGAAAGTTCTTTGTAGTAACATAGAATCTAATTTTAAGCAAGGCTAAATATAAAGGGCACATAACTACTACAGTTCAATACTAATGAGTTATTTGAAAGATGACATTGAGTGGGACTGGAACTGCTTTGCTGTCATCAGAGTTCAGTAGTAAGTTTCAGAAATAAAGCTTGTAGCACATGTTGGATATTCTGAGTAACCAAAGGTGGTACAGGTGAAAGATTATGTCAGTTAGGATAACACAATAAAGCAACTGACTCCCTAGCTGTGCTCTAATCTGCTTTGAGCTATATTAAGCAGAATGAAGTTGTGAACTAAAGTAGCTTTATTTTCCTTCAACTTTGCTCTCAATAAATGAATTCTAAAAAAGAATCTATAATCTCAAATAATTAAGGAATAAAAATTCCATGATTTTTCAATAAGATTCTTGCTTCTAGGTTACCTGACACTTTTTCCTGTACCTTTTTTTCTAGTTCCCAGTCCTCAGTGAGGGTTTATATAGCACACATTTAAATTTTGATCTGCTTTTCTGAAAGGAAATTTGATGGGCACCAGATTCAGAGAGATGAAATGAGAGCAACTTGCTATGTGATTTATTTTCCTTGCATTCCATGATCCTTCTACCATTGGTCTTAGCCACTGCAACCTTTTAAAACATGAGAACTGGTACTTACTGGATCACAGTCTTCAGGATAAAAGGGAGGACAGGTTCGCTGTGAGATGACTGGAATGAACTGGTCATCATATTTTTCACATCTGTAAGTTGTACAGTTATCACCAGACGGTGCCCAGGATTCTCCAACCTGAAAGCAGTTAAAATTAAAGTGAATAAAATTCTTCTTACATAAAAATAAAACCAACGCCTCTACCATTTCTTACCATTGCTTCTTACTGTGGTTTGCTCATTCTGAACAATTTCCTTGAATTTCAACTAATAGTTACTTCTCATATTATCATAGTGCTCTAAGGTTTTTTTTTTTAATTAACCAAGTGAAGAGTCTGTATTTTTACCTGCATATGGATGTGATTTTTGTGTGAATAGAATAACTTCATGGGCTCATCTGGAAAGATTAACTTGTGTTTCGATGGCTCGGTTATCAGAGTTTATGAGTATGTCCATGCTAAGACATGGCAGAATTTCTCCCAGCTTTATTGACACCTCCTGTCCTAAAGCTCTCAGATAACTTGAAATTGGCTGTTTGGAGCAGACAACTGCCTCCACAGATAAAATGATCCTTTGAGCAGAATGAGTACCATATTTTCAGAGCTGAAGGCAAATTAGTGCCCATCAATTTCACCTATATATTTAATTATGTTTGTTTATGAAACCCAATGTTCAGTATCACAGATGATTCTGCTTCCAGAAGTCTGGAAGAAGAACTGGAGTGTCATGGCTCAAGGTACTGTTCAAGCCGTGTGAGACAGTCCATGCCCTGCCTGAATAAGCATTTGTCTAACATAAGAAAAGATGCAGCAAATAAATGTGACAAAGACAAGGAGAAGGGAGAAAAGACTAGCAGAATTCTCCAAAAGTGAACTGAATAGGAATAGTTACTTCAAGCACGCGTGTGATGTTGTCTCCCACAGTCACTATGCAAGCCATTGCCTTGCATGTGCCACAGCATTGTCCAGGTTGCTTTGTATACTTATAACCCTGTTTTGAAAGAAATATAGAGAAAATGATATTGAGTCAGGACACTGACCTTAATGGGTGTATATTTAAGCTGAATGGGGTAGGAATTACTGACAGCAAAATAGCACTCACTTCTGGGCAGTATGTGTCACAGATAACAGGCTTGCACTTGACAGTAGTGTGGTGAGGATTTGATACAGAACAGGTGCATTCTTCACAGGGGCCTGATGGAATCACAGCTCCAGGCTTGGGGGAGTCAAAAGAAAAGTCATAATTAGTCAGTAAAAGCAAGTTACTTTGTGTATGTACATCACAGACAATATGAAGCTGAATTACATATTGGCTAAACAATCCTTAAATACAATTTTAGTTGCCTAATTTAAGCAGAATTTCTGTTGTTTGCAATATGATTTTGGAATTACATTCTGCAGGAAAGAAAGCAGAAAATGCTTTTGCTTGAAGAGATGGTCTTGATATGCTGACCTTGATGAAATAATTAATAATATTCTATCTCAGTCCTTTCTGCAAAATACAGTCCATGATAGGAGTCTCAAGTACATTGCATCATGAACCTGTCTGAAGGTGTATTATTATAGGTAGTTGTTCTGCGTACTTACAGCATAGTAGGTTTCATTGACTACACAGCCATGTCCTGTAAAGAAGAAAAAAAGATGGTGTCATAGAGGTGTAAGATTTAAGAATCAGAAGTATGGAAAAAAAATACTGCTTTGCTAGCCCAATATTATAACAAAGATAATTTGCATCTTTATCTTTTCAGGTTTCTGTATTCATAAACTTAGAAAAATACAGTTGTGAATAACATATGAAGAAGGTACATAATACTTACTGCATTCAAAGGTAGGACAGCATTGTCCAGGTTGCATTTTTGTGACTACTTCCTGTCCATCTAAGCACTGAGGTGTGAATTCGGAGCAGAGGCTAGTGTTGCAATCTGTTTAATGTAAGAGAATATAGAAAATAATGAACTCAGAAATTTTAAGTGAAAGTCATTACATGAATTTCAGCATTTTTCCCATGGGGCTAATATGGTGTTGTTTATGCAAATCAGTTCAATGACTAATTCAGTATGTTTGTCTAGCTGTTAATGTGAATAGACTTTTCCATAGCCTTTTTAAAACTTTGTCTATGAAGAATAGAGTGGTTATTGTTGGAAAGAAATATTTCCAAAGAGGAATTTGTACCAAATGGGAAGTCTCATGACTCTCAGAGGTTCAGGAACTTTCTTGAGCAATTTTTAATTATTCAAGATTTTTTATTTTAAGCTAAGATTTTTTTTATACCTTTCTTTGAAGCAGAACATGCTTTAAATATTTTTGAATATTATTTCAGGTGGTGGCAGTATTAAATTTTTCAGTGTTTAATTATAGGACATTTACAGTTTCTAAATATGTATAATCTTTTCTTCTTCAAAGTTGTATTTTTCAGGCAACCTGTAAATGCTCTGCAAGAAGGTTCTATGAAGTGGAATGAGGGAGGAAAGCATTATGAAATCAATGGAAAGTATTAAAAGAATGAGAAATTATTTCTGTAGCTCCCCAAAATTAATATCATATACTCCCCATGATAAAGAACTAAGGCAGTACTTACAGCATTCGGTCCTGGTACAGCATGGATCTCCTGGTATTTGTGTTTCAACAGGCATATAACCCGGTTTATCACAAAATACTTGCTGTGCCAGAGGACATTTGTGTTTCGTGCAGTGAACTTTAAGAGTATTTTTGTCACAGACACATTCCTGGCAATCTGTTGTCCATTTCTCTCCTGGCTATATGAAAAAGAAAATGAAAAAAAAAATCAAAGAAAAAATAATAAATCAATTAAATACAAAATCGTTTGGTTTGGTTTTAGCTCACTTAATCGTGAATACAGTGATGTGTGATTACATCGGCCTTTTCCTATTTCTAGTATTTTTAGTCTTTATAATAAACACTCAAACTGAAGACCATTAGGGGAAGACAAAGGCCACTGAAGCTTCTGAGTATGTATATACAGCTATCACTTTGTATTTATTAGTAGCATTAATATGATGGATACAAGAGGTCCAATGGAGACATGATCAAGCTTTGCATGCATTTTTTAATAAGAAATTCTCATGCAACATATTCATTTGCGTATTTGGTTACAGAGAGAAGCTTCTCTAATGTGTTGGCAGCTGAGGAACTAAGAGGCATGTCAGCAGTAAGTCAATAAAAAGGTTATCCTTTTTCTTTTAATCGCTAGTAACTTTGATGAGTCATAAACCACATATGTTAAAATTCCACTACTACCATCTATCTCTTTTTCTCTATTTTTCTCCTTTTTTCTTTTCTCTTTTTTCTTTATTTTCTTTCTTCATATGTAAGATGATGGTTATTGAAAGACTATCCCATCACTTACTATTAAATTTCTTCAGAAGAAATGTGGTTTCTGCTCTGATCCTTATTTTTAAGACTAAAGGGGAATGAATATTTGGGAAAAAAATGAAGTCTCACCCAGACTAAACCAATCTTTGTTTTTGTGAAACACTGAATATCCTCTTATTTCATTCATCTATGCTCAATAAAACACATTGATTGTGATACTCACCTGTCTGGATATTCCATTTGGTTCACTACAAGCTGTAAAGAAAAAAAACCAAAAAAGTGGGGATTTTCACCACTGAAAATTGACATAAAGGAGTAAATCTGTGCAGTTTGAAACAGAAATACTATGAAGATAAAACTAAGAAGGAAAGGAATATACAGACTAATTCTTCTGAAATATAGAATTCTGCCATATTGGTAGGTCTCACGTAAGAAGGATGGGAAAACGGTAATAGTGATTAATATTTTATTTTTACATGGGGAAACTAAAGATGCTTAAAGAGGCTGATTTGTCCATGATCTAATGATGTAGAAGATGACAGTAGAACACAGCCCCCTGACTATCAGTTCTGATCTACATATATTTCCCAACTAGCAGCAACAGATTACTTACTGCATTCAGAGACACAGATGTCACTGTCTTTACTTATGAGCTTTCCTTCAGGACAGAAACATCCTTCAGTTACTCCATAGCCAGGATGCTCAACAGAACTAGAGTGGGAGGAAAGTATGTATTTGAGTACAACATTTTTGCAGTGAAGCGGGAGAGAAAGTAGCATATATAGAAGGTTGCCATGTCAGATACGAGAGAGGAAAAATTATTTACATTTTATGAACTGCAACAGGAAGTGCATATTCATAAAGCTGATTGGTATTTATAAACCATGAATAAATTATGCAAAGTCACGAGCATTTCATTATGAAGTAACTCCATTTTCTAAGGAAAGTAGATGGGTAAAAACAGAAGAAAAAGAAAAATGTGAGGAGTTGTTTTCAGGTGGTTTTTTTTTTCTCTTTCCATACCTCTGCTCACAGGTAGAAGGATTAATAGGTCCACATGGCTTGTATACTAGGTTTGCTGGACAGTTGTATGCTATGTGGAAAAATAAGAAAAAAAAGATCAAAATTAAGAGTAGATGCATTTTTTTCAGCAAAAGTGATTATAGCTTTGCCTTCTTCATCTGCAGCTTCTGTGAGTAAGGATGTCACAGTGTTTTTATAGATAACAGTCAAGTGCTAGATGTAAGATGTGTTTACTGAATAAAATACTATTTGCTACAATTTCTCACAGACCTTTTTGAGTTCTGCGATACTTACGACATTTATTATTGGTCTTTCGTCTCCAGTCAATGCAAACACCTCTTGAAGCACACTCTGTGGCATATATCTCCAAGCTGGAACACTGTATGGATTCATCAGCTATGCGACATCCATCAAAAACACAGCCTTTGAAAAATGGTTCTGGTGGTATCACGTCATGGCATTCTGCAAAAATCCTGCAGACAGAAGAGAAATACACCCCCTTTTATGTTAACCAACCTTTGTGCTTTTGGAGCTCCATGTTTTACGTAAAATGTATCAGTCATTAAACAAAATCCAGCACTTCCCAGTTAATAGCACATGACTCTCTCCTTCAGGAATGTATTACAAGAAACAGAACCCTAAGTATGGCCAGTAATGTAGGAGATGCATTCAGGAAAGGAAAGTGGAAATATGAAGCTCTGTTTTCTTTTTCTAAAGAAGCTAATGATCATAGTGTTTCTGTACGTGTACACAACCTTTCAGCAGTCTGACATCAGAAATTTCATGAAAAAGGCAACTTCAGAAAAATTGCACATACAATAATTCATAACTTATTAGACACTACTGCAAGCATATTTAAGAGGACCTTTATAAGTGAAAAATAGCTTTTGTCAGAGCTCACACAAGTATAGGAATTATTGTAGGAAAGAAGCTTTAGTGCTTTAGAAGTTCTATGTTTTACATAAGATGTACTAAGAATAAAGGATGTTTTTGGCTTAGATGTTTCTATCTGCTCTTCTTAACAATTTGTACTGAAGGTCACCTTCAAATTTAGAGTTGTCTTACTTAACAGCATAAGTAAGAGTAAGTGAGCATACCCTGGAAGGTAGGAGGAAAGAAGAAAGAAGAAATCTGCATGGTTGCAACCCAGGGATTTTAGTGATTGCTGCATCCCTGTCTTTCTGACTTCACCTCTCCTCGCTCAGTTATCTTGGGCATGCAGGTCATTAAAGAAGAGCAGTTTGTTTTGCAAAGGCCTCTTTATATATTCTGTCAATAAACTGAATTTTTCAGCTATTATCACATGCTAGGGCTATAAATCTTACTCTTCTTGTAAGATACTAAGATAGTTTTGAATACAAAGAGTTAATTAATTTAGATTTCTTCTTACTCGCTCCAGATAAGCTTGCAGAGAGGAGGTGTTTCACACTGAGGCTTTGGTGGAGGTGTGGTTACAATTGGTGGTATTGGTAATCCATGGCACGACTTGTTGTTATCAACGATCCAGTGATGAGCCATTTGGGGACAGGAAGAAATTATCTTACCACTTGGTAAGCGGCATTCATCTGCTTTATTATTTGTACACGTTCCTGGAAGAGACAAGATGAGAAAATCTCATAAGCCACATCAGAGATGCACTGTTGTGCTTTTATCACATTTAGACGTGATGTGCTCATGAAACATATAAGGTTCCTTACTTCATAGGGTTTGCTTTCTTTAAAGTTATACAATTTTTAATTTATGTTAGGGAAAACCAAAAAATTTAAACCCCAACCCCAAGGAAAAAAAATCCAAACCCCATGTTGCTGAAATATTGAGGTTTTTTCTACAGATATTGAAGAGCAGGACTGTGTTCCTTTCCATTTTACTGCTGTTTAAAAATTTATCTCAGCCCAGAGATTGCATAGACAGAGTGGGTGAGAATAACCATGGCAAGCTGGGGAAAAGGTCCCACCTCCAGTTAGAGCATCTGTCTTACCACACTGTCCTTCAGTGTTGTTGCCAAATTTGCTGAAAGGGAGTTTCACGGAGAAAATCAGCCCACTAAAGGTGATAGTTGCACCAATCTCTGGTATTTCAACAATCATGTTGATGCCAAGTGTGGAGAAATAAATGCCATCTTTTGAGAAGCCTGGTTTGACAATCTTTTGGTTGAAGTACATCTAAATGCAGGGTTGAAAAAACACAACCTCAGAACAGATATTGCTTCTGCCTGATTGTTATAAATAATATATAATCTTAACTTCATAATCTTACATAATTCCATATTGCTGTGCATCACATTTGATGCCCATTGGCATTTCAATAACAACATATATATGCACTAATATCTCATTTTATATTGCTATATTGCTACGGTGTTTAAATAATGTAAGTGGTCTATATGTACCATGTTTGTGCAGGTTGTGTTTTAATGCACAGCATTCTAAATCTAAGTATTTTCTTTGTAACCCTCATAATTTTGTTAATTGCAACATTTTTCATGTGAAAAATGTGTAGTAGTTTATTTTAACTACAGAAATATTCCTGTCATTATTGTGTAATAACTTTGCTGCAAAATCACACTGTCACTGTGCTACATGTTGCTTGGCATTGAAAGAGTTATCTGAATTTACAGTGAAGTCAAATACCCCTGGTGCCAGTTTTATTAAATGATCATATTTATTCATTAACCTAGGCTGTTCCATTTGCAGCGTCTGTCTCATATGAGGTAATTAAGGTGGACATATTAAATTATTAACATTTTGTTAGGAACTATTCTGCCAATTTGTTTTCATTTAATTGGAATAAAGTTAGTGTTAAACCATCAGTTATGCTTTTATTTCATAGGAAATCACTGGGCTAATTATTTCAGCTTGCTTTTCCAACTGTAGGTAAGGAGAACTTGGCATGGCTCTTTAAGGGGAGAGTGCATATTGAAACAAACTTTTCCTCCTACCTCTTATTATTCTCTAATCAACTAATAAATTCCCTAGTGTAACAGTGAGACAGACTTTTCTTTTTCACTGGACTGCTGACACTGATTTAGGATCATGAAGATGAACTGACACCCTCAGATGCCCCTTTTTTGCAGCTGTTCCTCTCTTGCAAGCAGGGAACTGGAGGAAGAATAATGCCTCTGATGCCTGAAGCTCCCAAAGCAGAGGAAGTAGCTCCTAATCATTGAGCTGGTAAGGGAAACTTACCCCTTTTCACCATGAGAGAGGAATCATGCTTGTGTTTTGTATTTGTATTTCTTAATGATGTGTTTGTTTACATAAACAAATGGCTTAATGTACTGATTTCAATGAAATATAAATCAAGCCCCACTATAAGCACTCCTTCCGTCTTCTTTATCAGCTGTATTAATCTGTTGCCTACTGTTACTCATGCATAAACATACATACATATGATCACATCTGCATAGTGCTAAGATTTTTTTTCTTAGAAGTTCTTGCAATATTTTTTTCCCCCTAATGCCCTCTGCCCTCATCACTTTCATGATGTCATATGATATTCTAATGGACTGTATTTCAAATGAGAATGAGTAAAGCCTATGGATCTTATTTCTTCTTTTACAAAAATAAAGAAATAAAAAGTGTATTTTACCACATTGGTCATCACATGATTTATGAGTGTACGGGTCAGCACCACTTTGTCAGACTTGTAGTAAATAATAATGGATTTAGGGCAAGAAAGTCCATCTTCTGAATTGCAGTAATAATTGTCAATATAAACACGGAAGTTGTCGTATTTAGGTGTGATCTGTTTCACCAGGACGTAAGTGCAGTTTTCAAGGAAAGTATAGTAGGTTCCATCGAAAGTAATGTAATGAGGATCACCCCATCCACTGCATACACCTGGTAGAAAGAAAATATGTAGAAGAATAACGTGAAATTCAAAATAGACAAAATAATTTAGTTATTGAAGTGAGTATGCTACAATTTATAAAGCAACTCTAAGGAAACATAATCTGTGCAAAGATTTGGGGTTTCTTTCTGAAAAGATTATTCCTTAATCTACTGGTGCTTACATTGACATTCATAGTGGTAACAGCAGCCGTTTTCATCCGGTACCAAAATTGCTGGATATTTGTTCGCACAGGTGATTTCCTTAACAGGTGGGCATTGCGTCGGAACAACATCTACCTTGTTGTTTCCCTTACAGATGACTTCTGTACAGTTGGATAATTTGTGACTTTGTCCAGGCTGCAAAATCAACAAAATTGGCTGTCAGAGGAGTTTGCAAACAGATATGATCTTTACTCATATCTTTAGTTTAATGGTGGTGCTTCTTTTAAACTTGCGGCAACAATTATTTGTAATGTTGACTAGAGGTATTCATAATTCAGACCATTATATGGAGAATAAGAAACTTTTGTTTTCCAAACCTGAAGCAGGGACTAAAAATCTTCAGTGATAGTACAATGCTGTCAATATACATGACTGAATGAGGCTTTTTTATTATAAAAGGGGGTGGAAAACTTAATTCCAGCTAATACCTCCACGTGAGAAGCTCTTCTGAGTTTTGAAGGATATGAAGGAGTTTTGAAGGTAGGTTAAGGGAACGGATATCCTTTACACTAGCTATTTACAATCTACTACACTATCAGCATCAACCACCACTATCAAAAAGAAAACATAAAGAAAAGGAAAAAGAATGCGTACAGAAGAACAGATAGGAGGATGTGAGAATAGAAACAGAAAACAGCTGCCAGAGAAACTTAAATTTTTCTCGCTAGTGAAGAAACAAACTAAATAAGAAAACCTCATATAATTTAAACAGGAAGGTCCGTTATTAATGTGATTGCATCAGAAAGTGTTTTACAGACTCTGATGTCATTATAAAATTGTTATAGCTTGCTTATCAACATTAAAAAAAAGCATAAAGAAGGCAGTTACAAATTTTATGTAATCTATATTGCACATAAGTATTCTGGCAACATACATATTTAAAGATTAAAAACTAAAAAATGTTTCTTTCTAGCATCAATCTAATATTGATATTATTTCAGCAATCACAGAGAAAGCCAGAAATTACATACCTGTAGGGGAGGATAAGTAGAAGAAACACAACCGTGAAAAGGAACTTTTGGAGATGTAGAAGTGAGAGGAGTTGGTGTTGTTAGAGAAGACCATTCAGATGAAGTAGTTGTTAGAGGAGTAGTAAAGGTGCAATTCCCGGTGTAGCGATCAACTGTACATGCAGAACTGCAGACAGCATAAAATCTGCATCCCTCACTATCCATTCGGCTGTAAATCAATTGACCTAAAAAAAGAAAAATACAAAGTGAGAAAAAATTAAAGATTTTTAAAGAATGAATACAAAAAGAAAAGAAAAGAAAAAATATTAAAGAAAATATGAAAAAAATATTTTAAAAAACCCACAAACTTGAATAAAAAAAAATAGACTGGTAAAAAAAGTGTAAACTAACCAGGTAAGAAAACACGATCCCCAACTTTACAGAAACAGGATGTAGATATAGAAGTGGAAGAAGAACTCGTGCTGTATATCTCTGGTATGGAACTACTGGTGATGGAGCTGGAAAGGGAGTATGTGGTAGGGGTGGGTGTGGGACTGGTGGTTGTGGTGGTGTAGGTTTGCGAAGTGGTTTCCGAGGAGGTTGGCAGGGTGGTGGAGGGGTAGGGCGTGGAGGTGGAGGTGGTGACGACGCTGGTGGAGGTTGGGGTTCTCGAGGTTGTGACGGTAGTGGGGCTGGAGGTGGTGACGGGTGTGGTGGTTTGGCAGTGGCTGTTGGGTCTGCAGCAGTAGACACGGATCTTGTAGTTGAGGCACATCTTATGCTTGCCGGTCTGGTCTTCGTTCTTGCACACCAGTCCATAGTGGACGTCGCACTGCACGACCTGTCCCAGCTGCTGGATGGCAACCTCGGGGTAGTCCTCCGCCCGGCACTCGATTTTCTGGGGACGCTGGCAGACTTCCTTCCCGGCGGCGCGGATGTGCTGGTAGGTCTCAAAGTCTCCCTGGTTGGGCCCCGAGGCCGGGAAGTCGACGTCGAACCACTCGGTCCAGGCGCACTCTTCCTGGCAGGTGGTGACGGAGTGGGTGGTGGTAGCAGTCACGCTGGGGGAGTATGTGGTAGGAGTGGGTGTGGGACTGGTGGTTGTGGTGGTGTAGGTTTGCGAAGTGGTTTCCGAGGAGGTTGGCAGGGTGGTGGAGGGGTAGGGCGTGGAGGTGGAGGTGGTGACGACGCTGGTGGAGGTTGGGGTTCTCGAGGTTGTGACGGTAGTGGGGCTGGAGGTGGTGACGGGTGTGGTGGTTTGGCAGTGGCTGTTGGGTCTGCAGCAGTAGACACGGATCTTGTAGTTGAGGCACATCTTATGCTTGCCGGTCTGGTCTTCGTTCTTGCACACCAGTCCATAGTGGACGTCGCACTGCACGACCTGTCCCAGCTGCTGGATGGCAACCTCGGGGTAGTCCTCCGCCCGGCACTCGATTTTCTGGGGACGCTGGCAGACTTCCTTCCCGGCGGCGCGGATGTGCTGGTAGGTCTCAAAGTCTCCCTGGTTGGGCCCCGAGGCCGGGAAGTCGACGTCGAACCACTCGGTCCAGGCGCACTCTTCCTGGCAGGTGGTGACGGAGTGGGTGGTGGTAGCAGTCACGCTGGGGGAGTATGTGGTAGGGGTGGGTGTGGGACTGGTGGTTGTGGTGGTGTAGGTTTGCGAAGTGGTTTCCGAGGAGGTTGGCTGGGTGGTGGAGGGGTAGGGCGTGGAGGTTGAGGTGGTGACGACGCTGGTGGAGGTTGGGGTTCTCGAGGTTGTGACGGTAGTGGGGCTGGAGGTGGTGACGGGTGTGGTGGTTTGGCAGTGGCTGTTGGGTCTGCAGCAGTAGACACGGATCTTGTAGTTGAGGCACATCTTATGCTTGCCGGTCTGGTCTTCGTTCTTGCACACCAGTCCATAGTGGACGTCGCACTGCACGACCTGTCCCAGCTGCTGGATGGCAACCTCGGGGTAGTCCTCCGCCCGGCACTCGATTTTCTGGGGACGCTGGCAGACTTCCTTCCCGGCGGCGCGGATGTGCTGGTAGGTCTCAAAGTCTCCCTGGTTGGGCCCCGAGGCCGGGAAGTCGACGTCGAACCACTCGGTCCAGGCGCACTCTTCCTGGCAGGTGGTGACGGAGTGGGTGGTGGTAGCAGTCACGCTGGGGGAGTATGTGGTAGGAGTGGGTGTGGGACTGGTGGTTGTGGTGGTGTAAGTTTGCGAAGTGGTTTCCGAGGAGGTTGGCAGGGTGGTGGAGGGGTAGGGCGTGGAGGTGGAGGTGGTGACGACGCTGGTGGAGGTTGGGGTTCTCGAGGTTGTGACGGTAGTGGGGCTGGAGGTGGTGACGGGTGTGGTGGTTTGGCAGTGGCTGTTGGGTCTGCAGCAGTAGACACGGATCTTGTAGTTGAGGCACATCTTATGCTTGCCGGTCTGGTCTTCGTTCTTGCACACCAGTCCATAGTGGACGTCGCACTGCACGACCTGTCCCAGCTGCTGGATGGCAACCTCGGGGTAGTCCTCCGCCCGGCACTCGATTTTCTGGGGACGCTGGCAGACTTCCTTCCCGGCGGCGCGGATGTGCTGGTAGGTCTCAAAGTCTCCCTGGTTGGGCCCCGAGGCCGGGAAGTCGACGTCGAACCACTCGGTCCAGGCGCACTCTTCCTGGCAGGTGGTGATGGAGTGGGTGGTGGTAGCAGTCACGCTGGGGGAGTATGTGGTAGGGGTGGGTGTGGGACTGGTGGTTGTGGTGGTGTAGGTTTGCGAAGTGGTTTCCGAGGAGGTTGGCAGGGTGGTGGAGGGGTAGGGCGTGGAGGTGGAGGTGGTGACGACGCTGGTGGAGGTTGGGGTTCTCGAGGTTGTGACGGTAGTGGGGCTGGAGGTGGTGACGGGTGTGGTGGTTTGGCAGTGGCTGTTGGGTCTGCAGCAGTAGACACGGATCTTGTAGTTGAGGCACATCTTATGCTTGCCGGTCTGGTCTTCGTTCTTGCACACCAGTCCATAGTGGACGTCGCACTGCACGACCTGTCCCAGCTGCTGGATGGCAACCTCGGGGTAGTCCTCCGCCCGGCACTCGATTTTCTGGGGACGCTGGCAGACTTCCTTCCCGGCGGCGCGGATGTGCTGGTAGGTCTCAAAGTCTCCCTGGTTGGGCCCCGAGGCCGGGAAGTCGACGTCGAACCACTCGGTCCAGGCGCACTCTTCCTGGCAGGTGGTGACGGAGTGGGTGGTGGTAGCAGTCACGCTGGGGGAGTATGTGGTAGGAGTGGGTGTGGGACTGGTGGTTGTGGTGGTGTAGGTTTGCGAAGTGGTTTCCGAGGAGGTTGGCAGGGTGGTGGAGGGGTAGGGCGTGGAGGTGGAGGTGGTGACGACGCTGGTGGAGGTTGGGGTTCTCGAGGTTGTGACGGTAGTGGGGCTGGAGGTGGTGACGGGTGTGGTGGTTTGGCAGTGGCTGTTGGGTCTGCAGCAGTAGACACGGATCTTGTAGTTGAGGCACATCTTATGCTTGCCGGTCTGGTCTTCGTTCTTGCACACCAGTCCATAGTGGACGTCGCACTGCACGACCTGTCCCAGCTGCTGGATGGCAACCTCGGGGTAGTCCTCCGCCCGGCACTCGATTTTCTGGGGACGCTGGCAGACTTCCTTCCCGGCGGCGCGGATGTGCTGGTAGGTCTCAAAGTCTCCCTGGTTGGGCCCCGAGGCCGGGAAGTCGACGTCGAACCACTCGGTCCAGGCGCACTCTTCCTGGCAGGTGGTGACGGAGTGGGTGGTGGTAGTAGTCACGCTGGGGGAGTATGTGGTAGGGGTGGGTGTGGGACTGGTGGTTGTGGTGGTGTAGGTTTGCGAAGTGGTTTCCGAGGAGGTTGGCAGGGTGGTGGAGGGGTAGGGCGTGGAGGTGGAGGTGGTGACGACGCTGGTGGAGGTTGGGGTTCTCGAGGTTGTGACGGTAGTGGGGCTGGAGGTGGTGACGGGTGTGGTGGTTTGGCAGTGGCTGTTGGGTCTGCAGCAGTAGACACGGATCTTGTAGTTGAGGCACATCTTATGCTTGCCGGTCTGGTCTTCGTTCTTGCACACCAGTCCATAGTGGACGTCGCACTGCACGACCTGTCCCAGCTGCTGGATGGCAACCTCGGGGTAGTCCTCCGCCCGGCACTCGATTTTCTGGGGACGCTGGCAGACTTCCTTCCCGGCGGCGCGGATGTGCTGGTAGGTCTCAAAGTCTCCCTGGTTGGGCCCCGAGGCCGGGAAGTCGACGTCGAACCACTCGGTCCAGGCGCACTCTTCCTGGCAGGTGGTGACGGAGTGGGTGGTGGTAGCAGTCACGCTGGGGGAGTATGTGGTAGGGGTGGGTGTGGGACTGGTGGTTATGGTGGTGTAGGTTTGCGAAGTGGTTTCCGAGGAGGTTGGCAGGGTGGTGGAGGGGTAGGGCGTGGAGGTGGAGGTGGTGACGACGCTGGTGGAGGTTGGGGTTCTCGAGGTTGTGACGGTAGTGGGGCTGGAGGTGGTGACGGGTGTGGTGGTTTGGCAGTGGCTGTTGGGTCTGCAGCAGTAGACACGGATCTTGTAGTTGAGGCACATCTTATGCTTGCCGGTCTGGTCTTCGTTCTTGCACACCAGTCCATAGTGGACGTCGCACTGCACGACCTGTCCCAGCTGCTGGATGGCAACCTCGGGGTAGTCCTCCGCCCGGCACTCGATTTTCTGGGGACGCTGGCAGACTTCCTTCCCGGCGGCGCGGATGTGCTGGTAGGTCTCAAAGTCTCCCTGGTTGGGCCCCGAGGCCGGGAAGTCGACGTCGAACCACTCGGTCCAGGCGCACTCTTCCTGGCAGGTGGTGACGGAGTGGGTGGTGGTAGCAGTCACGCTGGGGGAGTATGTGGTAGGAGTGGGTGTGGGACTGGTGGTTGTGGTGGTGTAAGTTTGCGAAGTGGTTTCCGAGGAGGTTGGCAGGGTGGTGGAGGGGTAGGGCGTGGAGGTGGAGGTGGTGACGACGCTGGTGGAGGTTGGGGTTCTCGAGGTTGTGACGGTAGTGGGGCTGGAGGTGGTGACGGGTGTGGTGGTTTGGCAGTGGCTGTTGGGTCTGCAGCAGTAGACACGGATCTTGTAGTTGAGGCACATCTTATGCTTGCCGGTCTGGTCTTCGTTCTTGCACACCAGTCCATAGTGGACGTCGCACTGCACGACCTGTCCCAGCTGCTGGATGGCAACCTCGGGGTAGTCCTCCGCCCGGCACTCGATTTTCTGGGGACGCTGGCAGACTTCCTTCCCGGCGGCGCGGATGTGCTGGTAGGTCTCAAAGTCTCCCTGGTTGGGCCCCGAGGCCGGGAAGTCGACGTCGAACCACTCGGTCCAGGCGCACTCTTCCTGGCAGGTGGTGACGGAGTGGGTGGTGGTAGCAGTCACGCTGGGGGAGTATGTGGTAGGGGTGGGTGTGGGACTGGTGGTTATGGTGGTGTAGGTTTGCGAAGTGGTTTCCGAGGAGGTTGGCAGGGTGGTGGAGGGGTAGGGCGTGGAGGTGGAGGTGGTGACGACGCTGGTGGAGGTTGGGGTTCTCGAGGTTGTGACGGTAGTGGGGCTGGAGGTGGTGACGGGTGTGGTGGTTTGGCAGTGGCTGTTGGGTCTGCAGCAGTAGACACGGATCTTGTAGTTGAGGCACATCTTATGCTTGCCGGTCTGGTCTTCGTTCTTGCACACCAGTCCATAGTGGACGTCGCACTGCACGACCTGTCCCAGCTGCTGGATGGCAACCTCGGGGTAGTCCTCCGCCCGGCACTCGATTTTCTGGGGACGCTGGCAGACTTCCTTCCCGGCGGCGCGGATGTGCTGGTAGGTCTCAAAGTCTCCCTGGTTGGGCCCCGAGGCCGGGAAGTCGACGTCGAACCACTCGGTCCAGGCGCACTCTTCCTGGCAGGTGGTGACGGAGTGGGTGGTGGTAGCAGTCACGCTGGGGGAGTATGTGGTAGGAGTGGGTGTGGGACTGGTGGTTGTGGTGGTGTAAGTTTGCGAAGTGGTTTCCGAGGAGGTTGGCAGGGTGGTGGAGGGGTAGGGCGTGGAGGTGGAGGTGGTGACGACGCTGGTGGAGGTTGGGGTTCTCGAGGTTGTGACGGTAGTGGGGCTGGAGGTGGTGACGGGTGTGGTGGTTTGGCAGTGGCTGTTGGGTCTGCAGCAGTAGACACGGATCTTGTAGTTGAGGCACATCTTATGCTTGCCGGTCTGGTCTTCGTTCTTGCACACCAGTCCATAGTGGACGTCGCACTGCACGACCTGTCCCAGCTGCTGGATGGCAACCTCGGGGTAGTCCTCCGCCCGGCACTCGATTTTCTGGGGACGCTGGCAGACTTCCTTCCCGGCGGCGCGGATGTGCTGGTAGGTCTCAAAGTCTCCCTGGTTGGGCCCCGAGGCCGGGAAGTCGACGTCGAACCACTCGGTCCAGGCGCACTCTTCCTGGCAGGTGGTGACGGAGTGGGTGGTGGTAGCAGTCACGCTGGGGGAGTATGTGGTAGGGGTGGGTGTGGGACTGGTGGTTGTGGTGGTGTAGGTTTGCGAAGTGGTTTCCGAGGAGGTTGGCAGGGTGGTGGAGGGGTAGGGCGTGGAGGTGGAGGTGGTGACGACGCTGGTGGAGGTTGGGGTTCTCGAGGTTGTGACGGTAGTGGGGCTGGAGGTGGTGACGGGTGTGGTGGTTTGGCAGTGGCTGTTGGGTCTGCAGCAGTAGACACGGATCTTGTAGTTGAGGCACATCTTATGCTTGCCGGTCTGGTCTTCGTTCTTGCACACCAGTCCATAGTGGACGTCGCACTGCACGACCTGTCCCAGCTGCTGGATGGCAACCTCGGGGTAGTCCTCCGCCCGGCACTCGATTTTCTGGGGACGCTGGCAGACTTCCTTCCCGGCGGCGCGGATGTGCTGGTAGGTCTCAAAGTCTCCCTGGTTGGGCCCCGAGGCCGGGAAGTCGACGTCGAACCACTCGGTCCAGGCGCACTCTTCCTGGCAGGTGGTGACGGAGTGGGTGGTGGTAGCAGTCACGCTGGGGGAGTATGTGGTAGGAGTGGGTGTGGGACTGGTGGTTGTGGTGGTGTAAGTTTGCGAAGTGGTTTCCGAGGAGGTTGGCAGGGTGGTGGAGGGGTAGGGCGTGGAGGTGGAGGTGGTGACGACGCTGGTGGAGGTTGGGGTTCTCGAGGTTGTGACGGTAGTGGGGCTGGAGGTGGTGACGGGTGTGGTGGTTTGGCAGTGGCTGTTGGGTCTGCAGCAGTAGACACGGATCTTGTAGTTGAGGCACATCTTATGCTTGCCGGTCTGGTCTTCGTTCTTGCACACCAGTCCATAGTGGACGTCGCACTGCACGACCTGTCCCAGCTGCTGGATGGCAACCTCGGGGTAGTCCTCCGCCCGGCACTCGATTTTCTGGGGACGCTGGCAGACTTCCTTCCCGGCGGCGCGGATGTGCTGGTAGGTCTCAAAGTCTCCCTGGTTGGGCCCCGAGGCCGGGAAGTCGACGTCGAACCACTCGGTCCAGGCGCACTCTTCCTGGCAGGTGGTGATGGAGTGGGTGGTGGTAGCAGTCACGCTGGGGGAGTATGTGGTAGGGGTGGGTGTGGGACTGGTGGTTGTGGTGGTGTAGGTTTGCGAAGTGGTTTCCGAGGAGGTTGGCAGGGTGGTGGAGGGGTAGGGCGTGGAGGTGGAGGTGGTGACGACGCTGGTGGAGGTTGGGGTTCTCGAGGTTGTGACGGTAGTGGGGCTGGAGGTGGTGACGGGTGTGGTGGTTTGGCAGTGGCTGTTGGGTCTGCAGCAGTAGACACGGATCTTGTAGTTGAGGCACATCTTATGCTTGCCGGTCTGGTCTTCGTTCTTGCACACCAGTCCATAGTGGACGTCGCACTGCACGACCTGTCCCAGCTGCTGGATGGCAACCTCGGGGTAGTCCTCCGCCCGGCACTCGATTTTCTGGGGACGCTGGCAGACTTCCTTCCCGGCGGCGCGGATGTGCTGGTAGGTCTCAAAGTCTCCCTGGTTGGGCCCCGAGGCCGGGAAGTCGACGTCGAACCACTCGGTCCAGGCGCACTCTTCCTGGCAGGTGGTGACGGAGTGGGTGGTGGTAGCAGTCACGCTGGGGGAGTATGTGGTAGGAGTGGGTGTGGGACTGGTGGTTGTGGTGGTGTAGGTTTGCGAAGTGGTTTCCGAGGAGGTTGGCAGGGTGGTGGAGGGGTAGGGCGTGGAGGTGGAGGTGGTGACGACGCTGGTGGAGGTTGGGGTTCTCGAGGTTGTGACGGTAGTGGGGCTGGAGGTGGTGACGGGTGTGGTGGTTTGGCAGTGGCTGTTGGGTCTGCAGCAGTAGACACGGATCTTGTAGTTGAGGCACATCTTATGCTTGCCGGTCTGGTCTTCGTTCTTGCACACCAGTCCATAGTGGACGTCGCACTGCACGACCTGTCCCAGCTGCTGGATGGCAACCTCGGGGTAGTCCTCCGCCCGGCACTCGATTTTCTGGGGACGCTGGCAGACTTCCTTCCCGGCGGCGCGGATGTGCTGGTAGGTCTCAAAGTCTCCCTGGTTGGGCCCCGAGGCCGGGAAGTCGACGTCGAACCACTCAGTCCAGGCGCACTCTTCCTGGCAGGTGGTGATGGAGTGGGTGGTGGTAGCAGTCACGCTGGGGGAGTATGTGGTAGGGGTGGGTGTGGGACTGGTGGTTGTGGTGGTGTAGGTTTGCGAAGTGGTTTCCGAGGAGGTTGGCAGGGTGGTGGAGGGGTAGGGCGTGGAGGTGGAGGTGGTGACGACGCTGGTGGAGGTTGGGGTTCTCGAGGTTGTGACGGTAGTGGGGCTGGAGGTGGTGACGGGTGTGGTGGTTTGGCAGTGGCTGTTGGGTCTGCAGCAGTAGACACGGATCTTGTAGTTGAGGCACATCTTATGCTTGCCGGTCTGGTCTTCGTTCTTGCACACCAGTCCATAGTGGACGTCGCACTGCACGACCTGTCCCAGCTGCTGGATGGCAACCTCGGGGTAGTCCTCCGCCCGGCACTCGATTTTCTGGGGACGCTGGCAGACTTCCTTCCCGGCGGCGCGGATGTGCTGGTAGGTCTCAAAGTCTCCCTGGTTGGGCCCCGAGGCCGGGAAGTCGACGTCGAACCACTCGGTCCAGGCGCACTCTTCCTGGCAGGTGGTGATGGAGTGGGTGGTGGTAGCAGTCACGCTGGGGGAGTATGTGGTAGGAGTGGGTGTGGGACTGGTGGTTGTGGTGGTGTAAGTTTGCGAAGTGGTTTCCGAGGAGGTTGGCAGGGTGGTGGAGGGGTAGGGCGTGGAGGTGGAGGTGGTGACGACGCTGGTGGAGGTTGGGGTTCTCGAGGTTGTGACGGTAGTGGGGCTGGAGGTGGTGACGGGTGTGGTGGTTTGGCAGTGGCTGTTGGGTCTGCAGCAGTAGACACGGATCTTGTAGTTGAGGCACATCTTATGCTTGCCGGTCTGGTCTTCGTTCTTGCACACCAGTCCATAGTGGACGTCGCACTGCACGACCTGTCCCAGCTGCTGGATGGCAACCTCGGGGTAGTCCTCCGCCCGGCACTCGATTTTCTGGGGACGCTGGCAGACTTCCTTCCCGGCGGCGCGGATGTGCTGGTAGGTCTCAAAGTCTCCCTGGTTGGGCCCCGAGGCCGGGAAGTCGACGTCGAACCACTCGGTCCAGGCGCACTCTTCCTGGCAGGTGGTGACGGAGTGGGTGGTGGTAGCAGTCACGCTGGGGGAGTATGTGGTAGGGGTGGGTGTGGGACTGGTGGTTGTGGTGGTGTAGGTTTGCGAAGTGGTTTCCGAGGAGGTTGGCAGGGTGGTGGAGGGGTAGGGCGTGGAGGTGGAGGTGGTGACGACGCTGGTGGAGGTTGGGGTTCTCGAGGTTGTGACGGTAGTGGGGCTGGAGGTGGTGACGGGTGTGGTGGTTTGGCAGTGGCTGTTGGGTCTGCAGCAGTAGACACGGATCTTGTAGTTGAGGCACATCTTATGCTTGCCGGTCTGGTCTTCGTTCTTGCACACCAGTCCATAGTGGACGTCGCACTGCACGACCTGTCCCAGCTGCTGGATGGCAACCTCGGGGTAGTCCTCCGCCCGGCACTCGATTTTCTGGGGACGCTGGCAGACTTCCTTCCCGGCGGCGCGGATGTGCTGGTAGGTCTCAAAGTCTCCCTGGTTGGGCCCCGAGGCCGGGAAGTCGACGTCGAACCACTCGGTCCAGGCGCACTCTTCCTGGCAGGTGGTGACGGAGTGGGTGGTGGTAGCAGTCACGCTGGGGGAGTATGTGGTAGGAGTGGGTGTGGGACTGGTGGTTGTGGTGGTGTAAGTTTGCGAAGTGGTTTCCGAGGAGGTTGGCAGGGTGGTGGAGGGGTAGGGCGTGGAGGTGGAGGTGGTGACGACGCTGGTGGAGGTTGGGGTTCTCGAGGTTGTGACGGTAGTGGGGCTGGAGGTGGTGACGGGTGTGGTGGTTTGGCAGTGGCTGTTGGGTCTGCAGCAGTAGACACGGATCTTGTAGTTGAGGCACATCTTATGCTTGCCGGTCTGGTCTTCGTTCTTGCACACCAGTCCATAGTGGACGTCGCACTGCACGACCTGTCCCAGCTGCTGGATGGCAACCTCGGGGTAGTCCTCCGCCCGGCACTCGATTTTCTGGGGACGCTGGCAGACTTCCTTCCCGGCGGCGCGGATGTGCTGGTAGGTCTCAAAGTCTCCCTGGTTGGGCCCCGAGGCCGGGAAGTCGACGTCGAACCACTCGGTCCAGGCGCACTCTTCCTGGCAGGTGGTGATGGAGTGGGTGGTGGTAGCAGTCACGCTGGGGGAGTATGTGGTAGGGGTGGGTGTGGGACTGGTGGTTGTGGTGGTGTAGGTTTGCGAAGTGGTTTCCGAGGAGGTTGGCAGGGTGGTGGAGGGGTAGGGCGTGGAGGTGGAGGTGGTGACGACGCTGGTGGAGGTTGGGGTTCTCGAGGTTGTGACGGTAGTGGGGCTGGAGGTGGTGACGGGTGTGGTGGTTTGGCAGTGGCTGTTGGGTCTGCAGCAGTAGACACGGATCTTGTAGTTGAGGCACATCTTATGCTTGCCGGTCTGGTCTTCGTTCTTGCACACCAGTCCATAGTGGACGTCGCACTGCACGACCTGTCCCAGCTGCTGGATGGCAACCTCGGGGTAGTCCTCCGCCCGGCACTCGATTTTCTGGGGACGCTGGCAGACTTCCTTCCCGGCGGCGCGGATGTGCTGGTAGGTCTCAAAGTCTCCCTGGTTGGGCCCCGAGGCCGGGAAGTCGACGTCGAACCACTCGGTCCAGGCGCACTCTTCCTGGCAGGTGGTGATGGAGTGGGTGGTGGTAGCAGTCACGCTGGGGGAGTATGTGGTAGGAGTGGGTGTGGGACTGGTGGTTGTGGTGGTGTAGGTTTGCGAAGTGGTTTCCGAGGAGGTTGGCAGGGTGGTGGAGGGGTAGGGCGTGGAGGTGGAGGTGGTGACGACGCTGGTGGAGGTTGGGGTTCTCGAGGTTGTGACGGTAGTGGGGCTGGAGGTGGTGACGGGTGTGGTGGTTTGGCAGTGGCTGTTGGGTCTGCAGCAGTAGACACGGATCTTGTAGTTGAGGCACATCTTATGCTTGCCGGTCTGGTCTTCGTTCTTGCACACCAGTCCATAGTGGACGTCGCACTGCACGACCTGTCCCAGCTGCTGGATGGCAACCTCGGGGTAGTCCTCCGCCCGGCACTCGATTTTCTGGGGACGCTGGCAGACTTCCTTCCCGGCGGCGCGGATGTGCTGGTAGGTCTCAAAGTCTCCCTGGTTGGGCCCCGAGGCCGGGAAGTCGACGTCGAACCACTCAGTCCAGGCGCACTCTTCCTGGCAGGTGGTGATGGAGTGGGTGGTGGTAGCAGTCACGCTGGGGGAGTATGTGGTAGGGGTGGGTGTGGGACTGGTGGTTGTGGTGGTGTAGGTTTGCGAAGTGGTTTCCGAGGAGGTTGGCAGGGTGGTGGAGGGGTAGGGCGTGGAGGTGGAGGTGGTGACGACGCTGGTGGAGGTTGGGGTTCTCGAGGTTGTGACGGTAGTGGGGCTGGAGGTGGTGACGGGTGTGGTGGTTTGGCAGTGGCTGTTGGGTCTGCAGCAGTAGACACGGATCTTGTAGTTGAGGCACATCTTATGCTTGCCGGTCTGGTCTTCGTTCTTGCACACCAGTCCATAGTGGACGTCGCACTGCACGACCTGTCCCAGCTGCTGGATGGCAACCTCGGGGTAGTCCTCCGCCCGGCACTCGATTTTCTGGGGACGCTGGCAGACTTCCTTCCCGGCGGCGCGGATGTGCTGGTAGGTCTCAAAGTCTCCCTGGTTGGGCCCCGAGGCCGGGAAGTCGACGTCGAACCACTCGGTCCAGGCGCACTCTTCCTGGCAGGTGGTGACGGAGTGGGTGGTGGTAGCAGTCACGCTTGGGGAGTATGTGGTAGTTTGCTCTGTTGTTGAGCTCGGGGTTGATGTGTGAGTTTCGGGTTGCTTTGTTGTTGGTGTTGTTGTTCTGCTATGACTGTATTCAGTTTCTGGTGGAGTTGTTGATATTGTTGTTGTTTTATGCTTTGTGTGTAATGTATGTGTTGTTGTTAATTCTGTTGATGCTGTACTTTGAGATGGCGTGGAAATTGTTGTTGTACTTGCTTTTTGCGTAGTTGGATGTGTATGTATGAACGGTTCACATGGCACAGTTATATTTTCACAGCATTTAAATCTTAATTTGTAATTGTAGCAAATAGGTGGTAGTTGGTCTTTATTGTAGCATTTCAAACCTACTTTTGTATTGCAAGTGATGTTTTGCTCTAGGAGTTTATACGGTGTATTCGGAAACCTTACTGCTCTGCATTCAACTTCCTTTCTGTTATCACAGACTTTGTATCCCCTTTTTTCAATGTTCTGAATTGTATCAAAATCTCCGTCATCATATCCAGACCCTGGGTAATAGACATCATACCACATTGACCAGTGACATTCTTCTTTAATGCATTGAGGCGTTGTTGGTGGAGAAGTGGTGATAGGTGTCATTTTAGTCGTGCTTCTGGTTGTTTCTGTAGTAACTGAAGTTGTTAATATTGTGCTTTCTGGAGTTGTAGGAAGTGGTGATGTAGAAGTTGAATATGATGTTTCTTCAGTTGAACTTGATGTTTCAGTGGTTTTAGTCACAGTTGTGATTGGTGTTGATGTGCTGAAGTATGTTGTGGAAGAGCACGGTACAAAACGACAGCATAGGATTCTGATTTCATAGTTGTTGCACATTGTTGAAATTTGATCTTTGTTGTAACATATGAGTCCAGTTGTTTTACTGCATTCTACTTCTTGGCCAAGGTCTTTCAGTGGCATGTCAGGGAATTTCTCTGCTCTGCACTGAACAGCCCGTGGAGCTTCACAGACTTTATAACCTTTAGCTCTCAAATCATTAAAGGTTTCAAAATCTCCACCATTGTAACCAGGGGTTGGCAGGCTCCCATCATACCATTCTGACCACTCACAGACTTCATGAACACATACTGAAGTAGTTGGTGATACTGTGAAAGAGAAACAAAACAAGGTCACAAAACTTTCAATGAATTCCTCTGTATATTATCTTTTTTATTATATTCATTCAAAAAATTTGCATTCAAAAAATTTGCAAGATTCTTTACTTGCATTTTGAGCCTGTGGTGCATAAGTTTAATATACTTACAATTTAATACAATATGTATCACTTTTCAAGAGTATAACAACTACCTTTCAGAAAGTACTGAAATAAGTCTCTGGTTTATTACATACACATTTTGGGGAGAAAGATTCTCATTGTGTTTTGGATTTGTTTCAGTATAATTGCTTACATGTTTTTTTATCTTGGTTCAATTATTATTAGTGTCTCCTGAATGTCAAAGCCCAGATTATAATGCAAAGGAAAGAACAACATTTAGTCTATCCATTGAGATGCATATGTACTTCATTTTTTCAAATGAGTTGACTCCTTGTGTAACATGCTGCATTGTCTTTGCTCCTCCATTTGAAGTAAATGGTGTCCAGTGCAGCATTATTAGTACCTCTACTCCCTTTACTCTTTCTACTTTAGCTCTGGGCTTAAAAAACTATTTATTGGTTGGAGAGCAGTCCACAAGCCTTTGTAGGTGAAATTTCATTGTGAAATGTCTGGAAAATAGCTACTGAATTCCAGCATTGCTGGTGATTTCTGTGATTTCAAAAACTGTAGTTCTAAATTTTATATTGAATACTTATTTCACTACACAGCCACACAGCATGTGCCCATAGTAATTAGAGATTAACAAGCTGGAGAATGCTGAACAGGAATTCTAGAAATGAACATTTCAGTATCTCAATGCCAACATCCAAGCAATCTACTTAGCATTGTAAATCTAAATACCATGAAGCCTACTAGGAGTTTTATAGAAAGTAAACATTCTAAAATTTAATAGGAAAAAAATAATGAATTATTCATTCACTAAAGGATGCATTTAGAAATAGTTACAATATTCCAGGTACAGAAAAAGTTACCATTACAGACAATAACTCTTAATATTGGGGTTTTTTTATGAATCACTATGAATATAAGCAAAATATAGTATCAAACTAATGTTCAGTGGTTTCCATTTGTTTCAGAAGTTGTTTTATTTTCTATGTTTATTCCCTAGTATTAATTTGGTTACTGAATACTGACTGAAACCAAATGCTAAAAAAAAAGACTTACTGTCATTTATTTTGAGGCTATTTTAGTTCATTTATCTTATGAGTGTGGGCATGGTTTTACTCACTAATGAACAGAATATGCTCTTATGGGATATAGGAGATGTACCTGTGGAAACAGTGGCAGGTGGAGTAGTGCTGAAGTGAAACGTTGTTGTTGTGGGTGATGTTGAGATTGGACATTCATAGACAACTCTTTGAAGTGTTCCATTGGGACCACAGGTTGCAACAATACATCCTCCTGTGCCATCTGTTGTGTTGTAGACCACTTCTTTATAGTTGTATTTCTGCCCCTCATAAACGCAGACACATTCTATAAATCAAGAGAGAGCGTTATACATTGGTATTTGAAACGCAGAGCAGAGTACATCAAATGTATCCTACTGAAATAAACAACATACCATATTCATCATATTTGCATTTTTTGCCATGATTTGTGCATTCACTGAAAAAAAAAAAGATGAAGAATGTGAATATATTGGCTCACAACATCATTTATTGTTTCTTTTTTTTCTATCAATCCTTTGCTATTCTTTGTGTGTTTAAATGTAGAAATACCTTATCTTCTCTGAGTCAGATAATCAGTTCTGCTGTACAAATTCAGGCTAAAAAACTTAATGTATGTTGAATTATGCTCCACAGCTGTTAACTCAACATTGAAAAATGTTTATTAATCTTACCATGACTGACAGTTCTGCTGTGGAGGCATCTGCATTCCTGGTTTGTAATTTTTTCCATTTTCATAGCAGCCACAATTAGGAACACAAGTCATGGTTTCTTCATCAAAATAGGGTTTGTTCTTCGGACAGTGTGGATAGCAGCCTGAAATAAACAATTAGTTATGTTGACACTAGGCCTTTCACATGTAGAAGTGATGCTATGTTCTGCTTATATCTGCTTTCCCCAAATTATCCCATATGGTAAGTGGAATTTCAGATTCTGTTATTGTTGTTTCTTTGATGGCACGTAAAGCCTTGAAGTATTTTGTTCTCATCTTCACTCCAAACAAGTTCACAATGCATTAGCAAGTAAGATGCTATTAGAAAATATCTTAATGTAATTTATAATAGAAACATGTCATATATTGAATAATATAAATTTTGTTAATCATATTGCACTTTAGCTTTTTTATAAGTAGAATAGGATATGCATAATTATGTTTACCTTCTAAACCTCTCAGCTCATGAAGGCAGTTTCCACTTGGATTACTACAGGTCTTCATACAAGGGGCTCCACATGGCTTGTAGTGCCACTCACATTCTCCTTGGGGATTGTAGTAATCGCAGAACAGAGCTAGAAGGAAGAAAATGACAGAAAGACACCTTTGATATCTTTGCTCTACAGCCTTTCAGTTTTGCTGGATAAAAATGCCGTGAGTTCAGTGTAATTGCATAGGTGGTGAACAGTATATTGTGTTATTTCTAATTTAATACAATTGTTACAATTCTACTACCTTTTGACACCGATGAAGTTATAATACATAAAACACAATTACACATTAAACAGGAATTATCATTAATTGATTCACTGATTTTAGCTAGTATGCACTTATGTAGACAAATGGGAGTATAATATAATGTCGTGTAACATAACATAACATAACATAACATAACATAACATAACATAGGTACGAATGGTTGGACTCGATGATCCGGCGGGTGTCTTCCAACCTGGTGATTCTATGATTCTGTAATATAATACTATATTGTAGATGATCTGTTCTGTATCATCATTCACTAGCAAGTGAGGCACTAATGATACCACTGGCATAGTTACTATCAATGGTTTAATTTTAAGAAGACAGGTCAGCATCTGGTGATTATGCAGCTTGCATAGTGGGGGTTTTGGCTGTTTTTAGAATACAGCACTGCCTCTTACAAATACAATTTTACCCTTTTTTTCTTTCTTCATTCTATGAGTTTTTCTTTTTTTCTTCTGTGTTTTCTTTCCCTCTGGAACCCTTCAAAAACTAGTAGAGTGAAACTTACGACAAATGGATGGGGTTCTCCATGAAACGCAGATGTCTAGCTCATTGCATGCTTGAGCATAGGCGGCTACTGCTGTACAGAAACATTCACAGTCTCCTCCAGTGTCACAGGCACAAGCATCATCCACGCATGCTTGGTAATATTCATTTGGCTCAACCTGTTGGAGGAAACATTTGAGTTTTCTTTCATCTGTCCTCTTTAATAAGGCATTCACTGTCATAAGAAAGCTGAATAAATATCTGAAACTGACAACTCTGTATACGCAAGAAAGATAAGAAAGAAGAAACAATGAGAATGCTTTTAAAAATCAAGAGGAAAACATAGAATAAAGTTATTCCTAATAAGTAGTAGAGCTAAGAACTATTCAATGTTCAAGATATCTTTGCAGAAAGAATGCTATGACATTGCTACAAGCTAGCACATATATATATGAGGTGGTTGATATTTATATTAGTAGAAAACAGACATATCCTGAGATCTGTAATTGTACCCTCCCACCCTGACACCCAACTACCAATTTCAAGGCATAAGCTGAGGAAATTAAAGTGAATGTATGTTCTATGCAGTTTCCCTTGGACTTGATCTGGCTTCACTTCATCAAGTATGACCACATGAATTTTAGTGTATTTTTCAGCTATCCTACATAAAAATTAATGCAATCTCTGGCTCAAGAGATTTTAAGACTGAAGTTTTTGTCATACCTGTGAGTGGCACTTTGCAAACACTTCACTGGTAATGATGCTGCATTGCTTCTGTGCCCAGGCTTTTCTGTATGGGTTTGCAGTACATGGATCCTTGGTACGATTGGCATTTGGGCAACTAGAAGATACTTTCCAGCTATTGGCAAACTCCAGCACATTTCCTACCACAGACTGACTGCGTGTAGTGAAGTCATTGTTTCCATTGCCGTCATAGTTTCCACAAAGTCCACAGACGTGTCCCTGCACAAGGATAAACACGAAGTACAAAGATCAGTAAGGTACAGTTTCTCAGTATCTGTGGGTAACAGACCTCAGGATTAATCCTGCTTAAGGTTTTCTGGGCCTTTTCAGACACAGTCTTGGACATTTACATAAAATACCTTTCGTGTTAGGAAGAATAAGAACAGGAAGCACAGTAGACTCATGGATTTTGTTCTTAGCATTGAGCTAATCGATTTTAACTAATCTTGAACATACTTTTTCAGTGATGGTTTTTCATGAAGAAAGCTACTGATGTAGTTGCTATCATGCCATGCATGATAGTAATATGCAATTGCTGCTCTTCCAATCATCTGCTTACAGCCTAAATTTCCATTATTTAATTTCAGAGAGAAAATGAATGTAACTCAAAAGTCATTTTATCCAGTCATTTTCAATTTTTAAATGTACCTGAAAGCTTGGACTAAGCTTGATGAATATACTGGTTTTCTTGTCCCACATGAGAATCAGGCCAATAGTAGTGTCAACCACCAAGTAGATGCCCATGGAACGGATTTGAAATGGCATTTTTCCTCCAGGTGTCCTCTGGATGACATCAGAGCGTCCATCACTGAGCACAAGCTCATAATTCTAAGACAGGAAAATAAGTTGTTAGAGGCAAATTTAAAAAGTCACCTATTGGGCAGTTTTGTATATTGCCAGTAACTATTATTGAAATAAAAATGCTATTATCATAAAAATTATTCTATTCAACAGCCTCATGTTAAGTAATGTCTCTTTAGAATTCTCTCCTTTGCTTTCTGTAACAGAGAGCAGGATCATTGGCAGTGAGCAAAGAAGTAACATTTTCACAGTCTTGGAAAACACTTCTACAATACAGACTTTCTGGGACAGCTTGTTCTGTCTTTCTGGCACGTTAAATCCACAGTACAACTTATTAAAGAAAAATACTCACCCCCAGGAAAACTTTAATAGACTTAGAGCAAGTGGTTCCTGTAGTGCCACATGGAATGTTCTCAGTGATGACTCTGAATGTTCCCTGATTCATACTTTGTTGACCACAGTAGTTCTGAAATATGGGAATGATACTCAATGTTAACTATGCTACATGGACATATGTACAATGCAAAGTACATTCAACAGTGCAAAAATCTGGGAAGGACTCCGTTACCTGGACTAGAACATATTCACAATCTCCTTCAAAATCAAAGCGTTTGCCATCAAAGGTGGTGTAATGCCCATCTCCATAAACAGAACAGGTTTCCAAGCAAGGTTCCTCAGAGCAGTGCCATTTTCTGTTTCTACATGTACTATATAAGAAGAAAAACACTCCAAATGTAAGAACATGGTATAGGTATATGTGCATTCCTGCATGTGCATCTATCTAATTTTAAAATGTATTAAGTCTATGATGAAAAACTAAGGTCTGTTTATTGTCAGAACTATAACATTGCTCAAGAGTGTTCAGGATTTACCCAAAGATTATGTTACTTCATTACACTTTACATCTTTCACATTTTCAAATCTTGTTGGATGTATTGAAATGTAGGGAAAAAATGAAAATGTAAGGGAAAAAGCTTTCTTGGTTCAAAGGAATATGACAACACCCATGTGCCATTGTGCCCTTGTAAATAACAGACAAAGCCTGGTTTTTAGGTTCAAAGCAGATCACATTATGTAGGGTTCCTTCCTGTAAATCTTGATGCTATTAGACTAAAATGCTGCAATAAATGTAGAACTTCAGCTATTCCCTTTCAGATGCTTGGAAATAGTATGCTCTCACCAGTTGTTACAGCCAACTCTGATTGATTCACCGGGACTGTAGGAATTCCCATTGTGAACACATGGACAGTCTTCTGGAGCTACACAGCCACCTTTGCCATCTAACACTTGGTTATTAGGACACACACAGCCAGAGACACAGCCGGTTTTGTACTGCAAGGACCATATAGAAAACATGAGTAGAAATATTTCCCTGATGGAAGAGTCTAGTAATTGCAAAAGGGGTAATTGCAGCTGTTAATTGTAAAAGAGATCTAGTCTAGTGTGCTTTCAACTAGGTATAAAAAGTCTATACTTACACATTCCATATCTAGAGTCTGACAGCTCTTCTGGCATCCTGCACCTACTACATCGGTCGTGGCATTGCCACAGTCAATATAGACCATGGGAGGTACACAGACTGAAAGAGAGAAAAGCAATGGGAATGTAAGATCAGCCATGTAGTTATATCTTAGTGTTTCCTTAATCCAAACTGAAGGAAAAGTCTCCTTTGTAAGATATGTGTACCTTAACATAATGTATTTGACCAGAAAGAGAAACTGAATATTGCTTTGAGGTCATGCACATCTGTCTTTTGTGCTGATTTTTGGACTGCTTATAGAAATTAATGCTTAGTTAGAGTGAAGAAACACTTCCTTTCCAAAAAAAAATCACAACCCAACCCAACCAACCAAAACAAAATAAAACAAAAACAAGAAAAGAAAGGTCCTGTTTACTTTGATTATTTTATGCTTATAGCATTTTGATTTTATTTAAAATGAGGACAGTTTTCTCCTCATGTTCAGTGAGGTGACCAAATATTCTTTCCGTCTGGGTAACCTGGGGGTTATAACTTGCTTCAGCCATCTGAAGGGTAAAACAGTGGTTGTTTATTAAATAATATCTTAAGTGATATGTTACCTGGTTCAGGTTTCTCTCCAATGCAACTCAGCTTTCCATTGGTGCAAGTGCTATAAAAAAAAGGAGAAAGGTTATGGTTTTGCTTTCCCTTTTTAAGTTTCAGCTTATTTCCTAATGAATTTGAAATAATGAATAATTACTGTGTGATGAAACAGAGAAAATGTGTCCTTTTTCAGAATAATTCATACTATTAAAAATATTTTATAGTAGAGTACACCAAAATACAAGGATATTCTGTTTAAAGAGAGGTTTGCTCTACCCATTTGCCTGGTTGAAAACTGTTCTTTGGAGCTGTGCTTTGGATACCATCCCTATGGGAGTAACATGTCATGGGATTATTAAGCATCTTGTACCACAGAACAAGTCTTTTGCAGCCATGGGTAAGAAAAGTATGTGTGGTGGGAAAGAAGGGAGGGAGGAAGAGAGGGAGGGAAGGAGGGAGGGAAGGAGTGAGTGGAAGTTTGGTTGTTAGCCAAGGCTAAACCACCACAGTATGGTTTGCTGAATTCCTGTAACAGTCTAAATACAATCTTTCAAACATGGATAGACCTAACAGTTCTTGAGGATCCATGATTTTTTGTATTGAAATAATTAAGGAAATAAATATATTTTATTTTAATAGATTGCATGATGTATATATAGTTTCATGATTGCCTATATCTAATACTGTTCTTTTCTTAAAAAATTTCTTACCAGACAACACCATTGTCATGAATAACTTCTCCAGAAGACAGAGGTGTTCCTTTGTAGTAACAGGGACAGCTAGAAGCAGGCACACATTTGCCACTTTCATCCATGTAGGTTCCATTTATGCAGGTGCAGCCGTCAACTGGGACAAACTTGATGTTGCATGTGACATCAGGCTCACAGAGAGACCGGCAGGTGGGTTGACAGGTATTGACATTGTAAGTATACTCCAAGGATTTTGGACACGAGGTTGTGTATTTTGCTTGAGAGTAAAAAGGTGAGTTATATTTATAGTTCATTTAAGAATCAATGTAAGTATAAATGCAGTATTTGAGGTAAAGTATGTATGATAAGCCTGTCAATGTGTATACTTGTGCCTCACTGATATCCTCAAGAGTGTAAGTTTTCTTTTGTACTGCTAGAGCAGAATTTTCCCCTATAAATGTGTCACAAATACAAATGTTTCCTCCAGGTTAAGAACCAAAAAAAGGTTCAGTTATATTGATGCATTGTGTGGTTTTCCTTCATTGCTATTTTTATATTTGGGAAACACGCTACTTGTTTAATTTCTATTACAAGAGTATGGAGACCCATGTTGCTTCTGATTCTGAACAGGCAATCTAACAATGTCTCTTTTTTATATTTCTTCCTGCTTACTGCTTTTCTTTTACAGTATTCCCTTCCACCTCAAATTCTTGAAAGAAAATGCCATGCTTAAACACAATTTAATGCAATTTACTGTGGGTATCCCCAATAGATATTGCATGGGGTCTTCTGGATGGTCATTTCCAAGATGCAAAGGGATATAGAACTTACTGCAAGCTTTGCTCCTCCATCCAGTGAGGAGAACTCCTTTAGCAGCACAGGCCCTGACATAGGTGGAAAGGGCAGCACACATGCAGTCCTCACTCTTCTCACAGTTACATGTGTCAAACATGCAGTTCTAGAGAGAGAGGACAACATATGATCATCAGATTGTCATGTCCAAGCCATGTTGCTCTATACGTTTTAGAGCACCATGTTCCCTGGAGCTAAAAGTGAGCGTGATTTACACACAAAAGTTAATGTATGCTTATTTGTCTTTTGAAGATTTCATTGAGCGCTTTCAAAAACAATTCAATGCAGGGAGAAAAAGTAATTAGAGGTCCACAATTTTAAACTTTTTTTTCTTTTTTTCTTTTACCTTTTTACTTTTCTAGGTGTTGGTAGGTTTCCCAACTACATCCAGTTTGTAGCCACTGTGTCATACACACTTAGAATAAGTAAAGGGTATTTGGTGCCACCCAGCTTTTAGGTCTTAGGCTTATGAACTTGGACTCTCTCCATCAGAGTAATGAAGATGGTAAGAAGTGATTTGAAGTGTTGATATGCTGCATAAGGTCACTATAATATTACCATTGCAGAAGATGTTTGTTGAACGTGATCTTACAGATTTCCAATAACAGGGAGATTTTTGTAAATTCCCCAGGCAGTCTGTTCCAGAGCTTCCTCACATTTAATTCCTAGAACATTTTTGTTAACATCTGACCTAAATCTCTTTGCTGCTCGTTACACACACTTCTTGCCTTGTCCTTGCATACATGCAAAAGCCTTCTGAAAGTAGTTCAGAGCAATTAAACGAAGGGCTACTTAAGATTATGACTAAAGCTTTCCTTATATCTCAGGACAGGTGGCTTTTGTCCTCTGACCCTTTGATTCCCCGAGTCCATGCTCCTATCTCAAGCATTTAGGTTTGTATCTAAATATATGAGTAGTGGGAACACACCTGAAATTTATCTTCCTGGGAATGGAAAGAAAGATACCTTTACAAAGGAGTAATTATTATTTACAAAGGATGTGTAAATGAAAATGAACCCTTGGTTTGAAAAGAACTATCAGGTATGCATCTCCTCCTAGCTGGCAAGTTATTCTCTCAGTTGTTAGCAACAGATATCTGAGTCTTTTAAGTGGGAAAAAGTTAAACGCCAAGTACCTTCTGGTAAATTTCTGGATTCACTGTTGAGTGACATGCAGCAAAAGGTCCCATGGGGTCAGAGAGCAGGCCACACCAGTGCTGAGCATACTGGTCTGTGAAATGAAAACATAATAAAAATCATTAATAAGCTTCATTGTCTAAACTCTTGTCTCAATGTAACTTTTCTTCCTACAAGGTAATTGTAGAAGCTTAGCTTTACAATAAAATTCAGCTCTGCATTTGCTGAAACAGTCTTTAACTTCGTCTGTACACACACTTCCTTCTGCATGAACTTAAACTGAATGGTGTTAATTCATGGTAGGTGTTATGGAACAACCTATGACATCCTTATCAGAATTTTAAAAATAAGGTTCACATTGTGAATTAAAAATGCATTAGTTCATCTCAGAAAACAGAAGAGTGTCTTGTGAATGCTCAAAAATTACATATTTATTTGGCTGAAATGGAGCCTGAGAGCTATGAAGTTCTGAATTCTGTGTTTGGTTCTCAGTTTGGCAGTGGAAGGACCACACTGAGTCCAGCCTTCAGTGGGGCTATGCACAACTTTTTTTCTTGATTCCAGTCAGTCCTTTCCAGGAATAGGTCCATGATGGTTCCACTTTCCCTTAAGTAAGCTGGCAAAACCGCTTACTTTCTTTATCCAAAGGATTTTTTTTTAAGATCCAAAATATTATCCTAGTTGTTATTTATTGTTTGAAGACTTCTAGTGTTACCTGAGGAAAATGATGTGTGCACAAATGGTCCAGTGTTATTTTGGTAAACTGCTTGGTGATTGATCAGCTTATTCCTACATCCCATCACAAAAGAGACTAGAAATTACCATATGCCAAGCTTACCATTTTGTATGCTGACAGTACAAGGGTTTTCAAAGGTAATTTTGGCATCAGGACAATCAGCCCGAGTTTTCCAAGTATTGCCAAAGGCAGCTGAAGTGCCCTCTATTACACCACTGGTGGTTTTAAAATCATCTGTCTGCATGTCATTGAAGTTTCCACAGAGACCTAAAAGGAAATAGGTGGGCTGTGAAAGTCTCCTACAGAATAAAGTATGCTGTTGAAGGCAGTTGTTATGATAAGATCACTTACCACAGGTCTGCCCTTTATGTGATGGGTCTAAGTCAATAAAAACTTGCATGAGAGGCATGAGCTGAACCTGCAGCTGAAGTCCAAATGTTGTTTGCAGAACGATGAAGAAAGATGATGGTCTGAAGATGGTGACATTCGCTAGAGACATATGAACATAAGAGTTACAATTTTGTATAAGGTTAACAGTTGAAATAGCTGTTCATTATAGAGGGATTCTATAGCTGTTTGATGTGATCCTAATTTCTGGAGAACTAGAAAAAACGTGATCCCTATAAGATTTTGATTCCAGCACTAAAGCAGCCTGTCTTTATTATGAACAATACATGTTTTAAAAAAATCTCCAATTTCTGTCAGGTGTTTTAAAATAAGAGAAAGAATATACAGTTCTGCTGCTGTTTGAAATACCACCTTAGCCTGATGAAAATTAGATAGCATGATTTAGTGGTGGGCTCCAAGCAGGACCTGTTCTGTCCTTTCAAGGTTTACTTTCTGTTCACGTGCAGCAGAATTTGAGAAGAACTGTCATAAAAGGAACTCTTCAGTGATGAATGTGAGCAAAGAGACAGAGGTAATCCAGGAAACTAAACAACTTGAGATGTTGGTTTCCTCTTATGTTTCATAATTTTTGTGAAGTTAAGACCTGGAAGTATGCAATGGTACTATTTGCTTGAATTGAATCTCCATTTAATTTGATATTGCTTAAAATTAGCTAAAATTTTAAGAGTTTAATGGACAAACCACATTACTTTTCAAATTAATTGGAGTACTTGGGTAACTGAAGTACCTTGGGTTTGCTTCAGTGTAGCCAAAGGTAGAATTTGCCTTTAGATCAACTGATCTGATAATATTTTAAAGTAAAAAATGAGAAGCATCATAGAAATCTTCCAAAGGAACTTACCTGCAGAGAATGGCAGCTGTGTGTAGATCATATTCACAAATACACTGCCAGAAGACTGGATCACGATGTTCTGTCCACAAGAGAAGGCAGTAATTATCAAGCATATTTAGGAAAAAACTTCCCAAATGTTTTCTATCTGGTATTATTCAGGATAAAGGGAAAAAAGCAGAGGGAGACTGTGATGACATTCTGATTCCTATACTATTTCTTCATTATTCCCATCCACTGACTGTCAGACACAAGCAAAATTCCAAAGATAACTACATGACAGGGAACAGCTAGGATCTTGACTTGTACCTAATTGACCAAGGTACCTAATTTATTCCTAATTCTTCTTTGAATAATATTCAAATGAGATAAAACAACAACAGAAAAAAATCAGTGCAGGTTTCCTGTCTGTGCTGTTATATGCTGTTTGCCAGTCACTTGTCTATTAAGTTTTCAAAACATCTCTGCGGAATGTTTGTTATCTATGTTTGCTACTTACAGTTTGTCCTCCATTTAAGCTGATGGCTATGCCCTTGAGGCATGTCTCAGTGTCAGTCAGGCCACATTTGTGGATATCTCCCAGAACAGTGAATTCATTGCTGTCACAGAGCTAGAAGGAGAAAACAAAATATATTGTTAAAAGGATTATGTTAAAAATTTTCACATTCAAATGACATTCTTTGAAAAGTTAGCTTTTTAAAACACTGTTTATTCCTTTTCTTCATGTTCATGTATCTGTATTTATGGTTCTATTTCTTGATTATATTTAGTTAGAGCTTTTTGAGAACAGATTTTATTTAATATGAAGTCTTTAGGAAAATTTTGTACATTACTCCTCTAATACCAATAAATAACAATATATACACATGGTTCTGAAGTCTGCAAATCTGCAGTCATTATTTTAGATACATATACTCAGAATCAGTCCTGAAAACCCCAGTAAATCTTAACTATTTTTGTAGGTCATCAATTTCTAATTTGAGTTTTAGAATGCATGTATGGCTTCTTCACTTTTTGCTTTTAGTTTCTTAGCTTTTTGCTTTTAAATTGTAGAATATTCTGTATTTATCGGGAAAGACTGGTTGGAAGGTCAATCATGTTAATGAAATAACTCCCCTGCTATGAATTCTGTGTAATAATAACTCCATTATGAATACTGTTAATCAAATAAGCTATTGAACTATATTAACTGTGACAAAAAGAATAGGCCCAATGGAGGTAATAAGCACATTTCTCAGAAAGAAGTAGTTATAAAAGACAGGTGGTATTTAATTAAAAAATTAATGGAAACATGGACATTGTTTCATGAAACCTAAAAACTGAGCACAATTCTTAAACATGATCAAAGAACACAAAACTACTACAACATGTTTACTTAGTATAACCCTAATAGAAAGCCCCATGATATCCATTTAAGGCTCCATGTTGACCCTCTACATTTCAGAAGGTTGATTTGATTACCAATAGTTCTATGTAATAAAAGCATTTTACTTTAGCAAGGATTGTGAATAATTTTTACCTTGGTTAGGACATAGCTACAGTCTCCAAAGAACGAATAATGCTTCTCATCAAATGTTGTAATGTGGGAGCCTCCTCCAATACTGCAAGTCCCAGGGCATGACTGGGTGACACAAGACCATTCACCTCCAACACAGGTACTGAAATGAAGAAGACATTTAGTAACCTTGGGTAATATAAGTATCAATTAAATGAGAGATCGTGAGAGTAGTTCATGCCTTAATTTTCCTCTTGAAGCATCGGTCATGCCACCAAAGAAAACAACGCTGCTTTAAAATCTCAGGATAATTATATGGGGCAGGCACATTTATATTAGTAATTTTTTTTTAAATATTGCTGTTCATTTCCAGTCTTTGGGCAGAATTCAGTCCTTTTGAACCTGGCATACATTCTGCTACACATGAAGGATGACCGCTCATGACCATTAGAATGTCTTAAGCTTCAAATATGTTAAGTATTGTTTGGAAAACAGCATCCATGTTTATGGTTCTTAGGTAGGTGGGTGCATTTGCATGCACTTATGCAATGACGCTTCAGTAATTATAGTGATATTGCAGAAGCATATATCATGTCCGTCAAACATGCCTCTCAAATGTGGTTTTCTACTCAGTCTAATGCAACATATCCCTAAATTTCACATTTTCCATGGTATTTACATGAGCATCCTAGTAGTGCTACAAAGGATGTAACACAGTAATTCACTTTTTTTTTGTTTGAATTTGATTGTATCCTTTAATTGACTGGTCTTGAAATTGGAGTCCTCATGTCCAAACACAAATTTTTGCATCCAAGTGTGAGGAAGAAACAGAGATTTAGCTGTCATCTAAGTATGTGTAATCAAGGAATATCAGTTGAAAAGTAGTTCCTCATTTCGTTCTAAGGGGAAATTAGCAATTTTTCCCTGTCTTCAAAATGTTTGTGAAATGTACCTAAAAAGAAACATGAAAAAGGGAGTGTGTTACCATGATCTGCACTTGGATGAGAAGGAGGCACCAGGAGCATAAGTTTCACCTTCATAGGTACAGTGGCATTCTTTACGGGGGATGCAGCCAGCACCATTAATGTCATCGAATACCATTCCTAGGGAAAGAAATGTCTGTTACTCATTCTGTGCTCTGCAGAACATGCCTTTGTACACATTTGTGGTAGATTCCTGAAATCATGTTCCACTTCCTCTGTTTTATACAGAGCATGAATATAAAGTGATTTAAAAAAACAGGATGCCAGCTACGTGGGAATTGACAGACTATATTACATTGAAAACTATCTAAAATCTTAGGGTGATGAAGAGAGACCTCTAGGGAAATACCTTTCTGTTACAGACTTCAGTAAAATTACTAGATAATGAGGTGGAAAAGATGAATAATTTGTAAGACTGTCCAAGGACATATTTGTACAGTAAATATTTTTATACCCAAAGGTGGAGGATTATCTAAGAGAAATCAATGCTATGATACAAACAAGTGATGGTGAATTCTGTGAGATGTCATGATGGCTGGGCAGAAGAGCAGCATGGAATGAAGATCCTACCATGAATTCATTCACAACAGTAACAACTCTCAGTCCCAAAAGTAGGTATACAAAAAGAGAACATATTTGCGTTGTTTGTCTTATACTGATATGCAGTTCTCCCACATAACTCTCTGAGGTGACAGGTTTTACATACTATCTAGTACTCTTTAAACTCCTTGTTGGTAATTTGGGGAACCAAACACAGTTGTGATAACAACAGGAGTTGTCACTGTGGCCAAAATATTGCAAAAAATTACATACTTCCTGTCAACTGACTATGGATACTGATAATAGAAGACTTCCTCTGTTGTTAAGAGGGAAATATTTTATTCTCAGTTAAGTCATTATGTGACGTGTCAGGCACCTTTGTTGTTTAAAAGGGCATTTTAGTAATCTGAATAGAAACAATAACAGCAATGATGTGGTGAGAATGATGTAGAGTGGGAAAGTGGTTACCTGTGTACAGGTAAGTGTTCTAGTTTTTCCTATGAGGAAAGAGCAGGAAATAAGCTTACCTGGAGGACAGATGCAGCCATCTGTACAGTGATCTTCACAAAGTGCGGATCGTTCTGGGTTGCTGCATGTGTCAGTGCAGGGGGAGCCACACTCTTGATGTTGCATGTTGAAAGGACATGTTTTGGCTGAAAGAAGAAGAGTATTTTAATGTCTACTTCTCCTTTGAAATGTTGAGAAAACAGTATTTACAACTTAGGATATTTTCTGTCAAGATGTAATGAGAAATCCTGATAAAAGTGTAGGCTGCAACCTTTTAGACTTCCTGATATATATCAAAACCTGTTAGTAGTGCAAAATCTTCTAGACTTTCCTATTCCCAAGGTCTTGAGTATGCTTAGGTTAAAATTGATTTAATGAAAATTACATGCACCTTTAAATGGCTGTTGTCTTGAGGCAAAAAAATTCACATATTTCAAGTTTACTAGAAATGGGTAGGAAGCACAAGTGAAAGTCCTGAGATACTTACGACACAGTTCCGAGGTTCTCCAGTTCAAAGGCTGTCCACCTGCATGAGCACACTGCCGGGAGTATTCAGCAAAGGTGTTGCACATGCAGAAGTCAGCTATAGAGCTGTCACAGTGGCATAGGTCGTGTATGCAAGTTTCAATATAGTCCTGAACATTCACAAGTGCATTACAGGCTGTAAATGCTTTACTGGTTAATACTGTCTCGCAGATAGAAGCCTAGGAGGGAAAACAGGGAGAGTAAAACAAGAGTTTAGAAAATACCAAATTAATTCTTTCAGACATGTAGCAGGGAAAAAGGCAAATGTCCACCTGGTTGGTCCAGAAACCTGTACCAGAGTAGACACAAGTAGATGTTTAGGGAAAAGTATAACAACAGAACAAGTACTCCCATATCTTCCCATATTTAGAGTTACCATCAGATCACTAGACTTCCCAAGCATTATACAATTTCTTTGCATTAAGACATCTTCATTGAATTTCTCGTTCATGAAAATATCCAGTCTTCTCTTGGAAGGGGAATGTAACTTTTCGGCAAAGAATATAAGATGAAATTTAGAAAAAATCTTCTTTCCAAATCTACTGTTAAGTCATATCTGTGCTATATTTTCCCCAATTCTAAGAAATTTTCACCTAAGACAAGGACTATGTATTTTACTTTTAGAAAACAAGTTTTGAGAGAGAGGTTCTTACAAATTCCTTTGAGCAGTTTGACAGAACAGCAGGAGGAGTAGGATCAGCACACTGCTCTGTGGGTCCATCCATCTTCTGCCTATTTCCAAACTGCATGGGAGTCAGTTTTATATCTGTAAAAAGCAGTCCAAATATTAGACTAATATTTATACTGACTTTTCATGGAGATATTTTCTTCTGTGTCACTACTGACTATGATATGAATGGTGATTACCAAATAATATCACTAAATATGAAACGCAGAAGGAAATGAAGAAGGTACACAGGGAACTGGATCCAAACTATTGAAAACAAGTAGAAAGTTACCTGGAGCAGGTCTTAAAGGCTCTAACAGTGCTGGAAGCAGCCTATTACATTTCAAACCCCAAACTCTATACTTAATTAACATTGTAGAATTAACATAAAGAAGTATTACTAATTTTGTAAGGAAGAATAACAAAGTGCCAATACTTAATAATGCTTCTTATTACTTACTGTCTGAAAGAAATTCATTGCTAATTGGAATTCCATTGAAGTCCCCACAAAGTCCACAAGTTTGATTGGCATATTTCTTATCTAGTTCCACCTAAAAAAAAATGAGGAAAGAGAATTTAGGTTCATAAAATGTCAGTCTTGATGGTTAGGAACACAGCCTACATCAATATTGGTTATGTACTCAAAATCAGAAATATTAATGCTGTGCAGACTCTGTCATGTGGTAATGAGGTAGGCACCATTGGGAAGGTCAGTGACCACTATGAAAATCTTGTGTTTTTCTAGCCCTGGGGCTGTGAACATGAGTGCATTACTAGGTCTGGAATCTGAGGAATACTTCACTGTTAGATGGGAGCATTATAACTATGGGTCTTGATCGAGAGGTGAGTTAATTGGGAAAAATAGGAAACTTGGAAAAGATTGGAAGACAGAACAATACATTAATAATAAACACAAATCCAAAAGTAACTGACGCCTACCTGACTGATTAAGACTACGAAGATGTGAATAGGCTGTTTTCAAAATACATTATTTCTGCAATGTTTTTGACATTTTCTTACCAGGAGGGCATCCTCTTCATTCCAAAGGAAGGTCAGTCCCATTTTCGCAGAAACTTTCAAATAATTGTTACTTCTGTCTATCAAGATTCCCATATGGCTGTAGGGCATCTGAACCCTGGGAAATAAATCACTGTAATTCAGAGGAGGTAGGGACAGAATATCCATGGAATATCCACATTGATACCCTCTCTGGTTACCTTTGAGAAGCTTCAACATGCATAGGTGAGGGAATTAGTCAGAACAGTAACTAAAAACAGGCAACACAAGTTTGTAACTTTAGGGCTATTTCCTACACAGTTGCTTCTCTGTTTTACAAATGGATCAGCCTTGTTCCTTTTGGTTATCTCTGTTAACGATGCTTTAATAGGTCAAATGTTGACAAGTATCTCTGGTTGTGTTGTTCCAAAAAGTGCTGGGAGGTTCTATTTTGTCGGCAGTCTGCTTCCGGATATTGTTATTTACCCCTTAAAGATCTTGATAATAAAGGGATAGACTCTTTAGGCTTTCTGCAACATGAGTGCCATTCACAAAGGTGTACCAAACATAACCTTTAGACTAGCTCACTATATATGGCTGCTTTATACACAACTCACTGTGGGAGAGCTGCCCAAATATTTACCCAGGCATTTGGACAGGTTTTACACCCCATGCCAAAGTCAATGTTCGATTGTTACATAGATAGCAAGTTTCCAGACCTACTCATTTAAACAGAGTGGAGGTGCAAGTTGCAGTCACTGCTTAACAGCATACTGTTCAGTGCAAGGACAAAAGCTGTCAAAAAATCCTCTCAAGGATCCTGTTTTGGTAAAGTTAATTGAAAGTAAGAAATTTAAAGGGTGTTAAAACCTAATACTTCTAGTAAATCCAGCTAGTAGATTCAATTGTATGAGTATACATATATACACGATTGCAGCAGTTCTGTGATACAGGTCATCTGAACAAAATGGACACAGGGATAATCTACAGAAGGGGTACTTGGCTCACTCTCAGGCCCTCTTATTTTTGTTGATAATTCAGGAAAGACCTGAGACCTCCAGCTGCTTGGGAGCAATGTGATTTCAGATGAAGGAAAGGGAAGCTTGCTTAAAGAGCCCTGTGGGAGCGAGAGCAGTGACAGCAATTTCATGTTATGAACATACAATTTGCCATCAAGTAGGACAGAGCCACGTGTCAGTTCAATCACTGTTCCTTCCAGCTTCATGATGACGTGAGTAATCATGGTAGCATTTTTCACCATTGCACGCCTAATCTGGATGTTGAAGTCCTCATAAGGAGATTTGCAGTTGGATGTGAAGATGTAATTGCACATGCCAGGGAAGTAAAAGATGTCCCCATCAAAGGTCTTGAAGTGGAAGTTACCCCACGTGCTGCACACACGTCCATTGTGAGAGGGGTTGCCAGCTGTGGATTCAAAATAAGTCGTAAGAATTTGCTGTGGTTGTTGTAGATACTGTCCCTTTAGTTGCTTTTCCCTTTTTATTTCTTTCACTAGCCTCTGTCTGAAAAGACCATCTTCTGTTTCCCTTCTTTTCAAACTATTTATTTATTGATTGATTACTTATTTATTTCTTTTGTGTTTGACCTGTTCTCACAGAATCACAGGGTTGGAAAAGACCCCCAGGATCATCAAGTCCAACCATTCCTATCAGTCACTAAATCATGCCCTTCAGCACCTCATCCACCCACATTTAAACACCTCGAGGGAAGGTGATTCAACCATCTACCTGAGCAGCCTGTTCCAGTGCCCAATGACCCTTTCTGTAAAATTTTTTTTCCTGATGTCAAGCCTGAACCTCCCCTCGCAGAGCTTGAGGCCATTCCCTCTTGTCCTGCCCCCTGTTTTGCATCAGGATAGAGGGCCTTAGATCAGAAGAAATCTCCTGGGTCACTGTGTCCGATGATTTTGCTATGCTGACAGCCATATTCTATAAATCCTTTCCTAAATATCTGAAGTTCCAAAATTTCACCATAAAACCAGTTTAAATTTAGTTTAAAAAAGGCTGGTACTCCTACTAGGAGAAAGCCACTCATAATCACACCTTTGAATGCCTGGAAGACTTTTGCCATCATCTTCCAAAATGTATTCTTGTCTCATGTAGGCCTGGTTGTTCCTGTGCCAGTATTACACTTCACCTTGAAAAAGTCCTACCTCCCTCTCCTTCCCCACCCATTATAAAAATTTCTTTTTAATCTTTATTTCCTTACAAGTAGGGTCTCCTATCTCCCTGATTATCCTCATAGCCCCTCTCTACATCTCTTCTAGATTTGCACTCGCTCTATTTGAACATGGCTAGTCAGAATTGTACCCTATGCCCTATATAACGTGTTTCATCTGTGCTTTGAATGTCATATTATTTCCCTCTCTTTACTGTGTGTGTTTTAACTTGGTATTATTTATACATATATAAAAATACAAAAATAAAAAGATCCTGATGAACTGAGACTACTATTCTTGTTAATTTCTTATTTTATGGTGCTAAAGGATCTTAATAAAGGAGATTAGTAAAGAATTTATTAATTTATGAATCTCTTCAGTAACTCCATCACACATTTGACCTGTGTGATTAACAAGAACAAAGACATGAATTGTGCCATTTGTTTAACTTACCCTTTAATTTCAGTGTGTTTTGAAAAGGTGGGATCATTGTCACTTCATGATATTTCGAAGCTGGTGGAAATTCTTGAGGGAAAAATAGATCAACTTTAATTTTATTAGAAGTTCTAAAAAATGGATACAGATTGCCTAGTCTCTTTAGAGATTACCATTTCCTACTTCTAGCTACACTCTAGGAGGAAGTTTCCACAAGGTTTTACTGGTAGTTTTCACATAGTGCTTTGCATCTAGTTTTTCTACGTATTTCACTAACAGCCAAATTCCAAAGACTATGGTCTTTTGCTGTAGCACTTTCATCTATTAATTATTCAAAATCATATTTGATGTTGGCCTTGATGTTCTTTCTTAACTCAAAATCACCAATCTGATCCTTAAAGCACATAAAAATGTAGAAAAAGCACTGCTGATGTTTACATCTGAACCTTTGCTTTAGTACATTTCAAACCAAAAATTACTGAATATTAGAAACTGAGGATGAAAAATGCAGCTGATTTTTCCTGAAGCTGACATCTTTGTGCTGAGACTCTGAACAGATTTATTTTTTTAAAAGCAGTTTAAATTCTATGAAACTTTAATTATGCACTGTTCATGCAAAGACTTCTGTCAGTAGGATCCAGCCCTAAATATTCTATGTCCAGATCCAGTATTTCCTCTTTGGATCCAGCAATGAAAGGGATAGTATACTTAGAGAAACTGCAATGTGATTTTCTTAACGTGAAAGTATGAGGAATTGATGCAGTTTCTCCCTTGAAAGTATTGAAATCATAGAATTTCATGGCTTCCAAAGTGTAGATTGTGGTACAGTTTCAGTTGAGTTTACCACTATTTTAATTTCCAGCTGGTAACTTCACAATTAGCAGATTGCAGGACAGGCCTAATGATTAATAGTTTCCTCCTATCATCGCTAATAGACAAGTCAGCATTGTATCCTAATATAGTCAGCATTGTATCCTTCCACCCTTATCTTATTCTATATATTTATGGTGTTTGCTTTGTACAGTTATGTGTCATGAATGATTTTGTAGTTAGTTTTCTTATTCTTTTATGGTAATGCAGTCATCTTGATCTAGCATAAAAAATGTATCTTTTATTACCTAGTAGCAAATACCTTGGTTTCATGTATGTATATACACACACCTTTACTGAAAATATGCTTTTAGATAGAAAGTATACATCTGTCATGAAGTTAAAGATTAGATAACTATATCATATCAGTAGACCAGTTCCCCTGAGCCAGGCCTCAGAGGAAGTTCTCCAGTTTAGAGCTGTCAGATATTGGCTGTGAATTAGATATAGGGTACAAAGGAATTCTCCCTTTTTTCTTTGGGGGGGGGGGGGGTGGGTGGGAAGGGAGTTCGTGGGGAGGCAGGAGAAAACATGTTCTAGCTAGGATAAGAAGATTCTAGCAAATTCATTATTTATCATTCTAATGTGGGGCAAAATCTTAGAAGTAGATAAGTATAAAAATACTTACGGTTTTGTCGCTGCAGGATGGATGAAGAATCATAGTTTGATTTTGGTATTTGTTCTTCATCCTGGGCTTCAACTGTGTCAAGAAGAATGGAGGAGGAAAATGTTAATGTCTAATTTTCTTGAGTTCCCCCATTATTTCTCAGTTATATGTGCTTAAACATGAAACAGTCAGTTAATAAAAAAATCAGAAAAGTTATATTCATGTACAGGAGGTCAGATTTGCAACAGGACCTGTACTTCATTCAACCATAATGATGACATTCCTTCAGTTTTGGGTTTGGGTTTGGTTTTTTTTCGTAATAAATTACTACAGGGAAGCTATTAAAAACATGCCTATGACAAATTGAGCAGATCCTTATTCTATTATTGTCACAGTACACCTGGATGCTCTTATAAGCTTTTCAGATGAAGGCCTTAATTTTCTTAGTTTTTATAATTATCTTGTGCTTTAAGCATCAGTAAAACCATTTGTCTAGCCAGAGGACTTAAAAAATAGGTCCCTTTTATACAGGAAGAATTTATTTTAGAGTTGGAGGACTGATCTTTGCAGTCTTGTACTTAAATGTGAAGTTATTCTTTACTTTAAAGTTTCAAGTACTTTTTTGTAATAAGCAGCAGAAGGGAAACAAACACACAAGCCTTGCAGAAATAGATCTTTCCGATAAACGCATTTGTCATTGTTGATTTTGCTCAAAAGCAAAATTTTTTGTTTCCAGCCAAGAAACTGGTTTTCATCCATTCCACTGCAGCATCAGAATAGGAATACACACAAAATCTGCAGAAGCCACAGGGACTTTTAATGCACCACTTTGTGAGAGTTCATTAGAGGGCAGGTCGCAAAGGAGGCTGGAGAAAACCAAAAAGTCAGGCTCACTCCCTGCTGCATCCCACATGGGCAGTCTGTGGGTAGCACCACTAGAGGGGCTAATGCTGAAAAGCAGAGCTTCAGGGAGCTCCCCAAGTCTCTTCATTTTTTCCCCAGGTGGTGTTGGAAGGACACAGTGTACCCATTTTTAAACTATGAACCATTCAGTGCTCCTGGGCTCCTCTCCACTGCTTATCCTCACAGAGCTTTGTGCTTCTCTCTCAGTGCATTTTATGACCACAGGACTGTCTCATGCCATATGTGGATACACTTTCCATTGCACAGGATAGTAAGCCTACAGCTAGTCTTTTGATAGGCTTCTTTGACACTACCACATTTTAACATGAGCTAGTGTGGAATTACCTGGAAGTGGGAAAAAATGAAATAATGCAATAGAATCTACATCTAAGATCAAATATACTAAACCCAAACATCATTGTGACTTTAAACTTTAGGGGAAATTAACAGGTGAAGCATATGTAAAAAAATCCCACATTCATCTGTAAGTATGTACTAAGTAGCCTCTTAAAATATTTAAGGCAACTTCATTTGGTTTTATCCCATCAAAACACAACCCAATGCTACAAGATTTTATGCAACCTTATGTGTAAGAAGAAATAGACTTCTAAAATCTGTTGTCCTTTATTTTCAAGCGAAATCCCTTGTTTTTAAAATACTGTATCATCAGCTTATAAAACAAGCAAAACCATTAATAATGCATGCAAGAAGACTCCACTGATTTGTTCCTTCCTAAAGCAAATTTTGCATCTTTTGGTTTGTGCATTCAGAAAAGCTGCCCCACCTTGAGGTGGAGTTCAAAGACTAAATGTGAATTTTGAGGCATTTTTTGTAGAAATGTGACTTCCAAGTGAGTTCCACTGCATTCAATGGAGCAATTTCAGATTTTGTCTGAAGAAAGTAGAATGAGAGTATGATCTACAATATAATTTTTCAAGAAAGTAAATTTCCTCTTCTTAGGAAGGAAAGTATTTGTAACATAAAAGAAAATCTTGCATAAAGATAGTAGGTTCATTAGCTTCACAAAGCCAAAGGGAAAATATGTTTCAATCTCTGAAGTAGGTTATAAATTCTTTAAAACACTAAAAACACCAAGCAAGGGAATCTTCCTACCTTTGATGTGTATGAAGGCAAGTGTTAGTATTGATATCCATATTGATATTCGCGTCCCACCACCTGTGCCCATCTTCTGGAAGTCCGGTAGGAACTACCGAACAACCTGCCTCTGAGGAAATGCCTGTATGCTCCTGAGTCTTATATAGTGAGAGAGTAGGTTTTGGCTCTGTTCCCAGATTGTTTCACAAGGTTCTTAAAAGGTGGGGCTTCAGACATTTTAGTTTTCCTTTGCAGGTGCACAGGTAAATAGAAGATGCTCTGACTTTCCCTTAGGTATTTGCACTCTAGGAGGAGTCTTCTTTCTGTAGGGTTTCTTGATGAAATGGCAAGAAGTGAGCACGAAGAATTTTTGCTCAGGCTTGGTCTTCCTGGATTGCTATATAATATGGTATAAATACAATTTAAGGGACTTCTGAGTAAATTTCATCTGGAGCTTGGAGTTAATTATTTCTATTTTTAAAAATTTTCCTCCTTAGGGTAATTGATGGCAACTTAACTTCTCAGAAAATGAAAGGAAGTTCCATCTGACCCAGAGGTTTTTTTTTTTTCTAAAAAAAAATGAGTTTACACCTATCTATGTAGCTACTTTTCCTTTCAAAATGGAGAAATCAGAAGCCATCTAAGGTCAGTATTTATCAACAGGCCAGACCTAAAACAAGACTACACACTGAAAATCCTTCATAGATTCATTCAATCAGCATGGACTTTTCCTTGAAGGATTCTTCTCACATAGGCAGTTTTAATGATACTTCAGCTGGTTCCCTTTTGAGAAAGCATGATTTGGCTGTAACAAATTAGATTGTCTCTACCTGAAAAATATAACTTTTCTTGATGACTGCTGTTCCTAAAGACACAAAAAGAATGATTTGCAAGAATGTCCTTTGGGATGTTCCTTATCTTAGGAAAAATGAGAGAGTGAACAATATTTTGTGAATATGTTAATATATTTATTTACATCTACACTACTTTGGTGAATTAATCTATTATAGTGCTTTATCTTGGAGTGCAGAGAAACACTGTTTCAGTAGGACAGATCTCATAATCCCACATGGGATCAAACGGTTTCTGCAGAGAAGCAGAATGGTATCCACAATCTCTGGCCAGAGGTCAAGATGTAATTGGGTTTAAAATTGGGAATGAAGTTTAGGTTAGATGCTGGGAAGAAAATTACTTTTTGTAAGGATGATGAAGTACTGCCTTAGAAGACTACAATTTCCATCACTGGTGTTTTTGAAGAACATTTTAATAAAGACCTACCTAAAAATGGTGTAAGTGCTGTTGATAGTACCCTGGGGCAGGTAAATAGATTAAATGGCCATTTGAGATTCCCTCAAACTTGATTATTTTTTTTTATTCAAAAAGTATTTTTCCTCTGTGTTGGAGTAGTTAAAAAAGAAATGAGGCACTTTTTTCTGTAAGCAGTAAACAGTTGATGTCTTTCCTGAATATTTTAAAAGTGCATCTGTTTATTATTATTATTTAAATAAAAATGAAATAAATAAAATTGGAAGTCTTGAGGGAAAGTATTGGTTGATTACAGCATGACAACAAGAAGACTAAAAGATACTCATATATCCAGAAATACATGCAGTGAAAATTTAATGGAACTATTATCACCTCTAACAGTAATTCTCAAAGTTCCAGGAAGAAGACCTTGTGCATAATTAAAATAATTATAAAATAGTATGGTAAACTCAGCTGGGGTGAGAAACTTAATAAGTGATTCTATTGATGAGAAGAAAAATATACTTTATGAATCATTACATTGCTTACGACTGAAAATTGAAATCATAATAGCGGTTGCTATGCTATGGTTTCATATACATAGGTTAACATTTCCTGCATGTTCAGGGAAGTACTATGACCTCTCAGAGATGCCAGTTTGGTTACTACAGATGATTCCCTTTGTGTGGCCATGACAAATCAGTCTGAAACTGGCTTAGAGTTAAATGTAACCCCTTTGACTGAGCTTTAAGGCATCATCAACAGTGGTTCATTCTATCTGCATTTTTGACTGAAAGTCTCAGATATCTTGCATGTCATGGATCACATTGTCCTTACACTCCTAAGCCGTTACTTCATTGACAAGTACTTCTCCCATGTTAACATCCATTATCTTGTGCTGATTCTTTTCAGAAATTATTATAAAATGTGTCAAAATATGAGACTCGCAAAAATAATCTCTAAATATTTATGACAAATTAGTTTGGGTTTATTACTTTGGTTTTATTCAAATAATTAATTCCTGTTCAAACTGTATTTAGAACAAAAGATAAAAAGATCTGACATTGTATTTGATCTGATTGCCTGCCTACTCTCTGGGTCTGCAATATTAAACGAGATTAAATATTTCAGTAAAAGAGCTGTTAGCACTTTCAATCCCACTCTTTAAATCTGTATGATCAACTGCTGCATGCTGATGATGATATTCACACATACTACTTATGATTCCTGAATCTGGTTTTTCATAAGAAAAAATGAGACCATCATATCTCATTTTCATACATTCTTTCTGTAGATTGCAAATAACATTTCATGGCAAATTTTGTTAACTTTCAGATGCAGTAATGATTGAAATCAGTGTCTCCATTTATATTTCTAAGAAGTATAATGATAGACTCATAGACACCAGCAGAAGATGTCTAGTCCTATATTGGAGTAGCTCCATTTCAAGGGAAGAAGGAAAATCTTTATAAATAATAAAAACTACGGCACTTCCTATGTGCCAGCACCAAAATGCAAGCTAAAAAGAATATGTCTGCTGGGCTGTTCTCTGGTTGGTCATTTGCCCTCTTCTAAGGCTGAGTTTAAGCTCCAGAACTGGTGCTGCTACATTAGACTTCGCATTCAGATGAAGTAGCATTCAGATTCCCCCTAATTTTGATCTGTAGAAATCCAAACCCACTTTTTTTATCTGGAGGGTTCTATGGAAAATTGAGGCAGCTGAGCATTTTCTACTTGGAAGTTCATTAATGTTATAGGTGTTGTCTAAATTATGTGAAACAAAACCAAATTTCAAACAGTTGCAGTAGTTATTTCATAGTATGATATGATATAGTCTACCTAAAGTAAACCTACAGTTAAAGACTAAAATAGAGATATAACTCCTTCTAAGTTCTTTACTACATCTTAGTGAAACATGGTGTCATTGATCCACTCCTTTACATCCAAATGCTTGGATAAAAGTCATTGATTGAAAGTTATATCACATTAATACCTGAGATTTGAAACCAGGTTTCATTAATGTGATAATTCTGCTGTCTTTTAGTATACATGTTGTTGAGGACCAAGTACATAATACTTTGATCTCTATTGCAGGTTCTATGCTTTACTTATAAAACTAGTAATGTCATATGATTAGCATATATTTCTGGTTTTATTTTTATTATCCGTTAATTTCAAAGGCAGCAGTGTCATTCAGAACAACCGAAGTAAAGCACAAGTTACATCAGACATTGGAAGTTTTGTTGCTGCAACGTAAAAGACTACTTTACACCTATATGACCAGGAATTAAAGTAGATTGTGTACAGGTATCTCTCATTTTATTCATCAGTTTTCCATTGGGAAGAAATTTGACACAGACCACTTTAGAGTCCTGTATTACGACAATCCGCCTATACAAAGTTAGTAAAGAGACTTCATTTTGTAAGAATTACATGTGAAATATACACATGCTTGTATATTAAGGAGGTTCCTTTTCCTGAGAAACGTCTGAAATGTCATGACTGGGTTGGATGGGGTATTAGTATTAGCACAATAATGTTAAATTACCACAAGTTCCGAGAATAATCCTGCACTGGTATGAGGTGTTTTCCCTGTAATAAAACATTCAGAGGTTGAATAGCATTGTTTTAGACCATTCACACCTTTTCTGCAGAGAGTGCCAAATTTCAGATTGTCATTTCCAGGATTTTTGCACACAGAATAGCCCTTCTTTACATTAGATCTACCTGGAATGAATCATACTATGTATACTTCTCTCCTTCTTCTTCCTCCAGTGTCCTTTATCTTCTTGACATACTCAGTTGCGATCAGCTTGGTTTTGGTGAGTTTTTTCAGAGTAGTTGGCATTACATCAATACTATTTGTTCAGAGCATGCTTCCCATTGCTTTCAGTAGTATTCTGCACCTTCTGTCTCAGCATTTCAAGCCTATTGTCCAGAAAATAAAGAATGCAGAATTAAAAAACACATTTATGATGTGATATAGATCTTTTCACTGGCATCACAATGGAAATTTGTTTCACTTAAGCAGCTTGATGATACTGTCCTTGCTCTTTCCAATGTCTGCCTCATTCAGTCACTTCAAATTTAAATTCTGCAAAACCCAAACAAATAAACAAACAATGCAGGAAATCTTAAAGGTGATTTTAACAGAAAGATCCCTGCAAAGTTCTGAGGAAGAGACATTTCTGCTGAAAAAATAATGTGCATCCTATACCACGAGGAGTATGAGCATAGGAACCAAAGTAAGGTTTCCATGTTGTCTGAACTCATCCGGGATATCTCTGTTTACAAAGGGGATAAATACGTAAGCCTCTTTATAGCTTGTAAACACAGACACCGCAACTGTGTGTACTAATATTTGCAATTGGTATTATGGACTAAAAAACTGATGTACACACACATACTTGAGGACATATTTACATTGTGCAATGATGCATGTTGCAGAGATCCCTCTTCTAGTAACAGCCAAGGTAAATTTATAATAGGAAGTCACGTCACTACTTTGATATGAAGTTGCAGCTAAGATAAATTGCCAGTCTGAGAGGCATTGAAATTGCAACACTGTGTTTGGGATCTGGGCTGATCTCACTACCCAGGGCTATACTGTGCCATATGGATATTGCAGCAGTGCATAAAGCCAGTTGACAGTTGAACTCTGTTATGTTGTACCATAGTGCCCCAAAATAAATAAAAAAAAAATCAATCTTTTGGAGAAATTGCTAAGCATTTGCAGGTTTCGAGGGATAAATAGTACAGTTAGTAATAAAAGCAGATGAAACAAAGTGCTGAGCAGTATATCTAACCCCTCATTAGATTACTATGGTGGACATTATTCTGCTGAACGACACTCAGATACATTTTTAATAATATAACCAGGCTTTGTAAGAAGTGTATACACACACACACACACACACATATATAGTATTACCACAAGTAAGCTTTTTCAGAAATCCTGTTATTGGTGGGAGTCATACAGCTCTTCCTCCACTGGATCCTTGAAAATATACCCTTAGTTTAAATCTATAGCAGTTTTCATTTACCCAAGCAGTGCACAGAAGATATTAATGAAAAGTATGTAAACAAAGACAAACATAGAGAAGGAAACAGAATATTTTAGTTCATGTATGATTCAAGACTGTGAGACAATTTCACTTACAGCTGTGGTATAAATATTAGCCATCAGTTTTGCAGAAACTTATTGCAGCATCAGGGACCCGGACTGTAAGGACTTCAAAGACAATCCTAATGTTCAGTGTACGTTATTGTTATAATCCTTTAAAGTAACATCCCTTCATTTGTTTTTCTGATTTTAGTTTAGAAAATGTTATACAAAGATTCTATTTATTTTTATAAAATACTATTAGTTTACAAAGTCACAACACTGGGAGATATTTGTGTTTAGACCACCAGTGCAGTTTCATGAGATAGTTTTTAATTACATTCATTAAATATTTTTAAGAGGGAGGGGGTCTTGCTTTTCTTAGACAAGCTTAGATAATGAGTATCTCTTCAGTCATTTGTTGAATTATTTTTAACACCTTGTTACTGTGTGTTATTTGGACCTTACTCTTAATATGGAGACATCAATTTCATCAGTTACTTTTCTGTGGTGCTTATCACTGCAGTAACTGAGAAGTTCATCAAGGGTAATATATTGCTTTTGAAAATATGTTTGGAAATACTTGGGATTTATTATCTTTGTTTTATGTATGGCTAGATGAGGCATAGAAAAGGTATGGATGCCAGTAATTTTGAGTGAACAGTCTAATACTCCTGGGATGGATTTTTCAAAGTACTGAGTTTTATTTTGGTACTGTGCATGTTTAGAGTGCAGACTTCAGGTAGAGCTGTGAAGTGTCCAGCTCAGCATCTAGAAGAAAATAAATCGTTGACTGTTAAAACTGCAGTTTAAACAAACAGGCACAATATCAAAAAAGAACTACTCTCTATATGCGGGAGCAGTTGAATTCAACATGCTGACATCTGTGTGCCACATCCACTCTGCAACAGCCAAATTCTCTAGGTAATGAGAGAGAGGACTGTGGACAACCATCATGCTCCCAACATGCTGTCATTCAGCCTTGAATCCAGGTTCACTTACCCTACAGCAGGTGCTTGATGTGCACCCAGAAAAACAGAAACCCAGCGGAGAATACAGGATCCAATCATACACTTGGAGATTGTGTAATATTGCACACGTACAAAGATGGCACATGATGACTTCAGATAGCCTGCCCTCATTCTTTACGTAAGTCTGAGTAGGTACAGGAGAAATTCTTATGAGAAATTTTTATTCATCTGGGCTCTATGCTATAAGTTATCGCAAACTGTGGGTTTTAGATATTTTCTTTAAATGTCTCATGGAGGTGACTAATTCATCTGCATGGTTTGCTAAGCTGAGTTGTCAGCGTTCTTATCATTTTGGAATGCCGAAGTATGATATAAAACAAGAATGCTGTCAAACTTGTGCGGCTAGACATGTAAGATATTGAACATTCAATACATCAGTGGATGAATTGTCCGTTGACATCTTTTATAGTTGTTATTTGGTTTTATTATGAAAATCCTTTTCTGCTTTGATGCATTGTGGCAAGTGACTGAAAGCTGATGTTGGGTGTTCATGTTTTGTACATATGAACTGTATTGACTGAAATTTCTTCCTTGATCTGAAATGGCTGCCAGAATTATGGATGCGTAGATTATGATTCTGCTCCTTTCTCTTGTCATAATATGGTAAACTTTATCAATGGCAGTTTGACTATCTGACTGTCTTCAGTAGGAGTACAAGTATGATGTTGTAAGCTGTTAGTGATTGCTACAGCCATTGTCTGACTTTGAGTACATCTGACTCTACAGGTCCTTCAAGTGTTAGGAGTATTTCTGAGTGAATGAAGGCAGAGTCTGCATTATTTGTAAAAAAGTGAACTGAGAGAATCTCACAGAATTCAAAGCTGAAGCAGATCTCGGTAAACCACTGATTAGGAAACAAAGTCTGAATTATAAACTCTTTATTGTCACACTAGAAATCAAAATAATGATATATCTAGATTCCATGGACAGTGTCAATTTCACTGGGTTTTCATAATCAAAATGGTATTCGAGTACTTAATTTCTAGAGAATAGATTTGTCTTTTCATTTTCCTCTCCAGTTTTTCAAACACTTGTTCTTCTGTATCTCATCTGTTCCTTGATACAGTGGCCACTGTGGTAAGGTGGATTATGTGGAATTCTTTTTGTCAAATTCTATCTTCCTGATACATTTGTTCTACATTATCTTATCTTAAGACATATTCTGAGTGTGGTTAGTTCTGATGCATGCTTGTGGCCTAAAGCCATTATGCAAGTACAGAAGAACTATGATTCCTTTTGTGTGACACAACAAAGAACATTTATCTCGTTTATATTGCCCCACAAATAACTTTAGGGAAACATCCCTCTCAGTTCTTCATATGTCTACTGTACTTTTTTTCCTTCTCTTGAGAATATGGAATGTGACAGAGCAACAGTATTTTGTGATAGAGTGTATTTAAGTTATTGGCTGCAATATGTTATTTATGTATGTTTCAATTTTGTGATGGAAAGAATAGTAGATCCTGCTTAGAAAAACAGAACTTGCTTCAACTAAGACCTGTTGAATAAGTTCAGGTAATTTTGTGGAGATCAAGCTCTTGACCATTGACTCAAACTCAGCTCAAAACATTCTATTCCCCTCTTAGCAGAATAGGAATTTTGTTACTGTTTCTGGAAAGTGTTTTGGGTGTACAGATAGTAAACACTGCATTAGAGCAAATATGATATATAATAATGAATGCATCAAATACAAATCTGAACTGACAATCTTAAAATCTCCATGCTGTGGAGGTTGAAGGGATTTGAAGAAACTTGTTCATTGTATAAATTATTACATGATCATGAAAAAAGCTGAAAAACATTTCTGTAAAAGGCTGACTTTTGTGGAAATTGAAAGTGAAGTAGGTTCTCTTATGAAGTATATCTCAGATTAATATTGACACAAAGGGTTGTCTTCCATTATGACTCTTATCAATGCAATAATGTTTTTGATAGAGAAAATGTTTTCATGAAATGAAGAGACATCTTTTTTTTCTGTTGTTACAAGAAGGAATTAAGAAATTAGTCTACTGTAATTCTTAGAAAGAAATACAAATACCTGACATGTGTTTCATAGCAAACAGTGATCTCTGAAGCTTTATGAAACAATAAATCCAGAAGGCTATCCATTGACATTTCGTGTTTCTGTCCAACAAGAAGAAACAGGAAAAGTAAGTTTACTTTTATGGTGTGGATCCTGCAGTTTTAGAACTCCTTTGTATGCTCATTTGTTCTCTCTGAATCATTTTTGCAAACAGGTGGGGAGTGCTTTCTTTTCTTACAGTTTTGGATAGAATTCAAGATTCAAGGAAACTCAAGTGTCTTATGCTGGTGTACCTCCAAAGTAATCCAGCATAACTCAGTTGGGCTGCACAGAAGTAAACTTGCATGTGAGTTCCACGCTCTTTCAGTTATATTCCAAACAATTTCTAGTACATTTAAAAACTCAAAGATATAAAAACATCAGAGATCATACAGATAATGTTTGTTGAACCACTCCTCCTTTATTATCCAGACTACATTCTCATACACTTTTTAGCCCATACTTTTTTCAACAGTTTTCACTTGCCTATTTACTTCTGACTTGGGGAAAATTAATTCAGGCAAACATCCCCTCTTGGCTCACAGATTCCCAGTGACAGCAAATTGACCGCATTTGTTAAATAAGTTGTTCTACTTGTCATATACTCAACATTGACAGTCTTTTCTAACACAAGGTGGGGAGGAGGAAGCATATATACATCAGGAGCTGAACCATTGCCCAGCTGACTAATAGGTCAGTTTGCTGAAAGAGTGACGTTAAACTTTGGCTAAAATACATTTGACTGCTTTGGTTTTTGTGGAGACCTTCAGCTCCCAGGAACTTAGTCTAGTCTTATCCCACACTAAGCGAAGGTGGATCAGATCAAGACAAAATACTGCCTGTAGCTGAAAAAAGTGAGAGAAGCCATTCACTGTGTTAGGAATTGTTTGGGTTATATGCAACCAGAAGTGTTTTGACCACATTGTAGATATACAGTGTGTACTCTTATAGGCTTTATGGAGTATTTCAACTTTGCTGTAACTACTGCGTATCAAAAGACTTAAATGATTTTGTGATTTGTCTTACACTTTGCATAATACTTAGAAATTACTTACTATGTATGCACGTTATGGCTTCAGGGTCCATCAAGCTAGACCCCCATTTGAACCAGCTTGTCATGGTTCATATGCATTCATTGTATTCACGCTGACTAAGCTAGCTGAAAAAACCCCAATATATTTACCTACTGCAATCATTTTCCCTGCTAGTGGTTCTAAGCTGAATTTATAAGTATTGCTGAAGGCTCATAATGCAATTTTTGTGCATTTGCTCTCATGCAATGGTATAGTAGCTTAGATTCTTAGGTAGTAGAAACAGATTTCAGTGTATCTGATCTATAAAATCTTCTGATATGAAATTAAAACTTGTGAAGTGTTCTTTTTCAGACATTCACAAAGCTTACTATATTGCTCTCAAAGCCAAAAGCAAAAGCTTTGCTCAGCTTGTCCTTAAGTCTAGAGGAACTAATAATTATCTGTGTGTTGTACAATCCATTAACTTCAGTCATCCTGGGAGATGATCCACCTTGATAAGCAATCTTCTTTGACAGTCTACTTTTTCACTAGCGAAGCTAGGGGGAAATTCCACAGGCTTGCACTAAAAGTCTTTTTAACATCTAAAGTGCAAAAGTGGGGGAGATGGTTGTGTGGTAAGTAAAAATAGATAGGCACAGTTGGCTTCTAGCTTAGATTCTTAAACATCAGAGACATTAAGCGGATAGTGGTTTATGCTGGTTCCCACATTGTTAAATAAAGGGATAGGGTAAAAACACCTGAGAAACGTGGTCAGAGCCAGAATTGTAAATGGATAAGTACATAAATGCGTCTAAGGACGCTTGTCTTTTGTAAAGAGGAATGACTGTTTTACACTGTGCAATTCCAACATATAAAATTAACCAGGACAAATCCCATTAAAATCTTAAGTACACAACAAGCCTAGTTGCTGTCTAGGACAGTGTATAACAAAGCTCAGCATTTAAAAATACAAGATAGCAGGTTAAGTGTTAAGAAAATACAGGCACCAGAGCTATGGCATTGATGATGATTGTAAATGTCCACACTCTGGGTACACAAGTTCAATCACTCTTGCCTTTGCCATTCCTTGAAAACAAGGCACTTAAAAATCAAAGCCATATCTCATAGTGTTAAAACAGTATTTATTGAAAAATTGGAAGTCTCAAACCATGCTTTTGTTTGCAGACTTTTTGAGGTTACCTATTCAAACCACGAAAAATCAGTGTGATACACAGTATTGGAGAAACAGCTCCAGATAAAGATCTCATCTGCATTGAGTTTTCTCTTCATTCTGATAATGACAAAGAATAAAACTACTCTTTGGGGAAATATTGCCACAGAATGTGCTCCAGTAGGTGTGCAGAGAATTTTATTGTGTCCTTTTCATGGGAATTATCAAGATTAAAGGAGGAGAAGTGGAAGGAATGATAGATGTTAGTAGTATCATTTAGAATGGTAATGTTGCATCTTAAGCTCTGGTCACAAACACAGAAGAGATTTTTATGGCAGCAGTTTCTTGAATGTATTGTTATACTCATTAAGCTAAGTTAAAAGCACCTTCTGCAAATACGATTGAGAGGGCCTGAGCTGAACTGAAAATGTTATGAACAGACTTCTTCCTTCACCTGTAACTACCATAATCTGCAACTACCATCTTTGAACTTACAGAGATGGTTGACCCTAGACAGGATAGCTGTAAGTCTGCTGATGATTCCTGATGCTCTACTATTACTAGCAGGAAATACGATCACTTTAAGAACCACTGGGAGTTACAGACTGAAGTCTCACTTGAGAAATTCTCTAACAGGATGAAGCTAGCAGCTTGAATACATAAAAGAGTGCAGCTCTGGAAGTGTAAGAGCTTCAAACTTGCTCAGTAGTAAACAGAGAACAACTGAATGGAAGTAATATGATGCTGTTTTGCTAACATGCTAACTGGAAATTATAGCAAATTGGATGTAATGCTTTTGGCATCTAATTCCCTCTGCAATTCCTAATTTCCTTTAGCCAACCCAAAATCAACTGCTCAAACAGTTTTTATGTTCTGGTCTTAATTTTAGATATTTTCCAGTTTATCTGGATAATTTTGATGCCATTTCTTTTTTTTTTCCAGAGTATTTGTTTTCCATCCAAGATTGGTAACACCGAGAAATGCCATTCTTCAAATCATGAATGAAACACTGAAAGAAACTGTGTCCAGAACAGATACTAATTTACATACAAAGAACTAGAGTGATTTGTAATATTAGTATAATATATGTTAACAATTTTCTGTATTATTTTAATAAATTATTAATTTGTGGCACTCCTGTGTTAGGGGTTTCCCATTCTGTTAATTGCTAGTGCAGAATCTCTGCTGTTTGAATACCTCACTGTTTTCCATTGGAGTGAAGAGCAAATTCTGATCAGGACAGTATTTTTAAACAAAATATTTAGCAAGTACATAGCCATAAAGAATGCACAGCACTGCCAAAAAGTTGTTATTGCTGGTGCTAAAACACTAAATTAACAACTTCAAGCCAAGCATTTGTGAAAACGAAGGTTAGCCTCTTCAAACCATTATGTAGGAGAAAAAAAGACAATAAAAAAGAAAACTAACTGTTGGTTAGTTTCCACCCAGGAATGTATGTTTTATACTAAGCTATGCTGTGCAGACAGGTATCTGAAAGAAAACTCTTATGTTTAATAAGAGTGAAGTACAGAACTCCTACTTCATTTTATCCTGGACCAATACCAGGCTTTCTGTTATTAGTAACCATACTGCCCATAACCACACAAGTCCCAAATCTGAAATCCTTGTTCAGTCAAAATTTCTCATATCAAGCACTACAAGGTTAAATTTGTTTGTTTCTGCAATGACAGCAAAAAAAAACCCCAAAATTGCAGTCATATCTGAAAGGGTCTCCTGGTCAATCTAATGAAGAATCATTAATTTCTGGTGAATATCATGGAGCAATGAAGAGTTGAAATATACTGAGCTGAACAGCACACTCAGCCAGCATGTATGCTAAGCATGTCTGTTTACATGTGGCTTCTAGCGAGGTAAGACAGCATCTTTTATACAATAGAAGAAACAAATGTTACTGTATTAGCTGTGGGTCCTTGGAAGCATCCCTGAACATCACCAAGAGCTTCAGTTCTGACTGACGAAACAGGGAACAACACAACTGAAAGGGAATGTTCTTGTTGATAGCTATGGCATATCAACAACAGGAAATAAAGTCCTCCAAAGTCTGTCTTCACACTACACATGTCCTAGCTTATTTCCATAATTACATCCATTTGCAGATCAGCACATTTCCGTCAGGAAATTTAATCCTAAAACAAAACACTATGGTCCAGTTAACCCCAACCGCGAAGTGTGGTCTGTAGAAAAATCTGTGGTTGAAGTAATAAAATATATTGACCTTATAGTTGCTGTAATTAACTACATCAAACATCTGTGTAATTATGCCATGACTTCTGATTGTTTGTTTGGCTGTTTGAGAGCATAATTACCTGTACTCTGTGACTTCCTGTTGACAAGAAGGGGCATTATCATTGCTTGGAAAAGCAGTACTTTAAATTTGGAAAATACTGTGCTGCTATCCCAGTGAAATTCAGTCCAAAGCAAGCCTTGTTTCAAGTCCCATTTCCCAGTTGTTTGGCAGAGATTTATTTGATGAGCCCTCATTATGTCTTGTAGCAGGGCTACAGGGAGGCAGCAAGCCTCTCTGCAAAGGGGGATAGGCAGTTTCTCTTTAGTTGCTTTTCTGTAATGGCAAGAAGTAAAGTAGCGATTCAAGGAGGAAAGATCATGTGAGAATAAAGTAATCATAGAGTCATAGAATCACCAGGTTGGAAGAGATCCATCGGATCATCGAGTCCAAAAATTCCTATCAAACACTAAACCATGTCCCTTAGGGCCTTGTCCACCCGTGCCTGAAACATCTCCAGGCAAGGTGAATCAACCACCTCCTTGGGTAGCCTATTCCAATGCCCAATGACCCTCTGTGTGAAAAACTTCCTCCTAATCTCTAGCCTTATTCTCCCCTGGTGGAGATGGAGGCCATTTCCTCTTGTCCTGTCCCCTGTCACTTGGGAGAAGAGGTCAGCTTCCTCCTCTCTACAACCTCCTTTCAGGTAGTTATAGAGAGCAATGAGGTCTCCTCTCAGCCTCCTCTTCTCCAGGCCCCAGCTCTCTCAGCCATTCCTCATAAGGCCTGTTCTCCAGCCCCTTCACCAGCTTTGTTGCTCTTCTCTGGACTCACTCCAGAGCTTCAACATCCTTCTTGTGGTAAGGAGACCAGAACTGAACACAGGATTCAAGGAGTGATGTCAGCAGTGCGGAGTACAGAGGTAGAAGAACCTCCCTGAACCTGCTGGTCACACCGGTTTTGACACAAGCGAGGATGCCATTGGCCTTCTTAGCCACCTGGGCACAATGTTGGCTCATGTTCATTCAGCTGTCAACCAACACCCCCAGGTCCTTCTCCTCCAGGCAGCTTTCTAGGCAGACTTCTTCCACTCTGTAGGTCTGCATAAGGTTGTTGTGCCCTAAGTGCAGGACCCAGCATTTGGCCGTGTTAAACCTCATGCCATTGGACACAGCCCAGCAGTCCAGCCTGTTCAGATCCCTTTGCAGAGCCTCCCTACCCTCCAGCAGATCAACACTTCCACCCAGCTTAGTGTCATCTGCAAACTTGCTAAGGGTGCACTTGATGCCTTCATCCAGGTCATTGATGAAGACATTGAACAGGGTTGGACCCAGCACTGAGCCCTGGGGAACCCCACTTGTAACTGGTCTCCAGCTGGATTTAACACCATTTACCACCACTCTCTGGGCCCGGCCATCCAACCAGTTTTCTACCCAGCAGAGTGTGCACCTGTCCAGGCCAGAGGCTGACAGTTTCCATAGCAGAATGCTGTGAGAAACTGCATCAAAGGCTTTACTGAAGTCCAGGAAGACCACATCCACAGCCTTTCCCTCGTCCAGCAGCCGAATCACTTTGTCATAGAAGGCGATCAGGTTAGTTTGGCAAGACCTGCCTTTTGTGAACCCATGTTGACTGGGCCCGATCACCTGGTTCTCTTGTATGTGCTTCATGATAGCACTCAAGATCACCTGTTCCATGACTTTCCCTGGCACTGAGGTCAGACTGACAAGCCTTCTACTTACTTGTAGAAGCCCTTCTTGTCAGCCTCCACTTCCCTTGCCATGTTCAGCTCCAGCTGTGTCTTGGCCTTTCTTAACCCATTCCTACACAACCCGGCAGTGTCCCTGTACACTTCTCAGGTTACTTATCCCTCTTTGCGCTGCCTGTGCAGTTCCTTCTTGCTGTTCAGTTTGACCAGCAGGTCTTGACTCAGTCATGCTGATCTCTTCCCTTCCCTGCCTAATTTCCTATAACTGGGGACTGAGCACTCTTGCACTTTATGGAAAGCATTCTTAAATATTTGGCAGCTCTGTTCCACTCCCTTTTCCCCAAGGTCTGTCCCCCAGGGGGTCTTACTGAGTAATTCCTTGAAGAACTGGAAGTCTGCTTTCCTGAAATTTAGTGTCCTGACTATACTCCGCACTTGCCCCATATCCCTCAGGACCTTAAATTCCAGCAAAGTGCAATCACTGCAGCCTAGGTTGCCTCCAAGCTTGATGTCACTGATGAGTTCACTTGTATTAGTGACCATCAGGTCTAGTATCGTATCCCCTTGGGTGGAGGTCTCTATTAGGTGGATTAAGAAATGGTTTGATGCACTCTAGGAGTCTTCTGGATTGTCTACAGCTTGCTTTGTTAGTTTTCTAGCATATGTCAGGGTAGATGAAGTCTCCCAGCAGGATGAGAGCTTGCAAGTGTGAAGCCTCCTGTAGCTGGAAGAAGAAGACTGGCTTGACTTGATTGCGTGGCCTGTAGTACACACCAACCACAAGTTTCCTGTTGGTTCCTTTGTTTTTATATTCTGACCCATAAGTTTTCAACCTGTTCATAGCTGCTCTTTAATGACAGCTTTTCACATTCTATCCTTTTCCTGAAATAGATGGCAATGCCTCCACTACTCCCTCCCAGTCTGTCCCTTCTGAACAACCTGTAGCCATCTATAGCCACACTCCAGTCATGGGATTTGTCTTGCCAAGTTTTAGGGATGGCAACTAGATTGTAGCTTTCTAGTAGCACGGTAGGTTCTAGTTCCTCCTGTTTATTGCACAAGCTTTGTGTGTTTGTATACAGGTAATTCAGCTGGGCTGTTGGACGCATTGCCTTCTTGGTGGAAGACCCATTATTTCCTATTAGACATTTTTGGGAAGTTTCCTTCATGGCATCTAGTACCTCAGGAGCCTCCCGAGGACTTCTCCAAAGGACTTCATCTGTACCACAGCATCCCCAGCATACCCCTGGACAGCAGGTGGATGGCCCATACTAGCACCCCTTCCCTGCAACCATTGTGTGTACTGCAGCCCTGTGGTCTTGTAATACTGTTCTAGTACAAATGGTTTAAAAAAAAAAACCCTGAAAAACAGACATTAGTTTAAATAAACTTTTACATCAAATATTGCAGGAAGCCATTGTTTGGAAGCACCTGGCTGAAAAATTTCTACTCTGTTATGTGGGGGCAAATTAGGTACTGTTAACCACTCCTCTTCCACTTACTTAAATTAGGTTTTTTGATTTAATTCTGAGTCTGGTCCATGATGTACTGTAAGAGAGAAGCACACAGCCACTAGAACTAACCTTTAAAATAGATGCTAAACTAGGAATCTCTGCCCTTCGCTGTGGCAGTTCAGATATACCATTGAGCATTTATACTGAAACCATAATTTCTGTCTTCTGAAAGCCTGAGAAAAAGTTTGAGAATCTGAATCACACTCTTTTTTCTTACCTCCTGTTACAGACTAGACTTTGCATATTCCATGCTTGTGGCAGGTAAAGATCTGCTATTTTATAATATATGGCTCAGACCATGTGTTTAGTCATAATGAAGTGCTGAGAATTGAGAGAAAATGGCACAGTATGGTAAGATTTAACTGAAAGAAGAGGAGAAAGAGTTAGGTGACCTAGGGCCAGTTTTGAGTAAGTTGCTATGGAAGGTGGTATGAAGTCACAAAAATAAAAAGAGAAAGTGCACTGCCATCCTTTTATTTTTTTTTACATATATATACACACACACACACACACACACATATCTTGGTCTCAGGCCAAACCTCTGCTCTGCTAGATGTGCAGTTATAGGGCAAAATATTTCCCTCTGCCACAAAGTTCTTGCAACCAAAGAATAAAACAACATACAGCAAAACAGGCTGCAAATGGCATGCAAGTAATACTCTATAGGGAAATGGTCTTAGTTAAAAACAAGTGCAAAGGCTAGGAAGTGTGGGAAAAGGGTATACTGCAACTGTTCCATATGCACAGAGGATAACTCTTTGAGTAAATATTAGCAAAGAATTACTGCAGATATTTATCCAGGTCCAATGAAAGTGAATGCGTGTGTATGAAATCGGCTGATCTGTTTAGCCACTAGACACCTGTTCTTTTGGAGGCATTCCTACAATTGGAAGGAGCCAGTGTGAGACCAAAACGCCAAAACACCCTGCCACATCCCATTCTGCCTGGCTCACAGCATTGCGTAAGATGCTTATAAAAGGAGAACCTCATGAATCTGCATGCAAAATGAGAATACCCTGCAGGAAAAATGTCTGCCCCCTCTGAATATTTACTTTCAAGATGTTACAGTTAAGGCTGGAACTAGGTCAAGGGGGAAAACAAGATGCATTTTAAATGTCTTTACCCTCCAGTTATTTGTGTTCAGTCAGTCACCCACAGCTAATGTATCTCCTTTTTTTTCCCCTCTCTGTTATGACAGACGTGAGCTGGGCATAATCCGTTGGGTCTCTTCCAGCCTGGTTATTCTATGATTCTATAATTCTATGATTCTGTGGACAAAGAGATACCATTTGTCCAAGAGGACCTCCTTCAAGACATAGTTACTGTATCATGATGCTGACGGAAATAGCCACTGTTTATTGCTACTTCAACAGCCATATCAACAGAGAGCAATGTTCAGAATGGAGAATGGTCTTGATAATGACTTTCTGGGGTTTTTTTGGGTTTTTTTTTGCAACAATTCTCTTAAAAGCAAATTTGACAGTGTCACAGAAGTCATCAGTTCCCAACAAGTTTTTTATGCCAGAAAGAAAGATGATATTTGGTGCAGAGAATGAGTTCATTAGAAATATTTTAGGTCTTCTCAGTGCAGGTTGGAAGGTGACTTCAGGCTTCCAGGCATTTCCAGTGCAGTGAGTTTGTGGAGGTTAGAGGAGCAGGAAAAGCCTTGGATTGTCTGAAGGACAGCCATGAGGTGAGGAAAGAAGCAGAGAATGGGTTGGAAAGAGTAAGAACAAAAAGAGTGGCAGCAATTAAAAGGACTAGAAACTAGCTGCTTTTATAATGGGGTAAGAAAGGTGATGTGATTTAAGCAAGATAACAGAAAATATGCTGGGTTTTTCAAAGTGCAGTGGGATTTACTGATATGGCTTTAAACGTTTACTTAGGATGGCAAGCAAAATTACTCCAAAGCTACAATGAAAAAGAACCTTCCATGTAAGGTTGTTTGAAGACATGTTAGCATGTGTTTTAGTAGTGTGACGCTTTTGATTTGTAGCAAACGGGTGAAAATCTTTGAGAAGCTCTGAATAATTGCTGAGAAGCTCTTGGATCTTGCTGGGTGGCAATCTAAAACAGCAACTGATTTCTGTTCAGGTGAAAAAGACTGCAGTCTGTGATTTTTTTGTTATTATAATTTTAAACATCTGCAGATTAGAACCCCATAATGCTCACACAGAGTGAAATTTAGTTCCTTCCTAGTCCAACTCACACTCTGAATAGACATGAATACTGGGAAAGAGCAGTGAAATAGCTGATTTATTTCCCTGAGGTCTGTGTTGGAATTCAGAAGGAACTCCAGATCTCCTAGTGTTGTTACAGCCAGTAGTTTGCATAATTTTCCAGATTTCCTCTCCTTATTAATAACCTGTTCTATCCTTTCCACACAAGAAAGGAGGTACAGTTCTAGTGTTAAGGAGGATTTATAATCTATTTCTAAAGTTTGGTGGATTACTAATATTTAAGCAGATCTTACTCCAAATTATTCTTGCCCTTCACAATTACGTCTTTAAATATTTTGAAGTCACAGATCTTCGGCTAGCAATTAACTACATTTCTTACCAGTTTGAGACTAGTGTTCAGCTAATTGCTCCTTGGCATAAGCCTTGCCTATTAAATTTGTGTTCTTTCCTGGAGCCCAGTTACACAGCATATTTCTTATTAAAAAACAAAAGGAAGATTGGATATTTCAGGACAGGGCACACAAGAGAGTATTTAGAGCTCTCAATACACAATATATATTACAAATATAGTAGTCAAAAATTGTTATATATATTTTTCTCCTCTTCCCTTAGCTTTCTTCACATTCCCTAGATCAAATCTCGAGATATCTCTAAAAGTGAGTTCTCATTTCCCTCCCAAGTCCAGAATTCTTGCGACCATAACTTCTCCCTTTAACAGTCTCAGCACAGCTAACTTTGGTTCAGCATAGGCATTCAGCTCTTTCACATGCAATGACCTTGTTAATGGGTCAATACTTCCTGATGTTAGAGAGTAATTACAAGAATTACTTGTAAAGAAATCTCTCATCTCCACTCATATGCAGATACTATCAGAGGTCACCAATCAGCTGCTCAGTTCTGCTCAGTGGCTTCCAGAAACAACATCATATCAGTTCTAGGATTAAGTAAGAATCCTGTCAACACAGATCTTTATCTTCCTATTAGTCCTGTGTATATGTAGATGGATGGTGGATTATGGAGATCTCTGAGAGGAAGCCAAGCTTCTGCAGGTACTCCGTCCCCTTGGAATTACCACAAATCACCCTCCTCAGTGCTGTATGGAACAAAAAGATGCATAGACCTTAACAGATGTAACAATCATGTCTGAAGTCCCTGGGATTTCTGGGTGCACTTATCAAATTAGAGTCTTTAGCCAGTAGCTCCTCCCAAAATTCATATCCAAAGCTCAAAACTGTTGGATGAAAGTTTTACTTTTCCAGTGATGCAGATATGTGCTTTATTTCTGTACTTGCTGTGCAGAGGACCAGAAGCAACACTTTGGACTACTTGTTAGCACAGAACACAGGTTGTGGAGCTAACCCATAACAGGTCCCCATCTGGGCCTCTTGTTTGGCTTTTGTGTGTGTGTGTCCAGGGAGGAGAGATAGCTGCACTGCTAGTAGGAGGAAGGGAGAAAGCATAAAAAACTTGAAGCACATATGCCTTACACTGAACAACTGTTTTTGCGGATGTGCTAAAATATCTCTGGAAAGATAGAAGTTAGAAGATATGCTGCCTGCCAGCTGTGGCTGATTCACTTGATTTTCGGGAATAAGCTGATTGTTTGACAAGTAGTATTGCAGCCAAAACCTGAAGGCATAGCCACATGGACTCTTCATAGTTAGTTATAATGGGATGCAGCATAGAGAAAAAAAGGTGTTAAGTTTTATTAAGAACAAAGGTAAACCATTTTTAATATCTAATAAAACAAAAGCAAACTAATTTATTCTTTGACAAACTAATGTGTCAAAGTACAGGTAGTATTCCATAGAAGGCCAATAAAAACATTAACAATATGTGGAAAAGTAGAGAGATAAGTATCTTCCTTTAAAGGGAAAACAAAAAAGACATAAAGAAAGCACAGTGCATTTCTTTTAAATACATTAAGTACTAGAATAAAGGGTTGTGTGATGCGTGTATATCAGAAGAAAGCAAGCCAGAAGCTCATAAAAAGAAAATGAGACTTACAAGAAAGGTGGAACAAAATTGGCATTAGCAGAGGAGTTATCAAGCAGAAAGTTACCCAAGTTAAAATACATGGGGGGGGAGGGGGGAGAAAGAAATACATCATTTTTAAAGACAAAAATGTGGGCAAAGGAAAGAAAAAGGATAAAGCAAGGAGAAATGAAGTTTAATTTGAAATAAATTTCTTTGAGAACAAATGACTAGCCTCAAAGAGAAGGACTGGGGGGTGCTGTTAGATGAGAAGCTCAACAGGAAACAGCAAGGTGCACTTGCAGACCAGAAAGCAAACTGTAACCTGGGCTGCATCAAAATATTTGTGACCAACAAATCAAGGGAGGCAATTCTCCTGCTCTACTCTGCTCTTGTAAGACCTCACCTAGAGTACTGTTCCGGAGTCCTCAGCATAGGAAGGCCATGGATCTGTAAAAGCAGTTCCAGGAAAGGGCCATGAATTTGATCAGAGGGCTGGAACACCTTCCACGTGAGGATAGGTTGAGAGAGCTGGCCTTGTTCAGCCCAGAGAAGAGAAGGCTCCCGGGAGATCTCGTAGCAGCCTTCAAGTACTTAAAGGGGCACTACAGGAAAGCTGAGGAGGGGCTCTTTGTGAGGTTGTTTAGTGACAGGATGAGGGGTAATGGTTTTAGTCTGAAAAGGAAGAGATTCAGATTAGATATTAGGAGGAAATGTTTTCTCCTGAGGGTGGTGAGGCACTGGAAAAGGTTGTCCAGAGAAGTTGTGGATGCCCCATCACTGGAGATATTCAAAGCCAGGGTGGATGCTTTGAGCAACCTGACCTAGTGGAAGGTGTCCCTGCGTATGGCAGGGGGAGTTGAAATTAGGTGATCTTTTTCATGTTAACAGGAAGCATAGAAAAACTAAAAGCAAATATATAAAAATAGCATACAGGAGTAAAGATGATTTTTATAATTGTGGTTATTTTTGATTTACAAGCTTGCAAAATTCCCCCATTCCTTCATCCCTTTCACCTGATTATTTTTGAAGTACATACTTTTTCTTTTTTTTTCCATATTTAATGCTATCATAATGTAGTGCAAGTGCTCTTCCAAATGCCTGCTGCTGGTAGTTCTAACTGTAGTCCTGTGTATCCTTAGTAATAGAGTTTATCACCCTCTTGGAACTTACATGTTTCAGTCTACTGCTCTTTTCATTACGGCAGGTGTTGCTCAAGGAAACATTTAGACTGAGAGCATCTCTGAAAGTCCCTTTTATAGATTTCAAAGAATGAATATCCAGAGCAAAGTCCAGATAGAGTTCCCTCCCCATCAGTGGAATATACCATTCTTATACCAAGATATGAATCCACTTATTTTCTTTGAAGTCAGGAAACCTCATAATTTACTGTCTGAAAATGGAGGTGAACACTGAACCAGGAACCTCAAAGGAACCTAAACTCTCCCATGGACTGCAATATTCTCATTTAATGACTCAACGCAGTCTTGGCTTCCATGACAGCATAATAAGGTAGGTGCTACAAGTTGTTTTCCAAGCTGGATTAAAAAAAATGTGTAATCCTTTGTTTACCTCTGAGACACTGTTTCCTTAAAGCTATGCTTACTTTACAGTAGGAAACACTGCTTCACACAGTGGGTAGAAAGCATGATGGAAACCCATCTTTCCACCAGAAATGTAGCAAAGTTGTGTAAAGGGTGTTGAATTAACAACTTCCTGACCTTTCCAGTGTTTACAAAGAAGAGAATGGGAAAAAAGTAATTTCTCTTTTTTCTGTGTTTTGTGTTTTTTTTTTAATTAATGATTCACATTTACTCAAAAAGCCATTTTTATCTATAAAATTGATTCTGATGAGAAAACTTTAAACTTCATTATTGTGTACTTATACACTATTGTATACCTAGAAAATATACATAGCTATACATTATTGTATACCTAGAAAAGTAAAAGTATTAAGTTTTCTTTCCTGCTTTGTTATTTATCTTATGTCTTTCAGTCTTGTCTGTATCCCAGAAATAATGTAGCTGTGAAAAGTCTGTGGTAAATCATTGGGGTGCAAATGGAGCAGAATTTAACATGCAAATTATCATAGAGATATATACATGCAGGTAATCCACTTATTTACAGACTTGAACAAATATTGATAGGAGAAACACCAGACCTGTGAGTAATGACCCACCACACTGATGACAGATCATGGCACTAACTAGACCTTGTGCATGAAAGTACTGGATGTACAGGGCTTAGCTCTATTTTCCCAGCAGTATAGGGTGTTTTATTCTTTTGCATTAATATTGATCAGGTCAAAGAAGAAACACTGATGACCCTTGATTGGGTGTCAGAAGCTACTTCTGAGTGCAACTTTAATGGTGTTTGCTCAGAATGGTAGCTCCACGTGTAGCTATAATATGTGTTCTGCTCAGGGTACCTCTCTTCAGTGTTAATAGAGAAGGACCAATAAACAAAGTGCTGAATTTAAGAGTGTGCATTTCACACTCCTGAGTTTTTCACCTCCTCTGTGTAATTCCTGATTTCATTTTGGATAGGATGCTATCAGATAAGCATAAGAGGTTTTGTTAAACCAACGTAAACCAGTAAACCAGAATTTATGTGAAATCCCTTCTCTAAACTGCTTATTGAAAAATAACCTGTCCAGTTTTATATACATGCTAGAGATTTTCATATGTTGCCTGTAGAAGAAACAGCCAACATTTTGGAATTACCATCACCACATTTTTGCTATATAGAGGAGTTTTAAAATATGATAGTAATGTTTTTTCTAATTGCAACACTCTGAAGGTATTTTTAAGGTAAATTTTGGGGGGAAGGATGGAGAAAAACCAGACACAAGGATGAAAATTCTTAGATTGGATAGTTGTCTCCTCAGTAGGGAGACGTGTGGATACTTGCAGGTTCCTCAATTGCTTTCACTGTCCTGCTGCTTTCACTTTGACTTCTTACTCTGGAAATCCAACTCCCCAAAAGGAGTCTGAGATGGACCTATATCATCATAACTCAACAGAGGAAAACAAAGAGATATTGTTGTCTTATTTTTATAAATGGAAGTGTTCTCCCACATTTTCAGTATGTACTACTTCTTCTGTGTTTCCTGCATGCCTACTTGATGAGGAACCACAGTGTATCTGGCTCTTCAAAGATTTTGTAGATATGATGCAAATGTGTAGAGATACAGTCAGCATATGAAACCTCAAAGCATGTTCCTTTCTGAGTCTCTCGCTGAATACCTTTGAATTGCTAGATTTCTATCAGTACAGGGCTGCTATTGGAAGAAATGGTCAGGAACATCATGCCAGGAGAATTTTGCTGAAAATATCTTTCTAGGAACCAGCACACTCCAAAAAAGAAAAAAAAAAACCAGCTCTGCCCCTCTACCCTTCTTCACCCCCAGCCAAAAGAAGCAAATCTTCCTCTGCTTGCTTGGAAAGCTCACTGGTTTTGCCTGTAAAGAAACTTAAGGTTAAAAGCAGCAGACAAAGACATGACAGGTTGATTCCTTCCTCCATAAAGTTTCAAATTTTTTTTTTATCCAAATTAGGGGTGAACATTTCCTCCAAGCATATTATAAATCTTTTATTTTCTTTTATTTTTTTAAAACTGGGAAGATATGCTTGATTTTCTGTAATAATTACATCTGTAATAATGTTCTGTAGCTAGGAAAGTTAAGCTTTCATGTTTCTTCTGTAATGACACTGAATCGAGTTTTCTACCTGTTTGGGTAGATATATCATTGTCTCAGGACTGCTGAAGGAAGTCTGTGAAGGAAAGTCTTCTCTTATCACTTGACATTCTGACTTGCTAATCTGATTTCAAAGAAAAATTGTTTATAGGAGTTCCTGGTTCAGATCCTCTTCCTTGCTGAAGCTGATGTCAAAGCACGTGCAGCAGTAACTGGATGAGCAAGTCAAGCTTGCTGAGTTGAGATCCAGATATGCTAACAATTTACTGATTTAGCAGCTCTTAGGTGCCAGTTAATAACCAGAGAAATAGCAACAAACTCGAAGTTACTGAGTCAGACAATGACTTTTCTTGTACTGGTGCCAAAACCCTAGTCTGGGTGATATTCCAACTCAACAAATCTTCGTGTTTATGTTTACCTGATGTCTCTGGCTATATGATTAAAAAAGCAGCCTACATTTTCTCCCCTCCAACCCCACCACGCTTTAATTCAAATTAATACTTACCCACATTGTCTATCTCTTGCAGCATAGTCTGTCCAAGCAAGTGACATCATGAAATAGGAATGCAACCCTGTCTACTTGCATGCCCATTTAGCCTCTTCTTGGTAGGAAAGTGGGAGTATTAGCAATAATAGTCTACACTCAGACACATCAGAGAAAATATCTCCTTGGGGAACACATGTGTGGGAAGACAAGCTGCATGGCACCCTTCATAGAATCAAATGGTGATAAACCTACCCCACTCTGGACCAAATTTTCCACAATAAATTTTGGGCCCTAAATCATGGAGTTTTAAAATGAGGGGGTTTTAATTCTGTATTCCTGACAACATAAAAAAATGTATTATCTGTGATTGGAAAAAGAAGACAAAAATCTTCATGAGTTTTCTTTTTTTTTTAAACCAGCCATATTAAATCATCTCCCTAAAGTATTGTCTTAAGTTGTTCAAGAGAGAGAAACATTGAGAAACTCAGTAAGAGGACTCCTGTTTACTATTATTTACTCCGAAGTAGCAAAGACTTCTCCTTGGTGACGTCTGTAGGAATTCCATGCAAACAATCAGTAAGAATCCTTGCATTGATGCCTTTTGGCACAACCAGCAGAAAGTCTCCATCATTTAGGGTTAAGAAGGAGGTAGAACTCTTTTGTGAGACTACAGCCTTCAGTTTTTCATGGCTAGAGTCAGCACTCAGAGCCAATGGGGTTAGCTGGTTTACAACCATGGCCAGTGGCAAGCCGTATTCCTTTATGGTAATGCTGACTATGCATCAGTTTGCCAAAAAAAAAAAAAAAAAAAAAAAAGCTGTCCCCAGAGGTGGGTGATGTGTCCTGTTGGCATGGTCTGCATTGACAATTGTTCTCATTTGGGTCCATTCTTTGGAAGACCCAGAAGTAACTGTGCAGGAAGTAAGTGATGCCCACACCACCTAATGAGGTACACAGCCTGGTTAAAGGCAATACATAGTAGTGCGGGAATCAATTCTCCTTATGTGAATGACCATGTGGCACCAAATGAGGGATGCCAAAACTGGTGGGCAAGCTGGAGATATGCCATAGCTGGGATCTGATCTCCACATCTGCCAGTAGTGCAGTGACTTATGAATGACAACTCAACATATTAATCTCTTAGGTAGAAGCCTCACAGAGAAAAAGAAGAGTCTGTTCTTGTCTTGAAACATAGTTAGTTCTAGTTTTCTACCAAAATATTAAAAAATCAGTTATTTTAATGCCGTTATAAAGAGCTTTGAAGCCCTTTTCCACTGATTAAAATTCATTATATACAGGGCTATTTCCTTATTGATTTTTCCATTTGCCACTTATCAGAATTTTCAAAAGGAAAGTGAAACTCCTTCTGTGCCACAGCACTATGCCAACAATGAGCAGAAAAGTAACAGGATATAAACCCAAAAGTACAAGAGAAAACATGAAAATGCAGGAACCTCTACCTTCTTCTTCTTATATTTTTCCTAAAGAGAAGAGGGGCTTGGAAATGCAAAAGGGAGGGGAAAGGCAAAAGAGGAAACAAAAATCTGATCATTTGGAACATTCAAAAGGCTATTTTGTAAGTGTGCTTGAAATAATTAAAGTATGTTGGACGTGTAAAACTATTTTATATGTCTAATCTGTTATAAGCTTGTATGTGCATGTGTATGTGCATGTTTAAAACTCTAGAGATTAATATATACACAACTGAAGTATTTGGTTTTAGAAAATCAAAAAGCTAATATGAGATGCCAAATTTTAGTTGTGTGATTATTACAGAGGGCAGTGAAATTGGTTTGTAGACATAAACACCATACTATGCCTTCACAGCTAAAGACTTCATCCAAACAATGTCTGACTGCCAAGGCGAGTTTCCTCTGGAGCAGACTAGCCACATTCTTGTTGGAAAGCTCTTGACCTGGATTTCCTCTGGGTACTATGTAGAGCTTCTATGACACTAAAATAAAATTATTCTGGTTTCGATTTGGGCCTTTTTGAATCTAAAGTACATAAATCAATGAGAGAAGAGAGGGGTGTCTTAAAGCATGATGCCAAATGCTTGAGTTGTTAACCTTGAACATGGGACTAGAACATTTGATTATTTAAGACTTGGTTGGATAATGCTAAAGGTCTACATAAGTTAGAGGGAGCTAACATGGGCTTTTCCATTCTGCCTCTGAAGGGAAGTTACCAAATGGAGATATCCCTCAAATCCAGGTTTCGCCCTTGGCTGATAAGAGCCTAGGAGTCCTTTCGCCCAGTTTCTGATAAGAGCCTAGGAGTCAGTTGGCATACATGCAACATGGGTGAGCAATAGAAACCAAGACATAGGCGTGATTGTGAGGGTGTAGAAACTAAGTCAGATTTCTTGTAAAGGAGATACTAGTGTCTTACTTCCCAGGTTCATGGCAGCAGGGATGTGGAATAATTTGTCTTGCCAACATATATTTTCAACATTAATGATTTTCAGTTCTGTGTTGATTTTTTTTTTTTTTGGCAGACTACCCCCCTGTCAACTTTTGTTGGGTACAGAGCCCTATTAGTCTCTAGGCTGAACTGTATTTAAGGGCTTTTCAAACTCATGGGTGGATTTTGTCCAGGTGACAAACACACTGAACCATTAGGCATGGTCTTGTTTACTGCAGTATCTCTCTGCCTGGAAATGCCCATTTCTATTTTAGTTGAAATATAAGCAAAAATTTGAACCAACATGAAAATGTTATCCCACAAAGTCTTAAAACAGCTACTTGCTCTGAATTACTGTTAGGAAAGAAACATGCTACTTCACTCAAAAAAGTTTGGATAGTTTTTGTTATAAAGTGCATGAGATATGAGGATTCAAATGCATTAGCTGAATGCCTTGGTTTTGTTTATAATGTTTATAAAATAATTCTCTCTTAATTTACAGCTTAAACCCAAAAATTCTAAGTTACTAGTTTTCATGCAGGAGAACAGCAATGAAGAGTTAGGTACCTAAGAGTTGTAGAAAGTCAAAGACTTTCCAAAAGTCATGCAAGAATTCGTGTATGAAGCTAGATGTCATCACAGCCAAACCTCCAAGGTAGTGCTGACTGGTGTCCATTCAGAAGTTAAAAGTTTACTAAGCTGTGAAACACATAATTTATAATGTTCATTTCTCTTTACCAAATATGAAAGAGTTGGTTGCTAATTTAACCACACAAAACTTTGTGTTCAGAGAATGCATTCAGTTTAGCTAAATCAAAATCTCAGCTATATGGCAACAGAAAATCAGTGAAATTGCAGGTATTTATGAGAAATTATACCCTGGGTTCAAAATATTGCACAACATTGCCAAGGAAACAATATCAAATCATGATCAGAAGAATTACTCTGAACAGTAGATGTAGCTGAAGGTTGAAGAGGTTCATAACACTCATCAGTTGCCTTTAAGTAAACAGCATCTGCAATACCTACAATATTTTTAGCCTCTATAATACATAGCATCGCCTTTGTGCTAGATATCCTATTGACTCTGTGATTCATATTTTCTGACCTCACTTATGAGATAACACCCTAATTCGATAAAAGGCTATATCAATTAAGAAAAGTCTTGCTGTCTGATAACCTGATTAAGAGCTGAGTACTCAGGGTGTTGTTGTCAGACCTTTCATTTCTAATCACTTCTGGCTTCTTGTTGAGCAGCTTTATGGAATTATCCAGCCTTTGGCAAACTTGCGTATGATGCTTATTACACCTAAAGATAAATTATTCTTTATTTGTTCAACTTGCTGCAAGGTGGGGCCCATCTGCTTGTAGAGATCAATTTTCTAAAGCCTCAGTATCAAAAGGCTCATTTTTCATTTGAGTGTCCTTAAGGTTCTCGTATTTTTGCCATCTTTAGAAGTCAAAAAGGGGAAAAAAAAGTAATGCAGAAATTTGAGTTTTAAGATCACATGTGTACATGTTGGTTTATAAATTCTCTGACCAGAAATGTCAATGATTTATAAAAAAATTGAGAAAAACTCCTAAATTCAGAACTGGAAGTAAGATTTTCCTTGTTTACATAATCCAGTAACTGTATGTCATAGAATATATTTGTTATTCCCACAATGTGGCCAAACCCTTCCCTTTGTGAAACTGTTGTTACACATCACTATCACAAAGTAATGGAAAATTTTATATGTATTGTGAGACATACTGTTAGGGCTTATGTTCCCTTTTACAAGGGTGGAAACATGTAGGGAGAAAATACCATGTAGCTTACTTCATAGTTTGGTTCCCCTTTTGTTGCTGCACTTCGGATGTCTAATCTTAGGATCAGTGTTTTACTAACACAACCCTTAACAAAGCACCTGTGTAGGGAGGAGTTATGCCCCTTTTTAATGTTTCAGTTTGAACAACAAAAACTTCTGACAGCACCGATTTAGATAGCAGTGAGATTTTGCTCCTTGGTAACCACCAGTGTTTTGTAGTGGCAGCAGGAGTTCCAGGCAGCTCTGGAAGCCATTGGTGGAGCACCGGGGCCTGGGATAAGCCTGCCTCCACCTCATCTAATAGCTTGCAGGCAAACCAGAAAGCACCATTTTACCTTTCACAACTATTTCAGAAGCTACTAGCCAGCATCCCCTCTTTTAGACAAAGACCGTTGGATCAACATTCAGTCCTCCCAGGACCAATTTCAGTCCAAGTCCTGTGTCCATTCTTAGGTTAAACGTGGATTAGGTTGTGTCCTTGGTGTAAATCAGAGCCTTCTTTTTCATTTTTGGTCCCTTTCATATTCACTTAAATGTCATGCTACCCAAGCAATGCTTGGGTGGAATAGGCATCTGCAGACAACTGACAAAAGAATCACTGTTTCTTGCACAAAACCTCCCTTAGCTGACTCAACTGCTCAGAAAAGTGGTTGTTAATAGACAAGTAGCAGTTATAATGATATACACAATAATATATACAACTAAACAATAATCTTTAAACATTCTGTGTTCATTTATCAATCACGCCTCGGTAAAATGTTTGAACAGCACATATTTTTATAAAAAATCTTCATGATCATTTATCTGAGAGCCTGAAGAGAGAAAAGCTGATAGCACCAGCAGGCCATGAAGGAAGAAAGTGTGTAGAAAAGCGCTTGCGGTATTAGGAGAGCATGATGTCAGATACAAACTACAATTTATTAGATTGTATAAAAAATTATGTGGCCAGCAGTTGTAAGAAAGTGATCATGTCCCTGTACTTGGCACTGGTACAGGCTGCACCTTAAATATGGTGTTCACTTTTTGGCCCTTCACTACAAGAAAGATATTGCAGTGCTGGAGCACATCCAGAGAAAGGCAACAAAGATGTTGAAGGAACTGGAGCACAAGTCTTGTGAGGAGTAGCAGCTGAGGGAATTGAGATTGTTTAGCCTGGAGAAGAAGAGGCTGAGGGAGGACCTTATTGCTCTCTACAGCTACTAGAAAGGAGGTTGTTGTAAGGTGTTGGTCTCTTCTCCCAAGTAATAGGTGATAGGAGAAGAGGAAATGGCTTCAACTTGCACCAGGAGAGTTTTAGGCTGAATATTAGGAAAAATTTCTTCACTGAAAGAGTGGTGAAGCATTGGAACAGGATGACCAGGGAAGCAGTGGAATCACCATCCCTGCAGGTGTTAAAAAACGTAGACATGGTACTTGGGGAACATGGTTTAGTAGGCACAGGGGTGTTGGGCTGACAGTTGGACTCAATGATCTTTCAAGTCTTTTGCATCCTTAATGATTCAATTATTCACTGTTTCTATGATCTAAATAGATCAGAAAGGTGTGGGATCAAACCAGCCACTTGCTATAGCTGGTGGAAGTACAGACCAAGGGAACATCTGTGGGTTCTCCAGAAACATAATGGAGACCTACACCCGGAATATGGATGTTATGGTCCAACAAACATTCTGCTGAAAACACAGGTACATAAAAAGTGTGAATAACTGATCAATAGCAGAAAACACTTACAGAATATTGTGAGAAAATGGCATATGTAAGATGTATTATTCCTCTCTGATATCTCAGGTCTACATTACAATAAGCAGTTCAGAAACTTCCTGCAAAATGAAAAACAGCAGGAAAAGAAACCATCAGATATTTGTACATGAGGCTAAGGCACGTTATGGACCTTCTCAAGACTAACCAATCCTAGCTCTCTCACACAACAGATACTTCAGTCCCATAATCATTTCTGTGACTGTTTGCTGGACTTGCTCCAGTAGCTCCATATCTCTCTTGTACCAAGGAGCCCAGGACTGCACACAACACTGGATTTGCCTCATCAGTGCTGAGTAAGGGGGAAGGATCCCTGCTCCCACTCAGCCAGCTGGCAACACTCTGCCTGGTGCAGCCCAGGAGGCTGAAAAGACATAAAATGTACTGGGACTATTTGAATAGGTGGGGCAATGTGCTGTAGAAGCACTTGGAGACAGTGGGCAAATGCAGTTGAAGGCTAATGTGATAGCTTGCATTGCCTCTTCTGGTTGGGAGTACCACCCGCTACTGGGCAGTAACACAAGAGAAACTGATTCAAACTCAGGACTTAAATATAAGACCTGAGGCACGAGTACTATAATTACGGGCTCAGCCCAGACTTGTTCCAGGATGCAAGGACGTATGGCAAGGTCACAGTCTGGCGACGTTTTGACCAGGTTTTTTAAAATTATATTAATCTTATCTCAACATGCTATATTGTATCTAATATATGCATGTAAATACATACATATATATGCACTATCAAAGGCATAGAGGAATATACTGGCAATTCTGTAAAAAAGGCTTCCCCAATTTAGCATGTTCAAACTGGTATATTTATTGGTTTAGTGATGACAAATCCTTCAGATACACCACACCACAGGTCTAGATGGATCCCAGACTTCTTCAAAGTGCATTGAAAAGCAGTCAGTAGCTACTAGTAGTAGATGTACTGTGTGATTTACCCTGGGTAAAATGACCAGAGGGAGAAATGCACATTAAGTTAGATGAGCCATCTGTGGCATACCTTTCACTTGTTATCAGCTGCGGATGATAAACTGATCCCAGAGACGACATTGCAGTGTAAACTGAACTAGAAATATTGTCAACTTAAAGAGTTTCTGTTTTACAAGAAGTAAACATCAGGGAATAGTTAACATAGGACCGTGTTATCTAACAAATGAGAGCCTATGTACATTTATAGTGAAAGCAGCAAATGGAAATTGTAGAGAACTAGGTCTATATTTGTTGGCACTGGAATTAAGCAGTGAGGAAATGCTTAACCAAACCTAGAGGGTGGGAGTCCAGGAATAGTGGCAATCTTTACAAATTATACCCAACCCATTATTCTCCCTTCTTGTAATTTCTTGTAATTGCTGCAACAGTTTTGTTTCTCCTGCAAATGCATTCACCCTGTTTTGGACACCTATGGAGTAATATGCCAGCTATGCAAATGTTTGACCCTGTGAATAGTTAAAAATCGACTGCATTTTCTGGCCTTGCTGAACACAATCCAACCTGTGCTTGCAGAAACAGCACTTTCCAGAAGCAGCAGTGAGTATGCAAAGGCACATATTCTGCTTTACTAAGGGCAGTTGCCAAAGTCTTGTGAATGTGTCCAAATAAGACAAATGTTCCTAGGCAGTCAAATCACTATAACCTTTACCTTCAGGAGTTACTATAAAAGATTCTTTGTCTACATAATGACCTGTTATTTACATAGTATGTGTTATACAATACTAATGTGTTCCCTGGTGTAAACATCTATCTGTTCCCCAGAACATCTTCTGGATCTTTGGCCAATTTCAATCTAATTTAGCAGATGGCTAGATGTCTCAAGTTTTGATAAGTTTCTGTAAGGCTAAGGGTATTAGTTAGACAAATAAAAGAAAAAATATTTATTAGGATATCCCTGCTAAAGACTTTCCACTGCAGGAAAAGCTTCAGTATTAATTCACTGACCTAACACATATATATAGAGTGGCTCTTGACAGCTGAATAGAGACATCTACCATGTCCCTTCTCAGCTTTTTTGTTTTTTAAGCCATGTGTTGAAAGACACATTTTTCAGGAATACCATAGCAGATTCTCTGCACAGCAAGCAAGCAATTATTTGCACAAAATCACACGGATGGGCTTCAAAGTGAAATACTGTGAAGCAAAATCCAGTGCGTTACTGTGGTATGAAGCAAAATGATGGATCTAATGCAGACATGAGGATGCTCCCTCTGGCCTGACTGTGGGAGAGCAAGCACAGTTTCCTTTTACAGACGTGTTGGGACAGGTTGCTCTCGGAAGCAGCTCTTCCTCCCAAGAGAAGGGCATTGCAAACCTGGTCCTAAGTTTCTTCTCATGAACTTGGGAATTTTGGAGGTAAGCCTGGTCTTTATTTGGGCAAGTTTTGATATTTCTGGTATAGGGGGAACTCTAGGAACAACATACAGGTTCAGCAGCCTCTGTTGATCTCCCAGGTAGCTTTTTCCAGGTGAATCCATGAACATATCTGCCATCACATTCACCTAAACAAAAACCTGCACGACACAGTCCTGTACACAAAGGCTCTGCATCGGCCCTCCTTGGGAAGAAGAGGTAGTATCCACCAGTTAAATGCATGGTGGAGAGTGGGCAGGGTGCAGGCATTTCTGTTGGAGTGTCATGTGGCAAAGACAACAGAGAGACACAGCTTCTAAAATGTCGCAGCTACTGGAGAAACTGGGACAGCAAGCTAAGAAATTTTAGCTTTCCATGCAACAGTATTTTCATTTGTGTTGTTCCTGGTATGACATCCACATTCTTGTCCTTCCTCTCCTCTGCTTAATCAACATGCAAAGGTGAAAGAAAATCTGTTCATGAATGATTTGTCAAGGTGCTATGTGAGGGCCAGTCCTCCTGGTGGATTTGTTAAGTAATCTGACATATTGTATTATACCATATGAGTAACTGGTCTTTGCCATGGTCCTGGGAGGAGAGGGTGGGGAGGTGGTGTTGTGTTACTAACAGTGTAAGTTTCCCTCTAGACTGTGTGTGACATGGGCATTCAGATTCTCTTCCTGGTTCTGCAAAGTTACACATTTGTAAAGGTCACCTTCAGCAGTTGAGAAGGAAGACTCTAGTTGTGTTTCAGTTACAACAAGAAGATTTTCTGGAAAATACAGTACAGGAAGTAGTATAATTTATTAGTTTTCATTTGCCTGGGGAACTATTTTAAAACCACAGCTCCAGTGTGGGTAATGTTAAGTTCCAGCTTTCTTCCGTTCACTTTTCGCCCTCCAGTTAACTTATTAATGATGTATTCCAGAAGACATTTGCAGATCCGGTGACCTGATTGCTTTCTAAAACATAGTTCCTTAAACTGTATGGTCTGACAGTGTTAGAAGGTAGGAAGGAGCAAATAGGGAATGAACAAAGGTTTCTAATCTTTCTGCTTGCTGAGAATACAGGCAAGGAGCAAAGCATGTGGAGGACTAGGTAACTGAGGACAGATGGGAAAAAGTCACAGTTTAAAACATTAAGAAAAATGCTTCAAAATGGATTTTCATTGAATGAAGAGATCCAAAACTGGAGTAAATACATTGTGTGCTTTTCTTTCCCTGAGCAGCTTCAAAATACTGAAGTTTGCTCTTTCATAGCGTAAGGCACAGGTCTCTGCATATTTGGCTTGGGTAACTCTTCTGGGTCATTCGTATTTAAAGAAAACAATAACATGGTAAAAAAAATAAAAAACAAGCCCCCCAAAAATTCCAAGGCTTTGGGAAGAATAGCAGCCTGCAAGACCTGGATATGGAATCAATCATGTTTCCTTCCATTATCTCTGTTTCAGAATTTTTCATAAGCTGTTCTATGATGTTTCCCAAAATTGGGATTGAGAAAAGTGAGTGAAAGAGTTAGAAGTCTAGTTTTGCAAGACAGGATCTTCTGCATATAAAAACAAATTAGGAAACTTAATAGTGGAGTGAGTGTCACTTTTATATGAAATAATGTCTTTCTGTTTCTGGTAGGAGGGTGGCTAATACTAGTTTTCTTCTCAGTGTAATGAAACCTAGGATTGTATTAGACTGACTAACTTATGGCTGATGCCTCCATGCCCCTATATGTCATTTATCTGTGACTCACTTATTAAACAGTAATAACCTTATTTATATCATTTATCTAATCTTTTTAATTTACCTCTCTGTTTAGCCAAGGAGGCAATGCATTATGCAAGTTAACAAACAGAAAACAAGTCCACTGGACAAAGACTGCAAAAAGCATATAGATATGCAAACCAAGAGTTTATCTCCAGCATGCCTATGTGGGTGCAACTCTATGCTTTATCCAGTTTGTCCTTTAACTTTTTTTTTGTCACAATGAAATAAAATCATTTGGAGCATGGGAATCCTGGAGATCCTTCCTGGTTTACATGGCCGCTCTACCTCATTTCTGTCAAAAAGGTAAGAAAAAATGTGCATGCCTTGAAAGAGGCAGTTGAACAGGTTGTACCTGCAATTGTTGTCAACAGCCCCTGCTCCTTCATTTTCACTTCAAGGCTTACCTTATTTTTTAGCTAGTGAAAAATCTGGTCTATTCACTCACTGACTTTGAATGTTCTGTGGACACAGGCTGCATATCAAAGTTGAACTCCCTGCCAGGAACTTTTGTCAAGGTTTGCTGCTGATGGGGAAACTATGTAACAGGGAAGTACAACTTCTTTCCTAGTTTTGTATATGACTGTCAAAGTAAGCTGCAAACATGCTTGTAAGACAAAGATATGCACACTCTTTAATAAATATTGTATGTGTCTTAGAAATTGTTTTGTCTAAAGATGAAATCTATAACACAACAAGTAGGGGAGCAGATCTGCCATCTACCTCTTTGATCAAATGTGCAAAGAACGCAGTGCTGACAGACTGAAAAGTATGTTAAAATGCTACTGAAATCAGTCCAGATGGATAGAAAAAGAACAACTATTTATTTTGGAATTTGGAAACATGGGCGCCCCTCAAGAAACTGTAGGGAGATGGATTTTAAGGAAAATATAAGGAAAAAGGAGAAATGCGAACAAGATTTTCTACTGAAAATGCAAATACTTGAAGGTTTTAAGAGACTGGGATTTCTTGTTAGATTCATTTTTCAAGCTGGGTTTTCATTTGTTTATGAAACTTTTTGTTATTGCAATGTCTTGATACATTTGGATCCGTTTTTGTAATAAGTTGTATGCATGGACAAAGCTTCCAAGGGTCACCACTTTGCATACTGCTTTAATTTCAAGCTATATGCTTTTGGTCTGCATATTTTTAAAGCAATAGATTATGAAATGGGATCTCTAAATTAAGCCTTGTTCTAATTTAAAGAAAATTGTTAGTATCTCAAGAAGAAAGGAATCCAAGCCATTTTCAGTGCTCACAGGGATATGTCCTCCTTCACAGGGATTCAGTCTTCTACGAGCTAGAACTGCTTGACCTTCCTACCCATGCCTCCCAGGACCTTCTTCCCTCTCTGTGCAGCTTGTCTCTCTGGGGCATAAAATATCCCTTCCTCTTGGAATAAAAAGAATTAGTGCTGGCAGACTCCATGTACAGTCTTATCAAATGCTGGTAGTCCAAGAAGACCTTCTGTGATTCCTTGGAAATTGCTGCAAAGCAGTTATAGTATAAAGAGTAGTAGGGCAGCAAGAACACATTTACAGAGGTGCATCAGGCTAATTCTGGCAGCTAAACCTACAAATCCTCTAAGCTACCTTTAGCAATGACAGGCCAAGTAGAACTTTCCAAGAAAAGTGCAAGAAACATGACAACAGGTAGCAAAAAAAAGAAAAATAGCTCACCAAAAAGAGGAATTTAGTCCTACCTCTCCTCAGGCCTGAAGGTTGTGTAATGGATATCTTCAGTGTCTATCAACTGGCTAGAGAGACCTGGCCAACGAATACGTGGGGTTAGAGGCAGTGGGGTTGAACTGGAAGATTTATTCACTGTTATTGATGCGGACATAGCTGCCACGTAGCTGACTTACGAAAGGGAGCTTCAATGATATTCCAAAGAGAAGAAAATACATGGGTTTGAAGGATATTGGAATGAGCAGTAGAGACATAGGGGTTGACAAACTTGTGGCAGGAGTTGGTAATTCTAGTGGAGTTCCAACTGATGAGTGAGGAAGTATGGAGACACAATATGTTCTGTATGAACCTCTGCATGTAGCCCTAATGAACCAAAAGGATCCCTGATATTTTACCCTGGGGCTAGACTGAGCTACCTTTGTCAACCTCAGAAATAATTCTGCTGCTGTAGTGTAACAAGGCCTCTAGATAGAGACTAATACACCAGCTGTAAGTAAACATGTTGGGTCAAAACCATAGGTGTGCTACTGTTCACGTAAATGGTGTTTTATCTGTTTGCTTAAGTGCTGACTCTTAGCTTATAAAACATTTGGGTTTACCATATAATACAGTCAACTTTGAGAAACTGCTTGTAAATAAACATTTCTGATGAAGAAATGAGACTCAGAGCCACAAAACCATTTTTATTTGCCAGTTAAAAATCAGTGGCCTGAAGAAAACGTAGATAAGGAAACAGATATTTGTTCCTTTTACTTTTGGTAGTTCATGAGTGTTTGAGATAAACACCAGATAAACAAGGATAGATTCTATTTCTTCTACACAGTGTCTAAGGGTGGGAAACAATACCTATAATATTTTCTGCTGTCTTTTTAACCATACCACCCATTAAAGAAAATATTGTTGATGTGCAGAAACCTGCTGCTTTTTTTTTCACGAGAGGTCTCAGAATTTCAGAAAGTTGATTTCTTTTTATATAGTGCCTAGTTACTTTCACAGTTTTATTTTCAGTTGGTTGTATTACTTCAGAAAAGCATTATAAATTACAGGGCAAGTAGTACCCTCAAGCAGTTCTGAAGAGCATACACCCAGTGGTACCAGCACACACCCAGCCTATACTCAGCACATTCACTGTCAAGGCTTTAGGGCTTTCACCACCTTGAATGAATCACAAAATGAACTGATACTCCTTTTCTAAAGGCATGTCTGCCCTGCCATCATTCCATCATTCCAAGTGCAGACATATCACAAAACCTTTGTAAAATAAATCTAAATTAGCCAGTACTGTTGCGGCTAATTTTAAAATTTATTACATATTTTTTCATAAGTTAAAATCTCTAAGGATATATGCTGTCATGTGAAGCAAAACTCCTATAACTTAACCTGAGCCATCAGAAGATAGTTCTCTTAGCCTTATGGGTTCATATACATTCTCTTAGTCAAGAGAAAGAGAGAGATGGGCACCTCTAGATGATAACTCTCCCTTGGGGTAACTAGGATAGAGGAAGTGAGGTATTTATGTAGTCTTGTGTGCCCAAACTTCAGATTCCCAGGGTTAAGTGAAAAGAGTCTTCTGCAATGTGATTGCCCTGTGTTTCTATCCAGTTACAGTGCAATCACACATTCCTCTAAATCAGGACTGAGCTGTTTTTTCATGTGACACAAGAACCCAATAAGCCCTCTTTTGGTGTCCCCACTGAAGGTCTTAACACAGTTCTATGAAGAATAAAGTCTAATGTGTTGTTGAAGACATGCACATAAAGTATGAGGGCTGGAATTAGTAGCCTATGTCAGGTATTTTTTAATACATCTGTATATGAATGTAGAAGGGAGTCAGATGGTCGTATGGAGGTATTTATTCACTAGATTAATGCATTTCACTCCAATGGCCAGACAAGAGAAGTTACAAGCATTGAACACATGAATAAGACAAGTATATTATGGTTTACCTTAGTATAAGAACCGTCGCATGGCTGTCTTTCAAGAAATAATATGAGCAATTAATCCTGTAGTGTATTCATGCGGTAAGATTGAAATCTTTATAAATTACACACTAAAGATATTTTAGCATGGAATATCCTTCTAAGTCCAGCAGTACTTTTGAAGGTATTCACAAAGTTAATATTTGACATTATGTTTCTAGTGATATCAATAATATAAAAGTGATGTAATTATAATGTTAAACAATAAAATCAGAGATATAAACTACAGAACCAATGCAAATCCCTCCAAAACAACTAATCAAACAACATTTCCTTTCCAACATCTGCTTTTGTTGCATCTCTTAAGCAAAAAGCAGTGAATATGAGAAGAAAATCTCTTATTATATGATGTTATTACTGAAAGCTTCTAGAGTATCAGGACTTCTTAAAATAATTCCTATTATACTGTAATAAATATTGTGATTGTATTGAAACATGATACTGATTTTAAAAAGACAGCTTTTTAACTAACCTGTCATTATTTAACATCCTACACATGTATTCCTATATCATTAACTTAAAATAGTTTGAATAGTTTTAAAACATGATTTAAATATGTAGATTTTAGTCCCCATTTTCCATGTTGGTTATGTCTCATATTTACCAAAGCTGAATATTCCTGATATCCCCAATATTCAATATGTATTAACACTGTGACCTTTAACATGCACTCTAACAGATGTTTTTGTGGGCTTTCACGACTGTTGTTCCTGTGCAGGTAAAATTTTTAACTTGGAAAATTTAACAAGCATGTCTTAAGTCTTTTTTTTTTTTTATTTTGACAAGCTCATGATCCAGAATTCTAGTCAAGAAGTGGACTGAACCATTTAAAAGCAATTACTAGCCAACTTTTATCAGTCTGGTCAAATATTTTGCTTTGTTCTTTGTCAACATTAACAATTCCACTGCAGTCACTAGATCTAAGCTGAATTATTGCTTTTTTCCCAGTATTTTGAGGTGTGGAATCTGTAACTTGATACGTACAGTAAATACTAACTTGAAGTATTTTTGTGCTGGTGACAACCGAAGGTAAATATTCATTGTTCAGTTACATTTACTGAAATGCAGAGACAGTAATAAGCTTGGAACAATGTTATTTTAAATTACTGTATAGAGTTCCTATACTTGGAAGAAAATATAGGCCTGGTGTAGTCATACTCAATCAGTCTATACTCCGATCTTTTCCCTGCGGTCCTACTTTTTTTTTTATGTCATTTTTAGACTTGCATCATTCAAGAAATAAAAAAATGCTGTCCATGTGGTCATTTGCTTTGTCTTACTTACTGCTTGTTCAAGTAAATCCTTGATTACTCTTTCAGCAGTGACTACCAGTTTTCAGTGAGATGCATTCTTAATGTCAGCAAAGAGGACATTTATAATGATCGAAATATCACTTAGCAATTACACAAGGATTTGTTTACATCTTAGAAGAAGAGTTATGAGAAAAATTCACGCCTTCCTTTCTATTAAATCTACGCTAACACCCCAGCAATGAATATGACCTTAATCAATAGATCCAGTGCCTACAGAGATCTGCTGCAATTCTTCTTGCAACTCCTACATGCAAGGTGTTGTCCCTTCTACATCTTGGAATCTAATGATGAACCAAATCTATTTGTTGAGGATGGGCTGAAATGAGCAGACCTCATTGTTGGGTCAGGTTTGCTTCTGTGTCACACAAAACTGAAGGGTACGATAGAAGGGGAATGACACACTGCAGCCAATTTGTTTTACTCGAACATATTCCAGCTGATTGTTGTCACTCTCAGTCAAGATACTCTCTGGGAAAAAGAAGAGTTTGGAAGAGATGCATCCACCGCGTGTGCTAAGCACATGGCACAGAGCTGACTCTGTGGTCATCCTTTGCTGGGCAGTCTCTCATTCAAATTTTTTCATTTCTCTCTAGCAAGGCATCTTACACCTTTCCTTTGTCCTACAAGACAATTGATCCTGGGCAGAGGAAGAAGCTCACACGAAGCTCATGATTTTCCAGGCAAAGGGGCTCTTTTTTATAGGTGCATAAATTTCCCAGGAGCATACAAAGAGTTGGCGCGGGACCTCCAGCTTGGGAGTTTGTGTGGGGCTCCCTTCTTGCACAGATAAAGCAACAGAAATTTTATTGCTGTCTTGCTTCACTGCTCATCAACCAGCTCTGTGTTACTCCCTGCTGCTGCTCTACATGATGGCCCTAGACTTGCTGAGAAAGCTGTGCATCAGTGCTACACCTCACTGCTTCCCTGGTTGTGCTTCAGGACCTGTCAGAAAACACAGAGTGATGAAAGTCACAGGGCCTTTCTGGAGATTCAGCTGTGCTAAGGGCATTTTTACATCTCTACCTTCAAATATCTTTTTCTACCCCAGGTTATGGTGCTCCATTTCACTGACATACTGAACATGGGAACAGAAGGAGTAACAGAAAAGCAGAATATTGGACAAATGTACATTTAAGTGAGTATAAAACCTTGCTGCTTCTATCTGTCTATTGTATTGAATAAAACTTGCTTTTTTTTCTTCTTGCTTCAGATTTTTTGTGGGAGTTAAGGTCATTCAGTGATGCAGTGTGGGTCTGTTTATCTGTTCATCTGCTGTTCGCAGACAGCACCTGAGCTCAGTGGATGATTTCAGTGAAATCTGACAGAGGTATGTGATCCTAGAAGCCCTAGATTATTGCAAGCTACACAAGAACAGGGATCAAACAAAAGAAAATCTCCCTGTTGAAAGAAAGGCCATCATGTGAGCTTAACCCTTGTTTTCTATCAGACAAGCCATGAACTAATCACCAATAATGCAGATGTGCATGAGACCAGGCGTTCTTGCTCCATATGTAGTTTTTTCCTCATAACTTTTCTCATTTTACTAGATTTTACATGTATCCTCCAAGAGGACAATGGTTTTTTTGACTGACTGTTTTTGTTTCAGATTTGCTTTGATTTTTCTATACATAGATCTTGTGCACATTCCACTAATCTTAGGAGGACAGATGTTTTAAGTGTAATGGGAATAGACATTGGAATCACGAGCAAGTGAAAAATTGGGTGCATTACAAAAGTTAGTGGAGGAGCAAATGATCAAGGGCATCTAGTCCCAATTAATAATCCTTGGAATACACTTGTATTTGTGATATAAAAGAAATTGGGGAAATGGCACCTAACTTGAGAGGGACCCATACCTCTCAGGTCAAACCCTGATACTCACGGTCATAAACGCTGGATAGAAGCGGCCGTAGTGATGCCCAGTTGGATGAATTTTGGCCAGTGTGGAGCACTGAAGCAGTTCAGACGAGCAAGAACCTTGAAAAAAGATGAGCAACCAGGAACTCAGGAATAATGGGGTCTTTACTGTCCATGGAGGAAAGCAATGCAGTAGGTGGAAAACATGAAGATAAGGGGCACATCTACAGAAAACAGGAGGGGTTGCTGTACTGCAGGATTCTCAAGGGTGAAAAATCACTGGAATAGCTGTTACTGGATACAGAGGCCCTATATAAGGTTTGCACCCTCTCAATAAAGTTGATCTCGATCATTGTCTCATCGATTGGGTCCACGCCTTAATCGCTGCACATAGAAGTAGTGCAACATTTACCAGAAAATAGAGCATGGCTATTATCTGAGTAACATACAAGTGGTGTGTTCATTTCTGCACTAGGGAGGAACAACTTACAATACATTGTAATACCTCCATATTACTATAATTATGGTCACACTATGGAGTTTGTTCGTATAGGAATGACAAATCGTGCCATAGAGGAATATGGCCCAGTAGTTTTCTGAACTGAAATGATAAGTATTTTGCCACGTGAATTTGCCCTTAAGTCAAACAAACACTTTTTTTAATAAAAAAAGACACAGGATTTGACATATTTATGAAAAATGAATTTTCACCCATCTAGAGGCTACAGAGCAGCCACTTATCTTTACTTCTTAGTGTCTAGCCTTTCAGTTGAGCACTAGATTTTTCTCTTTCTTATATCTGTAATATTTAGTGTTTATTGGCAAGACGTACGTCACATAATCCAAGAAAATGCTGAAAATCTGTTCTGCTCCATGAATCAATGTAGTCCATATTTTAGATTCTTTGTGATGAAATCATACACGCATACCAGACTTCTGTATTTGTCAAAAATTTTTCCTAGTGGAGTGATTTATTATGAGATTTACACAAGTTACTTGCAAACCAGATCAAGCAGATTCCAAGCTGGTGATCCAGTAAACTGGGAGTGTAGATTGGAAATATAGTTTCTCCCTTGTTGCTTTGACTATGCATGACACATGAAAATGGTCACATATAGTGATCATTCTCTTTTTGGTGTGGAATTTACCCCACTGACTCACTTGTACCAAGTCCTAATATTACCTGCACAAGGAGGAACAAAACCATCAAGCTAAAGTTGCCTCAAAGACAGGGGATGAATATATAGATCTTTATCTTTAGTAACCATAACAAATCTCACTACATTGTGTTGCGTATTTTTACGTTAACAGTATTGAATGAAAAGGTATGATGTAAAAGAGCTCCTCCCAAGATATCTATAACAACGATAATAGTTTACAAATATGGCTACTAATTAATTAGACAAAGGAAAAAAGGTGGACTTCCTCTTACTCCCTGTTGGATGTCTGCCGTGTTTGTATCAGATGCCTATGACTTCCTTTGCAATGTCATAGGCTCATTTATATTACTATTCACACTGTATGATTAGCAGCATAGTACTGAAACAAAACTGTATTAATTTTATCATAAAAGTTTTGATCTCAGGGCTCAAGAAAAAGAGGTTTTGTAAGGAGTGCAGTACTAACAGGCCTTCTCAAAAATTTTACAATCTTGCTATGCTTTTGTCCTCTTTCCACATAATTCAAGAAACTGTAATTAGCTGAAAGTGCAATTAGAGACACAAACTGAGATAATTGATATGCAATTATCTATTTCGTTCTGATGATGATTTATTTCTTTTTTTTTATACTTAACAGTCTAGAGTAAAAATATTATTTTCTCAAGAGATAGACCCAAGCTTCCTCAGTGTATGTGGACATAGATATATCTGCTTGTATCTTTTACTAACTGCATAATATTTTTATCATACTTTTGAGCTTTTCTCCAAAGGGGCTTAAATTTCTATTTCCTCAAAGGAAAGAACAGGTAATTTCTCCAGGGCATCAGTCTTCCCTCAACTTGTTTCAGCCTCCTGGATTTCAGTTAGGTCTTGAATATTGATTGGAACTGACAGAAAAGAGAAACTCCTCTAGCATAGATAGTACCACAGCACTCATTAACTTAAAAAAAATGGCTTTTCAAATTGCTTTTCATCTTCCTGATGCACAGCTAGCAGGACAATCTGTGCATGTATTGAGACAGAACAGGTGTTAATTCCTTTGTTTTGGTAATATATTAAAGGCATTGATCAATAAGTAGATGTGGACTATGAATAAGCAATATATAATAATTTTACTGAAGTCAACGTAAAATGCACAGTAACTGGTTTTTGGAGCATATCTCTCCTGAGGAAGTAAAGCTCAGTTTCTCACCCTTGGGTCATCAAATGGCAGGCACATGAAAGTTTATTGTGAAAACAGGTCAACACAGTTTCAAAGAAAGCTGCACCCAGTTAATTTACTGATAGGTTATTTTGATTTGAGAAAAAAATAGTCCCCAAACTGAATAGTAAAGGGTCTTCTAAGTTGTTAAAAAAATCCTACTTACTGTATGTGACTAATAAATAACTAAATAAAACAATTATAGGAGGAATTTGCTGAAGCAGGAACTGATTGCAGAAAGAAGTTTCCAAACCAATATTAGATAAAACTCATGTATAGTATCTCATCCGTGATTAGATTATGATATGTGAATGTTTCCATGAATCTTGTCATCTAGGTAAAATCAGTGAATTAATATCAAAGTAGTTATAAATGTCTATAGAGATTCTATGGCAGTGTCTGCTGGTGAAAACAAAGGCCTGTAGTAGAGAGTAGCAAAAGGTCTTTAGAAGGAAGTTTTGGTTATATTCTTTTTTCTTCTGAGGTCACCAAGGTTTAATTACTAAAGATAGTGCAATAACATCTGATATCTTCAAGATAATCTTTACATTCCTATATATACTTCCACTATACCAGTAATAATTAAAAAATGTGGAAGAGTACTTCAGATTCTAGAGTAATTTACCACATAGCTGGGATTTTTTCCCACTAAAACAGCAGTTAAAAATAAGAGGAGTCTTGACTTATAACTATCAAAAATTGGGCAAGACAGGCTGAAGTGGCCACTGTCTCATATAAATTGAAAAGTCAGTAGTGTTTGTACAAAATCGTATGTTTTCTGTGATGTTCCAATGGAAAATACAGTAAAATCTCAGATGTAGGGATCTTGATAAAAATGCCAATAAAATCAATGGGAAGGTTCCACTTGACCTTGCTATTTTACAACAGAACCACTATGGTAATAACTGCCAAAACCCACAAGGGACTCTACAAGAACAAAGACACAGGAGATATGTTCAGAAGTTAGTTATTAAGATCAGCCCATAAAAGCTTTGTTTTGAATGTCTTTTCATTAGTTTGTGCTTTTATGAGTTTTCCAGTGTTATAAAGGACATGAAGTTTTAATAACAAGGAAAAATAATTATACTTTTCAGAAAAGTAACATCAGAGAACAATCTGATATCATAATTTAGCAAAGATTTCTGATATTTTATTTCTTTAGTTTTTATTGCCAGTAAGTGCATGCAATATAGGTGATTCCTGTACTAACTTTCACTGGATGCAGTCTGATAGCATCACCCAGCTACTTTATATTTGAATATCAACTTTCATGGACACTTAATGGCTGGCATAAACAATTCAGCAGGTGACCCATTTACCTTTTATCCCAGCATTAGGCCATGGTATCATGCATATTATTAGAAGGTCAAGTTCTGCTAAAAGAACCATTATACAGATAAAAATTTATCAGAGGTAAATTCAGTAAAGGAGAAAATACTAATCCCATGGTAGTCTGATTCTAGTTTGGAGGAATTTTCACAGCTAGAAATCTTGTCTTGTATTTGCAACTGAACATAGAGCTATTAATATCCTCTGTTCTGTGTTTCTCTGTGATGCCTATTACCTACAAATAGAAATCCACAATATTATAAAAAAGATTGTGAAGCCATGGAGGATGAAAGGCCGTGAATTAATCTGAGGTAGCGTTATTACTTGGGGTATGTATTTGCTTAATGTGCAGAGAATGCAGCTGGTTAGACAGCAGAAACATTTATTCCTGTAGTTTTAATTCTATTCTTATTCATTTTGTCCTACCTCTCTAGCGTCCTACTGATTAAAGAATGTGAAGGAACAACATTTTTTGTTCCAGCTATGTCAACAGTTGGGATAACTTTTCCTACTCTTTGCTGCTTTGCCTAAAGCTTAACCAGTGCAAATAGTGGGGTGACGCAATGAATGCATTTAGTGAAGCTTCTGTGTACGTGCATTCTTACCCATTTTTGCATAATTCTCCTATGTCAGTAAAGCTGTAGCTGTAATTGAAATTACTTCGTCTTTACTGTTGGCCTTGGGCCTCTATCTGCCTTTCATCTCAACCCTAAGTTTTTTCACTTGACCTCAAACAGCAGTGCAGCCTGACCATGGTGGGAGATGTGGTCAACACCACATAGCAGACTGCTTGACTACTGTTGACTATCCAGTCAGTGTCTGTGGGGTTGGAGTCTACCCACGTGCAGATCTTAACACAGAAAGACAATGGACAGGAATTGCACAATTTCTGTCTTCTGACCTATCAGCATACCATCTCTTGCACTCTGCATGGAGTAGGGAGGAGAAGCAAATGTTTGCAGAGATATTCTTCACAGGACTGGAGATCACATGGTAAGTTGTTGCCACTTTGTGATCATCTGACCTTTAGTAGAAAACTTGGTGCTGATTTAAGAAATGTATGTTCAGTACAACATACAGCATGGGGGGCGTGTGGCTGGTAGAAGGCAAACCAAACCAACACTGAATATCAGCAGAATCTTTGTAGGAATTCTTCATCCTTTGGCAATTGCTAGAAAAGAGGCTGAGAGGAGACCTCATTGCTCTCTATAACTACCTGAAAGGAGGTTCTAGAGAGGAGGGTAATGGCCTCTTCTCCCAAGTGGCAGGGAACAGGACAAGAGGGAATGGCCTCAAACTCTACCAGGGGAGATTTAGGCTAGACATTAGGAAGAAACTTTTCACAGAAAGGGTCATTGGGCATTGGAACAGGCTGCCCAGGGAGGTGGTTGATTCACCTTCCCTGGAGGTGTTTAAAGCATGGGTGGATAAGGTGCTGAGGGGCATGATTCAGTGTTTGATAGGAACGGTTGGACTCAATGATCCGGTGGGTCTCTTCCAACCTGGTTGTTCTATGATTCTATGAAAGGCTGTGCACTGAAGCAAGCTCTAATCTACTTCCAAAATAAGACTGAACAATTCTGGCACATATATTGTTGCTTGTGCTGTGTTTCTAAATGAGGGTGTTCATCCTTAAAGAACGTAGTAACGTGACCCAACTCTTTGGGACAAATCAGATCTTTCCAAATATGTAACAGATACAGCAGTGTCCTATTCTCAGTGGTGCAAAATGAGTGAATTCTGTGAGCAGCAGCACCTGGGATTGATGAAGGTGGAGGCTGTTAGAAGCTGTGTTATCAAGAAAGCAGTGGAGGTATATGGGAAATTTAAAGATGTAAACAAAGTTTACAAAGGTAATGGCAAGACTCCTTGAGAATATGGAAGGCTTTGAATGAAGACAACAACCAGTTTTTTTCATGAAGTCAATTTTTTCTAAAAAAAAGAGGTTATGGATTGGAGATAGAGATATCATCTTTTCCAGTAAAAGCTTGAAGAACATATTGGTGGCTCATGTCCTTGTTAAGCTCTTCCATCTGTGTTTAGCCAGCATTACTGCTGCAAATAAGTCTGTGCCTTATCAGCTTGACTGCAAAGGTTAATTAAACTTCTCTCTGGATTTGATATCTCTCCAAGAATATGCTTCAAATGATTTGTAGAGGCTAGTCAGTTTACTACAGGTAATGCTGTTACACACAAGTAAAGACAAATCATTCATGGCATAGCAAACCTATCAGAAATCTGCCAAGAACACACAGGGGATAGGTTCTACTTACTTAAAATTTCCTCATGCCAAAGAGACTGCATACGTAAAGCCAGGCTTTGCATCACTCACTATTTCAAGACAAGCCTCAGAGTCTTCTGTTGCCTGTCTTAAAGAAAACATAGCTTATGTTGAGAGGTTGCATGAATATCTCAACTTTGCATTCAATGTAATGATAGCAGGATAAAGCTCCAAAGTGAGTATGGAGCTGTCAGTAACATAAAGAATGCTCTGCAGGTAGAAGACCTCATGGAAATGCTGGAGCAGATGTCTGCTTGTCACTTTTGCTCCACAGGAGAGATGACATAAATTTCAAATGTCACTGTTCCTTACTATATTTTCTTTCCTAAAAATACTTGCCTTGCCTCTTGAATGGATATCATGTTAAAGACACAATTTTGAAAAACTGCTTTCCCAGGTGAAACTCACCTGGAGATCATAAATCAGGAAAACACAAACAAAACAGCCTAGCCAGAGCCTATGTCTTTAAAGGCAATTATGAGGAGAAGAGCAAAGAATACAGAAAAGAGTGGGATGTTGTTTATTATGAACATACACTTTGATGAATCACACCCATGCCAGAGAAAGCAAGGAAAAAATCCACAGAATAACAACTTCTTCCAATATACTTAAGTGAGAAAAAAAATTCTCTCTGCTCAAGATCAGGGTTAACTTCCTATGTGCAAAAAGGGTACAGCAGTCGGGTACCTGTGAGAGGAGAACACCACAAAACACTGCTCCACCGTGTTCAATCTCCAGGACTTCAGAGTCTGAAAATCACACTTGGAAGCAAAATCATACAAGAAGAGGCATGGGGGAAGTGATTGATTCCTACTTTGCCCTTAAACACCAACCCTGTCTGTGGAGTTATTGTGATGATGGTGAAGGGCAGAGGTACTACAAACTGTCGAATCTATGTCCAGGATTCCTCCTCTAAACTTACCTCAAGTCTGTAGGGATCAAAGTTCATCTTCAAAATATTTAGTTTTCTAATAGTCTTTGGAAGACCAGTGACAAACCAGGTAATTTCAAGGTCATAACCAGTTTATCACTTGATAGTTTGCCTCCTTCAATTTCCAGTTTGCACCATTCTCTTTCTATTGTTCTTCCACCCACTTCAAACTCAAACCATTTAGGTGTATACAAAGAAATGTTATAAACCCCTTTGAATCTTTGGTTAAATATGCTTTGCTCTCTTAACTTATTTTAACAAAGCAACAGAGACTCAAGATAAAAAGACATCACATGCCAGGATACATGTGTTTTATAGAATCACAGACAGAATCATAGTTCAGAAGGTGTTGACAAAAGACAGATTGCTGAAGAGGGTCTCTGTCCATTTGTGAAGGAAAACTGAGGAATGAAGATACAAGTCTTCTGTATTCAAAACTATATAGACGGTATTCTGTGCAGACAGCTGCATTAGTTTTTTTATTTTATCACAAACAGCACTTACTAAAAAGGTATTTATTAAGATATACAAGACAGTCTACCTTCTGCTTTCCTGCAAGTGTCTACATGGCTGAAGTCTAATGTTGTATAGACTTTATTACACTCTTAACTGGAGCTTGTCTGATCTTTGCTATTCACAAAATCTGATAAAATGCCCTTGAGCCATGCAATGTGTTACAAATGCTTTCTCTTTTGTCACTTGTAATCTTGTTATGCCACCATCAGATAGACTTTGGAACTTATTTATTGGTTACAAATGAATTTGCTGTGGTTTTTTTAATAAAACAATCTATGTTTACCTGTTGGAAACATAAGAAAACTCCTCATACACTTGCCAGGCTTCTGAGGGCCCAAGTGGAAATATGCAAGCATTTGGTAATTTCCAAAACATCCTGTATTTTCTACATGACTACGGTCATTATATTTTTTCTAGCTCTTTAACATCAATTTCTTGCTTAGATTTTTGTCTGTCCCATTCCCCCCCTACTCCTAGCTCATGTACATGCACTGACACACACACACAGGTGCATGTATACTGAGTAGTGCTAACCGCTAAGGTAAACTACATAAACCATGAATTCAGCCAAACCAACATCCTTTTCATGGTTTTAAGTGAAATCTGAAAAATACCTCATTATACTGAAATTTAGCCTTTTAAGTTTTTCCTCAAAATGGGGCACTTTTCTTTTGGACTGCTATTTCCTATTAAGTTTAATAGAAAATCTGATCCTACCTATTAAATAAAGAAGGGGATCCTTTATGAAAACTTTTTGAGTGCTCTGTAGTCAGGCTTTTGCTGTTACACTTTTCCCACGTCTTTGTGGATTTTCTAGTCCTGCTCTGTAATACTGCTATGACAGCAACAGCACAAATTGAGATGGGTTTAAGGTAAGTAGCAATTTACTCATTGGGTTAATGGATTCATATGCATTTTCAGAAAAGCCATTTACGATTAAATGGGTAATATTATGAGGAATGAGCACCTCAGTTCTCTTTAAGCTAGCTAATCTGTCATTGGATAAGGCAGTGATATCACTTGTTTTCAAAGTTTGAAACAGCTCCCATTACAACTTACATTTAGCTGTAAACTGAATTGGTTTGTTTATGGGGAAGAGAAGCTGTAAACTTCTAAAATCAGTGACTCCTGGCCAATCCAGTGGTGTAACATTTTTGTCAGGAGCCTGTTTATTTCAGACTTTTAAGCATGCTGACAAAAAAAATAGGAGTATGATTTATGGCACTTTAAGCCTGAGAGTTGTCACGTAAGTAGTCATTGTGAAGTAAAACTTATACTATATATTTTACCTACTTAGGCTATGGTGAAAAGTTCCCTAAGGCAAAAAGCAACCTCTCCAAGAAACAACAGATCACATTTCCTTAACTTCTGTTTTCCTGGGATATGTGTCTGCTGGATTTTTGTGTAACAACCAACTGTTTTCCCTACTTCTCTTCCGGAGAGCCCTGCTTAGTCTAAAGTCATCCCTACAGCAGAAGCCAAGAATTTCTTCTGGCAGATGCATCCACAGTGAGCTCCACGTTCCTCTTTGCTGCTTCTACTCAAATCTTTTCAATACCGTCTATATCAATAGGATTTCCATTCTGCAAAAAAATAGATATTCCTTGTAATTAGTCATGTTATAGGAAGTTCCTGCATGTTTACAACCACTACCACTCTTCACCAGCAGTGGATATTATGTATAGATGAGAAGTTATATGGCCTTTTTCATACTGACTAATGGGTGGCCTTCGTTGTTGCTAAGTTATTCTTGCTGTTCTGTTGAACGTCCTTTGAATTTCTGCAGCCTCTGCACACAGCTTCCCTCCTGGCACTCTGTATTACATGTAGCTACAATCCTATTTTGCAGTGTTTTCCCCTTGTGTCAGCTGATAAACAAAATCACCAGAGGCAGTGAAATGAAGGTGGCACATAGAGTCCAAACCCAGCTATAGCGAGTGAGGATCCATCCCTTTACTTTTCTGCCCTTCAGGTCTGACACTTTGTATTAAATGGACTGCTTCATTCAGTATGCTGAAACTGTCCCCAGATGATGAAAAATGGTCCTTCCTGTAAGTTTACATGTGTTCTGGCTTGACCTGACTTCTATGAAATGCCACTGATCACAAGAGCACACATGTCAAGGGAGATGCTGAGATTAGGCAGCTTTGCAGGACTAAGAGATGGAATCAGTGACTGCCCTTGGAAATCAAAGTAATATTTAACTTGACATTTGCTGATAGGAAAACTGAACTCTGTTTCCCCAAAGTTATGAAAAATTTCCTTGATTATGAAGTTACTACCATTTTTATGCTCTCTTTCCAATCTTCACTGAGAGTCTGTAATATCCAAGCAGACTCATATCGGGATTTATTGTATCTTTATGATTTATGATTCATTGTATGTTTGTGAGTTATGATTGAATCTCAATGTAGTTTAGACTGTGAGCTCTGTGGACAAGACTGTTTACAAAGTATTTGGTTCTTCCAAGTTGCACACAAAATGAAATGTGAAGTTGACAATAAACTGCTGTATGAAGAATGGAAAGTCAAATCTGGATCTTATTACTGATGGAATCACTCTCCATATCTGAGCACAGTCATTTCATGGACTGCAGATAGGGAGGCTGAGAAACACTTTGTACTTGGTAAGTCAAGACCGGAGTCCAGCTGAATATCTTTAAATGATTGCTCACAGCAAATTCTAGTTTCAATGGATGCTAAAAGCTTACCTGCCAATAAAATATGAGGGACCTAAATATATTCAAGTCTGATGTGGGCACTTAATCACAGTACTTAGATTAGGACCTAAGTCAGTAAAGAGTTACACAAGATTTGTGTCTGTAATGGGCTGAACTGCCTTTGGTGGCATATTGGGTTGGTGGACACCTAAGGGTCTTAACTAATGCACTTAAGTGAATGAAATTAAGTAGTATAAGCACAAGGTGGTATTTGGGGTATTCAGGGCCTGTCCTCATGTGTACACATTAAAATTCAAAGAGGATCATAAGAACTAAAATCTATTTCAATGAAACCCTGACACTCAGAAAATTTATACTTGTGCAGAGTCCCATTGAACTAGGGAAGTCTTCTTGAGATCTATAACTGTGAACTACTGCCTAAGACCTGAAAACTTAGCTGTTTAGGATTCTCTTTCATCCCTAAGCATTGTTACAATATATATAATGGATGTTTTCTCTTGTTTCACAGGGCTATGATACAGCACATACATCAATCATGCTACAATACAGTATGCTTCTTCACCAAGAAAACTTGTACTCTGGCTCTTCTTCCTAAGCATCTGGCTCATGTAAGCATAGGAAGAGATGGAGGAAAGATCTACATGTTTGTGGAACACATTGGGGTCCACAAAATTTGTGAACAATATTGGAGTTGTGCCTACCTACTGTTATGCAGGGTAGGTCAAGAAGTAAGTTGTATTTTTTCATTAAATGAGCTAAAAGCACTGTTCCTATGGAAATGAACTGCTGAGTACTTTCATGAAGAATGAAAATACCTAGAAATTATCTTAGTTGCTTTGGAAGAAGCAATCATCTGGAGAAACACAAGGCATGGTGTGGGAAAGAACAGATACTGAAAATGAGATCCATTGGCCAACTAGCAAGTAAAGACTCTGCCATGTATTGTTTAGTAGTGGGAAGCCTGCATAACACATTTTCAGGAGATATTTCTTCCAGTTACACTAATTTCTTTTTTTAGAGAGGAATTTCTTTTTACAGACAGTTCTGCATAGTAGAACTAACATTGTTTTAACCAACTAGATAACATCTTTCTTAGAAGAGGGATTTAAGAAAATGTTAATACAATGAATGACCATTTTTAGTGATTCATTCCGAAGATTGATTTCTCTATGTGTAACTCAAGGTGCTTTGGTTACCCTTCTAAACACCCACCCCTTTCAGCTTCAGTCAGTCACCTCCTACTGTCCTCCATGTTTACCAGAGCAAGAAGACTCAGGCTTATATATATCCATCCACCTCAATTCTCCCTTCCAATTACTACAACTCTGATCACAGATGTTAAACACTAGAGCTCTCATCACAACTGTTAAAACTTCACTGAATGACAGGAAGAAGACTAAGCAACCTCAAAAGTTTCAGTTTATTTGAAATTGTTTGGAGTAAATTGCTAAGATATTTTTTTCTAACAGTGTGACCAGACTCTACCAATCCCAACTGCCTATAACAGGAAAAGTTTTGACTTCCTCTCCCTGTACGAACCATTAATCCAGAAAACAATGCTTAAGTTCTTAACATATCTCTCTCCTCTCAAGTTGCCTGTTGCCTTTTACTCTTCATTAACTCGTCCAGATCTACAAATGCAGTAATCTCAGGGCTATAACATTTCTACTGTGCGCATGGTCTGTGAGGCCATGTACTATTCCTGCAATTGCATCACAAACACATGATGTAGGAAAGAACGAGTAGAAGAATGCAGATAAGCAGTGGGAGAGGTAATTCAGAAGGAGATTAGCCGCTGCAGAGCAAAGTCACATCCTTCTATTTTCTCTTTTAGAGGAGTTGTGAAATAGGGAAAGGTCCTGTGTCAAAAATGAGGATACAGAATTTGAACATCTTGGAGTTTGCTTGGGTTTGGGTCTAGGATCTGATTTTAAAAACACCTGAAACATGTTTGGTTTACTTGAGGGAGAGAACAGGTTTTGGTCTTAAGCATAAGGAACAGTATGTGTACACATAGGACCTCTGTTTATTTAGTAACTATAGATGGTGCATATTGAAAGTCATTCTATTTACTCTTGCTTTGAGTTTTAAATTTTCTGTTTCACTTTTCTAGAGATAAATCCCAGCTAATACAAAGGAAGATTATCTATCTCATTCCAACCTCCCTATTCTTCTGCAAAGATGGAAGAGGCCAAAACAACAACAGGATCAGCCACTAGCGAATAATGACTGTGGGATGCAGGGAAGCAGTGCATCTCATATCATATAAAGGTAACAACCATGCCTGAAATGAGCTGGGAAGAGCACTACACCCTGAGGAAACTTTTACTTAAAACATAGTGTCAAATATCCCTGAAATGGCCTGGAAAAACACCAAAGATGGAAAGGTCCCAAACAGGGCATAGTCTTTATTCAAGATGCAAATTTTAGCACCTGTTTCACTTTAGGCCTTTGTTCCACTGACTTCATGTAAATTCACATTCAACTGAGAACCAAAACCAGTTAAGTTTAAGGGTTTTATTCTCCATTTGTATTATATGTCATTGACTCGTCTATTTTTGTTCTGGTTTTCATTTGAAAAGAATGCTACTCACCATCAGCAACCCTGGTTATCAGCTGTGCAGATGCTTTTCTTGGCAGTGAATGCAGGGAGACTGGAAAATGATTTTACTGCTGGAATTTCCTCAATACTTTTGGCTTTAAACACAATGGAGTGAACATGACTTTGATGTAATAAATTCATTGGGATATTTGTTTAAGACCAACCCTCCATGACTCTTGGATGTGCCTCAGTAAAGAGGGGATGGGCTAGAAGATCAGGAATTAAATTTTAAAGGAAAAAATTTTCTTTTTTTCGTAAATATTCACAGCTTTAGAATCTGTAAAAGCAATAGCTTGAAAAACTAAGGATTTTTCATTATTGGGATTGACACTATCCATCAAAAAATTGGTAATACTGATATGGTATCATCAAAAATGTGAACTACTTCCTGATAGTTCATGTGTGTTTTGAAGTCACAGAGCAGTATGCTGTGACTCTTTAGTAAACAAATAGAGAATTTCCTCTGTAAATGTAATAGGACTGATTTTTTTTTTCTTAAAGCTGTTCCTACCTCCCGCTTGTTGTACTAAGAAGCAAAAGAGTGGTTGCTGCAATTCTGGTTTCGAAAGAGAATGGCGTAAAGAGGTAACAATTAATGACTGGTCCAAGACCAGACTAAACAATGACTAACATTTAATGGTAACCTGTTTTCACTTACCTTCCTGAAAATGTCTAGAGTTTGGAGCAGTGGAACTTTCCCAAAGCAGAACAAAAATCATGAGAGGTGTGTGAGAGGTCTTCTAATACTGAAGGACAGCAAAAGGGGCAAGATGAGGTACATTTTGGCTATGCGAAAGCTTGTTTCTAACTACAAACTCAGTTAAGGTCAAATAAAATTTATTTGGAGGGTAGTAAGTAAATGATTAATAGATCAACTGCAGGTAAAATATCCTGTATATATGCAGCAGTGGAGAAGCACAACTTCAGTTCCCCAGGAAGCCAGACTTTGACGACCCTTTCAGTAAGAATGTCCAGACCTGTTCAGGGCCAGACAAGGCCCACAACGTCTCACTACTAATGAACCTTCTCAAACTGGACTGACAACTCTATACCTCTCCACTTTTCCTGCTCCTCCCTCCTCACACTGCCTGATCCACATCACATTACAGAAAAGGGCAGTGGTTTAGTTTCCCCAATTTACTCATAGCCAGGAGTCTCACAAGAGGTGATCCAGTGTACAGGCAGCAGGTCCACAACTGCAGCTTTGGCTATTCCACAGCAATTTTTATCTGGAGGTGTCTAGACTGAGAGACATATGAAGTATTTAAAAAAAGAGTAAGAGAAGTCTCTATGCAGTTTTGTGCTGTGAAACTGGTAGCCTGATGGAATTTGATGACTAGTAGCGATGGTCTACAAGACTACCAGAAGGTCATGACTCTAAGTAATGCCTTATATTGCTTACACTTGGAGCTGCCAGAAATTAATCCATGGGCTTGAAGAAGGTCCTTGAATATTTTTGCAGCTACCACTTCCTTCATTCCCTCTCCCACCCCACAAAAAGCTCCTACCACATGCAGACAAGGCAGCTTGGATTCAGGCTTAATTCTTAGGGAGTGCTCTCAGCTGTAAATGGAAAGGAGATTGGGCAATCCAAACAGGGTTTTGCAATATCATTAAAGATGAACTCCCCCTTTCCACACAGTATTTTGTGCTATTTAAAGAGGAAATGTGTTGACAAGTCTTAATGAAGTATGACTGGGATTGCTGTAAATCCAGAGCACTGGCTGAGCTAGAAATCTTGTGGAACAGATGGTGAAACTGGAGCTTGTGATTTAAAAACAGCACCAGCGCTGTTTCACTCCTTCTGGGAGAGGGACCATGCTAAGAACATGAAATTGAGGAACAGAGGCAAAAGCTGACTGTAAAATTCCCATCTCTGTGGGGAAGCATAGACCCAAATGGGCTCAGTGTAGGGCACAAACACATCAAGCTGGGGACCACGTAGTTCTGTGATAGATGCAGTCATTCAATACACTGGGCTGGGGTTTTTTTCAGCTTGCAGTAAGTTAAAAAAAATTAACCACATACAGCAGAGTGAAAAAAAATGCCAACACTGTCTTTAAAAGGCTGTAGGACATGGAATAGAGGGATCTTCCCCTTGACTTACATGTGCTAGGAACATTATGCAATTGTTCTGTAAGACGCACATCAATCTCCTGGCAATGAAAAAAAAAAATTAGATGTTAACTGCAAAAATGTGAGAGCCAGAAATGTATTATATAGGAATTGATGTTGCCAAAATAAGCAAAGCCTAAACTTTCCACACTTCCCAAATTATCTTTCTTTCCTGCTTAATGCACTGTAAATTAAATTCATTTGGACTTTGACATTAATGTGGACTGAATTCAACCCCATTTATATTGTACAGCGATAGGACCTGATGACAAAATGATATTGTTTGCACAAAAACCTCACTTCCTTTGCAATACTTACAATTGTTAATGTATTAATAATTATAATAACATATTACATTTATAACAGTCTTTCTTCACCAAGAATACTAATGCTTTTATGAAAAAAGTTATTGTGTGTATGCTTAACTGAAAATATAGCAAACATCACAGCTCTGCCTGTAAATCATACTTTAAAACATAAGGAGATTAACTTTCCTAACAATCCATTGCCTTTTCAGAGCCTTTCTTATTGTTAAATATGTCTCTACTCATTCCTCTGTAGAGCTTACAAACTGCTTTCCACCAAAATAAATGTGCAAGGAATCTGTAGTATTAGGTTAATATCCCTAGGGGAACTCTTTGTCTCTTTTCTGTGTTATAGTCATTCTGGTTAAGTTGCATTTCTGTTGATTTTTATAAAAAAAACAAGACAAAAATCAGTGGTGGAAAAAAAGTCTCATTAATGAACTATATTAGTACTCCAGTGATTCCATTCGACCATTAGTGTTGACACCCTGGGTGTGCAGAAATATGAACTCAGTCCTCATTGCCCTGTCTTAAGTGAAGCAGGAAGGTGCATGCTGTTTTTCTTAAGAATGGTATGTGAGGTCAACCCTGGGAAAAACACTCTGAAAAGTAGCTCACGCTGCTTTAGACTACACATCCTGGTAATTTAGGTTAAGTATCTCAATTAAAGATAAACAAGCAATGCCTACATCTTTATGTAGATAAACAAACAGAAGTCTTAGTTCTTGATTCAGTAAATACAGACAGGCTTGCGAGGCTCCTATAGTTTTGTTCAGGTCCACAGGGACAGTCACATCAGAAAGTAAAACAAATGGAGAAATGTTTAAGGGAGATGGCTATACCTTTAAATCCAAAAGTAAAACCTTTCCAATGCAAACTTAATATGATTTATTCGTCTTTCTCTTACTTCTCAAGGATTAAATATGAACACTTTGGAGAAAGTCATTAGGAACTGGACAGTGAAATGCTTTCCACAGTGCACAGCACATAGCCATTGTAAATAGAGTGTGCCCCCATGTTGCCTTTGCTGCTTCAACATCTCTGGGCAATGAGGATAAGAGCACAGAATATGTAAGTACTCTGTGAGAATGCTGAGAAATGATTGATTAATTCTTTTCTCTCTTAGGATCTGTGAGTATATTATTATCACTAGCCAATGTAGATAGTGGATATAGTCAATATTGGCACTGAGCACACGTCCACTGTCAACATTTAATTGATCAGTTATTTGTGGTGTAGATTTTTATTTGTGGTCATAGAGCTAATATGCTAATTGTATATATTGGAGTTTTTAATCATACCTAAAGATCAGAAAATAGGGAATACAGAATGAATGGTAATCACTTATGATGAAAAAAAAGTCAGACAAAGAAACCAAAATGCATTTCTGAAAAACAAAGTCTGTTTTTCCAATAAAACCAAACCAAACCAAACCAAAACCAAAATCTTTTGTTAACCAAGCATGAAAGATGCTGAGAGAGTTGGGATTGTCCAACCTGGAGAAAATAAGGCTCCGGGGAAACATAGTGACCTTCCAGTTCCTGAAGGGGGTGTACAAGAAAGCTGGGGAGGGACTTTTTATAGAGGCATGTAGTGATAGAACTAGGGGGAATAGCTGTAAATTGAAGAGGGGAAGATTTACACCAGACATAAGGAGGAAATTGTTAGCAATGAGGGCAGTGAGGCACTGGAACAGGTTACCCCAGGAAGTTGTAGATCCCACTCCCACCCCCACGCCCGGAAGTGTTCAAGGCCAGGATGGATGGGGCCTTGGGCAGCCTGATATAGTGGGAGGTGTCCCTGCTCATGGCAGGGGGGTTGGAATTAAATGGTCTTTAAGGTCCCTTTGAACTCAAACTATTCTACAACTCTATGATTCTATTAAAATGCGTATTCCTTAGCTAAGTGTTTGGATAGTTAAAAGAATGAGGGAAAGATGATCTACTTAAAATGCTTTGTGCATGGGTGATATGACAAGCTTTCTTTATCAGACAGATGTAATAACAGTGCAAGAAATGCCCTGCCCTGTGAGCCAACAGGCTGACAATATGGCTATTATTTGCCAGTTTAGAATAAGAAGAAGCAAATGCGTTGGCTGCAGGAGCTGAAACCACAGGGTAATATGGGTAAGCAAAATGGAAGTATGCATGGTGGAATATATACAGGATGCCAGGTCATAAACACTTCTGCCTCTATGAAAAACACCATAAATGTCCATGAATAAGGAAGAATTGTAAATGCTATCCAAGATCCCAAATTATTCATAGAAGGCTTATGGAGACTTTGCAACTGGAAATACATGTCTTTTATCTCAGTTTCTGATAGCTCACGTGGGTTGTGAAAAAGGTTGTGGGGGCGTGCTTGATGCTCTATAGGGCCAGTAGTGCAGCCCTTGCCTTCTTGCCCTCCCTGCCTCTTTGGAGCATCTCATTTATAGATGAAGGCAGTTCAGGAAAACAAAACAAAAAAAAAAAAAAAAAAAACAACCCAAAAAACCCCAAAAAAGCTTTCTGAAGCTGGAAAGAGAGCTGGAATCTTATTCTGATTATGCTTTGTGCACAGACCACTCTTAATTCCCAAATAAAAGCAATCACCTAGGAAGCTGATCAATGACAAGGAGCATAGTTTAAATTCATACACACACCCTTAATCCAAATTCACTTCCGTAAGGAGATAAGCTTTCAGTAAATTCACTAATCAGCCAATATACATGGAGAAAGCAGAACAAGAGGCGTGGTTTCACTACTTAGTTTATTTTCCAGGATTTATATTTAATTTAAGTCAAAGGTAAAATGAGAGACGTGCTCCCATACTAGTTTCTATCAGAAACATTCTTTTTTCAACAAACCAGCATTTGCTGATAAACTGACCTGAAAAAAATAAACAGAACCAAGACATAAGATGGGTGCAAAATTCTAAACAGGCATTGAAAAGGATGGGCTGAACACAAAAGAAAGGGGGGAAAAAAGTGAGGAACCTCACTAGGAAGCAGCTTTTCCAGAGCCAGTGGTGTCACCAGGACTGGTTTTGTTGTATACTGGAACCATTTAGGACGTTGGGTGATGTGCAATACATCTGGCAAGCTTAAAGGCAAACCTTCCTGCAACTACTCTAACATTTTGCTCTGCAGAGACTCACCCTTAGTGGATCATTAAAAAAACTGAGTTGCTCTAAATAAATAAGGAATCTTTAGTAACATCGCTGGGACAAAAATGAATGCAGTTAATTTTAGCCATTTATAGGAAGTTTGTTGCACAGGAGCATTGCCAGATTGTAAACCCAATTGATTGTAAACCCAAAGTGAGTCAATTGTCTTTGCAACTAAGTTGCTTCTTTACGTCTGGATCATTTTTATAAGAAAATAGCATTATTGTCTAACAGACCTGGATCTACCTCACTACTGCTTTATTAGCACCTCCAGTGAACACAGTAGAAGCCTTCTGGAGCTACATTTTTGTTGTAGTGTTGGCCCTTGTCATCTTCCAGTCCATGTGTTTTGAATGACAGGCCATAGGACTTCTCCAGACACCGTGCAGATCATCTGATGCTCCTCAGCTACTTCTACCACTTACGCTTACATTTAAAATTTACGGAACTCTTAAATTTGTTCACCTTTGACATGGAGTTCACTGTTACCTGGTGAAAAAGGCTCAGGGCTAGACATGGATAGAAAGAACCAAGTCTGTAGTGCCTTAAAAACTGTTCAAAAGAGCTTGCTCAGTCACAGAACATAAAGGTTTTATCTGGGTAGCACTTTGTGCAGTTTCAGAACTGCATTGACTTTAAATTGTGACTGCTTCCTTGTAATTAACTAAGCATAAAAGCTGAACCCATGGAAATTGTACAGTAAACACTACTGCTTACCGGTATACTGGAAAGAACAATGATGGCACAGACTCCCATGCTAAAAACTAAAAGCAACACAATATGCTGTATTTTGGGGTGATTCCATTGTGTTGCCATTTGATTTAGGGAGAAATAGTTGCTTTTGCCAACAGAAAAACAAATTTTCTCCTGTCATTATGTTTGGGCCTCTTTTCACTTCTCTTATGTACAGTGTTTGCTGAAGTCTGCCTGGCAAGTTAAGCAGGAGGTTAGCTGTGCTGCAGCAGACATGTGAAAAGCAATTAAATGATTTATTGCCCCTATTGAACACAGGTCTTAAAAAGTAAACATTGTCCAGTGCAAGAACACCACTAGTGACACACAGCAGTTTGCTTCGGTAATGTTTTCCTTTGGGACCTCCCAAAGCATGACAGAACACTCTTGAAGTAGCACTTTGTCCCACAGGGTTTGCTACGCTGGAAAGAAAATATGGCTGAGGTAGGATGAAGGAGATACAATCACCTTTTTTTGCAGTATGAATGCACAAGAGAGTCTAAATTTGTAACGGTGAATTTCAAAACTGCACATGCACCATGAAACAGAGCTTCTCAAACCTCCACATCTCCCCGTGAAACACAGGAAAAGAAAACAGGTAATTCACTTGATTTAACTTCATGTTTCAAGATCAGTGTGCTGATGGTGAAGAAAGGATCACAGACAAGATAAGGTGACATTCAGTGACATCACCACAATTAGAAAAGAAATTATAGAGCTAGTGCTAAAAACCCGGTGTGTGAGGTTGGTAATGAATTCTACCTCAAGACTTACAGCTATGTTAATGTGCAGCCTGGCAAAAGTCCTGGACACGCCACTGCAGCTATGATTTATGTCAAATCATGTACTGAAAGCAAGAGGATGAAGTTTAACTTGACTCTCTAAAGAAATATACCAACAGTCAGGAACTTGTTGAAAAAACATATGGACTTTAGTGAGAACTAAAAGCATCAGCATGGCCCTCCTGACTTGTGCCACTAAAACTGATGTCTCGGGTCTACTCGTGAAATTTGCTAAGAACCCCAAAGTAGAAGAGAATTCTCAGGTCACCAGATTCCCTTCTTGAAGGAATCATATCAGGTAATCACTCATAAATGCATTAATCTCTACCTTAAACCCAACAGGGTTTTATGCCTTTGTCATTCCTTGAGAAAAAATGTTACAAAGTATCTCACTTTTGATGGCTTACAAACTATATCTGATTTCAGATTAAGGAAGAAAAAGCAAATACCTCTGTAAAACCTGTTGACTATTCCACCCTTCTTGTATTGATTTTCTGGGTGCAGATAATGTGTGCACAAAAATATGCAAATTGGGTATTTATCTTTCACCTGAAAAAGCTCTGCCATCATCAGATCTTTTGCTCTCAACAAATATTCGTATTTAGAGACAGAAGGACTCTGGTTGTAAAAAGGAATTAAAGGCACTGTAATACAAGATACATGAAAAAACAGGACTGATACACAAACGGATGGATGTAGTACTACTAAGTCTAATGCTTTGCTGTAAACAAAAGTATAACTCTCTCTTCATGCCATTTCTTTATTGTCTCACTAAAATTCTGTTGAGCTCAATGAATTTTTTTTTCTGGCTTATATTAGCCTAAGAAAAGACAATAACACCTGCAATAACAACATAGGATTGTTTCATGTGGACTAAAAGGTAATACAATCAGAAGTACTTAATATTTTCTGTATGCATGTGTATGCTATGCTAAAACTATTGTATAGCCAATGATAATAAGATGTTGTGTAACTGATGATACACATGTATTGGCAGAATGCCTGGTGCAAGCAGAAAAAAAAGTTATCGAAATACAAGCAAGAAATAGTAAGTTATATTTGAAAAAAAATGAAAAAGTATTTAAGAATAGTTATATGTCACTATAAGGATTATACATAAAATTCTCATCATGCTAAATATTCTGACATTTAATGAAATAGAAGACCATGGATTCAATTTTAAAAGAAATTTTCTCCATGTTTCCCTTAAATAAAAAAAAAAAATATCCAGTTGATGAAGAAAATATTTACCTAGGATTGACACATGTTCAGATTGTGGGGTTTTTTTCCTTACAATTTTATCTTTGTGGATGCATTTTAGGCTAATCCTCTATCAAAAGATGAGGAAGTATCTCGGTACTTTTAGGTGTAACATAGACATTTGGCTTTCAGTTTGTTCTGTTAGTACCATCATTGTATTAATTGTACTTCCTAGATATTGTAAAGAAAAGATCAAGACCTACTAGAGTGAAAGCTCTTTATATAAAATTTATGAAGTTTCATTTCTGGAATGCCTACAATATCCCTGGTACAACTTAAAAGCCTGGGCACAAATATTAATATTACTGTAGCAGAATAGTAATCTAATCTAAGCCATAAAGGTATACAAAAAAAAAATCACTTCTGGGGTTTTTTCACCTTGGCAATTTGTCATATTTTAAAATGCTGCAAAAGGTCCAGATCAAGGTTATTTTCTGACACAGTACTGCAAATCTTTGCTCAAAGAAAACTTGGATTTATATAAAATAAATAAGACACCATACTGACTATTGGTAGTGAACTAAAGAGTGACAATGACACTGAAAGAGAAAAGATGGATTTGAAAGAGGTTTCTGTTCCAGTGATGCAATTACATGTGAAATTTTTTAACAGCAGCAGTTGTCACAACATATGGTTACTTTGCTAACATTTTTGTGGGACAAAAGCCTGTAAAAATGCTGACGTCATCTGCAAATTAAACAACTAGAAAGCCATTTGGTGTGCCCTGGCAAGTTAGAGGCCCAGAGAACAAGCAAGGAGGGATTTTTAGTGGTGGTAGTAGGTAGTGCAGTGGCTTCCTCTGCCTAAGGGGAATGCAGAGTATTGCAATGCTTTTCATTGCTCTTTGTGTTTACTGTAAATAAAAGTCCCTAAAGTAACCATTACTGATTTGTAGTTTGGTGAAAATACCTGTTGTTTCTTGAATATTTTGTAAAAGATGTGTCTCTGTAGAGAAGAACAACACTTAGAATCATAGCTTCATAAAGTGATTTGGGTTTTGTCCTCTGCCACAGACTGGACCATCTCTCACTAGATGAGGTTGCTCAAAGCCCCATCCAACCTGACTTTGAGAACTTCCAATGACTAGATATTCACAGCTCATTCTCTGTGTAAGCTGTTTCATTGTCACACCACTGTTACTGTAATAATAATAATAATAATAATAATAATAATAATAATAATAATAATAATAATAATAATAATAATAATAATAATATAAAAACTCTTCCTTATGTCCAACTCAGTCGTATCCACTTCCAGTTTAAAACCACTGTCCATAGTCATGTCACTACAGGCCCTGGTAAAAAGTTTTTCTATATCTTTCTTACAAGACTCCTTTATAAACTGAAAGGTGACTGTAAGGTCTCTCCAGAGACTTCTCCAGCCTGAAAAAAATGCCAGTTCTCAGGGTCTCTTCACAGGACAGGTATTCCAGTTCTCTGATCACTTTCATGGCTCTCTTTCTGGACCTAGCAGGTTCATGTCATTCTTGTGCTGGGGGGCCAGAAGATGGATATAGTACTTCAGATGGGGTCTCAGAAGTGCAGACTAAAAGGAGAGTCACCCCCTTGATTTGCTTTTTTAAATGCAGCCCAGACTGCAATGAGCTTTCTGGGTTTAAAGTGCACATTGCTAGTTCATGTCCACTTTTACATTCACCAATATCCTGAAGTCCTTCTCTGCAGGACTGCTCTCAGTCAAGTCATCTTTAGTCTGCACTAATGCTGGGAACTGCCCAATGCGTGCTGGAGCCTGAAGTAAACCCTCTCAAGGAAGGGGAGATGGTTCTTTTCCAGAGAGTAATTGCTCGGGCTTAGCTGGGAAAAGATTTGGAAGGGTAAATGGATCTAGACAGGCACAAGCATGCAACAGAACAGCAGACAGGGAGAGAAGAAGAGGGGGAGATTTCTGCAGCTGACAGCAATCCAAAGCCTGGCTTCAGAGATAAGGGAGAGAAGGAGGCCTCACAGGGACCCTGAAGAGATCTGGAAACTCCAGGGATGGTGGTAGATGCTGAACTTGGGGGAAAGGACGTACTCTTCACAAACACAGTTGGCAGGGGACCTGTTTAATCAAACCTTTTAAAATCAGATTCACCCAACAGCTCTGTAGTTCCTCTGCTCAGAGTCACCCTAATGAGATTAATATTTTGTACTGTAGTAAAACACAGCTGTAGGAACTGGTAGTATCCATTTGAGGCTTTTTTGGCTTAGGAGAGCCCTTTTTACTTTAAAAACATTACACTTTAGTTAACTGGCTTGCTAGGGATCCCATTGCACCACGTTTCTGTCACATAACAACACCACTTTCAATGTTATCTTGTATTGAATGACAGGTGAAGTTTTTCATAGAGAGCAAAGGGCTTTTGGTACTTTCAGTATCTGCTGCTATAAGCATATATTTCACTCTGAAGGACAATACTGAATCATCTCATGTCTCCATCTGAAGTGCAGGTTTAATATACAATTAATTTGAATTTCCTTCAAAGGAAGCTGTGCAAATGAAGTAGGACCTGCTAGTCCAGTCAGAATCCATTAGCAACAAAGATTACATATTTCAATGTTTACTCCTTTGTTTTGACTGCAGGAACAAGGAGAAACAGTTCTTAATTACTAATAATCCTTTGCATGCATTATCAACAGCCTATTTTGTTCGAATAGTTGGAGACTGCAGTGTTTTACAAGCTCCATGTACAAAGTATTCAGCTTCTCTGGTGATAATGAAAAACTTCATTATTTATTGTTTTGTTAGGAGAAACTTTCTCAGGCAAGGCAGCCCACCCTATGAGAGAAACAAAAAAAAATAGTTCTGTTTTAAAGCTTTAATAAAATGCTGTGATTTGAAATAAAAGATAATTCCTGAACTATTGCACATTTAGAAACTAGAAGAGAGTCAGGCTCAGAGCTATTAGAATCCAGAGATTCCCAAGTGATTCAGTACCAGTGAAAAGTAACTATAGTATGGAATCCCCCCAGTATCTATGAGCAAGGGTGATATTATACAATGTTGTAGAACTGTTAATAAAATAACAACTTGTTTCTTTATGACTTTAATAGAGCAGATAGTTTTGTTAGCAAAAGTGCCATGCTATCCCAGGACAAAAAGCAGCCAGGTGGGCCTAAAACAATACTCATGTCCAGGATGCGAAGAAATTCGTTCCTTACTTCACAATAAAAAATCAACACCAAAAGCAAGCAGCTTTCATTAGTTATTAATAAAAACAGTCAGAGAAGCCAAGCACACTCTTAAGCATTGCTCTGAAAGCAAAATATGAGACTGCTGGGAAAACTTTGTTTGCTTTTTAACTTGGGCATTTGTTTTCAGATGTCTTCCAAGTTATTATGTAGAAAGAAAGGTGAATTAATAGGAATAGCTTCTATTTCTGCCAGAAATCTTGGCATGACCAGTAGCTGAATACCTAATTATCCAATTATGAAAGTCCAGATGTAGGGTGAGAATTTGCCTGAAACTGCTTTTCCTTACAAAGGCTATAAGGATCATTATTATAGTCTAGGCTGAGCAGCTCAACACAGGATACAAAAATATCACCCAGTCATTGAAAAAGAGAGTTGGGCTTGTTCAACCAGGAGAAGATAAGACTCCAAGGAGACCTTACAGCGACCTTCCAGTACCTGAAAGGAGCCTACAAGAAAGCTGGAGAGGGACTATTTGTAGTCCCTTGTGGTGATAGGATGAGGGGAATGGGTATAAACTGGAGAAGGGTAGATTTAGACTAGATATAAGGAAGAATTTCTTCACCATGAGAGTTGTGACACTGGAACCATTTGCTAATGGAAGTTGTGGATGCTCCATCCCTGGAGGTGTTCAAGGCCAGGTTGGATGGGGCCTTGGGTAACCTGATCTAGTGGGATGTCCCCATGGCAGGGGGATGGAACTATATGATCTTTAAGGTCCCTTCCAACCCTAACTCTTCTATGATTCTATGCTTCTATGATAATCAACTACTTGCCACTGGAAAGGCACAGATGTCTCTGGGAAGATGTCCAGTCTAATTTATTTGGTGATGGAAAACACACTACAGGGGTGATTCTTGTTCTCAGTAAACAGCCTTCAGACAGACACTTCACCATGCAGAAGAACCATTGCAGGCCAAAAAAATTCTTTGGAGGATTTCCCAAACTAGTTATTTAGGAAGAGTGTGACAAATTCTATCAGTGCCTGAAAATTTTCCTAGGGTAAAAATAAAGAAAGATGGATATACAGCATAAATTACATACAGAGGAAATCTTTTCTCTGCCTGACCTGAAATGTCTGCAACTGAAAAAGCCAGAGAACATCACCAAGATTAAACATAAAATCTGAGTGGGCAATCTAGAAGTAAATTGGTCTACTTGGGGATGTGAAGTATCTCCTGTGGTCCTTGAGAGAGACAGTCCTTGGGGGGAAAGCTAATTTCAGGCCATAAAGTAGCAGCTGGTATGGCCATATTGCACTTCAGTAGCCTTTTGTTTATAGAACAATGTTCACTGAGGGTCAGATGATTAAACTCTGGTTTTAAGCCAAGGTTTTATGATATTACGAGAAGTGGATCAGTCAATATGGAATAACATCTGGTTATGTAAAGAAGTGAAGGCAAGATGCTGTATAGGAGGGGCAATGGACTTGCCGCCTGACTATTTTGGACGGCAGTGTAAAGTAGAGTTAATGACATGGAAACAACACTTCTGAGTAGAAACACAAAAGGGTTTAAGACTTATTCTGTGACCTTTAGAAATTCAAGCTGAATCTAACTTACATACAAAATATATAGGAATAGCTGTAACCACCCAGCCTACTAAGTTAGACCAATTTTAAGCTTTTTTTGATTTGCTGAAGTCATGCTGAGGGACATAGATGTAGATCAAAATGTGATTCACTCTCTGTCAGAGTTGAGTATGAGATCAGTTACTAAGGACTGTTTATCAGTTACTAAGGACTGTTTTTAATACAATAAAAGGGAGTAAAATGAAAATATACAAGACCACTTTAAATGTTAGAAGTAAGCGAGATCAAGTCCTCAACAAAAAGCCTATTTGGAAAAAAAAAAGAAGGAAATTGCTCTTAGCATTGTTCATATTAGAAATCAGACTGAAAATGTCTATCACTGAAAATCCTGAGGAAGATTGAAGTGTTCAAGACATGACATAGGTTTGGCAGAATTTGCAGTAAATATATGTGAATTCCTGTTATAAATATATAAAATTGGTATTTGGGATCAACTTACTTTGCTTTATAGGATCTAGACAAGATAGGGCTGTACTTACCTTAGACTGCATATGAATTCAAAAGAGGGAGAGGTGGGGGTGTTTGCAGACAATGGTTAAGCACTCAGGTAAGGTGCATAGCAGTTTCCAGGAATCACACAGGAATATTATAGTGCCTCAAGTCCTAATTTATACACATGGGTGTTTTAGGTAGATGGGGTAAACAAGATCCTACCCGTCCTCCTTGATTTCTTCACTCATATCAACAGGAGACCTCACTGGACTGAATCCTCTGGAGGACTGATAGTTAGATACTATTCTTTCTGACAAGAAGGATATTTTAAAAACTGTCCTTCACAGAATGAGTCTTGAGTGAAACGTGGCAATCCATAAACTGAGACATCAACCTGCAGGAAACCACTGGACAGATTCCCTTTGAATTAAGAATATCGTTCAATTAAAGCCTGGGAGTATCGATTCAATTGTCTTAGTGACCACTGATGAAAACTGAGTCTTTGCATCTCGAGAAAAGTAGTGCATAAGAAATTACAACCTCTACGTAGCTTCATGACCAAACCCTGTCCTGCTTTTGACACAAAGCCAAGGCTATGGGCACGGGGCCATTTGGTTACTTCTCCGAGAGAGGGATTGCTGTTGTCAAAGAATTAAATGGATGTGAGAATGGCCTCGTACAAGGTAAACTGAGACTGCATTGTATCCTAAAGATACTGAATAATCAAATCCTTTGAAGTGTAAAAACCAGAAAGATTTTCACAACTGATACTTTTATCTTGGTGTCTTTGGAAAATTGTCACAGTTCTTTCTCCTAAAGGATGTTTGGAATGCCTGGCGAAAGTGAGTGTAGCTGCTTCAGATTTGCAAACAGCATGTTACATACTATTGAAAGAAGGCTTTATGAACTTAAATGTTACAAACATAAAAGAAACAAAGGCTTAGCTTTATCCTTATCTTAGATCAGAAAAGAAATATAAACAAGGCCAAGAACTTGTATTTGAGCACAGGAATCTGTAGAAGAGTCAGGCACTCCTCTCGAGTCACCCAAAGATTTGTCTCTCCCTTACCTGCAAGACATACATCGAATTTGCCAGATTATTTTCTTTTCTGGTTCATTACTAATCAGATAACTCTCCTGAGTGATATTTAGATGAATTTTTTCATGTTTACATTGCAACTTTCTCATTCTAATTGTTAAACTGGTACACTGAAACAAAATAGGCACAGCATTCTTTTAAACAATCCCTTTTATATTAGAGGGCATTTTCAATTCACAGGCTTTGTTTTCAGTTTAAGATTTTAGATACCAGAATAGATCGATATCGATACAACACACCATAGATAACAGCAGAGGTCTGATTACACAGTTAGAGTATCCACTTAGTGGAAAAGTTCATAAAAGAACAGTCCTTCTCCTCAAATAAAAATCTAGAGCACATTTTAAATTTTCTCTTCCTATTTGCAATCACAAATAACTGGGAGCAAAATCTGAACAAAAATTTAGCTCAACTACATTTAAGTAGCGTTGAGAACTGACCTGTCCAAGCCACAAAGTGATAGGCAACTCTCATAATGGCAACTCAGGCTCAGAACACACTAGTGACATGATAAAATGTCTTAAGACTTATTCACCTGACATGAGGCAGTATCTCCAGCAAATATTTATTTTAGCAATATGGGACAGTACTTCCTGCTATGTTACCTCAGAACAGTTCAGTGAGTGGGAGTACCATCCGTGCATGATAAGAAAAGAATGGCTACAGGCAGAAACCAGTTGAGCCCCAGTCCAACTGGCTCAGTTGAATGTTGGTTCTCCTGGGGTTACCCTATTGAAGCGGATACTGTTGTAAAGAATTCACGCAAAAGGAAGAAAAAGTACTTGGAACCATGCCACTGATTTTTCTTGAGTTACACCAGGGAAATGTTGGACTTGCAGAGACTAGTCTTTAACTAGAATAGATGGCCTGGGGCTACAGATAAGGGCTTGACCATTCACAAATGACCACACAGCAGTGGCAACGGGATCATGGTCAAGTAAGGGAAGCTTTTCATGGAACAGCCACCTGTGTTCAACTTTGCCAGTTCTGGTGGGGTGCTTTTGATAATATCCTTAAGGACACACATACTTCAGCTGCAGTCCGGCTTGCTCTGTGCAGGTGGAAATGCTGCTGCATGCAGAGGTAGACCCACTCATCAAGAAGGTGCAGCATGCAAGTGGATCATTATATCTATTTTCTTACAGTGTAACACTTTCCAAAGACTGAGCAAATTTCAGGCTGATTTGTGTTTCTGTGGATTTGTGTATTTGTGTAGGAGACAAATGTTTGACCCATTGACTGTCTCTGAGCTGAGGAAATCAAAAGATCTCATTTAAAAGACCTTGTCTTGCTGGTTTCATCTCAGCTAGATGGGACTTCGAACATTCAAACAGAGAAACAATGAGTTCACTTTAATGCCCGACCATCAGAGCTATAAACAGTATTGCACAAGCCAGTTAGATGCTGGACAGAGGGAGTAAATTAAGTGCCAGATGTAACTACAAAGGGAGAAGGAGCATATGAGGTTCCACATGGTCCTCTGTTCAAAAGTACTTTGGAGGTAGAACTATGCCTTTTGTTCCAGCATTTCACTTATCTGAAAAGCAAAATGCAAGCCGAAAATGAACAGCAAAGTATAATCAATGCCACTCTCAGTTTCTGTATAAAGTCTCATCATCACTAAAACTCACATGAGAACAGAAATCTAAGTACACATGGTAAGACTGGATTGTGTTTTATGCCATTCTCCCATGAGAAGTTAACGTAGAGATGGGAAAGCCCTCACTAAGCCATCCTGCTGAGAATGATTTGTGGGGTTGACATGAGTGGGTATCTGACTACTCAGAGAGTTTGTTTATTCTTCTGATGACAAAAGCACTCAAGAATGATTCCATTCCCCTCAGGGAAAGGCAAGGAGGCAAGAAAGGAATGTCCTTTTTTGCTGCTGTTCTCTGCATACTAAAAACATGCACTTGATTTGTATCAGTAAGAATGCTTTCTGGGCTAATGTGAATTTTTATATGAGCCTCATTGTCAAGCAGTTGCACCACACACTTTCCATGGGAGTTGCATTGCACTGACAGATAACCAAATTATTTGGAGATTCCAATCATTTATAACCAATCAAACTAATCCACTGACAAGCGCAGAAGCTGGGAATGGGAGAATTAAGTTTAGTTCCTTATGGATACTTTCCAACTTGAGATATTCTATGACTCCATGATTCATTAATTCAATATAAACACCTTTTTTTGATTTTTCAGTCCATGTTTCCTGAAGATATCTGCTGTGCACGTATACCCACTGTGATTGTTAGGTACACCCAGGATGTCTTCTTTATAAGGACACAGAATAAAAACAAAGAATGAAATTCATCAACTCTGACTTTAGCTCTCTAAGTTGGCTACCCTGGCTCTCAAAATCCCCAGTGCTGAGAAACTGATAACTTCCCAAAGTTTCTTACACCAGTCTTAGGCTGAGACAAATCATCCCAGAAATAGGCTGGAGAATAGGTTAGTTAAAACAATCAGAGCTGAATCCTGCAGAGCTATTGTGGTCCTATTGCACCACAATAGTCATAAGCCAGTAAGCATGGGACTCTCAGGAGAGAGCAGAGACAAATATGTATCATTGAATTCCTATGTTTATTCAAAGTCAAGTATTCACACAATATTACAATCATTGGTACCATAATGAAACAGCACACATGAAAGTACGTGACATCACCTGAAATGGTTTATCCTTATAAAGAATTAAAGTAAAGGTTACTTAGGGGTCAATAGCCGGTGCATTGTAAAATGGAAATCTAAAGGATAATGCACTTCATATCTACTTGGTCAGCCCAAAAACATTCCCTTCAAAACAATTCCTGAAGCCCCCATGCAGCAGGCTACAGGACACTGCAATCTAGTAAAGTCACAGTCTTCCATTCTCTTTTGGGTCACAAAAGCACACAGTGCTCAAGTACCAGAAGCACCTGCATTTCTTGCATACTCTGAAGGTATTGTTGGATCATCGTCATCTCTGTCACTAGTACTATTGGACATACTAGCTGGAAGTCTATTGTTTATACCACAAATCATACTCATGTAACTATTAGTGAGATTAAACATCAATCTCTCACCTGAGACACAGCCCATATTCTGATGTTGGCAAATAATAAAAAACCCCAAGAGATAAGGACTGACAATAAGGGTGCAAACATAGTAATTTTGTTAAGTATATGTAAACCATGTTTTTACACTCCTGATGCAGTACTTACTGCGCAGAAGGGAAAAAAAGCACCTTACTGTCCTCCAGTGATCCAGGTCACAGCCAAAGTAGGTTCAGGACCACTGCAGAGAAGAATGCAAATGTACCCTACCACTCTGACTGAACTACAGTTATGGAAGTGACTGTTGTTTCCTTTCTAAGGGAAATGAATTGATGCGTGTGGTAGTGGTTTCACAATGTGCACTTTCTTCAGACAGGACATCTGAAAGGCATCAGTTCTCTCTAGAGTGTCTCATAATAATCATTTAGACCCCAGTAGGGCATTAAAAACATTAGCCACATTGTCCTGCAGCATCACTCAAACAGGAGAACAAGTCCTTTTTGAAATGCAGTTTATTCCACAAACATTTAGAATAAAATCATGAACTAATTTCCATAACTGCACATAGTACCAGAAGGAAAAAGCACAAGAGAGAGGTATGGTCACTTGAAGGTTACTCACAGCTGTTCTCTAAACTAGTCACTTGGTAGGGAAGTGTTAAATGGGAGCTAAAGTGTTTCCTTTAGTTAATAATCATGTTTTCCTCTTTGGGCATTTTGCTTCCACACATCCACATTCATCTACATGCACATATGTGAATTGGACTTTCTTATGCTCAGAACAAACCAGTTCCACCTTCACTTTGTGACTCCTTTTTTCATGGCAGCAAATGCATTTGTGTTCCATTTCACTGGCCTCAAAGGAATACCTATAGAAATGAGATTAGCACATCAGTTTGCTGCTGTTGTCTTCACAAACTAATCCCTATTTGCTTCTCCAAATGGACACACGTTAGGGAGCAGAGTAGCAAAATTTCCTATCTATTTTTCTGCTTATGCATCACAGTTTTTCCTCAGGATGCTATTAGCCATGCAGGGCAAGATAACCTGACACTAGTGGGGAAAATCTCGGTAACTTCAGAGGATTTTGGATTAGGCCCATTGTGACAAGAAAGAAAGAAAGAATTCATGTTGAGATCAAAGAGCAGGAAAGAAAAAGGGGTTCAAAACCAACATAAGGACATATTTAAGATCAGGTAGTTAATAAATGTAGCTGATATATTTTCAAAGGGGCCTATTTTCCTAAGATAAGGCACTATTGTCACACTAAAAACATTTAGTAACATTGCTAATGACTGCTGTTCTGCATGCCTATTTTCCTAGTCAGGACCTTTTAAACAGTAGGAAGAGTGTAAATGGCTGCAGCCCATTGGCAACAAGAACCCAAAAAGACCATAGGTTGGAGAAGACAGAGAAAGGTTTCCTACTTACACAGAATAGGTACTGCATGTCCCTTCACAAAAGGGCACTGGGACTGGAGCAATGGACTTACAGTTGTCATGGACAATATACTGCTCTTTTACATTCCGTCTGCATTTATGCGGCAGATCAATACCTGTGTAGAAGAACACTTCTGTTACACTTCTTCAGACTGGGGACTAAATGTTTTGAAAGGTACCTTCTAGAAAACCAAGCGCAGATCATCCTACTAAAACTTTTTACAGTTCAAACATGTAACAAAAAGCCTAGAGAGTGACAACAGGCACTAGTTCAGCAATGTAATTTCCTGCTGGTCAAGTAATTTTGCTATTTATTGGTTAGCTTATATGAAGATTTCTTTACAAATTCTTGTAAAGATACAGTTGAACAAAGACCTAAAGGAGATATGAAGGGTTTGGGTTTTAAAAAATTGCTATAAATTACATTTGTGATTCTCTAAAAAACTATGACTTCTAGGTGGATGCTGCAGAAGAAAAGACCCTTTTCCCCATATAATTTCCAGGTGGAAGAATGCAGACAAATTTTCTACAAATTTTCTTGTCAGGAATGTAGTTCATACTAACAGTATTTCAGCTATTGAAAGACATGGAAAAGGTTATCAAAAAATTTTAGCATCTCCATTGGAAGAATGAAGCAGATATTTAACATCACTTGTGAGTGGATTTCTAACCTCTGCTGTGAGATGCAAAGCAGTTTTGCTGCTCTAAGAACAGTTTTCGTGTTTGTGGAAACTAAAGACTCTCAGCACATGCAGATACAGAACTACAAGCAGGAAAGAACCTAACTATACTGGCATAGGGAATCAGTGACTTAATGCACTCACATGTCTTGCAACAGCCATCTGAAGTCATTTCAACTGTCCCCTGTATTGAAAACAAACATAACCACAACAGTTCAGATGCACATATTGCTAAATTGCATATTCCTTCATCTCTAACCAACACAGGTTCTTCAGTAGACCTACTTGCATATCTATAATATATATATACATAACTATATGTAAAAATGCTTAAAAAAATCCAGCAAGAAAGGGAGTGATTTTTCCTAAAACTACATATATTCTCTCACAAGCAAGGTAAGATGTCACATTACACATACCTGAGCTTACGTAGTAGGCCTTATTGAATCCAGCACAAAAAGCAGGATCCCAAAGAATGACAGCTGCTCCTGAACCTACCCCAAAGCTAATACAAGTCAATGCTTACCTCTGTCCCTGCTTTGGTTTTCAGATCCACTGTGACGTCCCAAACATTTCTGAAAGTTACTGGAAATGACTAATTGTTAAAAGCAAGGGCATGAACAATTCCTCTTGCTCATTCTTATACCAGTTTTTTGCTTTGTGATGTACCACGTATCAAAAGGCATTGTGTTTATCAGTTCCCCAGGGGTCCATTGGTTCCCCCAGGTGTTCATGGTGAGTTACCATTCCATAACACCGGTGTTTCTCAAGTGATGAAAAATCCCACCTAGCTATTGCCCCAACACTCTTCTCTCTCAAGGTCTAGTGCTTGTCCCACAACAAGTAAAATGTGTGGGTTGTTTACAAAGAGTTTTATTTTACTTCCGTAGGACACTCTGTTCAAGGCTAAAAAAACCACATTTCCTTCAAACAAGGATGATCAGTTCAGAAAGATCATGAAATACTGAAGTAGTTCATTCAAAACAGTAAAGAAAACTCCCAGAACAGCAGAAGGGCTCATTCCAGAAGGCTTTTTGCCTGATTTGCAAATACTTACTGGGACACAGTCTGATTCTTCAAATGGTAGACACACCTTTACTCTACTAGTTAAGGAAAACTGGCCCGCTGATTCAGTGCATGTGTACTCAGTACAGTTGTCATATGGAGCTTTATAACTCTTTCCAGCCTGAATGAAAACAAGAAAAAACCCCCAAGTCAATATAACATAACCATAAAATATAATAATGCAACAGTAAGACACTCATTGAACGAACAGAGAGACTGGGTTGTTCATATCTATCTGAAAGTGCTGAGATATCTGGAATTCACATCTGCAAATTATGGACCAAGGTCACCCACTACCAGCTTCTTCAAAATCCCTTATGTGGCTACCTAGGTGGAAAGAATCAAAAGCTGATGGCAGAATGAGCATAGAGGTATGAACAGAAATGCCAGAACGTAGATGTGTTAATGTATGTGTGATAAAACATATATAAAAGAAAAATAACCCTTTTAAAGAAATTCAACAGCTTTCTTTTTATAATAGAAGGAAGAAAAGCAAGAACTGTGAAAGAAAAAAGTCTTCATTATTGAGGTTAATGGATAAATGCAAACCCTTCTCATAAAAACATAAATACTGCCTATCTGCACAGGAGAAAACAACTTGTAAGACAAATTATCAGGAAATGAAAGGATAAAATAGAAAAGATGCAGAACACAAGAGCTACCAGAGAAGCAAAAGCCACTGATTGAGATACTGTCACTAACTGTTCACAGGAGTAGCAGACTGTAATAAAACCAAAGTGCTAGCCTGAGTCTCAGCCCATGTCTACACAAGGCTAAGCTCACAAGATAGTTATGTATAACTTGGGTGTGTTACCAAGTAGCACTACACTGCAGCAGCTATGACACTTTTGATTTCTCCCTCAGCAAATCCAGGACTACTAATAGTGCAGCTGTATCACCTTGTTTATACTATTTAGCCCTCTATCTCCAGAGCATGATAGTTACACATAATTTTAAACACAGTGGCGTCTATGAGATGCACACAGCAGAGAGCAGCTGTATAAACATCTACATTTGCTTCAGATATACAGACATTTTTAAATATCCTAAAAGTCCTCCCAGCCTCAAAATTTATGATGATTCAAAAAATGCTAGGGTCTCTGATAATTTATCCTTGCTACAGAGCAAGGGACTGCTTACCTCAATGGTCACATTGCCAAATGGAAAATTTGCCACACATGCCACTTGCTGGCACTGACTGCAGCACTGACCCTGCTCTTCCACATAGCGGAAACCCTGTGGGAATAAAGTTTCCATTTAGCCATGTTACCTGATTTTATGAAGCATTTTTAGATCAAAACTGCAGAAAAGAGGTGATAGAGGAAATAAACCAACCTTCTGGTTTTATTTCTGTTGTCCTTAGAAACCTGTTGGACCCATTTTAAGACAGACACTCATAGTTGAGAAATTTTTTCCCTTATTGAAGAGTGACTTCTTGGCACTTCAGTTACTAAGAACACCCTGTCATTGGCTATTCTTCCTCTTCTGGCTAACATAAAAGTCAGGCCAAATAAATTAATTCAGTGTATGATTACTTGCATAATCTAACATGAGTGCTTGGTCTGATATGGTTGTCCACAAGTATTGCTGTTGTCAGACATGAAGATCACGCATCACTTATTTCCCCTCCTGTGTTTTAGGTACTCATTGGTCTCTTGGTGGGTGGTTGGCTTCAGGATGAAAGATAATGGTTTTATCCACTTCTAGGACTAGCAGTGTGTCTGACCTTCTCTGGGCAAGAAAGGAAACCACTTACATTCAGTAACAGACTAAACAGTCTGTATGCACTCTCGGCTCATGAGTACTGAGAAGTGTTTGGAAACATATCAAGCACTGTGCAGATACTTTACAGTTTTAATTTTTCAGCTGACAGTGGGCAAGACCAAAAGAATAGCACAAATGTCATCTTTCATCATTTGGACTTGACTTTTAACAGGATTGCAATCACTTGCCCTCAGAGAACCTTTCCAAGGATGAACTCCTAAATTTGCTAAAGTGAGAGAAATCAAGCACCCTAAAAAGGACTTTAGAAAAAAATCTAATAGAAGATTATATCCTGCTGTCTTTCAGTGAGCAGTTACACTACCCTAGTTTTACAGTACATGACCTTACCAGCCATTGTTTATGGCTGGGAAAGCTGAGCATACAGCTCTGACCTGCTGGCAGGTGGTTTGGCATTTCACTGGAACACATTTGATGCGGTTGGTCTGTGTCACAACATCCTTCTCATCTGTGCACACACAGTCCTCACAGGAGCTTTTAGGCACCACGGCCCCAGGCTGGAAATACAGAGCAGAAGAGACAAGCCATATCAAGAATTCAGTGGGTTCTGGAATAAACAGGTACTGAGGGGCATGGTTTAGAGAATGGTGGGAGTGGTTGGACTCAATGATCCAGTGGGTCTCTTCCAACCTGGTGATTCTATGATTCTCATTTCTAGTGTTCCAAATCAATAACATTTCCAATAGTGCATAAGGCTACTGGCAGGGAAAAATTACACGATGTTCTAATCCTTCTGTTTGTGTGAATGTTGACAATAACATCTGAAAACTCTGACTCAGGCAACGCTAAGTTGTGAAAAGAAGCATAAGGAACATCACCCACCTTAAATTCAACTCCTTCAGAAACACACACACCTTTTGGTACTGTAAGATAAAAAGAAAATGAAAAGGATGTGGAAGAAATTATGTAAACTGTTACTGTACTCCCCTTTGAATTGTGACAAATTTCAAGGAGACAGACTAGAACTGTGCTTATTCAGTAGCCTCTCTTAAAAAAAAAGAAGGGGAAGGAAGTAGCTATTACATGGTGCTAATTATTATTTGGAAGCCTACATGTAACTTCTGCTCAGATATCATGCATGAAGTGGGGAGTAATTCTATGTGGTATTTACCATACGGAAAAATCTTTCCACCTCATGGGTGAGATTAGTTGAACTTTTCTTTATTTAACTACCTTGCTGCTAACAGAGCCAACAAGAAACTGGGTCAGGTATGTAATCTGGAAATATAATTTGCCAGCAGAGCTTTGGGATGGGTTTAATGTAACTGACATTCAGTATCTGACTAATAACTTAACTCACTGAATACTAGCTAGAGAGAGCTGAAGTAGTTACTCTAAAAACTGTCACCAGTTACTCTAAAATAAAGCACCAATTGTAAAGACTGAGTGGGAAGGGTAGAGGCTACTGCTTATTATTTTGACCCATTTAGAAAAAAATTAATACTTCCAGAAATAAATATGAAACATGGTTCAAGAAATAAATAAGGAAACATGGTACTTACTACAGGAAAAGATAGGACAACAACCATCCTCAGATATAGCAACGACTGGTTGGAAGCCTAAGTCACACGCTGTTTTGTTGATTATGCAGGATTTTATGTCACATTCTGCAATAGACAAAAAAGATGAAGTAAGCTAAAGCATGCCATCCAGTAGTGTTAGTTGCAGACCAAAGTTTGAACACCCAGGAAATTGTGTGGAAGTAGGTGAATCTTCAACATGACAGTTTTGGAGTTAGGGATATATTCAGAAGTATCTCTAAGCTTGTTCTACTGCAAAGCTTTTCCCTAGACATCTACTTCTGACCTTTGTTTCTGTTTCTCTTTCCCCGCTGGATGACATGTCTAAAATACCTAAACACCCTTTCCTCAGAGAAGTGACAGAGAAACAGCTGGGGTAAAGGTAAATGAGTCAAAAAGTTTAAAAAAATGAAAAGGCATTGCATTTGCACCAAATGTGAATGTTGAGACAAGCAAGGCAAAACACCCTGACAGTGCCCACTGCTCCCTCAAGACTACCAAGGAGCCTAAGAGACCACTGCCTGTGAGCAGAAAGGGATGAGGAACAGAAAATCATCCCACCACCACTGCCAAGTTCCCTTGTCCTGCACCTTCATGTAGGTGCTGGGAATGACTAGGGTCATGAGCAGGCTGATGAGAAGGTTCTGTTCTGTGGTGGGCATTTGGGAGTCATAAGATGCAAATGGAAATGTAAGAGTAGACATATATTAAGAATCTTCTCAGGAGGCCTTGGGGGATCCTGAAAGATGAACACATCCTCCCTTACTGGATGGATCTCTGTGCAGTATCACCTTCTCATCTCAGAAGTGACAAGAGACAGAGGATCTTGGTGGATCCATGGGGCATTTTAATGTCAGGTTGTAGCACTAGTTTATATTACAAGTTGGACAAGAGATCTGCTCTGACAGCTCCTGGCATGCAGATAGAACAAATGACCACTCCAGAGTCTTTATTTGAATCTGATACCTGTTGGGTAACAGTTCTCACTTCAAAATTGCTGCTATAGACAAATGATGCCTCATGATGACATCTAAATTACCTACTCACCACAGACTGTCTCTGTGCAGCATGGGTCATCCAGACGTGGTTTTATTTTGCTTACAAATCCCTGTTTCGTGCAGTTGATAGGTGGAGATTTAGCACAAGGGCGAGGAAGGCAAGATATATTCAAGGTTTCTTCATCACAAGCACAGTATTGACAGTCGTGTTCCCAAGTCTCTCTCGGCTGTCAAAACAATGGGGTAGTATTTCAGAGAGCAAAACCTATTAGCATTATATTAATGAAAGCCTGCTGCAAGACAGTGAAATACTGGATCGCCCCAAGTTATTATGTAGGAAAATCAGAGCTCAAGTCCCAGAGAGAGGAGAAAGGAACAGTAAGAAAAGATGCTATTATCTGCCACACTCCTTTGCAGGCTTATATGTTTCCAGAAGGGAAGTCTGCTAGGAAACAGTGCTTCCCACAAACTGATATTTCTGTTTCTATAGCTCAAGTGACTCATAACATTTTGGAATTGAAATCTTCCCCACTGCCACTGAAGTTCACTGGAATTTAGGCTTAGAAGTAAAGGAAGAAACACATGCGGTCATTTTTACAGAAGGTCACAACACCCCGGTATAGTATAAAGACAGCATTTTTCTTTTTCTTACCTGTTTCACTGACCCATCTTGTGCAGTGCAACCTATAAAGTGAGTTACAGATTCCTTTAATAATAATCAAATCAGGGAAAACAACAGAAGAAGGAAGACAGGAATAGGAAGACCTAGATATTTAAGAAACAGACAGAGAGATCCAGAGTGCAGAACTTTGGGGTTTGCACCCAAAAAGATACTCTCTTTCTCCTTTAGAAGGTTGCTCTTCCTGCATAAGAGCAAGCAGAAGATGCCAGTCTGAAACATTTCAAGCCTAACTAGAAAGGGTCAGTATCAAGGTCTGCATTTCCTCTATTTCCAGAACATCACATGTAGTGTACACTTCCAGTCAAGGTCTTATCCCTCCTTCCCATATGACAATTTACATAATTTCTTACCACAGACAGAAACACAAACGTTGTCATGATCATTCAGCAGAATTTTTCCTTCAGGACAGTAGCATCCCTCAACGAACACTGGTGTGTTATTTTGGGAGGGTCGGGTGTCTGTAGAAACCTCTCTGCATAATTACAATATAAACAGTAATGAATGAGAGGCAGAAATGCACTCCAGGGAAATCAGAAACCTAAATCCCAGAGGAATGTCAGTTTTTAGCCTTCCTTAGCAATTTGGAAGTTATGGACATTTTAAGTTAAGTACAGACTTTAAATTAAGTGCCTTAGGGAATGACCCACCTGCGGAAGCAAGCATTTCTTTTTCCTTCCCCACATGGCTTGTATACCTGATCCTGAGCACATTTGGCCTCTGTGGAGCATTAGAACACACAGGTTAGAAGGCCTAGACACACGTGCTCCCTTCAATGCAAAATGGATGAACCCCCCACACTAATGCAGCATGCCCCACTGGCCCACACAGCCCAGACTCCTGCACAGTGAGGGGGTCTCTGAGGCTTGAGCAAGAGGAGACCAGTCAGCTGAAACACAAGCCAGCAGTAAACCCAGGTGGCCAGGACAGCCAACAGTATCCTAGCTTGTATCAGAAATAGCATGGCCAGCAGGAGAAGGGAAGTGATTGTTTCTCTGCAGCTGGCACCGATAAGGCTGCATCTCAAATACTGTGTTCAATTTTGGGACCCTCTCTACAAAGACATTGAGGTGCTGGAGCATGTGAAGGGGCTGGAGCAGAAGTCTTCTGAGGACTGGCTGAGGAAACTAGGATTGTTTAGTCTGGAGGAAAGGAGGTTGACAAGAGACTTTATCACTGTCTACCACTACCTGAAAGGAAGTTGTAGTGAGGTGGGTGTTGGTCTTTGCTCCAAGTAACGAGTGATAGGAGAAGAGAAAAATCACCTCAAGTTGCACCAGAAAAGTTTTAGGTTGTATATTTGGAAAAACTTCTTTACTGAAAGAGCAGTGAGTCATTGGAACAGGCTGTCCAAGGAAGTGGTGGAGTTACATCCCTGGAGGTGTTCAAAAACCGTGTAGCCATGGCACTTGGGGATGTGGTTTAGTAGGTGTCGTGGTGATGGCTGATGGTTGGACTTGATGATCTCAGAGATCTTTTGCAACCTTGAGGGTTCTCTGAGTCTATAATTCAGAAATGTGCTTGAACCAGTACTTACCCTTAGGTTGCTACATCCCCCTGAGCAGGGAAAAGATGCAAAGGGAAGCTGTGTGTGGCCATCTAGTGATGAAGCTGTGTGACACACAACTCCTCTTCTGAGCTGCTCAGGGGACCCTGTGGACCAGTTCTGCACTTATTGAACATCAGTTTTGGACCAGAACAACCTTTTTGAGTTGTTCCTGCCTTTAATCAGGTTTGGAACAGCTCAGGAAAGATTACAGCCTAGTGATGTGGTGGAACACAAACAGATGTGTAGATGAGGAAAGAACAGATCAGAGTCGTGTCATCACCGACAGGTCAGGCTTACCACACTGCCCATTTGTCTGCCTCCTCCAGTCCACACAGATCCCGTGGAGCCCACACAAGGCTGCATATGTCTGCATGCTCTGGCACTCAGTGCTGGGATGCTGTTCTGAACACCTGCTGGCCACACATGCCTCATAGTAGGGCTGTGGGGGGACCATGCTGTGGCACTCGGTCAGGTTCCTTCACAGAACAAGGAAACAGACATAGCACCTCACTTCCAAAGAGGAATTCAACTGAGAAACAAACCCACTCCAACCCAGAGAAAGCCTCAATGTAATGATAGAACTACAAAATGCTCTAATAGGCAATACAATCACACAACTCGATTAAGAATGAGCTTTACCTCCCTTTCTTCATATTGTTTTGAAAGAAGGCTATTTGATGTTGGACTGATACCTGCAAAGAAAAGTCTGTTGCACAGCTCATAACTATAAATCTATATGCTGACATTTTTATGTCAACATGTTTGAGCATCCTGTTTTAAAACGCAGAATTATTTTATAGACATTCACTTTTGTTTACTCTATTCTGACTGTGTTTCTTTTCATCTAGGGCTTTCAGATGCTGAATTATGTCTTGTTTCTCTTTGGTTTCTTCAGACAGAGGGAATGCCAAGAAGCAGACACTGTTAAGAAAGGACTGATTTTCATGATGCAGCTAAAAAAAATATCTGTCACATTTGGGAACATTCACACATCAGTTGACTGTTAAGTTTTTCAAGGTATGATAGACTTCATGTTTTCATCATGTCCTATCAGCAGGTTCATGTAGTGAAGGACAAAGTTATCTTGTGTACATATTTTCCTGGCACTTTTGGCAGTTGTCTTACCAGATGATCTTACACACATTGGATGGCTCACAGTGCTGATGATATTCAGTTTCAACTGGTTCTGAGACATGTGGATAACAGTATCTGTTGGTAGGGTCTGAGACTTTCCAATCTAATGCCATCTTTTCAAAGGACTGTATAATCTCACCATTCCTTTTCATAGCATCATCAGACTTCTGGTTGGTGCAGGTACCTGGTAGCAATATAAAAGCAAAAAGACAGTTCAAGAGCAGTTGATGCTGATGAATCTGCTTTTAGAGAAAGTCTGGAGGCAAATTCCTTTTGGGAAGCTAACAACATATAGGTTCCTGGATGAGTTCACAAGAACTGTGTATTAGAAGAGAAGGCCAGAAGAAATAGTTTGACAGTTACTCATGAAAACCAGTGTTGATGTGTTGGTTGACATATTTCTTCTAGTAGCTAAAGGAACCGAGACCACTCTGTTTAGCACAAGACTCTCCAGATTTCATTTATTCCTATGTTGAGTAGATAGGATCAAGAATAAGACTTAGTAAAAGCCTATCTTCATCTGCCAACAGACTGTGAACAGAATGAAAGTGACTTAAGATGATCTGCTGACTGTGTCTTCCCACCAAATAGAAACAATTCTACTAAAAATTGTGACAAGAAGAAATCACTTGATTTGCAAGTATTTAGAGATGTTTACAAGCAGATGAGAAAAAGAAGGAGGAAAATTTATTGCATTCATTACTGTCAGCTGATGAGAACACTTACCACACAGTCCCCTGGTGTTGTTATTAAACTTTCCAAAAGGGAGTTTTATGTAAAATGCAAGTCGACTGTAGGAGACATAAACTTCTAATTCAGGTATTTCAACAATGATGTAAAGGCCAGAACTGGTTATCCTGATACCATTCTTGGAAATGTCTGGAATGACTTTCTTGCCATTAAACAAAACCTAAAAATAAGAGAAACATAAGGTCTCTGTGGACTTCCTTCTGTTGAGTAAGGTATACGGTTTGTGAAATTGGAAAGTAGAGTGGCACAAGTTCAGACCTCTGGTGCACCAAATGAAGTCTGTCAGGCAGTCATTTTAGCACTTCTTTATGATTCCTTTTCTAATATGTTGTAATGTACACTGAATACTCCTATCAGGAGGAAAACCACAACTTTTAATTATGTGATAATTTCCTGAATTTTTAGAATGTAAAAATCTTCATCAACATAAAGAAAAGAGAGAAAGTGTGAGAGAGAAAGCAATACAATTACATTTTATACCCACTCCATTTTTAACAAACTTCAACCTTTGTGACGGGACATTTGGCAGTACAGTAATATAACTGCAGCAAAATAATATTGAGAATTCATTTTAACACAATACTTTACCATGTTTGTTTCTTTTCCATGTTCCATTGCTTGTGTCAAAATAACAACAGAGTTGGAGTGAAAAATGAGAAGGGACATTGAACAAATTGCTCCATCAATGGCACCACAGTAGTAGTTGTCTATGTGAATCCAGAAGCTGTGAGAGTCAGGATGAATTGACTTCACAAGGACATAGGTGCAGTTTTCTTTAAAATTATAATATGTTCCATCAAAAGTCACATAATGTTCACTTCCCCATCCACTGCAAATACCTGGAAGAGAGAGTGACAGATTCCAAGTCTGGCTTCTGAACTTTCTGTAAGTACTAATTGGCCTAGCAAAGGCATATTTATCTGCTCCCAAGAGACAGACGGTTTAGATAGGACTTTTGAACTAATATGAACATAGACTTTGAACATAGACTATGAACATAGTCTAGATTTTTATCATAAACTTATCTTTCTTGAGGCACAGCTGAACATAAGTTTTAGGAATTCTGCTACATTACTTACACTGACACTCAAACACTTCACAGCAACCAGTTTCATCACGATGTTTTGTGAATGGGAAACCATTGACACAGAGTTTCAGTTGCTGAGGAGGGCAAGTCATGCTGGACAGTTTAATATTGTTTCCTTCTCCCAGGCAAGTGGCAATCTGGCAGTTTCCAAAGTTCCATGTTTCATTAAACTATTAGTAAGGTTGAAATAGAAGAGGAGAGGTATGTAACTAAATATTCCTTAAAATCACACACATGCAAATGTTCTCCATTCAATTAATTGTCTAACATGGCATTATGTACTATCTTCTCTTTCTCTGGAATATAGCAATCAGTAGAGCCCTGATATCTACTTCTATTCTACAATGTTTTTTATAAGACTCCATATTAAGGCCCTGAACACTTCTGATGATGGGACCCATCTGATGATGGGTCGTTAGGCACTGGAACAGGCTGCCCAGGGAGGTGGTTGACTCATCTTCCATGGAGGTGTTTAAGTTGCGGGTGGATGAGGTATTGAGGGGTATGGTTTAGAGATTGGTGGGAATTGTTGGACTTGATGATCTGGTGGGTCTCTTCCAACCTGGTGATTCTGTGGTTCTGTGACACTGCTGGACATGATTTCATAGCCTTTGTTCAGCTTAGGTAGCTCTGCCCATGTAAAATCATATAGATGCTTAAGGCTAACAAAATAATTTTCAACTTATTCAGCAATTTGGGGGCTTCTGGTATAATTCTAAATTCTCTAATTGAGAATTAGAGTACAGCTGTAGTGGTGGTGGCTACCAGCATCAGAGGAGAACACAAAATCTTGGTTGCAGACAAAGCTGTAGCTGAAGAAACTCATCTTCTTTCAAGTCTCTCACCTTTCTGGGAGGAATGAGCCCAAGACAGTCACTCACAGGAGGCCTTGTGGAAGTAGGAACTCGACTTGTTGCACTGGGAACAGGTGTTAGTGGGCAGACTTCAGAGTCTGGATCACAGATCTTGAGGGTCTCAGTATGACCCATTTTACACTCTGCCCAGATTAATTCGATTTGACACGAGGCATTGCAAATGGCGTAGGCACAATGACCTGATATATTCACTGGCAGAGAAACATTTTCTCCTGCAAAACCAAAACATGACTGTTAGCACTGGACTGTGCAGGAAACTGGTAATGATCAAGGCTAAAGCATCACAGCCCTGCACCATTTACTCAGCCCTGCATTTAACTATCTGTATCTACCTGTACCAAACAGGCATATCCACATGTGACTGTCTGCCTGCAGCTACTTGAATGCAATGACTGAGTTGGAGTGCAATTCATCCAAGTGGCAAACGCTGAGCGAACACCACAGCCTGCTAACCTAAAATTCTGTTTTCCAGGTACGTTAGTGGGAATTGAAAATGACTACAGGAGAGCACACTGAATACATCACTAGATGCATCTTGTCTTCACAGTGGCTCAGGAGCTACCAAGACGTGAAGAACAGTCTTCTCTCATTGTTTTTTGGAATTTGACTGGGTTATAAGCCCATGTTCATCAGTTTGGGATTCAGGGTTTGAACTGGAGTCCATTGAAGTTAGCATCTGCTGTAAGCTTCCTTATACCAGGGATATCTAAATCAGGAAAAAGTTATGGGAAATGGGAGAGTTGCAGTTCTGTAGGTGTTTGTTACACTTCAAAGATGTAATAACTTGTGGTAAGGTATAACTGCAGCAGGCTGAATGAGCACTTGCTGAAACACCTATATCTAACAGTATATCTTCCCACATCAATGGTACAGAAAAAAAAATGTGCTTCGTTTCTCACCCATTTGTATCAATTGTCCATTTTTGTTGCAGAAGCAGGGAGCAGCTACCATTGATGTCAAAGGTGCAGATGTTACAAGTTGTATATGTGGTTCTGCAGGAAATTAAATAAATCCATACTCAAATCCTCTGCTACTCTGCTCTAAAGCCCTATCGCATCTATGACATTCTCTACAATCACAAAAAGGAAAAATTAATCCCCACCACATTTTGTACATATACACACTAAAGCCATCCTCTCTGTGTTTATATACGCTCTCTGTATTTCATTGTAGGCTACTAGAATAATACATACACACTCCCCTTGTAATTAGTTTTTTTCTGTGCAGAATGCAATAAACCTCCCTTCTACTGTCACTTATTCATTCCAATTTAAGGTTCCCTTGAGATTTCTAGTCCTGCAGGACTTCACCTGACTTTGGAGAGGTGATTTCCAGTGGCATTCCATTTTCCTTTTTAGTGTCTTGTTGCAAAGAATCTGTTGGTTTAAATATAGACAGGTCATTTAGACATTTTACAATACCTCCTACACTCTGTTTCCAATAGTTCTTCCTTTCATAGCTATTACTCCATTATATGTCGTATTGGACTTGTTAACACATCTAGTAAATACCAAACACTTAGGCACACCATCAAGCCTTTAGCTCTTCCACTAATTTGAGTAGAGAACCTAACTTTTAACTTTCCTTGTTCCCTTTGTATAATTTATTGTCAAGATCCAAAATAATACACATTTTTTTTGTGTGTGTCTGTGTGTGAAGTGAGTAAACTGCCAGGCAGCTTCATTTTCTTGCTTCAGTGACATATTTGAGACTGACTCATTCCAATGTAGAAAAGAGTTTGATAAGAACAGCGATGTGATATAGATTGTGAGAAGGAGAAAAGCAAAGTATAGAAGTATGAAATACTGAGATTAACAACATCAGTGAGTGAACTGTGGTAGGCCCAAGTTTATTGTAAAAGCTGTACTTAAAAATGGCTGAATGTCTCTATTGTCTCTTCACTCTGTTGACAGTATGAATCTATAAAAAGTACACTTTTGGTCCCCAACATGACACCATCAAGCTCTGAGCCTTTGACTGCTTTAAATAGTGTGCTTAACCTAGACATGCAGCAGGAGTCTTTTTCCAAGATAGAGGAATATTATTACCATTACAGACTTTCATAAAATCACCACCAGACCTCTTATAAAATTAGTACCTTGTGCTGCCGTGGTTGGTGTTCTGCAGGGGATGAGTGTTTTAATGATCTCTCCACTGGGGCCACAGACAGCATCACCACACTCAGACCCATATTCTCGGTGGTATACAGTTTCATTTAAGGCATAGGTCTTTCCATTGTAGCAGCAAAGGCAATCTGAGGCAACAGGAGAGTAAATGCTGTGGTAACAAGGGACATTTGTAATATAAATATAAATATAAATATAAATATAAATATAAATATAAATATAATTATAAATATAAATATATAAATATAAAAGAAAAGAAAACCAAACTCTGGATTTACCCTTCTGAAGCTCATGTCATTAAACATTACCTGACTGAAAAACTTTCTTTGTTTCTATTGAAGAAGTTACACTGTGAGTCTACCTAGTTTATTTAAAGAGAGTTGGAATTTTTTTTTTTTTTTTTTGCTGGTGTTTCTTGGAGACAAATTACACTGAGAAATTACTGGCTGGTGAAGGCATGAGAACTGGCACAGTCCTAACCCAGCATGGAGCAGAGGTGCATTCCCTCTTGTCAGGGAATGTGACTGAGATTACTGTCTTACTGAGTGATAAAACACTGACTCAGGAAGGGTGGTTGCACAACCAGTTCCATCCACTAATGAGAAACATGCAGTAATAAACAATCTCATTTGAATGTTTGAGAAGTTCTCCAGCTTTTGGAGATATGTTCAGGAACCCAAGGTAATTTGTCTATAACTGCAAAAAAAAAGCAGTAAAACTGATGATGCGTTGTCTATTGAGTCATCCTTCTTTTTGGGATGCATTTTTTCCCAGATAAGAAAGAGAACTGATATCATACCTTAAGCCAGTATGTCTTAAACTACTTGTCCAGGTTTATTATAAGATTATTGGATGAAATAGCACCTCTACAAGATTTACTCCATTCTGAAAGTGCTCATTACAACAGGTACCATGAATGGTCTTCTTCAGACTACTTTCTGCCTGTCTTCACTGACTACCAAGGAAATATAAATGTGGAGAAGTGGTATTTACCCGGGCAAGATGAATCCTACATTTCATGTCTATCTCCTTTCTTCCTTCCTATGATTATCCTTTAGACAGTTCTTCAGGCCAAAAGATGTGATTTACTTATCAAATTATATTTGTGGTGTTGTGCATCCACCTACTGAACTAGCTAGTCGGAGTCCTGTTACCAATGTGCCTGCAGTCATATGTGATGCTGGGTTGTTTCAGTCCTATAATCACTCAGTGAATGGTTAGGGTGGTTAAATGTTACCTTTTGAGTCTTTGGTACATAGTTTCTCTTCAGGATCACTGAAGGCAAAGAGAAAAGGAAAAGACTTATTTTATTGACTTGAACCAATATGTGGCATAGCAATGCCCGCAACTATTATATCTACTTTTACACAAAAGCCCACTCCTAAAGGATTTAATGATAATTGCCACTGCCCATGAACATAAATCAAACATTGCTTAACTTATATTTTCCTTTTTCTGCCACCTTCACCGTCAATGGACCTACCATGAAGTGCAGTTGAGGAGGGAGACACATTCCCTGCTCTCCTCATCAAAATACGGCTTGTCCGGACTACACTCCAGGTAACAGCCTAGAAAATTAAAGTAACCAAGACATTCTTAGTCTGCTTTACATAAAAGTACATCACACTTCTATCAGATGCAGATTTGATCCCAAAATGAATGTGATTTCAGTATGAATGTTCATTATACTGCCAGTTCACTTTCTATGTCCTCTTTTTCCCTCTCTCACTCAAGTTTTAATTAACTCTGTTTGTCAACAAATTCTTTGCAAATTTAGATTAAATGACCTTTTTAACTCTCCTTAGATTTAAAGGCAATGGACAAATTATGTTATGAAGTTCACCACTACATGGGGAATTAGCCCAGGTGAGGCATGGTCAATAAGTTCCTGGGGCAAATGCAATAGCCTTTCAGCAACTTTGGTGCTTATGACACTTAAAACCAGAGTAATAGTTTTGAGTCCCATAAATTGCATCAAAGTCAAGCAAGAATTACCTTCTAAACTGTACAACAAGTTCCCACATTTCCCTTGTGGGTTCCTGCAGGTCTTTAGACAAGGGGCTCCACAGGGTTTGTAGAACCACTCGTGCTTGTCAGGTGGATTGTAATAATCACAGAACACAGCTGAAACAGAAGAATAAAAAAATCTCCAAGTCACAGACATCAGGCAGAGGTGATTTTCTACATCTTGTAAGTAAAAGCTTGTTAAGGTGCATATACACAGAGATGTCAGAATTCTGGTCTTCTTTATTGCCTGTGTATCTGAGCACATGAAACACTACTTTTCCGTATACATTTTCCATGCAATACTTACGGCAAATGGCAGGTGTTCTCCAGTCAATACAGACACCAGCTCTGCTACAGCTTCTTGAATACGCAGCAACTGAAGTACAAAAGCACTCACAGTCTCCCACACTGTCACAGCCACAGAAGTCAGAAACACAAGATTCGTAATATGGTATTGGGTTCACCTGTCAAAATTCCAACAGATCTATTACCGTGGATGTACTACTGAGCTGTGTTTTAATGAGAGAAAGGGCTCTGAATTTCTGCTATCCACTGGCAGAACCAGGCTGAGTGACTCTGTGACAGACTGGCATTATCAAGAAGGAGCTGTGATACTTTACAACAGGTAGCTTAGTATTTTCACCTAGTTGGTAGAATTGGACTCCAAAGCTTCCCATTCTCATGTATGTAATATTGACTTTTTCACTCAAAATATCTTTCCAGTGCCATTTCTGCAGGACTGAACTACTTTGCTTTAATTTAGCACAAATATATAGTATGTGAACTCTCTTAACTATGAGAGAGTGATTGACTATAAAAGGAAACCTTATTTCCACTGGTGTCTTGGTTTTAACCTATGCCAATGCGAACTAATCAAGGAAATTAAGCCAGGTTTACCTTTTAAAAAGTGGCTTATTAAACTGAACTTAAACTTTGTATAGACATTTTCATTAAGAAGTAGTATCTTGTTTCTGATTAGTTTAATTCAATTTATATCTAAAATAAACCAAATAATCAAAATCTTTAGGTAATTTGAATACACCTTCACAAAGATCTCCATGCAAACAGTTCTACATTAACTTATTTCTAGATTTAACAAACTGACACCTAATATTTTATTTCTGGTGGTCAGCTATTATCATCTTTGTCTTCAATTGCTCTAAACAGACACTGATGTTTCCTCAGTACTGTGCAACAGGATTCAACTGGCATAGCTGTAAAGTGAGGTTTTGAGAGAGGCAGCCCTTGTACTCGAGGATGCTGCATAGTAGCCTTTAATAATAAAAAATTATGTGCAAAGTGCTGCAAAACAGAAACAAATACCCAGTGTGAAACTACTGAGGATGACAGGACAAGATTACCTTACTGTGGCAGGCTTCAAAGATGTTGCTTTTAATGATGCTGCAGTGCTTCTGTCCCAGGACAGACTTAAAAGGCTGATCAGCACACAGATCTGTCATATTTATATTTGAGCAGGTGCTTGTTATTTTCCAGCTGTTTCCAAACTCCTGGATGCTCATTTCAACAGATTGTCCTCTGGTTGTGAAGTCATTCCTTGAGCGGCCATCAAAGTCCCCACAAAGGCCACAGACTTTTCCCTGGGTAATTTGTGTAGACTTAGTAAATGATTTTATTATTTTGAGTGCAGCCCACTGTTTGATAGAAATAAACTATACAACAATTCAAGGCAAAATAGCTGTAAATTTCTAAACAGCCATCAAAATATGGCTTAGAAAAAGCTGGACTTCCAGTGAGAAGATCATTCTATTAGCTCACCAGTAATGTAAATTTTCTGGCTTTATGTCTAGCTCCAAGTATTCTGGAGCATTTCATACTGAGTGAACAATGAAATAAAACACAAGATACGGCCTCCTTGCTGCTTCTTGTCCACTGAGCCGAACACTTCTCCAAGCCCTCCTTTCCTAAGTGGGGCTCAAGTTTTGGATGCATAACTGAGTCTGAAAACATAACTCTCAATTCATCCCATACTTACTTGGAAAGATGGTGCCACAAGAACAACAACAGTAGTCTTCTGGTCCCACATAAAGTTCATCCCTTGAGTTGTTTCAATCACAATATAGCCTCCTCTGAGATCCACTTTGTAATTCTTCTCAGCTCCTGGATCAGTGGCAATCTCCTGAATTCTTCCTTCCAAGAGCCTGATTTCACTACTCTACAGGAACAGGTAAGTTGCATAGAACAAAATTGAATAGAAAACTTAGTGTAACAGCACGGGTATTCTGCCTCTTGTCTTTCATCCTATTTTTCTCTAACCTTTATACTACATATTCATCTATTGCCACACATAAGATTCACTGAATTCAATGGTAAACATCTGCCCTTGCATGACAAGTCTTACCTTACAGACACAGAAACTACATTCTAGATAAAATCTGTTCTGCTACCACATCGGCTCCTGAGTGCAGAGGCAATGGAGCACACTAGAACACCTCTTATCAGGCTGCTTTGTTTCACCATCGCCTCACACTGTGCTATGGGAGAAATCTTTTCTGTGTATAATTTGGGGAAATGCTAAGCCTGTGCTGGAAGGAAGGAATATCTGCCCTGTGCTCAAACCATGGTACAGAAACACATTCCTCTAAAAACTTTACCTTCTCTCCTGTATCACTAATGTCACAATGCAACTGCACACACACACAGGCAGATCTATAGAGTGCTGTTGACTCCCTGCATCTATCCCCTCACCCGCAGAAATGTCCAGCCCTGTTAACACCATATACTTCATTCCTAGCTCGCCTGCCACTGCTTTCTGGCTAGGTGATTTCTGTTGGTACCCTCTAGCAGCAACTGAGTTGGAATCTAAGGGGAAATTACGCTAAACACTACAAAATCAAGACTACACTCCTCACTTATAACCAGTTCTAGACAAACCTCAAAAATCAGTGTGATCTTTAAGGAGCAGATGGAGGGTGACTTCCCACAGGCATTGTTCTGAATTACAATTCGGAAGGTGCCAGCATCCATGTTATTTGGACAAAAATCCTTAGGAAAAAAATAGATAACGTTGTATTAGATCTTTACAGACAACTAGACCAGTCTTAAAATTGTTAAGGAGCTCAAAATGAATGACACTTCATTCAAATTTCTGCTTTTGTTACTTTTTTATTCATAGAATCATAGAACAACCAGGTTGGAAGAGACCCATCGGATCATCGAGTCCAACCATTCCTATCAAACACTAAACCATGTCCCTCAGGACCTGTGCCTTAAACACCTCCAGGGAAGGTGAATCAACCACCTCCCTGGGCAGCCTATTCCAATGCCCAATGACCCTTTCCGTGAAAAACTTCCTCCTAATCTCTAGCCTAAATCTCCCCTGGTGGAGCTTGAGGCCATTCCCTCTTGTCCTGTCCCTTGTCACTTGGGAGAAGAGCCCAGCTCCCTCCTCTCTACAACCTCCTTTCAGGTAGTTGTAGAGAGTAATAAGGTCTCCTCTCAGCCTCCTCTTCTCTAGGCTAAACAACCCCAGCTCTCTCAGCTGTTCCTCATAGGGCCTGTTCTCCAACCCCTTCACCAGCTTCTTGACTCTTCTCTGGACTCGCTCCAGAACCTCAACATCCTTCTTGTGGTGAAGGGCCCAGAACTGCACACAGTATTCAAGGAGCAGCCTTGAATCAGACCTCTGGCATTTTAGACCTTTCTATTCATCAGACCTCTGGGCATTTCAGAAGAATCTGGTGGCAGCTGATATAGTGGCAGGTTCAAACTTAACCAGGAATCCCTAAGGCAAAAGCTATGGGAAAAACTAAGCTTTCCATGGCACCAGTCCTGCACAGTCAAACAAAACTAAAAATATTTTGTCTTAAAATTTGTCTTACAGCAAAACCAGCTGTAATTCAGGTATGAGAAAACGTCTCATTGAGTACTGCCTCACTACATACAATTATTGTACTCGAGGCTCACATGTAAACCTACAACAAAAATATTGTCAGTCTTGGATGGTTTAGAAAAACACTTAACTTTTCACCACACTAATTCCTTTCCCTTGCAGATGATGGAATTACATCACCAAAGAGCCGTCCAACCCAGGAGTTAATTGTTTAGGATAACACAGTGCCCTCTTGTGTCACTCCTGAAGGTTGATAGCTTTGCTTTCAAAAATCTCACTGTATCTACTCTAGGTAGGGGCAAGAGGAAGAGTCTCCGCTCATTATTAGTGATTATTTTGCATGGCTTAGCCTTTTAATTACTCAGAATGAATCCTGCATTGTAAGCTGTGGAAAGCATTTGGATAGAAAAGTGAAAAAACTATACCTGAGCTAGGATATAGTCACAGTCTCCCAGGAAATCAAACTTCTCCCCATCAAATGTCATGTAATGCCCATTTCCATAGACAGAGCAAGTTCCTTTGCAGGGATTGTCTGTGCAGTTCCACTGCCTTTTGTTGCAGGTACTGGGAGGCAAAATGCAAAGAATCACAATCTTTGTATGAGGTTGGTTTTTTTTTATCCTCAATCCCAAACAGGGTCAGAGTAATTCAGAGGTTTGTCTTTTGTAGTTCAGCAGTCTCAGAAATCTCTCAGTCTTCCAGGCTTACCCTCTCAACTGTTCTGACACCATGCCATGAGAGAACTTGCTAATTAGAAAGTTCTTTACTGCCAAGACACATTTGAACTTTGTCTATTTTTATTCTATTTATTTTCCCCTACAAATATCTTTTAAATCATTAACCCCTGGCAGCAGAAAGTGTGGATTTAGGAAGTAAATTCAAGGTGAAAAATTGAGTATTTCAACCATTTCTGAATACTGAACTGTCAAGTATCATGTGGTCAGTTCTCTTCCTGACTACAGTTGTATGAATCAGTATTACCCCCCTATTCCCTTGTGTATTTATTCTGGCTGAGTTGGAGTTAATTTTTCTCCACAGTAGCCTTCATACTGTGCTTTGTATTAGTGGCTAGAAAGTTGTTGATGACACACCAGTGTTATTTAAAAAGGCTTCCAGGAATAACATACCATGTGTTGCAGTCCACTTTGATAGTTTCTCCAGGTTTATAAAAGTGTCCTCCATGGACGCATGGGCATTGATCTTTGGGAATACATCCTCCACTGCCATCCAACACTAGCCCATTGGGACACATGCAGCCAGAAACACATTCTGTGACATACTGCATATATAAAGATAGACCACAAGAAAACTCATTAATGCACAAGGAAATGCCACAAATTCAGGTAACCAGCAGAGGTGCTAGCTCTGGATGCCAAACTTTTGGATTTTTTTCAAAATTCCGTAACTGGAAGTTAATGGCAATCAAACTACAAGCATTATGGATATGTGGGTAATTATAGCTGCTGTGTAAAGTAGTTGGTCTGTGACCAGCATAACATGCTATAATCAGCATTTTTTTAAAGACAATCATTCATGCACAAGCATGTTGCCCCATGCTACTGCTAGGAGGTGAAGTCCTTACACAGTGCATGTCCTGTGTTTTACAACTTTTCTGACACTCTGATCCAATTGCACCAGGACCTGCAGAGCTGCAGTTGAAGTAGTACATAGGAGATGGGCAATCTGTAGGAGGAAGAAAATGTTTTAGGAACATAATTCAATGAAAGCGATAAACGATGCCAACAGCAATTGTAAAACAGAGCAGAGCATTTCAGTGGGAATCATGTACCTTATTTATAGCTTCTATTAAGTTTTGCTTCTGCTCACCAGCAATGCAGAGAGAAGAAGGCAGAGGCATTCTAAGCTTTGGAAAGTAACATATTTTAACTATTCAACAAGTCTGGTGACATTTTTACAATGGTAACTATTATCAATAACCAGAAAATTTCAGGAAGAAAGTACAAATTGGAATGCTAAATTAGAATACAGAATGTTACAGAAAGTGAGAAATAACACAGAAAAAAACATTGAGAATACTAGTCGACACCATAATGCCATTATTTAACAGTATCTTACCTTTTACTAGGACAGTTTCTCCAATGCAGTCTAATCTTCCTTGAATGCATTTGCTAAAGAGATTCCATAAAATAAAACACATCACTTCATTGCACATTGCCCTCTTACAAGAGAGGAAGGCACTGCGAAACTTCACTAGTCATACAAATAAAAAAATCCTATCAAAATGAATATTATTTATAGCTATCAGGTTCACAGACATGAACTACCATACCCAGAAGGAAGATTAAGACAGTCAACTCTGCCACTCTGCCATTGCTTTAATGTATGTTTTTCCTTAAGTCAAGTTTTTCTTAAGCATCTATTTTCCATTTCATAAGATGAGATTACTTTCTTAAATAAAAGACCTCTTTAATTACTAAATGAATCTGTGTCTCCAAAATCATGTAGAATCCTTAGGAAAAAAAATGTGGGATTTGGGAGAGAGAGAATAACTTAACATCTAAAGACACAAATAAATTCTATGAGCAAAATTGCCCTCCCCTAGTGTTTTTTTGCATTGCTGCCCCAAACTGCTTGAAAATAAGAAAATGACAATGGTTTTTCACAAATGCAAATTACATACATTCTTTTTAATATTTTCCCAATAATTTATCTATCTTTCTTTAAAAAAAAAACAGTTTGAAAAGTGATATTTTATGTTTGTTTCCCGAAACACTTCTACTTCTTAAATAGTCTGGAAGAGGGTGTGTTGGTGAGTGTTTTTCACTTTATTATTTCAGAAAATCCCCCAAGCTCCTTATCTTCTAGAAAACTAGCTCCCACTGCATATGGGGTTTTTTTTCTGCACATCAATAAAATTTGCATAGACTACTCTGCTTAGCATGTTTTCAGGTTCTTGTTGCTAGCAGGAATATAGAATCTTAATATTTGTTGTGGCTGTACTTCCTGCCATGGAATATTTTCTTTGAGACATTCTGGAAGAAATTTGTCATTATTCCTTCCAGTAAAATGACACTATTGAAGCATTAGAGAAGAGACTTCTCCAGTGAGCCAGACATCCCCCAGGTATGCAGTCCCTGCATCTCCAGAGCAGCTTACCACATCAGTTTGTCTTCTTGGAAGGAGTTGCCAGGCTGAACAATCTTGCCTTTGTAGTAGCAGGGACAGTCATCCGGAGTTACACATTGCTCCTCATCGTTGAGATAGGTCCCTTCAGGACAACCACAACCCTCCATAGGAGCAGTGTGAACTTTACAGAGTGGATCAGGTTCATCAAGCGAGCGGCAAGACTGGTTGCAGTACTTCATGCTGTAGTTATAAACCATAGTCTCAGGACACTCCTCAGAGGGATCTTTGCAAGAGAAATAAAATGGATGTATGGCCTTTTCTGTGTCACCATCACTCATGCTCTTAATGCAGCTATCTGTATGTGCTTTTTTCAAGCTAGAAGATCTTAACTTCCAGCAGTCTTGGGGAAATCTGCTTGTATAACCTGAACTACATGAGTGGCACTGAATACTGAAATAGTCAACAAGGTGTATCTTGACTGAATAAGGTAATCAGTAGAATGTTATAATTTATATAATTTATATTTCTATCTTATACCAAGAATTAAAAGCAATTTCTGACTCACAATTTAAAAAATATTTTCCTATTCTCTACTAATGATTTATTTGTCTGGGAATAATTTAAGAAATGAGCATATGTTTCTAAGGGGTAAATTTTAAATGAGCAGTGCCAAGCTACTCTACCAATCATTTGATGCTATGAAAGAAAATGTGCTTGAATTCTCATAGATATTTTGTTGTCAGCCTTTGGTGTAATGAGAAACTAGAGTTTTTAAGACCTCTAGGTGGACCAAACAGCAAAATACCAAAAGCTAAACTGACCCTGCAAAGTAGTGAAAATCTGGTTAATTTTCAGAGGTTTCCAAGAAACAGTACCTTCAAAACTCTACCATAAAATCTACAGTAGTGATCCATAGGGGTGACATCAAATTTCGTCATGAAATCTCACCTCCATTAAGGCTGTGATTTTCAAGAAAGCTTGACATCCAAGTTCTTCTGAAATTCAATGAGAACTAAAATCTAGTCATCTTGAACCTCTTTCTTTCTTAGATCCACAGATTTAACCCCACAGCTGTTTTTCAGCTACTCAGAGATATATTTAAAAGCACAGAGGAGTTGTTCATGGACAACTGTGCTAACCAGTTTGTAGCAATGTTATCACCATATTTGCAATATGTTCCATGCTTAAACTAAGCTCTGTATGGTTGTCCAGTCAAAGACCATAGTACACTTTCTTAATTTAGTTAGTATGCTAGGTTTGAGTACATAATTAAAACTATTACCTCCACCAAACAAGCCCAGTTAGTTTCCTGATCTAAGCAAGAGCAGATACAATATTACATGTATAAATCAGGCAGGTCGTATTCTCCTTCTTTATAGGCATACTATGAAGATGTAGCAACTAGTATTTGTAAAGCAAAATAGGCAGATAAGAAAGATATTGGTAAAGATGTTAAGCATGATTTACATCAGATATGCTTGATGGATGTCTTAATTGTTAGCTAGTAGTAAAATAAATTATTGTGTTTACTTTCTTGCTTCAGTGTTTCAGAGGAACAAGATTAGTTTTGGTAAAGCAAGATCTGATAATACAAGGATTATTTGATTATACTGCCCACAGTCACAGACTTGTGATCTTAGATAACACACACCACAAGCGGGGGTGTGAGTGCAGAGAACATGAGCATACAAAAGGCAGCTTCAAGCAAGCACAAGGAGTGCTAGGAGATTGATGCCATGATTTAGCAGAAGCAACTAGCCTCAATGTTCTTCTGTGAAACCAATAGTTCAAGTAGTGGTTGATGCTTCCACAAAAGATCTTGTCACATAATGCAACAGTTAGCTAGTAGGATTCACTTATGTCATACACTCTACTGACTGCAATGTAGATGTCACTTTAGCATTGGATGCTGCCTGCAACATAACACAGCTGGACATATGTGCAGGAGCTGGAAGAGCCTTTCTAGCTCCTGCAATGGGAAAGACTACTGAGAGCAACTGTTCTGGCCCATTTATTCTTTCACTCATTAATAGAGCAACCCTCTAATCTTACCATAGGCATGTTCCGGAAAGATTTTTTTTTATATATATAAGCCCTAAAATGATCATGCTGATGAAGTCATAGCATTTGTTCCTCGAGGCTAATTGATTGTTTGAATGAATATTACCTACTATGGCATGAGGTCACAGATTTGGGTCTAACCCATACTATAAACCGTGGTTTTGGCATGATTTGGCATAAAAATATCAGCAATTCTATACTGATAACAAAGATTTCAATAAGCAGAGACAGGATCTAATACGTAAATCTGCATGATTATAGGATAATTTGATGTGCACTACACTGTGTTCCCTTTGAATTATTTCAGCATAGATTTGTTAAATTGTTCTTACTGCAATCTTAAATGCCTTTAACAAAACACCATAGCAGTTACACGGTTTGTCTCTATTAAATATCCCAGCTAGTCTCTTATTTAGGCAATTAAATAGAACATAACTGCATTAAACCTGCATAAAAATAATAGTTTTTCAGATGCATTATTAATCAAGAAATTCATACATCTATTTTCATGTTGGTATAGAGAAATCTCTCTTGAACTATCTGATCCTAAATGGAAAAATGAACATGCTGAAGTAAAATTCAGAAACGGGGACTTGGGAGTTTTTATTCTGACATCATCTCTTAATAAAGTCTGGCAGTGCCAAAGAAAAATCCTACATATGTGGATTTTGAACCTGGGATTTAGAGACAATGTATATATCCGAGAAACTTTTATTCTTTCATTAGGCAGTCCACAACTCAAAATGTCTTTAAAATCTTTCACATTCTCAAATATCGCCAATACATATTTATTAAAAAACATTACTATTTTAATCTAAAATGGAAAAATGCAGAAAGTAGTATCATTTGTATGAGTAATATCTGAGACAAGAGGGCTGAGATCAGCTGTAAAAATAATGTGTCAGAATTAAAATATATCAGGAAGTCCATGTGTTCAAAACTAACATAACCGCGATTCCTTGTTGTGATTTGATTAATATGCCTTATACATTTTGCTTCTCTGAGTACTGAATTAACCTAATATTTTACACAAGCAATATACATAATAAGAGCATGACGTGGAACTGAACTGATTTTGACAGGCAGGAGTGTTTCATAGAATATGTGCCTATTGTATTTTTCAAAGACTCACTGACTTGATGGTTAAGCACAAAAGATACTACCTGCCACAAACTAGGCTTTCCTGAAGTTGTTCCCCCAAATCCTTCCCAAGGTATTTTGGAATGCATACCACAGATGCCCTGCCTCCAGCCTCTCAGGGACACGCCTGCTGTAGCACAGTCTCTGGAGTAAGTAGAAAGCACACTACACAGTGCGACTTCACTGTTCTCAGCATTGCAAGTGTCATACATACATTTCTAGGAGACAGAAAAGGACATGAATATTCTTATGCCCAGCTCACAGAAGAAACAAGGAAACATATAGCAATGCAAAAAATAGTCAACCAATCTGGTTTTTAAAAGTTTTTTTTACCAATGAAACTTAATTTGTAATATCTCTAATAGAAAATACATGCTAATGAAGTACTAACCAATTCTGAGAAATAGGAAGTCAATTACTGTCACGTAAATGCAATGATGCTGTGTTTAACACTCATGAATAGCTGAATAATAAGAATGATAAAGGCAACTATAATTCATTAAAGCATTAAGACATGTCTATAGCAGCCTCCCATGAGATTGTACAGTGTAGGAAATGTCAAAATATATAATCTGAACATTTACAGAACTCAAAATATTGCACAGTGATGACTAGCACTTGTATACTTATCTTGTAAGTAGAGAGCTACATCCAGTTAAATGACAGGTACCTAACAGAAGATAGCTTAATATGAAATCAAACATAATGACACCTAAAGAACTAGTTAGATAAGTAGGGAAAGGCATTAAAGTACTAAAAGGAATCTAAAGGTTAGAGTTCTATTAATTGGGTGACTATACAGAAGAACTCTGATACAGCCAGTCACTCAAGAGCGACAGGGTGACAGCAACTTATCCTGTCATTACTGATGTCATGGAAAATGCTACCATGAATGATGCTTTAAAATCTGATGAGATCAGCAGGGGTAACAAATGTATCCATAAGAAGTTGGTCAATGCTTTTCCTTAACCAAAAATTGCAAAATTCTATTTTACTTCTAGTTAATGTGTTCTCAAGCAAATATAATTTCTGATGGAAAGTTTTGCAATGTAAAGCATAAACTGTATTTTCAAAGGTACCTAAAATCACATTAAATTGTAGGCAAAATTTCAAGCTGAGATATTTTCTCAATAAGTTGCATCATGCATATTCCTTACATAAATTGGCAGTCTTTTTGCAGAAACTTCTTTACTATTCCCATAAGTGAGGCAACTCTCTAGCTCAGTCAGCTTCCTCAATAGCATTACAGAGCTGTACACCAAGGGTACTTATGAGCAGCTTTTTGCATTCTAAATATGAGGAAACTCACATGATTGCACAGTAGTAAATGCGATCTAAATATAGTAGATGTGCTCCCCCTAGACATGAATTTTAAAACGACTCAGAAGGAATCCAGGGGGCTGAAAATATGTTCAGTTCAATTTCACACAGAAACATTGATTTGACTTTTCAGAGAGTCAACAGTTTTCAAAACCAGCAAACCTCTTTTTTCCTGGTTTACTTCGGGGTCATGCAATGGAACAGTCAGTGACAGCAGTGACTTAATATTTTCAGGGCTGCAGCCTAATACGTCCATTGTATCTTGCATAAACTCTCATTTTATTTTTTTTCTCATCAGCATCAGTGAACTTCTTTCTGAACAGGCATTATTGTAGTGTATTTCACTCCCCTAAGGCAGACTACTTGCATGGCAGATCAGTCTCTGGATTAAATTAAACATTTAGACCAGTACTTACCTTGATGTACACAGAAGGGTCCACAACAGAATGGCAGGCAGCAAACACACTGCTTGTATTAGACAGAAGAGCACACCAATGTTGGGCAAACTTTTCTGAAGTGGAAAAAAACTCATTGTCTATAATCACTTAAATCACATTATTATGTGAATTGATATTCTTGATACCTATATCAGGTATCACTCAGACCTAGAATGACCTGAAGTGTTCAGATCACGCCAGCAAGAAATACAAGGCATTAACATCTCAAAGTGCTAATCACAGTTGAATGGGTGACCAAAGTTGTCTCTACAATTGACATTACTGTGGCTAAATTTGGAAAATATCTGCAAAAGCTCCCTCTTTTCATAGTTTTACATCAAGCTTTCTTACTTCTTTACAATCAAACAATTCTTTATAGTCATGCAATAACACAGCCATATGTCTGTGAGCAATAGCTTTAATTATGTGTGGCAATGTCTAGGAGAGTACAGTTTGAATTCTGTATATATCCAAACCCAGTCAAAGTGAGAAAAAAAAGACAGGAAACCTAGTACAGAACAATGCTTGCAGAAGTCAGTACTGTTGATAACTTATTCCTCTGCACTGCTGTGACCACCTAGATTGGATGAAGACCTTGCCCAATATTGACAAATTATGCTCTGCCTTAAACTTAAATTGTTCTCATTCATGCTGTGTGCACTTTTCAAATCATCCGTGAAGATGATGTTGGCTCTTTCCCTAGTACTGTAGTCTTTGTTTTAAAAGCAAATCTGTCACCCTAAAGACCTGCAAATCCCACTGTGTTTTCTCTACTAACAGCCTCAATGGCAGTGGCTTTTAGATGCCTAATTGATAGGAATGGTTGGACTCGATGATCTGATGGGTCTTTTCCAATCTGTTGGTTCTATGATTCTATAAATATGTTTTTCATCTGTCTTGTGAAAATTATTTAGCATTCATAACCTTGCTACCTTTATCAACGCTGTTTGAACAAGGATCTTCAAAGCTGTCCTCAACATCAAAACAGCTGGCTCTGGTTTTCCATGAGTTACCAAAAGCAGAAGCTGAATCTTCCACTGCTCCAGTGACTGTTCTGAAGTCATCAGTATGGATGTTATTGAAATTGCCACAAAGACCTTGTGTATGTGGCAGAGACAAAAGAAAAGAAGAAATCACTACATGAATAGAAAAAGGAATGCTTTCTAGACAAACACTCTTAGCTCTATAATCAACCTCACCTAAGGAAAGCCCATTTTCTTTTAGAGACTTTCTGGTGTTCCCACAAACCAGATAGGATCCTGTCCTTATGGTGTAAATATCACTTAGTGATAACTCAGAGACTGGGATCTGCTTAATTGTGCCTCAGTTAACAGTGGCAGGCAGAGAAGTACCTTCCCCAAAGGCTTACATGAAAAAGAAACCAGTCATAGAAACAGGACATGATCCCATTACACAGATAAGAAACAGAAGCATAAAAACTAAACAGAAGATGGGTGGTAAAACTAAGAATGCAATCTGCATCTTGTAAGTCTCTGATGAAGACCTTCTTTTATGGGTAGAGTGAAAAAGACCTGCACATGCTAAACATTACAGAGATTATCTAATTTTCTTCAGTAAACTGAAAAGTTTACCCAGCGCTTTGTTTCCATAAGGCTATAGATTTAACCAGGGATTCTAACATTCCAAAGTCAATATAAAATCAAATAATTTGTCCAGTTAAAGTGACAAATCGCTACAACTCAGTTTAAGAACAAACTGAAAGAGCATGATGTGTCCCACCAGATGTGCGATTCTGATAAGAATGATCGACTGTTATGGATAGCTGCATTGCAGGTTTCAATTGCACTCGAATCCGTACTCCAGTTGAGCTCAAGATTTTGATGAAAAATGTAGAGGGTCTGAAGATAGTTATGCCATCTAAAGAGGAAAGAAAAAAAAAAACTTATGTAAACACCTGCAGATATATATAAAGCTGAGTGAACTGGAACTTCCATTTACCAGTGTATTCAGTGTAACACAGGAATTTCCAGGGAGTCACAGACATAATATCCAGCTAAGTCAAATGACCTAATAATGAGCAAGATCATGCTCCTTACAAGGGAAGGAGCAAAAATCCCTCTGTAAATACATGTGGGCTAGTCTGTGGAAGATGTGAAAAACAGCATTTACCTTTGCTTACTGGCAGCTTCACAATGAAATTGTTCATGTAGATATTTCCACAGGAACATATCTTTATGGTCTGCAAGGAAAAACAAAAAAAATCCCTCAGTAGTGAATGGATATGACATGAGACAGACAACAGCACCTCGAGTAGAGTCTTCAAAACATTATCAACCCTGAGGTCGGTGTAACTCAGTGTCTGGATGCCATACAGTAATGTAGAGCAAACCTCTAGGCCATAACAAAAAGTGAAAAACCCTCTTAATAAACAAAAGGTTTGACTGAGTGTTCTCACATACCTATGAGGTTAATTCTTCTTTTTGAGAATCACGTGACATGCAGTTTAGGATCCATCCCATTGGATATGTAAAGTATCCAAAATGACAGCTATCTGACTCAAATTCCCTCCATAATCAGTGAGGGAGACAGGCCCCTTCAGAAGAACACGTACTTTAGGTGCCTTGACTTGCCCTTCGGAGATCCCCGCCTACCACTATTAACTATAAGGAGGTTAGGATGCTGGGTCTCCTAACAAGGTTAGGACTGCTCCAGGTTGACGGAACTAATCTGTATAACTTCAGGAGTGCATAAGTACCAGCCCTAACTTGGTTTCCACTGAATTCAGTTTGAATCATTGCAAAATCTTCAGTAAGAGAAGACACTGGCCATCATTTGGCAAAGTCTGCTACTTCACTCATTGCATTAGGAAAAACCTCAGGACTCAGAATTACTGTAAAAATGAAGGGTATATTTTCTTGCAGAAATTTCAACCTTTCAAAATGAAATAAATGAAAAAGTTTGAAGTTATAAAAAAAGAGAGGGAAATCTGACAAGGATAGTTTTTAGCAATCTGCCTTTAAAGAAAACAAAAAAGCCAGAATCCAAAAGAACTGGAGAGGAAATAAGTCTTGCAAAATAAAACAAATAAACACATGCACCATACCACCTGCTGGTATTAATCTTGCAGCCTCAGTACTGCAACAGAACAAAATGAGTTCACAGTATTTAATCACATCTTTGAACCTAAATAAAAGTGACATGTGCCACAAATTAAAGCAAATTTCTTACTGTTCTTCCTATTGTGACTAATACATTCTTTAAGCAAGTCATTGTCTTTGATGTCCCACACTGGATGATCTCTCCAATCACCACAAATGTGTCATCAGTGTTCTGAAAAGACATGAGAAAAGAGATGTGCACACATTGTTAGCATGTTACAGGAAGAGAGCTAGAAGGGAAAAAAGGTGTCTCTGAAAGACTAAAAGGAAAAAAATGAAAGAACTGGGCCCTTCAATTTATAACTGTAAACTTCTTTATTTTACTGCTAAAACCAATACTGTTCACTCCTTTTCTTCTGCACTCTGTTTCCTTTCTATCAGCTTGTGAGGAGTAATGCTTAAACCTACACTAATATGTCCAATAAAAGAAGCAATTCATTGAAGAAAAGATGTAAAACTGTGTTGAAGCAGCAAGACTTTGACATTAAGCACCAAACATTTGGTTTACAATCCATTGCAAATGAGAAAATTTGCCACATTTAATACTGAGCATGTGTTGAAGAACTTTGCTGGATTGATGCTATAAAATTAAGTCACTTAAACTTCAGCACAGCTTAATGCCTCATGCTACTCAAGAGATTTAGTAGTGAAACGGGAGAATGTTCATACCTTAGCTAAGACATAATGGCAGTTGCCGTGAAAATTGAATCTCTTATTATCAAATGTTGTTATATGGAATCCTCCATCTATATTGCAGCTTCCAGAACAGGGAAGAGCAATACAGTTCCAGTGGCCTCCTTTGCAAGTACTGTACAAAGCAAAAAAGGAGCAGTTAGAATAGAGAGTGCTTTAAAGGAGAAAAGGTGACTTGACATCTGTGTTTGAATATGTACAGCTGGCACCTTCTTTGTCTTTTTAGCTTGTTTTCTGGCTGCTTATTGAATTTCTCTGGGGGGAAGATTTCATGTTAGGACTTTAAAATGTAAAGGCTGGATGCCTCTCAAAAAGAGAGTTAATCACACTGGGCTTTGAACTAGCTCCTTCAGAAGAACACTGAACTCATCAAGCACAAAAATCTGTTTCAGGGTCTAAATTGTTTACTTGATCCTTTAAAGAAAGAAAGAATCTCTTCAATTAGAATTCTGCAACATTTTATGCTACTGATGCAATTGTTCAGCAAGTTGCTGGTGCAACAGTTCAGCAGCTAACTATGGGGGACCCGGGATAAAAAGTAGTTAAAATTCTTAGAGCTGTACACATAAGAGGACAACCTGACCGCATTAGCTCAGGCTTTTTGAAGAGTAAGTACAAATGAGGCTACATGGGAACCATCAAGAGCCCATCAAGTTTGGTTCCTCAAAATGATAAGATTTTAGGAGTATTTCTTCAGAATGTCAGAAATGGGTTTGCAGATCATCTGGCTTGCTCCACCACACACCACAGCATATTCTATTCCTCCCTGTAGTAAAGGCTAGTCCTATAGTGAAGAAATGATGCTGTGTCACCAGAGCTCAAATGACACATACAGCTGTTCATTAACTAGATGGGTATCAAAGTAAGAAATAAAACTGCTTTGAAACCTCACACATCTGAGGTCTTAACACCTTTCACTTGTGCAGAGTGGAGATAGGTTCTTGCTACAGAGCTTTTTCTAAATCAAATCATTCTCAAGGATCATGACTTTTGCAATCCAGGCCTTGAAAGAGCCTTTTGTAGATCTAGAAGTGGTTTTAAATGTAACTGATTAACAAGGTATAACTCCTTGCCTCACTTTAGTGACCAAGTCTAACTAACCAGCAGAGTCTCATTTTTTTCATTCTGAGTTCTTGAACTCAGTTTTTGCTGGCAATTGCAAATGAAGGTGACAACTATGTGAAGCTGAGGACTACCTTGAAGTTTTCCTATAGAGTTGAAATTCAGATTTTGCATTATTATTTCAGACAAATATTAGGAATAAGAAGAAGAAAAAGAGAGGAGAGAAAAACAGAATACAACTCAACAACACTCTGAAATAAATGCCTCTGCCTTGCTACTGCAATCAGGTTCACAACAGTACCAGTTTTGGCAGGGAGTGGAGTAAGTCCCTCCAGATGAGTAGACTTTGCCTTGAAACATACAGGGGCAGCTGTCTCTGGGAATGCATTTTTTGCCACCGATGTCATCAAGGATAGTTCCTGTTCAGACACATTGACTAGTTAATATTCCTTTGGTGAGTCTGGGAAACACCATCAAGGAAGATTAGAGTAAGAAAAATAACTTCTGGAGTATTCAACATTTCTGTAAATGAGTAGGATATGTTTTAAGGAAAACACCACGATAGGTCTTTTCAGGTGTTAATGGACAAGAAACATTTCCTACTAGAGCTTAAACAAGAGCAATGCAAACCCCAGAGCATATCTCTGCATTTTACTGGAATTTGTCAATGTGAGTAGGATTATCAAGTGCCACACTGTAAGGATGAAAGCCAGTTTCCATCCATTTCTAAAGTGAATTTAACAGAAGTCAGATCTTCATCTTAGCCTCTACTTCATGTGCAAACTTATACATGCACATGCCTGGCAATGCATTTATCCTGCAAGATCTAGCCTCATAACAAGAAGGTACTTTGTCATACATTTTCACCCGCATTCTCGCTATCTAGAGAACACTTCTCCTCTTTCCACATCTACACCATTTTTTTTCTGTCTAGTCTTTAGAAATCTTTCCCTCTCCTCCTCCAGTATCATGATCTTAAATCTTTAAAGATCTGGTTATTCCAAGAAGAAAGTTCTTAAATTATGCTAGAAGAAGGAGACTATTCATCAGAAGGAAGTGAACTATCTTACCAGGAGGACAGAAACAGCCGTCTGTACAGGGAGCCTTACAAATCTTGCTCCTTTCTGGATCAGCGCATGTGTCAGCACAGGGGTTTCCACATTCCATATACTCTCTGTTATTTGGACATTCCCGGTCTGCAAGACCAAATGAAAATGGGATATGTTAACTTTGCATTTATAAGAGCTCTCAAATCATTGTATCACCACTCAAATCGCTCTTCCTCCTTTTGCCCATATCTCATTTGCAATTATTTTACTACTGCCAGGTAGGTTGAAGACAAGATACAAGCAAAGGACACTAGAATCATTTATTGAGCCATAACAGTATATTTTTCTTTGAAGTCTCAGTCATTCCGGCACTAACCCACACTAACAGTCTGGAAGAACTGCCTGGATTTACAGTGATTTTGTGTTTGGTAGTAGTGACTACTGAGTATGAAAGCACAGGACAAGCGAAGGACAAACACATTAGACTTCTCAGTGACTTCTTTGTCAAGAGTTTTTAGATCTCAACATCTAAAAGAAGGTTATTTATGAGTTAACTGTGCATGGTAAAATTAAAAAAAGAACTGGAGAAAACTTAGCCATAAGAAGAACTGGGACAAAATTAAGAAACTTAATTCACTTAAATATGTAAAAGTTTTCCATTAACAATGTATCTATCAAAGTACTTCTGCAGACTTATTAGTTAACACAGCTCCTAGCTTTGATCTGCTGGGGTCAGAATACACGTGTATATGCATAACCTGAAAGAAATCTCCAGAGCAGTAGCTACTTACAGCAAAGTTCTTTGGTTCTCCACTCCCCAGGGTCTCCCTTCCTGAGGACACAGTCTCGAGAGTACTGGTTTAAAGTGCTGCATATGCAGCTGGAAACCAGATCAGAGTGAGAAGAATTAACTGCACAGCGGCACATATCCTCACTACAGGTCTCTACATACTCATCTAATGCAACCACTTTGGGGCAGTTTCCGAACCGGGACATTAGTTTCTTGCATCTTTTTTTCTGCAAAAAGAAAAGAAGGAAAAACAATACTTGACATTTTACCAATTTTCTGGTTTATGATGCGTATCTCAATTTTTGATGACACAGTTCCAGAGTCACAAGATAACTCAGACTGGAAGGGACTTCAGAGATTATCCAGCGTAAATTTCTGCCATGAGGTCCTTTTTCTTGGACTGGAAGCTGTCATTCAGTTGTGCATTTTCCCACTACTTTAATGCAATAGCAGAATATAGTTTCAGCTCTAATATCAGCATTTTCCTCAGATTCATGAGCAGATCTCTGAAAAATTTGGTTTGATACATGCTCTGTGATTAACCTGTTTCAACACAGTCCCTCCAGGGCTGCAGTTTAGGAGGGTTTATGCTTCTTCACAACATATACTTACGTATTTACTGCATCTATCTTCTTCCCTCTGAGGATGTCTTCCAGAGTGGTCATCTGGACTCACATCAGCACACTTTTCTGATGGATCCTCTACTTTGTGGAAGTTCCCAAACTGCCTTGGATGCATTTTATACCCTGCAAAATCCCCAGATGCATCTGAGTAACTTCTTGCCATTCTTTAGAGCAGTTAATGGGTTATCAAGATCCGCTTAATTTTTGGGCTCTAGAGCAATATTCTCTTCATTAAAAGCCCATATTTAACCACAGCATCCATATTATGGAGGATGACAGTCTGATGATACAGTTTTTGTTTAACTACAGACAAGGATCTAGTACACTTGTGCCAAGGCCTGCTATTCAGGCTGGGCATTTAAAATCACATGCCATTCTTGACCTTTCTGTTGCATTTCATCACTTCCAGAGACTTCTGTTTATTATGGGTGTAATTGATCTGAGAGTGTCATGTATTTGCCTACGTAAAGGTCATATATTTTAGTTTGCCTTCTACTATGAGAACATAAAGTACAAGTTTAGGTGCACGTGTTTGTAATTATCTGGAAATCTACTCCTTTTTACAGGCTAGAGAAGATAGAAAGAGGGACCAGGAGGAGGACAGGCACACAATATATTTACATAACCATTACAATAACTAGAGGGATGCACTTACCCAAAGCATTGCCAGAAACTTGATTCTGAATGTAAGAAATTTTTCTAAGAAAGTTTGAAATTCCTATGTTTTTATGGAGAATATGCATAAATAGCTATTCTTTGATTCATTATTTTCTTTAAAAGTTTGATAGACAGATTTCTGACCAGGTCTATTCTCCTATAGTGGCTCAATCCTTTCAGTGTAGGCCTGAGAGAATGTGGCTTCCACAAAACCCTTGTTTTCAGGTGTTTAAGCACTAAATTTTCAGGAAACAAAAGCTCTTCCAAAGTCCTGAGCTCTTGGAGCCATATGATTTGCCAAGAACTCAATTGACATTGAAGAGTGTAAAGAAAAATCTTTCAAGAGGAAGTTCTCCTTGTAGGAATGGGATTTTATTTCCTGATATTTTTTTTCTTCAAGAAAAGAGAGTCAGAAAGTGAGACCTCTGTGTGCAATGGATCTTAGCCTGAGCAGATGGATTGACTGCTGACTATTCAGGTCAAGGACAGGGATTTTCTCAGAGCAGAAAGGAGGGATATTGGAGACCACCTGGTCCCCAGGTATGGGAGTCTGTTATCTGTGGAATCAGATGCATAAAAGAAGAGTCTATTTTAAGCAATGTTTATCTGTATCAAACTGCATCTTCAGAAAAATTTGAGCCAGCTTTAGCTTTTAGCTACTGCGTTTGTAATAAAGGACAGAAACATGACTAAGATGCATCCAAAAAGCTTAATATGAAGCACTAAAATGAACACAAAATCTATCACTACAAATAGTATATTCAATTGAATCTCAGGATTCTTTTGAATGGATGAGGAAGATAACAATATTTTTCCTTGTGACTTGAGAAGTCTAGGTATTGCATGAATGAATGATGTTACAACTTTGACTTCAGTCCTGCAGCTTGTACCCCAGAATGTGGGTTTGTATTTGCTCATGCAACCTGCTACAGGATTGTAGCCTCAGCTGTTTGCTACATTGGCTTCTTTCCACTTCAGTGCAATATCTGAAAGTGGCAGTGGGTGGCACCACGGTTTCTGCAAGATGCTCCGTGAAATCTCTCTGGCTCAGTGATGAGGATCACACTTGACACCCAACTGTGCAAATGGAAGGACAGAAAATCCAGTTGTGCCTCCTGTGAGACTACAGTTCCTTAATGTTTGCTACTATCCCTGGGAAACTTGGTGATGCCACTACATGATAGACAGGCAATTAATATGGATCAAAGTGATCTGAGATTCTTGCAAGTCTGCAAACAACAGAATAACCAAAGTAATCCCAGAACCTCTTAAAATACATCTTCTCTATATGAAAAGGTTCGTGTGTTTCAGAGTGTCTGTCAGGAAATCTGAAACCCAGCTTATAGGAAACAGATATCAAGTTTTGTGCCTCGTATTAACAGTTCTGTTCCATGTGGAATATACTGTATTCATAGCCTACCATCCAAAATAAAATCATTCTTCTCATTGCCATCATAGTTCCCACACAGACCACATATTTTCTCTTTGTATGTTTCTTCCAGGTCCAGCTAAAAAACAAAAGGGAAGAGGAAACCCAGAGTTTAAAGGCATTTCCCTACATTAGAAGCACATATTTTAATGGGGCTCACAGTAGAAAAGCACAGTCGCAGAAATGCTCACTACCAATTTGTAGCAGTCTCCTTCTCTGTTATAAAACCTGCCATAAAACTTACCTGCAGACAGATTGCATTTAAATTGGAAGACAATCCTCAAGAAATTATTGTTCCTACCTGACAATGATCTAACCAAAGCATGCTGAATACTGGAATAATCCTTGTACCTGTGCCTGCCAGTATAAAGACACTGATATATAGACATGAGGTACCTCTTGCAAAGTACCACATCTCCACTCTGCATGTGTCAGATAACTATACTCTGATGCTGGATGCTGTGAAGAAGCAGATTCTTCTTAGTTTTCAGCCATATCAAAGGTTTTTTTCTAGTTCATAGGCTAAATGGAAAACTTCATAGCACTTCTAAGTGGGGTGGGTCTGTCCAGTGTAATCTGTTCTGCCCTTACTCAGGGACAATGAAGACCCAAGTTAGAATATGATTGACTTGCTAGACAGAACTATTGCATCTAATTGGTTCTGCAAGCTTGGAGGATAGGATTGGCATCACTCAGGTCCAACAAAAAAAAACAGTGCTTTTCCTGTGTCAAACTAGAGTTGTGTCCACCGTACAGGTGGTGTCTATAATAGTTCAGATCCTGATTAGTACAGTTGAAACAGGGAAGAAAGTGTGTCATTAAATTAGAATTTGAATATCACTTCATAGTTTTATTTTTTAACTCCCTATTCACCTTCTGCCCTCTTTGTCTTTCTGAGCTGCAAAACATGACATGATACTTAATCTCAGTCCTGATTGTGTAGAGCAAGTTTTCATATCCAAAATTGTGAACACAGTGTTGCAGAAAAGGATGTTTCTGGGTGGATGTAAAAAGGGGAACTCCTGCGTACCAAGGTGCTTGAATGAGAGAGGCTAAGGTCTGAACTGGCCACGCAGATTAGTTTCCCACAGAAGATGTATATGAAGACAGAGGTTAACTAATAAGTCAGAGCTGGAAGGACTACCTGTGCTGCTGTCAGTATTCCATGGACAAAGCAGATAACTACAGAGGTCCTCTCTCCAGGGTTAGCAGTGGCACATTTTGTCACACAAAACTAGCTGGGAGTGCTTAGAGGTTGTGACTCCATAACTGTGCTCCATGAAACTATTACCTAGTTTCGTATGTCTCTATCAGCTTATGCTACAGTACACATCCCTCCCACAATATCATATATCAACACAATGCCTGCATCCAGCTCTGCTTTTCATCATTGCTGAGGTTCACCAAGAGAAGAACAACTAACTGGCTGTTCATACTAGAAGAGTGTCAGCCCAGTTCCACTTGAGTGTCAGGCCCAGCTTGGAAGTGACTTGGAAGTAAGCACAGGTGTCCTCAATCAGAATACTCTTCAAGCTGAAGGGCATGGGGATCCTGGAAAATGGAGGGAACAAAATAGATTTCATGGAGAAAAAGACTGATTAAATGATCTCATAAACATTGGGAGAAGAATTAGCATCAAAAGGAGCTAAACAAGACATGGGGACAATCATTTCAAGATCAGACTTCATCCACTCAATACATTAACTTTAGGCATGATCATCTTTTCCACCGCAACCTTTTACAAACTATAATCCAGAACAAAATGTATTTTGGTCACAAGTGTGTCAACATTGTATTAGCCACTTGATTGACACCAATGCAGATCCACTTGTTTACATACCCTGAGGATCTTACACAAAAGGTTATAAGGAACAAGGTCAAAATACTGGAAATATAGTCCTCCCCAAGAGGACACTGCAGGTTCTCATCATCCCTCCTGGCTTTCCTTGAAATTCAGGGATCACAGTGATAAGAAAAGATGGCTGTTCTAACACTCATATACTGATGTGACTTAGACTTACATTACTTTTTCTTGTTACTAGGACAATTAGCATTCATTTCCCCAGAGACTGAAAAGCTTGGAAAACCAGTAAATGGCCAAAAGATATTATATTTCTTGCTCCTTTGATTTAGAAGATGCATATGGGCTTTGATACTGTAATTACAACTGAGTGATGCTATTCTGTACTTTGTTGTTTTTTAGAAGGCTGTGAAGACAAAGCAGTTTATATGCTTCCAGTTTTCTCTCCAACAATGTTCTGAAGGCTTTTCCCAGAGTCAAAGCCTGCATTGGCCCTTCACACCTATATGCTGGGAGAAAGTCACTTCAAATGAGGGTTGTCCTTAAAACTGTGCCAACTTTCAGCTACTGTTGCATATGGTTCCTTACTTATTGAGTATTTTTACCCTCCTTTTTGCAGTTTGCATTCTGATTCATTTCAAATTGGAATTAAAGGTGTGGATTTTGAGTTCTGAAAGTTCTGTCTCTTGTGTAAGAAGATACCAAGGCAAGCTGCGATCCACAAAGCAGTGCAATTTTCTATACTAATCTATCTGGAAACATGAATCTTTTCATAAAGGAACCATCTGTTCCTGAACATCAACACACAACAGTAGTGTTAGCACCACAGAAATAATATATTGAGAAAAAAACCACAAAGTTTCTACAAAATCACAACTTTCTATAAATAAAATGTTCATTTTCTCTCCTTCCTTTCAGCTCTCCCTCCCAAATCAAAGCAACATTAAGGAAACCTACACTTTTTTGTTTTATAGTATACACATTGCCTTTTGCTTAACGTATTGGTGTTGATCCTGGTAGATGTAGTGTACATGCTTCTTGCCTGCCCCACAACTATGAAGTGGGTTTTTCACAATAACCTGCTCAAAGTGCTATGAACATGTCAAACACAACCATTTGCACCTCTGCAGAACAGGACCACTTTCTAGTCAGATCACCTCTTGCTAATACATAGCAATAAAACTACTGCACAAGAAAATAACTGTATAGTCTACTCACCTGTTCCCGTTCACTGTGATGCCTGTCTCCTTCACCTCCAAGATCACTCCGTCAATGGTGACAGTGAAGTAGATCAGGAAGCTATTCTTATCACTGCGCCTGATTTGGATGTTAAAGTCTTGGTAGCTGTCATTGCAGTGTGAAGCAAAGACATATGTGCAGGTTCCAGGGAAAGTGAACTTAACATGGTCAAATGTACGAAAGTGGAAATTCCCCCAGGTGGCACATTCACTTCTACTGACAGTAGAGACCTGGACTAAAGAAAAAAACCATAGGAAGGAGCTTAGAAATTCACCCCTCATGAGACGCCTTGGGGTTTTTTGTTGAAAAACAGTAAATGTGAGATTTTCAAAGGCAAAAATGTTATCCCCTGGAAGACACTAGCTCAAAGGAAGGAGTCTCATATCACTGCACCTTAGAAGCCCATGTCAGAGATGCCTCCAATGTAATCAAACCAGGCTCTTTTGAAGTTAACAGTGAGAAGCAGAAGATATTCAGCTTCCCTACCTTACACGTCTATGTAGGAAGAAGATTCTCCAGGACTGCATGTTTCTCTCCATTTTCTACAAAAGTTGCTGGGAAGTGCAAATGTAGATGGCATCCCTCGGCATTTACACTGCAGATATATTTACACTATAGATACCTAAACTAAAGTGATTGGAATTCCACCCTGGCTGCCTACATCTCATTTCCACTTTTGAAATCCTTCTTCTTAACACAGGCAAGACTTTGGTTCAAAGCCTTGGATTAAGTCCCTTCCAGGAGATACCACAGGGGACATGACTCAAGCGAAATGGCAGCCACTGATCTCAGCAGTTGAGGTTGCCAGCAGCTCCAGCAGTGAGCTCAGAGCTATTTGCTTTTCATCTCAACTAATACTCATGGCTTGAACCTCTGAGTTGTATCTCTGTTGAAGATATTGATACTTACTTTAAGCGCATTTAAAACACCACTTCAGAAAGCAGGTTTCCTGCCTCTGAGCTGCACAAAGTCAATATAAATCACCTTGAGCTAGGTAAGATATGCTTGCTACAAAATGCCTTTAGCGCTTCTTCTAAGCCCATCTGAAGGAATGACGAATGTAAGTGGGCAAATTTCTTTGTTTTGTTTATGTAGTATATTTAGAAAAAAAAAGACAGAAACATCCATCATAGGTCAAATAAAAAAAGAGTCATTAATGTACTTGGTGAACCAACAGAGGAACACTGAAAAATTCAGTTCTTGATGGTAGAAATGTGCAACACAAATTCATGTGCTGAAAAGTCCTTACAGAAAGTGACTTCTAAAGGGACTGTACTTTGACATAGGTGTTTGCATCACTAAAGTGGAGTAGAGTAATTTAGCACTTTTCTGCACAATAATGACTGGAAATGAATATGTCTGACTACTCTTGGAAGTGGAGTTGCTGGAATTACTAAGATTGTAATAACTGTTGCATCAATTGTTTGCATATTTAGACGCCAGGGAAAGAATAAGATGTTCAAAACCAAACCAGGATGTAACAGGGCAGCAGACCACAAAATATGCGATTACTTCTAATGCACTATTTCATACTCGTCAATAGCAGGCTTTATGTTACCATATTTCTCCCATAAAGAATATATGTAAAGTATGTTAACTAGCTTGTCACTGTTTTTTATGATGCAAACTGCATTCAGAGATTCCCCTCTTTAAGATTAGCCACTCAGTGCATAAAAAAGTATATAAACTACCTAGTGGTGAAAGAAAAAGATAAAATACTTAAATGGCTGAAATTGAGTATTAAAATGGTCAATGTTAAAAAGTATTTGGCATGTCTACAGCTTGTCTATGAATATATTACACATCTTCATTTGACAGCTCTATTTGTCACCAATGTAGAGTAATATGTGAGCAAATAATCTGAGAATTGGATTTTCTTACCTATCTGAAATGGTTCTTTGCCCTTGCAACAACTCCAAATTAGGCAGAAGATCCAAAATGACCTCCCCTTTTTTATTTCCATCTTGCCATGAACGAGTAACTTGAGAATCGTTCCAGGGAAGTGTTTTTTCCTGGCTTATAGGCAGATTTTTATAGTCCAAGAAGTTGGCGTGAGAACAAAACATTGATGGCAGGGTCCCTGAAAGGTGGAGCTTCATTCAGTTTTCTTTCAGTTGTTCATGTTTAGCACCCAGGAACCTCCTGTCTTTCAGGCAAAACAAGTACCCAGTTCTCTCGTGCTTTATGTGGAGACAGAGAGCTGTCCTTTTCTTATTTCCTCTCTTTAATATAGGTCCTCCCACATCCCACCCCTACAGTGATGCTTTTTCTTTGGCAACAATAGTTTTTCATAACAGGCAATCATTGCCCTCTTTCAGAGATTTTCTCTGGCTTCAGCACAAACACAGTAGTCCCCCAGCTCAAGAAAAATCATCTGTTGTTTCTGTTAGCTTGATGACAACTTCTAAATGTTAGAGTAAAGAATATTTTAAGGTTAAGCATAGCATAGTGTCTGTTTAGACCAAAAACTTTTGGCAGGAGGGCAATGTCTTTTAAAAAGTATATCCAAAATATCTTATAAAAAATTCCAAATATTTACTGTTTCAAGAGAACAGAAATTACTTCAGTCCACAAAGTGTGGACTTCTCACCTCTGCTGCACAAATCGGATTTAATTGCATCAATGAGACACAGGAAGTTAATTTATTTTTTTATGCACACAGAGGTGGTGGTTTCTCTAAACGGCATAAAGGGGCAGTGCCCAAGTCCCACCAAAATGTAGAACACCATTCACTTGCCCACTTCCTAAATTACACTGCTACAAAGGGATCCCTTGATGCTCTCAGAGTACTTTAATTCCCTACCAATGCCCATAAAAAACCCCAGTGGATACAGTCCTGAGATGTTCTACTTTCCACAGTAGTACAGATCTTAGATATCCTGTTACAGATGTTTGATGTCAGTAATTTCAGGGTCTGTTTTCAATAATTACTTGCTCTGTTGGCACAGGTTGATCTAGCATTGCTTCACCTTATCTGTTCCACGGGGGACCACCTCTGACAGAGAGGAAACTTCTCACCTTGTCTCAGCAAATCAAACATATATAACAGACATTCTCACATTTTCAGCTGCTCCATGACCCTTTGGGAATACACTAGTGCCAAAATTCTTCCCAGCAGTAAGTGGGCACAAATACATTTTAAAGGGGAATTGTCTTTCACCCTTGTTGCAAGTCCTTAGCTCTAGTCTATCCATGCACTCATATGCATGCTCTTTTTTCTGTTTGTCAGATAGTAAAACTGCTCCTTGAGAACTGTATCTTGCGAACTGCTTTACCAAGCTTTCTGGCATACACAAAGATAAATGTCCTGAAGTTGCACCACTGCTTCTTTTAGCCATTCACCCTATGCAGCTGAGGAGCTGCTTACCAAGAGGTTTGCAGAACTGCAGGTGTAAACATCTGTCAAGTGAAGATTTGTTGCTGCTTTTGCTCTTAAGAAAATCCTGCACTGGTGGGTGAGAACATTGTGCAGTACATGAAACATGAGTTCATGTTACCCCTTTCCCACTGTTCATGCCCTATTAATTCCATTGTCATTCACACTTGAGGCAGGGCAGTACTGGCAGGTAAATTCTGTTCTTGAAGCCCTGCCATTTTGGCTGGAATACAGAACCAACACTCTCTACAACACTAGTGATGGAAAGAATAGGTTTCTATTGCTTTTCCTTTCAATCACAATGCATAGTCCCTGATGATCTTCACCCAAATAGTTACAAAGCAAATCAGCAGGAGATTTAGTAGATAAATCAAACTGTGAGGATATGATGTTGTAGACTTGAGGATGATCTGAAATTGAACACAGTGCAACAGTAACACTCACATCCAGCTGATTCCCATGGTAACTTCAGACAGAGTTTCTGTTCAGGACACAGAACAGGTGTGGGGAAGGGCTGTGAAGCACAGGAAAAAAGGTTCATAGGTCATTACATCATCAAGAGCTTATCTGAGGGTAAGAAGGAGATATGGAACTTATTCATTTTCTAAAATCAAAGCTAGTGTCAAAATCCAAATGCAGAACTCTGCTGAGACAGAGTCCACTTTAGTTTTAATCATGGACCTCGTCTTCCTTTCTCATTTCTACCTAGGCAACCAAGACACCTATTTCATTCATATTGCTATGAAAGCAGAAAGAAGAAAGACTCTAGGATTATGGTTCCTGACCATAGAAAAAAATCACTCTGTTTCCAGCATGCAGCAAGAACTATGTGCAAGCCACTTGTCAAAGATGGCCTTCAGCCTTAAGTGACAAAGACATGGTGAGGCTGACAAATGCAACTTCCAGCCCTTTGTCTTCTATACATAGGGTCGTTCAGGGACATGCCACAGTGGGAAGGAAGGATGAGCTAAGGCATGATTTCACCCTGGAAGACCCACTTAGAGTTTAGGGACCTGGGAAGAAAATGAGTAGCACATGTTAAAACAGCATCAAAGGAACACACAGAATAAACTAAGTAATTAATTGAATCACCATCCAGTTATGCTCCACTCAGCAGAGAAAGTAATATCAATCAGCTGGGCTCCTCCCCTGAGAAAGGCAAGAGTACATCTCTTGCTACTCAGAGAAACAGAAGACTAAGTCCTCTTGCTCTGTATCTAGGTATTTTCTTACCTCTGCTTGTCTGTTCCATCATTTTGGCAATTCCTCTGCCATTTCTTGGGGAGCAGAGTTTCTGCCAGTGACTAACCAGGGCTGCTACTTCTGGCTTCTCCACAGACACTGCTGACTATATTCCTTAGAGATAACTGGATGCTTCAGTCCTCTGCAATGATTTCAGGGCAGCTGGTATGGAAGGGATATTTGCAATCAAATGAAGATTTTATATTGAAGTGTGGCAACACTGAGGTTTTCAGAAGAAATATATAGTAGCTTTTCTGAAGGAAAGTCAGACTGACAGGGATCTTGTGATTATGTTGATCACTTACCACTGAATCATTGCTATTGCATGCATGCAAGTTATTACTATTACCCCTTGAGGGGCATACTGGGATTAATAACTCTTCCCTTTATTGGGCCCTGTGGCATAAGAGGCCTTCACTCCTCTGCAGCTGAAAGAGCAAAAAGAACAATTCCTCTTGGCCCCTTTACAGCACATTTCATGGATCATTTGCCATTAAAGGGTATGTGATTTTAGTAAATAAAATAGGTAAATATTAACTCAGGTTCTTTATCACCACTGCCTCACTGGAGATAAACCATCATGAAGCTAATGTAACACACCAGTGACTCACCTTTCATATTTTTTTATGCAAACTTAATAAAGAGGCACTCAGATTGTGGGCATCCAGTGAATTAATGGCATTCATAGCCAGTCATCTTACTGAAGCATGGTGGTTTCATTTGTATCATACTTTTGTGTCAAAAAGATGATCCTATATGAATTGTAAAACTTTTAGGCTACCAAGACTTTTTCAACACATCCTGGATCAGTCCAGGCACTGTGAGGTTTAACCTGGAAAGCCTCTAATATCCATTCTAATATGTTAATATCTAGAAATGCTGGTACTGCTTCTTAAAATATGACCCTCTATAAAAGAGTGTTTTACAAGCCCTGTCTAGATGATAATTCTAAAGAAATTATGTGTACTTCATTAACAAGGTAATGTTAGCTAGGAAAACAACTAATTTGGATTTTTTGCCAAGCCTTCCTGTGCCAATAATCCATGTGGTAAAAACATCTGACGTGAATTTGGCAAAATATATTATATAACTGACAGTTACAACATTCTAAATTGCCAGAAGAATTTAAGAATATGGATGATCTGTTTATCCTTGGTGTAATTCCACAGAATTTAGGAAATTTGAATCAAAGATTTATTTAATCCAGGAGAATGCATCCGCCATACAAGTTGAAACGGCTGGCAGTAAGTATAAGATGATCTGTAACAGGTATAGGAAAAGAAAGGAGTGGATTTCTGCCATTGCTGATTAAAATACATGAAGAATGCCTTCAGCATTTAAATTTCGTTAGGTGTTTGGGTGTTTTCTTACATTGTGCCTTAGCATGAACACAAAGCTCCTCAACCTCTCATCTTGCCATAGAGTGTCTTAGTTTTCCCTGAACTAATCAAAGACTTCAGTTACTCCCATTCATAGGAAACATTTAACTTCCTTTTTTCTGTTTTCTCTCTTTTTTTAAAGAAGATGTGGATCTTTCAATACCTGCACACAAGGGATAACAACGTGGCTCACTGATGTTTGTGCACACAGATGTCATTGACCTATTGGCATTCCTCACTTAAGAAAGACTCCCTGCATGGAAAACTATTTCATCAGGAGTTTGGGCCCTTGAGCATCTCTTCTTTAAAGATTTTTCTTTAAAAAGACACCCTGATGAAAAATACAGAGTAGCAGAATAAACAGAATCCAAGGACCCATGAGGGGAAGAGTATGAACATTCTTCTTTAAAAATTAGAGATTTAGGGGTTTCAGGCTAGAGTAGATTCCATCCCCTTTTTAAGAAGTTATTTCTTGTTTCATGGATGCCAAGACAATTCAGAACAGGCCACTGCATACTTAATACTGAGGTCTCTGTAACCCCAAAGTTACATGAAATTGCATGCCCAGTAACCATGTCCACCATGACTGAAATTTACTGCAAGCCAAAATAAAGGCAAAGATATGGACCAGAGAAAAGGGTGAGGTGAGAAACTAAGCAACATTAACCTGGGTTTTTTACCCCTATTTGACTTATACTATGTTCCTATTAAGAACCTGATATAAAATTCTGTCAGAGTATTTCTGCTGGACTCATGAGATTGGGACCTTTCCAACATGAAGCATCATATTTCACAGTAAGCTGCTAACATTTCTATGTCAGCCAAGTTTCAGATCTTGCCTTGCCTAGAGCACTGTAGCCACTAAAGTAAAAGTGGCTTTGTAAGTGGCTGAATATCAGTTTTCTTTTAAATTCAAATTACTGTCTAGGGACAGGAAAAACAAGACAAGTGGAGCTATGGTCTTTCAAAGGCTGCTGCTTAAGTTGTGGAAGTTAGCATTAGCCACCCAATAGCTAACTGCCCTTAGTGTGTTGTGATTAGTTTATGCTCCCTGTGTTCTTATGAAGGAGAAGAACTGACCATATGGCTCCCATAGATAATCCAAACAAAGTGCAAGAAGTGCTCAGCTACACCAGTCCAAATTGACAGACTATTGAAATTTCACTGCTGTGTTGGGTCACAGGCACTGTATAAAGCCAAATTCTTTCATCACTGTCCCTGTTGCCTTTTGTTACTGCTTAAGAAAGAGCTACATGAAGCAAACATGCTCCTTCTGAACCCCAGATCTGCCATACCTTCTCTCTAACTTGATTTCTGCCTGACAGAGTAGTTGCATGTATGTTGCTTCACTTAGTATCCAAGACTACTTCTCTACCTTGCTTCTCACAAACATACTAATCTTTGCACGATACTTCTCTTATCATTAGGTTAGAGTGAAATTAACAACATTGGTATGGTCAGGCAGTAGCTTCTTCGATGTGGGAAGATTAGAATCACAGAATCACAGAACAACCAGGTTGGAAGGGACCCATCGGATCATCAAGTCCAACCATTCCTATCTAACACTAAACCAAGTCCCTCAATACCTCATCCACCCGTGCCTTAAACACCTCCAAAGAAGGTGAATCAACCACCTCCCTGGGCAGCCTATTCCAATGCCCAATGACCCTCTGTGTGAAAAACCTCTTCCTAATCTTCCTAAATTAGCATCTGTGTAACTAGCAGAATTCAGCTTTTATGACCAGTCCTTCTATTTAGCATTCAAAGTAAATGAGGTTTTCATTTGTCAAATATACTATGTAATATGAACAGGAATGAATTTCCAGGATTATTCTTACAAGCTGTTCTTCATAAGAGCAATTGCTTATCACTGGAAAATTTCCTGGAACTAAGGAAGATGAATGACAGAAGATCCCATTTCTTTGTCAAATGTGGAAAGAAATCTAGCCAAGACTATAGCAAAAGGTGACATAAAATGTCTATCTTTAAACCACTCTGCAAGAGAAATATGTTCTGATATGGAAGTTGTTGCACTGAAGCACAATATAAATAAATGCATTATGAGTTCTACTTACATTTGATAACTTCTCCCAAAGTCTTGAAATAATCAAAAAATTACAGGCATGTTTTTATTTTTCTAGAGACAAGTTTTTGAAATGAATTCAGGCATTTTACATATAAATGCTGAAAAACTAGAACATTAAAGGAAGTCCAAGTTGAACATACAGATTTCCAGAGGATGATGCTGAAAAAAAACACTTAGAGGATTTTCTACACTAATGATGGGTATATGGCTTATGTAGTTTGGTTGGAAGTTAATCTGGGAGGTTGCCAGATATGAGCACAGTTGTTTGTGGTAGCAAAGAGTTTGGCCTAGGAAGAGGGCTGCTTAATTTGAAGGACTTGTTCTGCCTTAAAAAAACCCTACCCCTCAAAGCTTCTGATGGAAAATGAAATTTCAGAAATTGTATACAGATGTTACAGCTATTTAACTGTATTTCAGTTTATGTGGGACATGAAGTTCACAATAAATTTCTTTCCTATGATCTTAGAATTTGTAAGTCTGTTTCTGCTGCTCTTCCGAGTATCTGAGTTTGCTTTGCTGCACATGTTCAAAAAAGTTCATAACAAGCACAGTAGCTTGATGATTATTTACTTAATGCTTTGCTATCACTGAAGTAGCTTTATTAGGGCTTGTGTGCAGAGTCATAGGTGCTTAGTTTGATGAAGTGTGTCTTAGCGATGTACAGTCCAACAGTAAACATACTGAAAATTTTATCTTACCCTTCCTCTGTTACAGCACAAAGTGATAATGTTATAATACACAGTTACATCACTAAACAAGGTAAATATTAGATCAGAAATCTCTACCTTGTGTTAGTTCATGGAGGGTTCTCCTTGATTTGAGCGGGCTTCTTCCCCTCTCCCCCACTTCTGAATCACATCTGCCTCACCCCAGAGAGTAGCACAGTAATGGTTCATGAAGCAACTTTGCTCATTGTATCAGAAAATCTTCTGAGAACTCCTTTTTAACTCCAGGGAAAAGTTCTCACTATATTACTCTAGAGTCATATGAACAATGTTGAGTCTCCAGTGTACCTGCAGGTATTTAGGAAGAAATTGTCTGAGCTTAAAACCATCTTGGAGATGATTATAACTGGGACTGAAACCCACATTCGTCCACAGATGAAGTGCGTGCCACAACCATCTTGCTTCCAGGACAGCACATATCCTACCACAGGAAGGTTCAGGGTGCATCTAGGGGAATTCTCGTGTGTGTATAAATGGCCCACAATGCACTAGAAAAGTGAGCTTTTTATTTTTGCATGTTAGAGTGGCCAAATGTGTTAAGACTGTCACTGGAGACCCTCAGCTGCACCATTTTTTATTCAAGTGGCAGTATTAGCAGTGGTCTCTTACAGCTATCTAGCTCTGTGCTTTTAGGAGCAAGGACTCAAAATCACAACCTCTGGCAACCAAGGAAATAATCATGCTACAGGCAAACTCTAGCTTTAGCCCGTACTTCAGAATTTCATCCTGGTCATATCTGGAATGCAACAGTAAGGCTATGATTTTTTATTATTTTTTTTATATTTTGTTTTGTTCACCAGAATGTCCAAAGAGATTCAAGCACTTCTTTGATGGCCTCAAGGACATGTTTAAAACCCATGCACAGAGGAAATCTGCTCATCTCATGCTTAGGGAAAAATGTGATAAAGTGAGGAAAATCAAGCAGTTATTGGAGAGCAAGAGCTAGGACGTAGGTTTCTGGTTCCTTCAAAACTGGCATGGCTGGAAGTCCCATTTGCCTCCCAAGAAGGCTTTCTCCTTTTTTCAAGGCAAAAGTAAAACTGCTAAGTAACTGGAGATGAATTAAAAAAATCCCAAACACATCACAAAGAAACCTTTCAACACCAATGTAAATGGGAGGCTAGAAAGAAAGTCTAAGAGGGGGTGAACACAGGGCTTGGGCATGGAGACATGGCAATGCTTTAGCCACTCTGCCGCTTTGCTGAACTCTACTGGGGTTCTTGCTACTGCTCCCTTCTTGATAGACTCCAGAAGCCGAGGCAATTCCTGGAGAATGGAGTCATTCTTGGAAGACAGAGGGAATCAAGGTCATTCCTTTCTATCAAGAATGCCTTTTATGAAGCTGTCAGTATCCCTTGCAGTAGGTCCTGGCTGGGAGACAATGGGATCAGAAGGTTCCACCTTCTACTTTGAGTCTCTAAGGGGCTAATATTGCCTTGTGAGAGATTTCTTCAGTTTGTCCCCTAGGTTTTTCAGATAAATCTCTGCTTTTGATCTACACAGCAAAAAGCTCTTTCTTAAGAAACAAAATTCTCCTTAGGATCTGGTAGGACAGGTCTCTATTTACTTTCAAAAGGATTATGGGAAGGAGCAGAAGTGCTGCTCAATGCCACTACTGCTTTCTTTGTAGGGATACACAGTTAAAGCTACTTTCCTCTCTTTCTCTCCAGAAGACTATTTGTGGATTTCTTTGCTGAATAAGGTTTAATCTGTTCCATTTTGTCATCCAGTTCCAATAGAAAAAAAAGTGTGAACTAAACTGCAAAGTTCTAAGAAGACTAAGAGTACAGCAAGGTGTGGAGGTTTGACCTGTACAGTTTGACCTGGAACTGCCAAACACTTGTAAGAACTCTCTGACAGTACCTGCTTGGGAGCTTGTTGATGGGCAGCACTGATTCAGCACCACAACTGAAGAGGCACTGTATGCAATACCCTCTTGTGTATACAGCCAAATTCCTGTCACAATAGTTCTGAGTTTTGGGTTTTTTAATCTGTGCTTACTAAGAACGCTCAAGTGTTTATAGGGAAATAACAGCATTCATTCTTCTCAGAGATAAAGCCTTCTATTTAAAGAAACACAAACTCCCTTTCGGAGGCAGCTTACTTTGTTGTGGCATAAGTAATTTTATGTTCTTAAACATAGACTGCCCTGCAGTGGCGAAGCCAAAATCTGCAACATTATTAACTAATACAGGACTGTCAAATTTCCTTATTTAGAAGTAGTTTACCTGTCACAGAAGGGGCAGAAAGAATCCATGAAGCACAAAGGAAAAAACCCTTAGTCTTCAGTATAAATACAGTGTTCAGCAAAGCATCGCTACTGACTTTGAATATTTTATCTCTTTTTCATAGGAAAAAGGCTGATTTGATCATACTTCAGCCAAACTTAATTGTAAAAAGATCCCAAAGACAGATAAATGTCAATATATTTTTTTAAAAAAGTGAGTTCTGCAAATGAGTCTAGAAAAAGTATGGCTGTAGTGACAGCAAAGAATTCACATAGAGTGAACTTGTAAATGCCACAATAGAAAAGTCTCAGTCACTTCTTACAATGAACCTGGAGACAGAAACCCTTAGAAAACCATACCAAAGTAGAAACCAGGCTTCATTAGTTCTGGAGTTTGCTTTATAAACTGGTGAAACTTCCTTGCTGGTATCAGCTACCTCTCCCCCTCCACAGAAATTATCTCTCTAATCATAATATTCTAAAGATGGGAAACTCTGGGAGTTTCATTTTCTGTGAATTCATAACAGTGTCTGCCTTCTAAACTTCTATACATTTGGCAGGGCTACTAGCAGCACAAAATAGTGCCACCAGTCCTTTAGGTAGCAAACCCCCTTGTATTCAGATCGGCTGTCGCTTAAGCACTTACTTTAGTTTCTCAGAAGGGTAAAGCACAATTACTATTCAGTTGCAGAGACAAAATAATACCAAAAGCATTGTTCACAAAAAATAGAAGGTATGGATTAAGCTCATTGTACCTCTAATTATTCAAGGGAGTTGCCCATTGCTCAGCTAACTTCCTCCAGCTTCCCTTACAGTAAAAAACAGATAAACAAGCACTTCATAAAGCAATTCAGCTAACCTCATTTGGATATATCCTTTGTTGTGACATGAATTAATCCTAAAAAAATGGCTACTTCTCTCCATTTCCTGTAGAAGAAGCCTAGGGTTACTACCTCAGAGGCAGGGATCTATATTGGGAACCTAACTATATGTTCCTCAAACACTGTGAATGAACTTCATATTCTTATAGCTGATGGACTGTTATCTTAGTGAAAATATATATTTGTGGTGAACCGAGTACAGCTAAATGAGATTGACGATGAACTCAAAGTTTCTTCAAGTCATCTGAATCATTTTGTGATGCATTATTTATCTTTGGCTTTGTTCTGGCAGACAGCATCAGATTCTGCCCCACCTTGCACACTGGGTCCTCCAGACAGTTCTTCTGACACTGCTATTCTGGTATTTAGATTTTTAAGAAGCCAGAAATAGATACCCCCAAAATTTAGTAAACGTGACAGTTGACTTCCTACAACTTGAAAAAAAACTTCTTTTCCCTTTTAAAAGTCAGGCTCATTAAGACTTCATGTGAATAAGTACAAACTCCATGTTTGGGGTTTTTTTTGAAATGTGCTTTTAATCATTTAGAGGAAATTATCTGATTATAAAAGGATCCAAAAAGCTGTGAACTTGGAAGAATACGAATTTGTGTTCTTGTTTTGTGCACAAATAAATAGACCACTGTTAAAAACAATCAGAAAACAGACAGGATACAGTAACGGGAAAAGCAAAGTTCAAAAGTAGTCAAGGACGATAAGAATGTTGCATAGTCCTTTTAGCTGAATGCTTTGTGGGTGTTGCCCATTCATTTTGATGTTAGACTGATGGCCCTCTTGATCCGGTTCAGAGTCCTCTTCTCCCTGTCATTTTCTTCCCTGCTGTGAGACTCACTGGATTGTGAGGTGCTGCATTCAGTCTCCTGACAGCTGCAGCTTTCCACATATACATACTTATGTGAAATTGAGTGCCCAGTGGGGCATTTCAGTTGCACTTCCTTCACAGCAGTCCTTGACTCTCTGCAGCAGGAACAACTGTGCTCCATGGAATTGGCCTCAGCAGAGTACCTGTTAACATGGAAAATGGCAGTGTTACTCTGTGCCAGAAGCAGGAGAGGGTGCAATTAGCTACAAAACTCCTGTGAGAAGTTTAGAATAATACGTAGAAGTGCCATAGTCGTGGTTAACATAAGTGCTAAGCTTGTGTGGCAGAGAAGTGGTTGTAACAGTATGCTTTTAAAATTCATTGCATTTGCTGAGATTTTTTTTTTCTGGTAAAACAGTTAGTACCAAAGTTCTGGTAAAAAAACCCCCAGTGAGTTCTGGGAGCTCAACTTCCTTAGATTTCTCTCATAGTCCCAGAGTTGATGGATGTTAAATACACAAGATCAGCAACTAAGGGCAGACAATCCAAACAAGAAAGCTGCATAGACAAGTGGATACAATGCCATCTCTAATGGCATCCTGTCAATCAGCTGGCTACAAGGGCTACAATTCCATATTCCAAACACTGCAGTGTTAACAGGAAGCAGAAGAAGTAGATCTTCCTGTCCTCACAGTAAAATATTTTTTGCAGCCTTGTGTGCATCAGCTTCCCAAATACCATTCCTAACCTGTAGAATCTGTCAATATCAGGCTATATGTCAAGAGCCATCTTTTTCTTATATTTGTGTGAAGGGACAACCACAGTGAGACTCTAAGGTGATAAGGTATTTCAAAATACTATTAAACTCACTGGCTAATTGGAGTTCAATCTGGGACTAAAGACTCATTTTCACCCATGTAAAGTGCCCTGTGCCACATTCAGTGATAGGCAGCAAATGGCTGGGGAAGTTAGAATTAGATTTTTCCACCTGTACTAGGTGTCCTGCTAGCCACTTTCTTTGAGCCACTTTCCTGTAGATTCATTTTGGAGAAAAATGTACCATGAAACTACTCTACTAACACCACCCTTAAAACATTTGTTCTCTACTTTCTTTAGAGTACAACTACTGAATCTTCCTTGAAAAGATGTATGTATATTTTAGATGTTGAGAAGCAACTTTTCAGCTTACAAAAATCAGATCTGGTGGCTCTCTGGGCTCATTCCATGTTCTTTTATGACAATTTCTAGCTAAGATGGTCTGACACAATCACAGATAAGCCAGCTCTTTCTGGATGAATAGGCCTTATCATAGCTGTAGGAATCCCACGACAATTGAAAACACTTCTCTGCTTTGTATTACAATGAATTAACTGTTTAGTAAAAGATTTTGCAATTTTGTGGCTGTGATTTGGGGAGTTTATAATTTCAGATCTTCTATAATTCTGTAGTCTGCCTATTTATTGTTCCTTTTGTGTAAACAAGCTCAGTGCCAGAAGAATTCAAACCTCTTTGGTCAGTTTACTTACAGTGAGAAGGTTCCACATGTTCCTTCACATTCAGTCATGACAACACTGTGCTCAGAACGACAGCCCTTGTACATGATAAAGTCTTTTCTTTGACGGACAGAGCACGGTGTGGGACTATCCAGAGGTGCACCTATAAGGAAAGATTAGGAAACATTCAGTGATACTGCTCCAGAAGTTCCTTGCAGTTCAGTACTCTCTGGGATTCATCTGTGCACTCAAATAATTGTCTTAAGTGGTCTTTCCAATCCAGTTTAAACTTTCTCAGAGAGACTGGATGGTTAATGTTTGGAATATCAAACATAAATAGAAAAGTATCTATTTAATTACATATATACCGTCCTCTATGGCTGAAAAATAGGTTTACTTAAGAAGAAAATTTATTCTCTGCATTATTGATTCAGGTACATTGATATACTTACAGGTTTTGCAACAACCATTAGGTAAGAGTGTAATAGTTCCCTAAAAAACCAAAGAAACAGGGAAAAGAGTATTATTTTCTTTCCATGTATTAGAGAGGCTTCTAGACCAATAACTGAGGAGAGCAATGCCTCAATGGCTGGAAATAACAGTGAATACTAGCATTGATCTGAATAAACAAAGATAAAGGTCTCTTCCAGACTTGAAATCTATCCATTTACAAAGAATTGTGGAAATAAAGATAATAATATGAAGGAAGTCTGCAGTTAACATAATACAATTTTATCTCAGATAAAATAAAAAAAATGCTTTCTCAGGGAATTCTATTCTTTTGCCTTTGGGACAAAGAAACCTCAGTGAAACAACATCAGAGCTCAATTTAACTTTTGTTGCTAGTTAGGTGGTTGAACTAAAGTGAAATAATCTATGCACTGGGCAATGAATAAGTTTTCCATATTTACTTACAGGTTTGCATCTCTCCTCATTGAATGCTGGGCAGGTGATCTCAGATGTGGAAGAGATAAATTGGTTGCGGATATTTACACAGCTGTAAATGGTGCAGTTGTTGTAAGGATCATTTTTAAACTCTCCAGGCTGCAAGAGAAATACATAACATAATAAAGAAAGCCGAAAGGAGTTCAGACAAAAATTTTCATGTCCTCTAACAATGACTTCCCTCTTGTTTTCCAGCTAATTATTTTTAGGCTAACAGTAATTTTGGATACACATTATTACATGTATTGCAGTATGCCACACATGCAGAGAATCCTCAGTTTTACATGGGGTTTCCTCTGGAAAAGAAAAACTCCTCTAAAATATGTAGAGTACATTAGTGTTATTAAAATCACACATACCAAAGGATTTTGTCTAGCGAAAGATGAATTTTATATGGTAATTAAGAACAATCCTGAACTTTCACCATACAGGAGGTATAAAATTGTTTCATATGCAGGGTTTGTTAGTGTTTTCCAGTGGACAGAAATCAAATAATATAGAAAAGACCAGGCTTCTAGGCATCACAAAGAACTCCTTCCAATGGTAGTGGATTTGTCATTCCAGGAAGAGCATTCCAGAAAATTTGATTTCATGAGTCCTCCTTTCAAGCTAAAAATCTGTAGATGGGCTTTGTTTTAGATAAGCCTTTAGCCTTTTAAGTGCAGGCGTACACTAAGCCTTATTTCTGACAAGGAAATGTTCCCTCTTAGAAGGCAGGGAGTTTAGAAATTTGGGAGAGGTTTGAGATGTAGAGAGTACTTACACTCAAGATTAGGTCAGAAATGCTTCCTGTATGTATAACGCACTTAGTCTGCACACATCTTCCACAGCATTCACCTTTCACTGGTTGACGTTCATATCCCTAGATATTAAAATTAATTAAAAATGTAAACACTATGATAGATGCATTTTTGAGAATAAGTGAAAATATACTACGACATTAATTAATTATGCTTTGAAGTGCACTCTAGACTTGCGCCTTTTTTGCTTTTGGATGACAAGTAGACTATAGATAGAATAAGTTAAAGTGCTCTATAGAAATTTCCCAATTAATCCTCCCAATGTGAACTGGATAATGTAAGTCACATGATAAAAGTTCATGCAATAGGTTGCTCAAGCACAGATGGTATACATATTGGAGTTGGACTCTGAATTTCTGCTCCCTGTCTTTTGCTTATACAACTCATTGATGAAACTGCTTTTCATGTATATGGATATTTGGAGTATGAGTTTTGTTTGTTTTAAGTTTGTCACTTACTGGTTCACAATGTGTGTTGCATGGAATTTGTTCACACGAGATGATATTCAGTTGAGTGCTGATGTTGACTTCATTAGTGCAGATACAATTCTGACACTTATCAACAAAGACTGAGGAATTAGGCTGCAAATTTTAAGAAAAAGAAGGTTCATATATTAATGAGATATCACATGTATAGCTGACATTTCTTAATTTCCAGAAAGTCTGTAAACCAAGCAATGGAAAAGGAAATAATCAAAAATACTATTGGATAGCTACTTGACTAGCCATTTATGAAGACAATATTTTAAATACTCAATTTAATTTAACATGTTTGTGTCTTGAAGTCCTGTAAACAATCATAAAATCAGATATTAAAATGAGGAGATTCATAGAAATATCCATTATAAAACAATTACTAGACCAAACAGAATTCATTGGAATTTAAGTCTGTTTAGAAAAATGTTTGTACAAGGCTTTTTATTTTTTAAAGAGAGCCTTTAAAGTGCAAAAACATGCTGTCAGTAAATGTGCATCATATTTTTAAAATGTTTGCACACTTAAACCTAAACCCAAATCTGTCTCTTATCCTGAAATACAAAGAGCTCTTCAGTCTCTTTTACACACAGCAGTTTTTCAGAAAACATTTAGGCTTTTTGAAATTGATGAATTGTAAAAAGAATTTGAAAATTTCTAATGCATTGATTGTGCTAGATAAAACTCTCATTTCAATACTGATAAAGTATACCAACTGGTCTTTTAAGTATTTTCAAAGACTATTGAAAAGGGAACTTACCAAGAACTCCGCATTCTGATGTACACAGACCCTCTTGGGAACTGTTAAAAAACAGGGATTTATGAAGTTATGTAGAGGAGGGGGGGGAAAAAGCCCAAACCAAAACCTTTTTCTTCCTCAAAGTACCACAATATATTCATTGATTATTCTCCACTTCTCGTAGCAGATATCACAAAATAAATTATAAGAACAAATACCACATGTGCAAAAATGAATAAAGATTTGGCCCAAAATATCCAGTCCAGTACATTACTAAGAATGTCCAGTTAACACACACAAGTAGGTCCCTGTTTCAATGACCAATGCAGAACAGACTTTGTAAAGCTATGTTCTATTTGACATGGTTACAGTGATATTTTGCTAAATTAAACTGAGAACACAGTCTTAATTTATTATTTAGCTGTTTTCACATGTACTTAAAACCAGGAAAGCTGAACTTGAGGTACATGAGCTCTATCTAAATTTGCAGTTTTTTGTCATATCCATAGTAGTAGTAACCAATTTGTAGAATCTGACTGTGTTTATTACCTTTCAATACACTAATGCGTACAATCTTACTAAGTGTGATGTTAAATTATGTTATATATAACGCTAATCATTGCAATATTTTTAAAGGGACTTACCACACTGGTACACAGGACAGCACTGACCACTGGGAATATGAGAATGAACTTCAAATCCCAATGTACACTTGGGGACTTTAGCCACACACAAGCTTGTATTACATTCTGGAGGGAAAAAAATCCCAAACAAACAAAAAAATCAAAACCAAAACACTAAATCATGACTGCTAGAAGTAAACATCTACTAAAGCATTTAGGACTTTCCATTGTTGGGAAACAGTCCAGTTTCTCTCCAAAGAAACAAATTTCAGAAAGACAATACATTTTTTCCTAGTGAATTCAGGTACTGGATTGGACTACTGCACTAGTTTATGAATCATTTTCGGATGTGTAATTAAAAAGTGTTGAAAAAGTATTACAACAGTTAACATCTCTAAGACTGTAGGTAACTGACACAAAACGAAAACCCACATAAAATTTTGTAATCTATTTACATTTTACTTGAATAAGATGCGGTCCTGAATTATAGATTGAGGTGAGACCCATATTTGTAAATTCTGTTATGCTGGGTCATTAAAATATTAAAGAATATTTTCCCTGACATTGGACAAACTGATATTAAAAAGCATGAGGAAAGGCACTATTTTGTGACTCCCTGCCTTAGGTTTCTGGTGCTATACTAGTGCAGTAGTCTTTTCTATTCCTAAAAGATATAAAAATCTGGAAACAAAAGTATAAACTCACTGCAGGTGACAATGGGGCAGCAGGAATCTTCAGAATTGACTTCGTTGACCTCATAGAATCCTTCTCCATCACAGCTGGTCTTACTTTGTTTGGCACATTCATGAGGTTGACATACAATTCCATTTCCACCTTCCAGGCAAACACAGTCCTGACAGTCTACTGTAAACTTTTCCCCAAACTGTCATTAAAGAAAATAAAGTGAGCACTTGTGTGGATATCAATTAAAATGAATGGAAGCAAAAAAAAAAAGAAAGGGAGTAAAAAGTTGAGAGGCCATAAAACATGACTGCACCAGTGAGAACACTCCCCCCTCCCCACCTCCAGCTTCTACTCAAAATACAAAAGCATATGGCAGCATACCTCTCTTGGTACCTTATCCACACCAACACAGCCTGTGAAAATATCAGAATTGATTTCCATTACCAGTCATGTTACTGTAGACATCTGTACTATATGCTGTATGAGTACTGCATATACTCAGATCTATATTGCATATATAAGAAGGAAACAACAAATGAGAAACAAATATGCATCTAACTGAAACAGTAAAACTCACCGCAGGTTTTCACACAGACATCTATGCCAGAGTCAAACAACATCGTTCCATTAGGACAGAAACAGCCTTCCACATATTTAGTTGAAGTTTCATTTTGCTGACTGTATGAGACAAAATGTTCAGAGAACATCATTACTGTCATAGGTTTGCAGAGGAAGATTATGTCAAATAACCCTTCATTGAAAGCAAATGATCTGCACATTTATGATACAGTAATTGTCAATCTTCCTGTTTGGAATAGCCAAATAGCATAAACAGTACAGGCAGCCAGACTCAGGACCAAAAGAACAGTAGTACCAGATTTGACAGTCAATTTAAGACATGACGGAAGACTAATTTCTTTTATCCATCTATGTATTAGACATGACTGAACACTTGTATGAACTATAACTAGCAGTGAAGGAATTATTTACCTTGATTTGCAGGTTATCTCTTTAATAGGACCACATGCTCTGTATTCTTTATTTGAGGGGCAATTATAAGCTGAAATGGAAGAACAAAAAGGAGGAAGAGCTCAGTAACTATATTGTACAAAAGCTGTGTGCTCTTATGCCAAGAAATTAAACACTGACTGCTCATTCTCTTATGCATCTTTGACAATCTTGAGAAGAAAAAGGAAAAAAAAAAGCAGATATCAGACTCATCTCTCTGCATGGAAGTTTTTATGTAATTCAGCCATAGAGATGTAGCATTTACTGTGCATTAAGGCAATAAAGCCAAGAGTCTACATCTTGCCTACATTTTTTTCATAATTTTAGTCTCTTTTACACAAGTTCTCAAAGGAGAGTGTATCCCTACTCTCTGTCATCTTCTTACTATAGCTGAAAATGAATGCTTATGTCACTAAATAAAGAATGATCTGCTAATGGTCGCAAAACACAAAACTCAAAACTGCCTGTGTACAAGGAAGTATCTATGGATACAGATGTTGCTGGTACAGTCAACAGATGTATATTTTTGCAGGCTCATTTGTCACCTCAATTGTTAAAAATATTACCTGCAAAAATTACTTAGGAAAGCAGCCAGTGTGATTTACTGATGTAATCAATATAGCTTACTCTTAAGACATTCTTGCTAAAGCAGTTCCATAGAAGCTTCTCTAATAGTTCAAGATAAATAACCAAGCACTTACAACAGACACCATCAGTATGATTTCTCCAATCGATGCATACACCTTGATCAGCACAGGTGGCAGCATAGATCTGCAGACTCGAACATTCCAGGTCTAGGTTGGGAAGTACACAACTATCAAAAACGCAGGCTGCATAGTACTTCTCTGGCTGGACAAACTTGTGGCATGGCTCAAACACACTAGAAACAGAAATGTGTGTCATTATTATCTACTGAATAATCCGTGAGTTCTTTAGTGTGTTTACCGTGCCATAAAAAGGCAACAGTGGCACTTAAGGTGATATGAGCAAGGACAGTTACAGAGAGATTTCTACTAAAAGCACTTATCTCAATTGTAATATTTAAATATATTTTTAAGTATTCTCCCCCCACCCGCAAAACATTCAGGCACCAATACTTTCTGCCCAGGAGCTACATTCATATCATCAAGTGTAGTCATGAGCTACTTGTCAAAAAGTATTTTGGGTTTTTTTGTTTTGCTTTAATCCTGACACAACATTCTAAAAATTAATATGTCCGTTTTCAGTTCTTCTCCATTTTCTGTTAAGTGAGTGTGGGAAAAAGCAAGAACGTAATTCAGTGGAGAGCACAGACTAAAGAAGACTGTGAGAACCTCAAGAGAAGTTACTGTAGTAGCCAGAGGGTCATGAGCAAACTATCACCGAAGAATTACATCTAGAGACACTAAAAGTATGGAAACAACCCACAAAGCTACAAGAAATCGAGTAATAGTTAAAAAGACTTTTTATTGAGAAATGAACCCTGAAATTGCCACTTAATTAGAAGATCAAAGACACATAAATCCCAGAGGAATATCTACCTTCCCAAAAGAAGATTGCAGATGGAAGATTCTTTGCAAGGTTGTGTTGGGGTTGTGCTAGGTGCTTTTGTTGGAATTAGGCCTGGAGAGCACTGTGGTTTGGAGGGATCAACAACTTGCCAGTGATCTGCCATTGTTTCACAGTTTTCTGCAATGTTTCCATTTGGCAACATGCAGTCATCTGCTGTGTTGTTATTGCAGGTACCTAAAATTGGTAAGAGAAAGAATTCAATCAGAGATTTTTGTTATTTAATTCCATTTACCTTTGTTGCACAGCTGTCATTTCCCTGTTTGTGATTTTCTAAAAATATAAAAATTACAAAAGTAAGCCTTACCACACTGTCCATGAGTGTTGTTACCAAACAGGCTATAGGGCATTCTGATAGAAAAGGACAGGCCATTGTAGGTCACATTCATTTTTAGTTCAGGAATTTCCACTACACGATTTATGCCTGACTCATAGATGCTTACGCCAAATTTTTTGTAAGGTAAAGCTACTGCCTGTTTGTTTACTGTCACCTAATAAATAAGAGAAAACAGAAAAGATACATCTATTTAGTTTGATTTTACAAAACAATTGATTATTCACTACTTTGCATTGAAGATAGAATGTAAAGGCAACTAATGTGCTTTTCATTTCTAAAAGTGTCCCTGCATTTTCTTTTATGTTACTAGAAAGTAGAAATTTCCTTCTCTGAATGAAAGAAAAGGCCTATCAGCTACTGATAAACTATTCTAAAATTCAGAGTTTAAACAAGCTAAATTCTAACAGTAGCCATTATGCACCTATGGAACATAAACTACTACTTTTACTCAGGAACAGTATGTTTCCTTGCTCTGTAGTAAAAAAAAAAAAAAGGTCTATGCATTGCAAATTTTCAACAGTATGGTGCAACCTAACATATTATTCCTAAACAGTAATGTTAAAAAAAAGAAACCAAAGAAACTCCATAAAAGCCTAAAACTGAATGCTTCTTAGAGAGTTTTGAAGCCCCAGAGCTGGGATATCATTTTTATCAATGAAATAAACATATAAGAGCCCCTACTCTGAAAAGTTAAAAAAACAGCACCAAAGCTATTAATGATACTTTAAAAAAACGCTTAAGCCTAGTACTTTAACTGTTACATCACATTACATCATATCCTTCCATTCAACATTTATTCTTTTCCTTTGCTATTATATTATTTATAAATGAATTTATTTTATATCCTTAACTCTTATCAAATGTCCATGATTGTGCATTGTAGGAATTTTTCTCCATTTTCAGAGTTAAGAAAGAGGTCCTTCAAAACAGTCCTATTTTATAATTCAAACTGATATCTCATCTAAAACATAGATTCCTTTTTAATTTTTTATCCAAACATTCTGGGGTAGTTATCAGGTTGATGCTATGTTAATATATTAATCAAGAAATAAGAAGCAAGGTTTTGTAATACCTCTACTTGTAGAGTATTTGGTTTGATTGTTGCCATGCGCACTTCCTGAGTCTCGTGTCTCACAATAAGTGTTCGTGGACAGGATACTACATCCCGTGTATCACAATGGTAGTTATCAATGTAGACACCAAAGTTATCAACTTTCTTATTAATCTCTTCCACAAGAACATATGTGCAATTTCCTTGGAAGCTGTAGTACAGTCCATCAAATGTCATGTAATGTGGGTCTCCCCAGCCCGTGCAATAGCCTACAAAAACATATAGCTAGGTTAGCTTCTAATGGCAACATGCAGAATCAAATCAGACTACAGATAAAATCTGTAGATGTGGGATTCACCTCACCTAAATTTAAGCATTCATATTTTTTAAATGTATCTGAGGTCCAACACACGCACACAAAAAATCCTGAGACTGTGCCTGTAACTCTTTTTATTTAAAAAAAATAACAAAAATTACAATCACCCTCAAAACAGTTCCTTCTGAGTTGACACACAGTTGCATATGATGCTACCAATGTACAAAGCAATTCTGCAGATCAGTGACTGAAAGGCTATCGAGGAACTGTCCCTATTGCTTTCATATCTTCTACTAATAACGTATCCTTCCTTTGAGCACCAATCTGATTTTTGGGTGAGGGAGCCAGGTCTGATGAACAGGTTGGGTGCTCAAGAACAGTGATGTTATCAGCTAAAAACAGCTACACAGATAAAGCATTGTGGGCTGACACACACTGAGATTTTCCAACCAAGGTTAAGAAAATATCTTTATTTGAACACACATCCACTCTTACTGAGTGAAGTGATCAAGCTGAGCCTTGTCTCACTGTGATAGTTTCAAACATGTTATATAACCGTCTCTTTGTCTCTCCCTTCCCACTCTTGGTTCCTGAGCTATAGGGTTAGTCTCAGGATTTTTTATGTCGAAACTCATATGTCAATGCATTAGCTCATCATCTGGAATTCATCTGTAACAGGGTAAAACAGACACTTTCAGGGTGCAATTTCTGGTAGAAAATCCAACTTATTTCTGGTAGGTAACTAAGAACAGGATTAACAATGCCCTAGAGATACTTTTACCAATAGTTTGAACTACTGACTTAGATGTAGGCTTCTAGCCTACAGATGTCTCCCTCTGGATGTGTAAATCCTGTCTTGGGAGACCAATTTGTTCTACTAACACAATAGTTGTGTAGAAATTATGATAATCAAATTAAGTAAGAGTCCTTGATTAGCTAAAAAGAATTACAGAAGCACCTCAAAAAGACAATCACTGGAAGTTCGCGGGTCACAATTTTGCATCCTACTTGTACCCTAATAAATATTGTTGTCTTTGATGCTAGTACTGTTCCAACAGGAGATGAAATATTCAACAAAATATATACTTACAGTCACACTCCCAGTGCCAACAGCATCCATCTTCATCAATGACTTGCACAGGAGAAAGCCCATTGGTACACGTAGGTTTAGGAGGTGGATTACAGATTATGGGAACCACCTGGATTATATCATCTTCTATACATATTGCTTTAGTGCAGTTACAGAGCCACCATGACTGACCTTGCTGTGTTTGGAAAAAAGAGGGAAAGGAGGAATAGAGAGAGAAATCTTAGGAAGCTGTCAGACTGACAAGTTACACCTGAATGTTTCTTCCAGGCTTTTAGAAGACTATATGTTTACTGACAAGTTTTTACCCAGTAAAAATCTGAAAATGAAAATGAAGTGCAGCAGTCAGCATTACCAAGGCCTGAAAGATAAGCTAGCACTACTGAGAGCTGCTAATTGGAAGGCATTACTTATAAAAGTCAAGCCAGTAACTTGAAGTGGGAATTGTCTTTTTTAGTTTCAGCTATCTAAAAATCAGATATTTTGTCTAGTCTCATCACCTAGACTCCCTCTCTAATCAACAGTGGAAGACACTGATCAATATCAGTGATCAGAGTACGGGCAAAGTTTTTCCATGAATACCCAGAACAGATTAATATCTAAAGCTCAGTGAACATCAGTTATTTGGGGAGTAATGTCTAAGGCGACTACGGGCACAGCTTGTGATTGTATGTATTATTTCATTCTTCCACCAGTTTTTCAGCCACACGTAATTTTTATTTTTATCTGTGGATCTACTGAGCAAGTTTGTAGAATCTAAGTTGTGAAGAGGTTTTAGAAACGTACAGACATTAGCATGTCTGTGTCAGAGGTGGAGGGTTCAAAAAACCTCAGAACTCTGGGTCAAATTTCATGAGCATTTGAATGTGATAACCACTTTCACAATCATCTCCTAGGGCCACATAAGATTCATTCCAAACTCAGACTAGTTCAGCCCTGTGATTTCTTATTGGGCTGCACTGTAAACAGGCAAACAACTTTTCCCCACTCTGGACCTATACAAAAGTAGAAAGAGAAAAGATAGTTTATCACCTCTTAGACCCTGGTTACTTCTTCATCAAAGCTATCCACAATAAAGACATACACTGAACTGTGATCTAACTTCTTAAAGAAAGCCTTTTAAAAACCATCCTTGCAGAACTGATGGTAGTATATAAGTTAACAAGCCAAATATTGTTTGGAAGTCACGCTGAAGCAAGAATAGAAATAGAATGGAGAGAAATTTCCTTTTCTGTCTGGATTAATACCTGCTCTGTATGATATTAACATTTAAATTATGTGCCTTTTCTGCACCCAAATCAGAATGCTAGAAAAATTATGAAATCTACTCACCTCATAAGATTCATCAGGTGAAATAGAACAATTTTTTCCAGGAGTGATTGTTGGTGCACTTGTAGTTGAAATTGAAGCACTGAGTGGAGTAGAATTTCTTGTAATAGTGACTGCACTTGATGGTGCTGTTGGCCCAGAAGTACTAGTTGAGCCAGATGAAAAACTTTTGGAGGTGGTGATGGTGGTTGCAGTAATTGTGGTAACATTACTAGAGGTTGTTCCCGAACTGGTAGTAAAAGATTCTGTTGCAGTTGTACTAGAGGTAGTGACTGACACAGGGCTACTTGATACTGATGGTGTGGATACAGTAGTGCTGGCTGCTGACCCTGGGGATGATGGTCCCAAAATTGTGGTAGTGGTTATGGCAGTTGATATTGTTGGAATAATGTGAGTTGCAGTTGTTGTCATTGGGCTACTGGTTCCTGTTACTATCATGGTGCTGTGGGAAGTGGAACCTGAGGATGTAGGGCCTGAAGTGGTCGTTTTGATGGTTGATCCTGTCTCAGTGACTCCAGAAATGGTGACAGTCACTGGGCTTGTTGATACTGATGGTGGTACAGTAGTGCTGGTTGTAGACTCTATGAAGGGTGGTCCTGAGGTTGTGGTGCTGATGGAGGTGGTAGGTGAGCTGGTTAGAGTAGTGGGAGTTGCAGTTATTGTCACTGGACTTCCTTTTTCTGTTGCGATTGTGGTACTGTGTGAAGTGGGTCCTGAAGATGATGTGCTGATAGTGGAGGTAGCTGATCCTGTTGGAGGAGTCACAGTCCTAATGGTAGTGGTCTTGGGGCTGCTTGTTTCTGTTACCATTGTGGTGCTCTGGGGAGTGAGTTCTGAGGATGTGGTGCTGCTGGTTGTGGTAGATGGACCTGTTGGAGTGCTGCCAGTCTCTGTGGTAGTGGTCTCAAGACTAGGTATTTCTGCTACTGTTGTGGTGCTGTGGGGAATGGGTCCTGAGGCTGTAGGGCCTGAAGTGGTGGTTTTGATGGTTGATCCTTTTTCAGTCACTCCAGAGGTGGTGACTGTCCTTGAGCTTGCTGATACAGATGGTGTTGACTCTTGAATAGTGCTACCTGTGGTAGGCACTGTACTTACTATTTCTGTTGTTCTAGATGTTGGCAGTGGGGTAGCTGAAGGAGTGACTGCAGTACTTGTCTTTGTTGATACTTCTGATTCAGGTGTTGTACCCTCTTTAAGACAGGAAGGAAACAGTATTTTATTTTAATTAGGTAAATTGCATTTGTTATTAACTTACTTTAATTTTCTACTAAGCAAATGGAATTCAACAGACCTAAGCATAGAATACTTAGATAGAAATAAATCAGAAACTTTTTAATTAAGTGTTTAGCATAACTGAGTTATTTAAACAAAATCTTCATCTTGCATGGGAAACATTTATGTAAACACTTTATCAAAAATAAATGTCAGATGGAACAGCTGTCTGTGGTGTTAATATTTCATGCTGCAGCAAAGAGTTTAACAATCCCAAGCCCAGGGGAATTCATTGAGTTTATCAATGAACTCTTTGGTTAATTCTTTATTGCTGTCATGACATTTTCTGTGGATAACCCATGGTTCCCCGTGCTACTTTGTGTGGTGTGTTCATTCTGGCACTGGTTTTGCTCAGTAATTTGATTCTACTGAAACTGAGCAGTCACTGGAGAAATTCATACCTAAAGCCCAAGTCTTCAAGGCTGCTCACCCACAAGTTATTTCAGCGTGCTATGAACACCATATTCACTTTTCGACTTCCTCCTTTTCAACTGACCAAGCAAGTTTTAGTTTTCAATATGGGACTTAATGGAGAATCCTTTAAAATAGCCTCTGATTAGAATTTTAGACCAGCCTCATAGCCATCTGTTTGTGCTTTTACAGCATGAAGTGAGACAAATCGTAGATAGAGAAGTGTTGTGTACCTAATGAGATAACAATCATAATGCTAGAGGACAGGAGGAAGCAAGACATGATTCTGATTCTTTGTGAAACACTTAACAACTAAACATAGTCAGACAATAAAATACACAGATGATAATCTGAAGGAAAAGAATAACTTCTCCCTTAATAAGGTTAAAAATGAAAATACATTTTAACAATTACTTTGTTGTTCTTCAGTAGGAGCAGTTGGAGTTTTGGTGAGTATTATTGGCGTTGGAAATGTTTTTGGAGTAGTCTGGGTGGTGGGTGGTGTGCTGGACACAGATGCTATCCCTGAGGTGCTGCTGGATGAAAATATGGTACTGGCACTACTGATGGGAGACGTTGATGTTAGAATACTTGTTGACAGAGTAGAAGGGGACACTGTGCTTGTTGCAGGAGAGGTTGATCCAGTTGTGGTGGTCGGGCCGGTACTTGGACGACACTCTGGTCTGTCGGGGATGCAGCAGACACTGATCTCGTAGTTGAGGCAGACCGGCATCGGCACTGTATCTCCTGGACCTTGATCCCAATTATTACAGATGAGCCCTTTGTCAACACTGCATTCCACCTTCTGCCCTAACTCTGAGAGGGGAACATCAGGGAATTTCTCTGCTCGGCATGAAATGTTTTCAGCTTGCACACAGACCCAGGAGGAGTCGTTCTTCCTAATATTCTCAAAGGTTTCATAGTCACCACTGTTTCTGTCAGAACTGTTTGGGTAACTCACATCAAGCCAGTCTGTCCAGATGCAGTCACAGTCTGGGAGAAAAAAAACAAGAGCAACAATCAGAAGCAGCAGAGACAGAGACAACCAGCGGGCATACCAGCACTTTTCCAGTGGTGCTTAAGGCGTCCACTGCCCAACAATGTGCCTCTTGGGCACTGCCAACAGAAACCAGCCAACACTGGACACATCAAAGCTCACTTCCATAGTCAGAACTCAAGCCATACAAAGCATGCTAGGACCCAGCCAGGACATAGGCGCCACCAAGCCTTGTGTGTCTCAACGCTGCAGCTACCGCACACTTCAATACTGGGTTTTCCATCTGCCAAAAACTCTCCCCTAAGGGCAACACATGAGGTGGAAAAAGACCAAGCACGGATCCCCACTGACAACGGAATTTCCTGTGCCACTCACACCTGTTCATTCAGATCACATCAAAATCTTGGAGAAATAAAAGGCTTATGATCAGTGAGGAAGCAGGCACAGGACACACACTAATGCCAAAATATGGACCTTACTTCCAGCAGTATGCATGAAGCTTGAGATAAAAATGCATGAGAAACATGGGCGAATGTGGCTGCCAAGAGCATGGTCCACAGCAAGGGGTATCCTGTAGACTGAAACATTTGACCAATCCCTACAACAAATACTCTCCCTTATTACAGCCAAAACTGCGGGGGACTGGCAGCAAACTGCTACCTTTGGGCACTAGCAGTTTCAGGGAACGCACAATAATTGATCCCAACCCTAATCCCACACAGACGACACAGGTTGAGGTGCTCGTGAACCTTCATTGCTCCCACAGCAAGACAACACGCGAGAGCACAAAGCAGACCCGTACTTGGAGGTGTTGTGTACGTTGGTGTGGGCGTGGATGTGCTGCTTGTAGTCTGGGTGGGTGTTATAGTGCTGGACACAGTAGTGATTGTTCCCAGGCTGGTGGTCGTGGTACTGCTGGGTGGCATTGTGGTGCTGGTGGTGCTGGTAGGAGACTCTGGGGAAGTTGATGTGGGAATGGATGTGCTGCCCGTAGTCTGGGTGGGTGTTATAGTGCTGGACACAGTAGTGATTGTTCCCAGGCTGGTGGTCGTGGTACTGCTGGGTGGCATTGTGGTGCTGGTGGTGCTGGTAGGAGACTCTGGGGAAGTTGATGTGGGAATGGATGTGCTGCTCGTAGTCTGGGTGGGTGTTATAGTGCTGGACACAGTACTGATTGTTCCCAGGCTGGTGGTTGTGGTGCTGCTGGGTGGCATTGTGGTGCTGGTGGTGCTGGTAGGAGACTCTGGGGAAGTTGATGTGGGAATGGTTGTTGACAGAGTAGAAGGGGACACTGTGCTTGTTGTAGGAGAGGTTGATCCAGTTGTGGTGGTTGGGCCGGTACTTGGACGACACTCTGGTCTGTCGGGGATGCAGCAGACACTGATCTCGTAGTTGAGGCAGACCGGCATCGGCACTGTATGTCCTGGACGCTGTTCCCAATTGTTACAGATGAGCCCTTTGTCAACACTGCATTCCACCTTCTGCCCTAACTCTGAGAGGGGAACATCAGGGAATTTCTCTGCTCGGCATGAAATGTTTTCAGCTTGCACGCAGACCCAGGAGGAGTCGTTCTTCCTAATATTCTCAAAGGTTTCATAGTCACCACTGTTTCTGTCAGAACTGTTTGGGTAACTCACATCAAGCCAGTCTGTCCAGATGCAGTCACAGTCTGGGAGAAAAAAAAAACAAGAGCAACAATCAGAAGCAGCAGAGACAGAGACAACCAGCGGGCATACCAACACTTTTCCAGTGGTGCTTAAGGCGTCCACTGCCCAACAATGTGCCTCTTGGGCACTGCCAACAGAAACCAGTCAACACTGGACACATCAAAGCTCCCTTCCATAGAAAGAACTCAAGCCATACAAAGCATGCTAGGACCCAGCCAGGACATAGGCGCCACCAAGCCTTGTGTGTCTCAACGCTGCAGCTACCGCACACTTCAATACTGGGTTTTCCATCTGCCAAAAACTCTCCCCTAAGGGCAACACATGAGGTGGAAAAAGACCAAGCACGGATCCCCACTGACAACGGAATTTCCTGTGCCACTCACACCTGTTCATTCAGATCACATCAAAATCTTGGAGAAATGAAAGGCTCATGATCAGTGAGGAAGCAGGCACAGGACACACACTAATGCCAAAATATGGACCTTACTTCCAGCAGTATGCATGAAGCTTGAGATAAAAATTCATGGGAAACATGGGTGAATGTGGCTGCCAAGAGCATGGTCCACAGCAAGAGGTATCCTGTAGACTGAAACATTTGACCAATCCCTACAACAAATACTCTCCCTTATTACAGCCAAAACTGCGGGGGACTGGCAGCAAACTGCTACCTTTGGGCACTAGCAGTTTCAGGGAACGCACAATAATTGATCCCAACCCTAATCCCACACAGACGACACAGGTTGAGGTGCTCGTGAACCTTCATTGCTCCCACAGCAAGGCAACACGCGAGAGCACAAAGCAGACCCGTACTTGGAGGTGTTGTGTACGTTGGTGTGGGCGTGGATGTGCTGCTTGTAGTCTGGGTGGGTGTTATAGTGCTGGACACAGTAGTGATTGTTCCCAGGCTGGTGGTCGTGGTACTGCTGGGTGGCATTGTGGTGCTGGTGGTGCTGGTAGGAGACTCTGGGGAAGTTGATGTGGGAATGGATGTGCTGCTCGTAGTCTGGGTGGGTGTTATAGTGCTGGACACAGTACTGACTGTTCCCAGGCTGGTGGTCGTGGTGCTGCTGGGTGGCATTGTGGTGCTGGTGGTGCTGGTAGGAGACTCTGGGGAAGTTGATGTGGGAATGGATGTGCTGCTCGTAGTCTGGGTGGGTGTTATAGTGCTGGACACAGTACTGACTGTTCCCAGGCTGGTGGTCGTGGTGCTGCTGGGTGGCATTGTGGTGCTGGTGGTGCTGGTAGGAGACTCTGGGGAAGTTGATGTGGGAATGGATGTGCTGCTCGTAGTCTGGGTGGGTGTTATAGTGCTGGACACAGTACTGATTGTTCCCAGGCTGGTGGTCGTGGTGCTGCTGGGTGGCATTGTGGTGCTGGTGGTGCTGGTAGGAGACTCTTGGGAAGTTGATGTGGGAATGGTTGTTGACAGAGTAGAAGGGGACACTGTGCTTGTTGTAGGAGAGGTTGATCCAGTTGTGGTGGTCGGGCCGGTACTTGGACGACACTCTGGTCTGTCGGGGACGCAGCAGACACTGATCTCGTAGTTGAGGCAGACCGGCATCGGCACTGTATGTCCTGGACGCTGTTCCCAATTGTTACAGATGAGCCCTTTGTCAACACTGCATTCCACCTTCTGCCCTAACTCTGAGAGGGGAACATCAGGGAGTTTCTCTGCTCGGCATGAAATGTTTTCGGCTTGCACGCAGACCCAGGAGGAGTCGTTCTTCCTAATATTCTCAAAGGTTTCATAGTCACCACTGTTTCTGTCAGAACTGTTTGGGTAACTCACATCAAGCCAGTCTGTCCAGATGCAGTCACAGTCTGGGAGAAAAAAAAACAAGAGCAACAATCAGAAGCAGCAGAGACAGAGACAACCAGCGGGCATACCAACACTTTTCCAGTGGTGCTTAAGGCGTCCACTGCCCAACAATGTGCCTCTTGGGCACTGCCAACAGAAACCAGCCAACACTGGACACATCAAAGCTCACTTCCATAGACAGAACTCAAGCCATACAAAGCATGCTAGGACCCAGTCAGGACATAGGCGCCACCAAGCCTTGTGTGTCTCAATGCTGCAGCTACCGCACACTTCAATACTGGGTTTTCCATCTGCCAAAAACTCTCCCCTAAGGGCAACACATGAGGTGGAAAAAGACCAAGCACGGATCGCCACTGACAACGAAATTTCCTGTGCCACTCACACCTGTTCATTCAGATCACATCAAAATCTTGGAGAAATAAAAGGCTTATGATCAGTGAGGAAGCAGGCACAGGACACACACTAATGCCAAAATATGGACCTTACTTCCAGCAGTATGCATGAAGCTTGAAATAAAAATTCATGGGAAACATGGGTGAATGTGGCTGCCAAGAACATGGCCCACAGCAAGGGGAAATATTTGACCAATCCCTACAACAAATACTCTCCCTTATTACAGCCAAAACTGCAGGGTATTGGCAGCAGACTGCTACCTTTGGGCACTAACAGTTTCAGGGAACGCACAATAATTGATCCCACCCCTAATCCCACACAGACGGCACAGGTTGAGGTGCTCATGAACCTTCATTGCTCCCACAGCAAGGCAACACGCGAGAGGAGCACAAAGCAGACCCGTACTTGGAGGTGTTGTGTACGTTGGTGTGGGCGTGGATGTGCTGCTCGTAGTCTGGGTGGGTGTTATAGTGCTGGACACAGTAGTGATTGTTCCCAGGCTGGTGGTCGTGGTACTGCTGGGTGGCATTGTGGTGCTGGTGGTGCTGGTAGGAGACTCTGGGGAAGTTGATGTGGGAATGGATGTGCTGCTCGTAGTCTGGGTGGGTGTTATAGTGCTGGACACAGTACTGACTGTTCCCAGGCTGGTGGTCGTGGTGCTGCTGGGTGGCATTGTGGTGCTGGTGGTGCTGGTAGGAGACTCTGGGGAAGTTGATGTGGGAATGGATGTGCTGCTCGTAGTCTGGGTGGGTGTTATAGTGCTGGACACAGTACTGACTGTTCCCAGGCTGGTGGTCGTGGTGCTGCTGGGTGGCATTGTGGTGCTGGTGGTGCTGGTAGGAGACTCTGGGGAAGTTGATGTGGGAATGGATGTGCTGCTCGTAGTCTGGGTGGGTGTTATAGTGCTGGACACAGTACTGATTGTTCCCAGGCTGGTGGTCGTGGTGCTGCTGGGTGGCATTGTGGTGCTGGTGGTGCTGGTAGGAGACTCTTGGGAAGTTGATGTGGGAATGGTTGTTGACAGAGTAGAAGGGGACACTGTGCTTGTTGTAGGAGAGGTTGATCCAGTTGTGGTGGTCGGGCCGGTACTTGGACGACACTCTGGTCTGTCGGGGATGCAGCAGACACTGATCTCGTAGTTGAGGCAGACCGGCATCGGCACTGTATGTCCTGGACGCTGTTCCCAATTGTTACAGATGAGCCCTTTGTCAACACTGCATTCCACCTTCTGCCCTAACTCTGAGAGGGGAACATCAGGGAATTTCTCTGCTCGGCATGAAATGTTTTCGGCTTGCACGCAGACCCAGGAGGAGTCGTTCTTCCTAATATTCTCAAAGGTTTCATAGTCACCACTGTTTCTGTCAGAACTGTTTGGGTAACTCACATCAAGCCAGTCTGTCCAGATGCAGTCACAGTCTGGGAGAAAAAAAAACAAGAGCAACAATCAGAAGCAGCAGAGACAGAGACAACCAGCGGGCATACCAACACTTTTCCAGTGGTGCTTAAGGCGTCCACTGCCCAACAATGTGCCTCTTGGGCACTGCCAACACAAGCCAGCCAACACTGGACACATCAAAGCTCACTTCCATAGTCAGGACTACTCTTCTCAGCCCTACAACACATGCTAGGGCCCAGTCAGGACACAGGCGTTGCTGAGACTTGTGTGTCTCAACGCTGCAGCTAGGGCTCAGTTCCATATTGGCCTTCCCATCTGTAAAAACTCTTTCTTAGTGGCTAAACATGAGGTGGAACAGGACCAAGCAGGGACTCCCAGCACCGTCTCACCTTCTTGTGCCCCTCACACCACCTCACACTCTCAGGGAGAAATGAAAACACCAGGAAGGCTCATGATCAGTGAGGAAGCAGGCACAGGACACACACTACTGTCAGAACAGCCACTTGCTTCTCAGCCGCGTGCACACAGCTTGAGAACAACACTCATGGGAACCCTGGGAGAACGTGACTGCCCAGAGCCTTGGCCCACAGCAAGGGGAAACACACAGACTGAAGCCTTTCCCCAAATTCTGCCAGTGAAAACCTCCCTTATTACAGCCAGAACTGCAGGGGATTGGCAGCAATCGCCACAGAGGTAACACAAGGTGAGAAAGGGGAGAAAATCTGCACAGCTGTGCCGAAACTCTGCCCAGTATGACACTGCCACTAAATCAAGACCCTCTCCCATCACACGTCACGGGTCCTACAGGGAATGTTTTTTCCAGCTGAAGGACGATGTCCAACAGCAGCAATAGCAAGTCTTGCTGTCAGTTCAGTGTCTCACTGAGCTGAGCAGAGGTACGAGCATGAGAAGCCTTCCCAGAGCCCTCCTCAGTCAGAGAACACAAGACTTATGTCCCAGGAGCCCCGCGCTATCCTCCTGCCTGAAACTGCTACCTTTGGGCACCAGCAGTTTCAGGGAACGCACAACAATTGATCCCACCCCTAATCCCACACAGACGGCACAGGTTGAGGTGCTCATGAACCTTCATTGCTCCCACAGCAAGGTAACACGCGAGAGCACAAAGCAGACCCGTACTTGGAGGTGTTGTGTACGTTGGTGTGGGCGTGGATGTGCTGCTCGTAGTCTGGGTAGGTGTTATAGTGCTGAACACAGTAGTGATTGTTCCCAGGCTGGTGGTCGTGGTACTGCTGGGTGGCATTGTGGTGCTGGTGGTGCTGGTAGGAGACTCTGGGGAAGTTGACGTGGGAATGGATGTTGACAGAGTAGAAGGGGACACTGTGCTTGTTGTTGATGAAAGTGAGACTGTTGGAATAATCAAGAACAGAGAAAATTGTTTAGTATGCATGACTGCAACAGGATAGGCCTTGAATAGAATTTTGTATTTACGCATGTGCTGCAAATGTATCGTAATGAGACCTGCCTTAGCTGATTTAAGACTTGTATTACTATCTTTTGATTTCCTCTCAAAGACTGTAGATAAGACTATTACATGTAGTGCACAGTCAACATGATTACTATGTCTTCCCTGCCCTGGTACTAGGGATATTTAATAGTTCATATTGTCCATCAATGATTAAGACATGATGAAAAGAGTGCTCTGTGACCTCTTCCAGCAGTGCCTTTTTTTTTAGTACACTTTACTGTCTCATGGATTAAGAGCTAAGAGAGGAAGCTGTGGTGTATGAAGTATTTTGTACAGTAATTTGTGCATGGCCCACTGTCATTTATTATCCCTCTGGTGCAAAGTCAGCCCATCACTACTTCACAGTCACTAGTTAATCTCAGCAACCAACAACAACAGTTCACAGCACTTGGCAACCTTCGTAGTGAAGCTGCTCCCAAAAATGTGCCAAGGATATACTCCCTTGACTGATAATCACAGTAATACCTAGTACTGACAGAGGGACAGTGTGAGAAGAAATACAAACTTTTATAAAGCCCCAACCCACCATTAGACAATGCCTAAAATGATAGTACTTTAAATTAAGGCTTACTAATCTTGCACAACTAGTCCTTCTGGGAACCTTCTCTCCAGTAGCAAGACAGAGTGCCCAACTTGCCTAACTAAGACTTCCTGCCACCTCAATATTTGCTATGGAAATGACATGTTTTCATAGGCAGCATCCTTTTATGTCTTTCATAGCAAAGCAACATCAAGGAGTATTGGTCTGCCAAATACCTGGAGAGGTTGAAGTTACTGGGGTGGAGACCGATGGTGTGGGTTGGCTTGTCATGGTTGGGGTGGGTGTGGGCATGGTGGTAATTGTTGGTTGCCTTGTTGTAGTGGTGATGGTTACTGTTGTGCTGGTGGTGGTGTAAGTTGAAGTTGGTGGTGTACTTGTGGTCTCACAAGCAATTTCCTGCCACTCACAACAGTTCACCCTTATTTCATAATTATAACAAAGTTGCCACATAGTTGCATCTTGCTCCTCATTTTTACAGATTAGTCCATATGTAACATTACATTCTACTTTCTGTCCAAGTTCCTCTAAGCTCACATCAGGATTATCTGTAGCTCTGCATTCAATATCTTCAGGAGATTCACATATTTCATTTCCATGTTCCTTTCTTATTTCATCATAGGTTTCATAGTCACCACCACCATCATCAGGTTTGCTAACATCAAACCATGTAGTCCAATCACAGACTAATCCAAAACATGGGGCTGCAATAAAGGAGAGATTCAGCATTGAACTTACAGAGGACATTTTGGGAATCTTATTTTTGTATTCTATTCCATTAAAGACTACAACAATTCATCACAACTTGTCAATATTCAAAGAGAAAAGCAGTTCAAAATTGTATTAGCATATTTTTCAATAGGAAGCTTAGCATCACAATAAATTCACCTTTAGAAGTGTTTAAGCGTTATTCTTCTGTCTATAATTATAACATTTTTTGCAAATTAAAAAAATTATTTATTTCTGTTTCAAAAATATTTTTATGTAGCAACCATTGCTAATTTACTTTTTCTTTAAATGTTATTCTGACATTTTTTAACAACTGGTTTTTCTATTTAAGACTTACATGTAGGTTCTGTAGGTCTTGTAGTAGTAACTAAAATAGAGAGAAAAAAAAGACTTCATCATCTGCAATCTTTAGAGGGATGTAAAATAGTAGTTTGAAATATTCTAATTATATATTTTTTTTCTGCTACTGCTGAGAAAATTCTACCATCCTGGATAGATATTGAGATTTTAACATGATTTTCAGAATTACAAAGGCATTCTGTGCATTTATACTTACAATTTCTTCCATAGGAACTAATTCAACTCAATGTGGTTATTTCTTAGTGTGGTGTGATTAAACTGTTCATGAGTGTTGCTCTGTCTGTGTCAGCTATAAGTTCATACACTTGTACATTCTATCTTTGACTTTTTTTCTTAATGGAAATGATTTTCAGATGTGCATCTCTGTTAAGGATTTACCTGTGGTGGTAAGAGTGCTGGTTGGGAAGGACGTTGAAATGGTTGTAGGTTCAGTAGATGTCGGACAAGGATAAGTGCTTCCAACAACTATAGAACCATTTTCTGCACAAACGTATGTTATACATATGTTACCATCCTGTATTTGTGCCACAGTTTCACCCACTTGATAACTTGTTCCATTGATGACACAAGGACACCCTGCAAGAGAGAGCTTTACTGTAAAAGTTTTCTACTACTGGTAGGAGAAAACGGTAAAATACATATGGAAAAGCGAGCTTTTCCATGAGTCATGCATGCTTCTTTCAGAGCTATATCTAGAGCTTAGATCTAATACATTGCACAAATTTATCTTTACATTTAGAGAAACATTAAAACATAACTAGTAAAGTCCTGCATAAAACGCTTAGAAAAACAGACTTACAACCCAAGTTTTAAAGTACTTTGAGAGAAACAACAGCTGCAGTTTACTATGTGGCACTTTTTTATAACTCCACATGTTCTGAGAGTGCAAACCCTTGTAGTGAAATCAGTCAATGTGGATATGGGTCATGAGAAGAAAGAAAAAAGGGACATGAGAAAAAGGTTGAACAATAACTGTTACACTAAGTGTTACAAAAGTGTTGCCCAGTTTTCTTTGGCTACAGCTTTCACTTCCACTGGAAAGAATTATTCCGTATCAGTAGTAAGTCTTTTTTTAGAGACAGATGTAATTGTTCTATGCATTGTTTTGTTTTTCATTAGTAGGAAAAAAAGATGTTATTTACCTGGGATTGGTTTACACTCTATAGAGCCTGAGGGGCCACAAACACTGAAAAAAAAATTTCAAAAATTAAAAAGTTGCAGATGCTTTATGGCAACTGTGAGCAGAGCCAAGAGCACAGAAACGTAGAAATTTGTCACTTGATCTTCGTTCATACTACTGGATATTTTTCTAGGCATATTTTCCAATATTGGCTATCATTATCTCATTCAAACTAAGTCATCATTTTTGTTGTTTAAGTGCAAGATCTTAAGACTATCGTGAACCACTTTGTGTTGCAAGTTGCAATAGTGGAGTAGTAACAACTGTTTTTCAGAGTAGTGAATTTACAGCTAGATCAGGGATTATTTTTGTCTCTGGTCACCATGTAGAGCATTAGATGTCAGTACTGTCATTACTAAGGTGTAGGAAGGAGCAGTTAGGACTCAAATATCTCTTTCAGTTCTAGGATAGATAATTTCAGATAACACCAATTTTGAAATATCAGTTTTAAAATAGAATGCAAGGTAGAGTAGTCCCTCTGTTCTCAAAGAACCATGAGAATTAAAGGATTATTCCAGAGACATACTCAGATTTCATGCCATTTTATCATTTATAACAATTAAAAGTTTGTATTTAATGAATTTGATAATCAGTTATTATAACGGCACTATCAACCAGAAATGAAAAGTTTAGAATCTACACATATTGAAGTGAAGATTTTTTTTTTTTTTTTGAGTAAGTCTCAACTGGAATAAGTCTTGCTGTTCCTCTGTTTTCTATAGATGAATACTGGAATATACCAGCTCTTCAGTTGAAGTTGCATCTTTATTTGCTTAAGGCCCAGTAAAGTAAATGAGGGGTTGAGTATAGATAAATTCTTTCCTGAATTTCTGTAAGTGTTTTCCCATTTTTTATATACCATTCTGTACAGTTCTCTTCTGTGGGTATTTTATCCCCAGGGCGAACAGGATTGTTATTGACGTAACACCAACATTCATCTTCAGCTACACATTCCTTTGTTTCTTCATTATAAACAGGCTTATCCTTAGGGCACCTGGGGTAGCAACCTGTTGATGATGAAAACAACAATATACAGGAAAAAAAAAGAGTAAACAGTTAACACAATGATGAGATACCTTCTGAAGGTAAATGATACCCATTGAATCAAGCATAGTGAAAGAAATAAAAAACTACCAATTTAAATTAATCCATGGACAAGTAGTCTTTCCAAAAGACTTAAACCAAAGAATTCTGATTGATAATACTGCGATATGAATCATAGAATCATAGAATCATAGAAGATAAGGTGGGTAACCTCCACCTCCTTTGTAACATCTTTTGCACATTGTTATGCCAAATCATAGAATCATAGAATAACCAGGTTGGAAGAGACCCATTGGATCATCGAGTCCAACCATTCCTATCAAACACTAAACCATGTCCCTCAGGACCTCATCTACCCGTGCCTTAAACACCGCCAGGGAAGGTGAATCAACCACCTCCCTGGGCAGCCTATTCCAATGCCCAATGACCCTTTCCGTGAAAAACTTCCTCCTAATCTCTAGTCTAAACCTCCCCTGGCAGAGCTTGAAGCCATTCCCTCTTGTCCTGTCCCTCCTTTCAGGTAATTGTAGAGAGCAATGAGGTCTCCTCTCAGCCTCCTCTTCTTATGAAGAATTACATGAGAGTTTAGTCAGGAAAACTAGGGAAGCTGTCTTTTCCTAATTAAGGATCCTGGAGAAGCACCTGATTTACATTAATTTCTATGGGTAGTTAGTAATTTTAAGACCAAGTAACATCCTGATTTTTCAACAGATATTGAAATGTGATTACTACATCAATAATAATTTTATGAAGAATATGTTAGTGAATTCATTAACAAACAGATTTTTCATTTTATTTATTGGAATATTAGACCCTTTTTATGTGCCTTTAATAGCTGAGTAACCTCTACCCCAACCAGAAAATTTATCTGCGTTGTTCCATATCTTTTACCAATGACCTAAACCAGACCTGTCAATTCTCATTGTATTTTTCAGGTAAGTGCACTCTTTAAAAAATATTGTGTCATGCTTCCTAATAAACTCTCATAATATCCAATTCTTAATTACATAAAATCATCTTTATACTGTGCTGGAGTCCTAAATAGCTTATAAGTTGAATGACCATGTAATTCACTGGTACTTAAGTCACTCCATGCTGACAGACTGTACTAAAGATGACCTAACAAAAATAAGTATGTTCTATATTTCCACTGAAAACCCCAAAATCATTATATAAAGTTAGCTGGACATATAATAACCTGCCTTCTAGCAGTTTCCAAATCTTTCTAATAATCTAAGACAACCCATTTCAAAACACAGTGTCAATTTTTTTTAATACCTTGGTTAATTTTTTGGCGTTATTTTGTTTTGCTATCAGCACTTCAAGGATTAAAACAGTGAAGTCAAACCCTAGGTAGTTCTTTCCAGTGCCTAAACTGGAGATAAATACATCCACTCCAGACCCAAAGGACTGTCACCAAATCCATGGCTGTTTTCCCTAAACTTTATCCCATGGTATACCAGAAGATATCTGTGATGTCATTCATACTCTTGGATCATTGCAGTCCCTGTAATGTGGTATTCCCTTTCAGTTATCAAGGACAAGGACTTTCAGGTACTGATGTCATATTTCTACATATTTTGAGAGATTCATAGAATCATAGAATAATCAGGTTAGAAGAAACCCACCGGATCATCGAGTCCAACCATTCCTTTCAAACACTAAACCAGTAGAATTTAAAAGACTTATTCATCCTCTAAATGGGATGGAATGCAGAATAACCTCTTTTAGCCTCACATCTTTGTCTTAAAACCTAAACATAAACTGTAAATGAAATATACTGAAAATAGAAACAGCCCCCAGTAGGTTTCTGACATTGTGTGATCTCCATTGAGAATCCTATATACAGCACACTCAGTGTGTGTGATATCAAAGACATTTTCCATTGTAATGATAGAAGGATGCTGCACATTAATCTAAGGAAGTCAGGATAGATTTGATACATAAGAAGGATAGACTGAAAAAAACCCAGTTATTGATAACTTGTTTATTTGTCATATAAAAAGTGTTTTCCTTCTCTTGAAACGTCCTCAGGATGGGATGCAAAATGACATTATAACAATCTTGCATGTTTCAATATAGTCTCATAGCAGAGACCTATTTTATGGCTGACAGCAATGTAACTATCACCCACTGATATTAATAAATAATAAATTACGTTTTAGGAAATTTTAATGAAGAAAAATTCAACATAACAGATTTAGGAACACCTTGTCAAGCTGACTAACTATTCCACATCCATTAAATGATACCTGGACAAACTCATATGGAATAAAATATAAAAATGGCAAGGAATTTATTACCTTCTAGGTATGGTACTGAAAAGTTGGTGCTGACATTATTAATCATCCTGCAGGTCATGATACTACTGCCACAAGGCTCATAGTGCCATTCACACTCATCAGGAGGGTTGTAGTAGTCACAAAATATTGCTGATGACAAAAAAAAAAAAAATAAATATTTGCTTAAAAGCATAGTTACCAGAATGCAGCTCTGATTGGGTCTTCAAGAGTACATGCTAAATGAATCTACATGTTAAATCAGCAAAATTAGTTTTGAGGTATAGGACCTGGATTTTATTCTACTATACTAAACACAGGGTACATCAAAATTTGGGATCAAAAGTCTGGGGACCAAGATTTTAATATTAAACACTCAAAAAAGAATTAGTATTGATTTCAATTCAAAATTAAGGGTAAATTTCAGAGAGTACTTTTCTTCTTAGCTGCTAGCAAACCACTAAAACCCCTTGCAGTATATTCAAAATAGTTATGTTTTGCAGTATCACTGATTAAGAGTCATCTTCAGCAGCCCAAGAGGAAGCATATATGATATTATGGATACAACTTAAAACAGACTTGTGCTTAGATGGCTATGAACAATAGCTTTTATGAACTTATGTATCAGAGTCATCTCAAATATATAACTTCTGTTTCCCTGACTTATTACACCTAAAAACTACAAATAGCTTTAAGTCCAAGTCAAGTGATTTTTAATATTAAAAAAATTACATTTTCAGTATTTGATCAGCTTTCAGACAGCAGCTAGGAAAATACAGTTATGTTTAACTGTTACTTACGGCATATATCAGGAGTCCTCCAGAAAACACAGGCCTGAGCCTTGGTACATTCTTGAGCATATGCAGCAACTGCAGAACAGAAGCACTCACAGTCTCCACCACTGTCACAAGAGCAGGCATCATGAACACAGGCATAATAGAAAGGAAGTGGGTCCACCTGTTGGGGAAAGAAATAATGCCTTTGTTCAGCTTCAAATTACTATTTCTTTTGAGTTTATCCAATGATATATTAGCAAAGGATTTCTTGGGAAATTTTTTTTTTGCTCGGGACTACAATAGGAGAAACTTAAAGTGGATTTTAGTTGCTGAATCAACATAGAAAAATATATTAAGTTAATTAAATTAATAATCCTTTATGGCTTCTCCGCTGAGACTTAAGATCAAACTGGAAAGAAACAAGAAACAGAGAGGAGTGTTTTCTGTGCACTGTGCTCTGGAAGCTGTGGGGCTGACATAGCGTATGCTATCACAGTTTGGAGGTACAATACTAGTAGCTGTCTAACTAATATTAAGCCTGTCTAATCTCCACGATGTCAGTGGTTTCCAAGAAGAAACCTTCTGTGGGTTGAACATTACAAAGAGCAGTGGTCTCTACAACAGCCACATTTCAAGTATATAGCATGCGTATCTCTCAGAAGATAGGTCTGATGAGTGCAAGAACTTTCGGAACTTTTAGGAGTGACATTATCTCAACAAAAGATGGTGCAGCTGCATCAAATGGACCTCTTCAGGCTACATTTACGAAGTTAGCTTGCAAAGCAGTAGCAGTGAAACTGTGGTGATGAACATGGGTTTGTAGAGCTGGGGACAGCACAACTACTGACATGGTCCTGTTACCACTGATACTCAAATTACTTTCAGGGTAGCTGAAATGCACTGATATCTGTAGCTGTACTGAAGTCTTAATTGAAGATCACTCTAATTAACCATTGCTTTATTAATGTCTGATGACTGCTCTGTTTCTGCATTAATAGAAAGGTACTGTGCTATTTCGTTACTTACTACCCTCTACAAACCTTGGCATGACAAATTTTAAAGACTTCACTAAGGATGATGCTGCATTCTTTCTCTGCCCAGGACTTCCGATGTGGTTTCACATCACAGGGCTTTATCTCTTGTGTGGCATCTGGGCACGTAGAAGACTGTTTCCAGGAATTCCCAAACGTCAGAGCATTAGTCTCCTGCAGCCCACTTCTTGTTGTAAAGTCATTGTTAGACTTGTCATCAAAGTTGCCACACAGACCACACACTTTGCCCTGAAAAAAAAAAAAAACAAAGCATACCCAGAGATTTTAAATATACCATGGAAACAAGAAAATTACTTTAGTAAAGTAAGATCAAAATACAGACATTTAAAAGGATAACTCTTTCTCCGTGACATCTTTTTATCTTTACTTCCAAACCATCTGTACAGAAATTAAACCCTCATTTGTCTGTGAACTCAGTAAACTATTCAGTTGTAATGTCTTCCATCCTTGAAACTAATTATATTTAGTGTATCTCCACATCTCTGTGACATCCTTTCATCCAACTTATAGCACTAAAGAGTAGCTAAGCCTCTTTCTGTTGAGAAGAATTTATTCATTTTCCATTCTTATTGATTCATCCTAACTCATCTATTAACATAATCCTGAGGGAATTTCAGTCTGTTCAAAACTGCTTGTAATAAGAGCTTCTAATATAATGAGTATCATTTCTTCACTCATGGGAAAAAATGACAAGGATTCTTTTTTCCCAAAGAATTTAGCAAGTTACCCACAATAGTGAATTGTTCGTAGTGTTATTTAAGGTACATCAGTCCCTTCAAGCAACAGTAAGTTCCTGTTTATACAATCTCACATCTCCTCATTCAGGTCAATGAATTCAGTACTCTTGATGCAATTTTTTGGAAATTAGAACTGTCTCCATACATTGCATACGGAGTTTGGTTTTAACTCAGAGCTGAGTTTTCCATGCAGGTTTCCAAGCATGTATACAGTCAGTCCCCTAAATTACTTTAAATGCTTAGCTGTAAAAATTCACAAAACTTGAATGCCTTAACTGTTTAGTTTTATTGCAGTCATATGCTATGCATCATCTGCATTACTTTGTAATGGACTGTAAGGAACTCCAGTAGCAACTCTGCAAGCTGTGATAATAATAACACAAACTAATCATCAATGCACAGAGGATATAGGAATTAATAATGGAGTCAGAATAAAAGAATATTGATGTTTTCTTATCTCATTTATCTATTCATACTAGTACTTTAGAAAATGAAAGACAGGTCCTAACTTTGTAGTCAGGGGTCAGTTTGATGAAAACAGTAGTCTTCTTGTCCCAGATAAGCATCAAACCATTGGTAGCCTCAATAACGAGATAGAGGCCTACTGTCCTGTTCCAATAACGCACATCTTCACCAATATCTCGCTGAATTTCTTTATAATCTTTGTTCTCCAATTTCAGTTCAGTTTTCTGAAAGAAAAAACGAGAAATATTGTAGCACAAACTTTTATGATGAGATAAAATATTAGATGTTTGTAACAATACAACTCATTCTGAAAACAGTACCTCAAAGTCTGGGATGGCCTTCAAAGGTGACAGAAAGTGATGTAGCACTTTAGTTTGAAAGATATTTCAGTACCTTTAGAGATTAATTTTATAGGGTTCCTAAACCTCACTGGTTATAACCCTTTTTATGGATGTGGTTTTGCAGCATTACTTTTTTTATGCACTAAGTATCATTACTCACCCCTATAAACATTTTAATAGCCTTTGAGCAGGTGACTCCTGTAGTTCCACAAGGGACATTCTCTGTGATGATACTGAATGAGCCACTGGAATTTTTATCACCACAAAAATCCTATTGGAAATGTAAAAATGAGCATAAGAAAATTAGGCATAACATTTAATTTTTAGTTCAATATCATAATAAATACATCATTTAAACCTCTACAATGTATAAATCATCACAGCTACTTCATTTGTGAATTCCTGCATACAAATGTCTTTATAGATGTCTGAACAGTTATATGCATCTCTGCATGCATATAAACAGTTAATACAATCTCATGTGTGACAAAACTTGGGAAATAAGGCAGATGACAAAATGAGGAATGTATCTTTAAATATAAATATTTTTATTTGTAAACTTAGAATTCTGATTTTGCAATTGATATTGAGCTGTTAGCTCTCACCTACAATTTATGACCACTGTATCAGACAAAAACCACTCACACCTTCCCTGCACTGAAAATACAGAATTTATCTTGGTGGAATGTGTAAACACTCCAAGATAATGATGCCAGACAATAAGTAATGACAAAACCAAAGAGGAAAGTAGATCTTCAAGGCAATCAAATGTCATTTCATCCCTCCTGATCCGCGTTACCTGAGTAGCCACATATTCACAGTTTCCATCAAAGTCATAGAATTTTCCATCAAAGGTGATATAATGGCCACTTCCATATATTATACAAGTCCCATAGCACACATCTTCAGTACAGCTCCAAAATCCTTTTTGGCAGGTACTAGAAGAGAGAGAAAGAGCTAAATTTCCAGATCTCGCCAAGACACTGTTGTTTGAAAAACTGCAGAACAAACCAACCAGATACCTGATAATGTGATAATGTGAAGAATACCCGTTTCAGTGTTAAGCACGTCTTAAAAATCAACCTCAATAGGTTAACCTGTTTTCAAGCCTATGACATGTTTCTTTAATTCAAGACAGCTACATTTTTCAGATCTGATAGCATTTATATTTTAAAAATTATTGCAATTTCCCAATGATAGATGCCTACAGAAAACAGGCACCTGTTACTGCAGAATTTTTGGCACTGTCTGTATTTCTTCAGACAGCAGATGATGTGCCTGAATATAAAGGTTTATATTTGCAGCCACTGCAGCCATTGTAATATATAAGCCTAGACATGACTATGAATTTATTGCATAGAATATTTTCTAGAAGAGAACACAAAATTCTAACTTACCAGGTGTTGCAGTCCACTGTTATCTTCTGTCCAGGAGAATACCACTGGTTGTTATGAATGCACGGGCAGTCGTTCCACTTAACACAACCCCCTTTCCCATCATCTAACAGACCTTCGGGACACACACAGCCTGAGACACACTCTGCCTGAAACTAAGGAATGTAAACACAAATTGTTACTTCATGAAAAAACACTGTGTTTTTCTTCTGCTTCTTCATAAGCACTCTGGTAAAAACTGCATTTATAAACAAACAAAACTAATAAACATTTATAAACATTTATAAACAAACTACTATAACTAATAAACTAATATAACCAATAAATTTATAAATTAATAAACATTTACAAACAAAACTAATATTGATTAATTTTATAAGGTTTTTTCCTTTCAGATTTCTAATTTTTTTTTCTTTTCTTTTTTGATTGTCTAAAAACTCAAATCATATTTCACTTGGAAGATATTACTCTACTGAATACACAGTAAAAAGAAAAAGGAGAGGAAAACCATAAGGAAATCCTCATGAAATTTGCAACAGAATAGTTGGCAAGAAAAGAATGGAAAATTAAACCAAACAAAACTGCTAGTTATAACTGCATTTTCTGTGTTGCACTGCATCATTTAAAGAATACAGAAGAAAGGAAATGTGACATGGAGAAAAACTGAATGCATACATGATCAGCTTGAGGAGTATGACAGCTAAGTTGTACAGGTGTTCGTGAAGTCCATGTTGGGGATGAATTGCAGTCAAAGTAGGTCTTGTTAGAAGGACAGTCTGTTGCACCTGAAAGGTACATTTTTAGTTTAGATTAATTAAGAAAAGACAAAGGAAATATGTGTGAAAGGTGATAGTTACTGAGACAGAAGTCACAGAGTATGTTTAGCCTTATGAAAAAAAGAGGTTCTGTGAAGACAGAACAAAGTGAAAATGCAGAAAAGTTTCACAGAAAGAGAAAAAAAGGAAACACAAAATATGGGGAAAATTCAAGTGTAAAGTGTAGATTTGGGATTGGATTTTGGGTTATGGGTTTTTTTTTAATTTTACTTTATAGACTGTTGCTTACTTTTCATTCTTATTGTCACTGATGTACACTGGACCTTTGCATTTCGACAAACACTAGAAAAGAAGTGGAAGAAAAAATATTTTAAAAAGTAAGCTCAGTGTCTTCAATTTAAATCTAAGGATTTACTTATATAAATTCAAGAGTATCAGAGATGTCCTGTGTAATTTCCACTGATATTTCGAGTGCACTCATGAATTTTCACTTGGTGAGAAAGTGTAGCAAGATTTTAGGCACAATGCGCAGAAAGTTTATATTTTAAGAAATGACAGCTATTTTACTAATACTTAATATCATGTTTTTGATGACTCAGGAAACAGATCATGAAACTGATAATAAGAATTTAAATCAAAACCTTAATTTGGATACACAGTATATCTTCATGCCTACTCAACTCCTGCAGCAGATTTACTGGTCTATATGCTTCATCTACCAGATGAGGAATGGAAGTATTAATATTTCAGTTTGCACTGATGAATCATGTAACAAACTGTTGTCAGATTTCATGGTATAAAATGCCAGAATCATTAAAGCTGCTTGCAAAAGCCTGTGCTAAATACACATCAAGGGGACTTACCTCCAGTGGAAAACAACAACAATCTGTCTCTAACAGAAGAGGAAACAGCAACATAACATTGTAGCTGGACTTCTATCTCTCTTTTACCTTTCTGCTCAACAAAGGGTTACTTAGCGTGCAGCATCAGAATAACATTTATCTATGAAGGTCAGTACTCACACTTCCAAATAAAGATGCATTTCTCCATTATTAATAAATTACATTTCAACAGGATTATGCTTTTCTCAGCATGAACATGGAATGAAAGGTATAGCAAGTGTTTATTAAAGCACCAAAAAAAAAAAAAAAAGGCTAAGCATTCTATTCCTACTAAGCAAATTTTAAAAGGTCATTTTTCCACAGAAATAAGAAGACACAATAAAACATACCAACGTTCTCCATCTTTTGTGACATATTCCTCCGGTTCCAGGTACAAGCCCTTGTAATAACAAGGGCATTCGGAGATAGGCACACAGTTATCTTGGTTATCCAAGTATGTGTTATATGGGCAGCCACAGCCATCCACAGGTGCAAAGTCTTGCAGGCAATGTTTTTCACCATCAGCAAGGGAACGACAGGTGTGTTGGCACATTGTAAGATTGTAAAGGAAGATCTGGTTTCCTGGGCAGGTAGAGACTTCACTAGCTGGAGGGAAAATGAACAAACTAGTAAGTAAGGGATACATGATGGACAATTTAACCTTGACTTTTCCGTGCTTTGTTTCTTTGGCTGTGCACCATGCAAAGGCAAATACTGCCTTAGATCTTATTAAAGTACACAAATATCCTAAGTCTCAAGTAATGCTAGCCTAACTTATTAGTTCAAGGCTTCTTTTCAATTTATGTTAATAGTTTCTACTTTAGTACCCATATTTGTTTCACATACTAATAATCACAGAGAGAGTGCACAATATAGTCTCAATGACACTGTACTGTTGATGATAAGCAAGCACAATGATAAAGACTTGGAATAGAAAGATGATGTAAAAGCCACGAGGGCTGGGATTGAATTAGTCAAAGACAGAAAAAGCATTATTATTTAAACTGGGGGAAGAAGGTGGAAGTGAAAAATATGGCTTTCTACTTTTTGTTGGGAAAAATGGCATCTAAGAAATATCATATGATTTAGTGAACATGGTAAGCTTTGTCTTTTTTTAAGTCCATTAGACATTTCTAAGATACTCCAAATGCTTCAACACTGAGATCACTGACAACCAAATTCAAAGAGAACCCATTTATTTCTCGTGTCTAATTAATTGCATAGGTATTACAGTTCCGCTACTTACTACAGACATCTTTTCTCCAGCCTCCCAGTATGATCCCTTTGAAAGCACAGGCTCTTGAGTAAGAGGACAGGGCAGCACACAAGCATTCTTCACTGTCTTCACAGAGGCAGGTGTCGTATTTACATTTCTGAAAAAGGAATGAAAGGGTTAGTAAGTCCACAGGAAAACAATGGGCAATGGTAACTCAGAAGTTATGAAATATCCTTTGACTTTCTTCTGATGTTGTTTTCATTCATTCTCATGGTCAAAGAACAATTGAAGGAATGGATGAATACTAGAGACTGTTGCTTCATTTCATATACTTTAAAAATGCATGCTTATACTAACCTAAACCAAACCTCTCAACCCTTCAAAAAGAGACAGTCTCGTAACAAGAACTTTCTTAAAGGATTTTGATACTATTATTTCTCAGGTACAACTTAGAAATGCTGAGGTCCATAAAAATTAAAAATCAGAATGCCAAAATAATAACCAGATTTATTAAGATCTTCACAAAAGCTGAGCTCAGGCTGAGTTCCAGATCTGAACAAACACTTAGGAATTTCTTCTTTTTTGCTCAGATGAACCTCACTTACCACTCAACAGCGATGAACACAGAGGAAAAAGAAACCATGAAAATGATGGTATGAAAATGATCTGGTGTTACACTCCAACCAATAAAGAAAAATACCTCCCCCTGCCCCGACTTAATAGCAACTAACACATAAAGGTAGGCTTAAACTTTCTGCATACACCTGCATCTCTTGAATCTTCTTTGCAGTTCAAATATCCAATCCAATGAAATGTACGTTAAATACAAAACAGAAGAAAAAAATTATCATGGGATACTTCGGATGCTATTCTGCCTCAAAATCTTCACCTTTTATGGTCAAGCTACTTAGTAATGTCTCAAATGTTTGAACAGTGATAAACATCTACAGTGATCTGTCTGAATAAAGCAGTAATAAAAAGAGTGCAAGATCATAATACCTTATAGTATTCTGAAGGATCAATGACTGAATGACATCTTGCAAAAGGACCTTCTGAGTTTTTCAGCAAAGAACACCAATGCTCAGCATAATTTGCTACAAAGAATGAGAAAAAAATGAAATTATATCATAATATTCATTGCATTCACTTACCTTCCTTGTGTAATGTCTAGTGACATTATCACATAAAAGCAATGCAGCCATATAAATGTGAGAATTGTGTGGACTTTGGGGACCCGAGAGAGTATATGTAATCACTGTACATGTTTTCTGTTTCAGTTATCTAGCAGCAGATATACAATCATAAAAGCAAAAATCATACCTTACTGCTGCAATTTGACTACATGGTATTGTGACAGCCCATTCCATTTGGAGATCAGAAAGCTAAGTTATACATGAGGATTAATACACGGAAATACAAACTGCTTTTGCAGACAATATATATGAATGACCTTGCTTCCCTGTCTTCCAGCTCAGGATTCCTCTGTACTCACCATCTAACTTTTACTTCAAAATTGACAGGAAAACAATGCTCATATGTATATATACATGCAGTCACTAATTATTAATTTGACAGACCTTTAAAAACACTTCGATGACATACTACAGCTCTTATACATCTATTGTAGCAGTACACAGCAAACAGTGTTCATTCTGACAGAAGTCAACCACCTGACTTATTGACGTGCTTACCACTTTCAATGCTGAGACTGCAGGGGTCTTCCAGCTTTTCTGTCTGGTCTGTACAGGTGGACTGAGCTTTCCATGTGTTAGCAAAGGCAGATCCTATAGCTTCTACCAGCCCACTGGCTGTTTTAAAGTCATCACCTTCCATTCCATTGAAGTTTCCACAAAGCCCTATTTAAAAAGAAGGTAAAAATGTCAGCTAGTTATTACTCAGTCTCATCCTAAAAAGGCATAGGGAAGGGAAGATCTGATCACAAATATTAGAAAAAGAAGTTCATACAGCTTATCATTCCTCTTCAATATTAATTCATACCATAAGCACTGAAGATTCAGGAAACCTATTTTAGCTCTTTAATCTCTTGAGAAGAGTCTTCATGAAGAGATCTCTGCCTCAAGAGGTCACTGCCCTAACCTGTATGTTTTATACTTTCTGATGCTATTAAAACCATAAAATGCAGAAAAAACCTTGGGATTTTTGGATAGTTAAAAATGAAACTGAATACAAAAGTAAGAAATATTCTAAGAAACATAAATATACCAGCACCAGAGTGATAGGTCACTTTTATATGAAATAATAAAAAAACATTTCTAGTTTGCCTGAATCAATTCTCTTCCAGTGTTTTGGTTTCTACTTTTAGTTTCCTCCCTTTGAATCAGTAAGAAATGTGAATTATCATCCATGTGAAGACTACATGACTCTTCAGCTGTGGAACAGAGTGACTTTTCTTCCCACTTGGATAGATACTTGCCTTGAAGTTTTCCTTGAAGTGATTGATCCACAATTGCAAACAGTTGCATGAATGGAAACAACTGGATTTGTAGCTGAAGCCCAAAAGAAGTTCTCACAACAAGGTAGTAGGAAGATGGCTTGAATACTGAGAAGCTGGCTGAAAAACAAAACATGAACTATGCAGTAAATACACACATAGGTTGGTGAATGAACCAGTCCTTATTAGATTATAAAGTGTTATCTGCCATAAAAAATCTGAGATCAGGATAAAACTACTAATTTTTTTTCTCTAAAAATCCATGGTCTACTAGACACAATGCTGGTTCCCACTAATTTCATATGTTGATTCCTAATAATGACTCATCTCTGGGGTCAGAACTAAATTCAGATTTTCTGCAAGACAGCTTCACTGCTAACTCATTAAAGCTAAGCAGGCTGAAGAGCAAGGGATTTTCTAAGGAATTATTATGCTAGTACTGTTGCATGCAATAAGTAATAGGCACATATCTACAAGCTAGTACATAGCTAAATATTACTAATAAAATGTTAGATGTTTATACATAAATTAATCAAGCAATTATAAAGTAATTGACAGAACTGATATACAATACCAGCATAGTGGAGGAATTGAATTTCATAACTGGAAAAACAAAATCATAGAATATATTGAATTGGAAGGGACCCATAAGGATGACTGAGTTCAATTCCCTGCTCTTCATAGGACTACCTAAATCTAAACTAAACATATGGCTTAAAACATCATCCAGATGCTCCTGAACTCTGAAAGTTCTGGTTCCATGACCACTTCCCTTGGGAGTCTTTTCCAGTGACTGACCACCTACACAATGAATAACCATTTCCTAATGTCCAATCTGAATTTCACCTGAAGTGCCTTCATATCTTTTCCTGTGTCCTGTCACTGGTCACCAGAGAGAGATCAGGATCTCCCCCTTTGCTGCTACTCTTGAAGATGTTATAGACTGCAACAAGGTCAGCCCTCAGCCTTCTCTATACTGAACAGCCAAATGACCTCAGCTGCTCCTCACAAGTCTTGCCCTTGAAACTTCTCATGATCTTGTTCACCCTCCTCTGGACACATTCCAATGTCCCTCTTGAGTTGGGGTACCCAAAACTGCACACAGCACTTGAAAAGGGGGCCACACCAGTGCAACAAAGATTGGGACAACCACCAACCTCGACCAGCTAGCTATGCTGTGCTTGATGCATCCCAGGACACAGTTGACCTCTGGAAACAATTCCCCACATAAGAAATCAGGTGTCTGACACGCGACACACAAGGCTATGTCCATTACCTGACACATGAGGCACACTCACTGTCATCTCATTCAGTAACACACTGCCATCTGATCTGAAAACCACCACCTGTATAATAGCAAAGATAATCAATGAGGTTCCAGGTGCAGAGAGATTATGCACATTTAGACTGCAACTAGAACTTAAAATCTTTGAAAGGAGAAATCTGTCTGAAAACGGACTGTAGCAGCAGACCTGAGGGATACAAATGTTGCTATTCAGTGTTTTATTTACATCTGTCTACAACAATTTATAGCAGTAATGAAATGCAAAGCTCATTTATATTGGGTACCTTAGTTTCATGGAGTAGAATAAAATATTTGGACTTTAGGATCTATAGCAAGTTCCTATACCATGTAAAAGCATGTGAGTCAGATTCAGTGTAATGATTTAGTATGGCGTGATAAAAAAGCAGCTTGTTGAACTTCCTTACAAAACAGCAACATGAAATAAAGGATTTCTGATCTGGTTTGGTTTTGCTCTAATTATGTTGGCAAGAATGTGGAAGACCAGACCCATGGGAGAAAAAAAATGTGTACATGTATGTAAAATTATGTATAAACTTGATATTCTTATAACCAAACAGAATTCTAAAGTGAAAGAAAATACAAATATTTAAGAAGTTTGGATCATATCAACATTCAAAGAGGGAAGCTTTTCTGAAAAGATTTCAATTGGATCTATGAAATTATGTCTAAATAAACTAAAATACAATGAGCAGAGGAAGAATGGTGCCATTACTTTCAGCCAGCCTGAAATACAGTGAGAATAAAAATACAGCACAGAGCTGAGAAAGGAAGACAGGAAGATGTCAACCTATTTGAATCCCATCTTTTGTTCAGTTTAGGTCCACTCAAGACAGAAGCCTGAACTGTTTTTCAGCCTGTCTGAGGTGTCTTATCTATCCACAATGATGACTCCAGAAGAAGTAGTTATTACACCACAGTAAGGGATATATGTACAAGAACCCACGGAACACTTACATTTTTTTTGTGATCTACTAACAGTACAACAGTCTTCAAACAGGTCTGCCTGTCTGTGGAGCCACAGGGAGCCAGCTCCGCCAGGAGAGCATGACTGTCATTTACAGTACCCTATAATCACACAGAAACAAATGTCCATTAGTTAAAAAATAAATCCCACAAGAAGATTTACAAAACAAATACTAAAGTCATCAGTTACAATAAGAATTACTACAGAACTCAAGACCAGCATTTCATCACTGGCTCTGGAAGTTAAATGGTCTTTCAAGCAAATTCAGTAAGATTTTTGTCCATTCTCCAGAAGAATAAGGACTAGATGTGCTACGGACAGATGAATGAAATAGCTGCCTAGCTCCTTTTCCTAACTAACTTTATCACTCAGACACAGAAACAGCTATTACAGATCTGTCTGAGAGTGTCTAATCCTGAGAACTGACAAGTTTTGCAGTGTACTTATCCATGAAGTCAGAGTAATTCTTTGAGTTCTTTTACATGAAGCACTGGATAATGACAGTGTACTTAGTCTACTGACTAAGATAACCAACCACCTACTGCCCAATATCTTCTAGGATTATTATAGCCCATCCTAAACTTTCCAGTTCAGTTTTTAATATTTCTGCTTCTCTTATCCCTTAAAAAATGGAATAAAATAACAAGTCACAGCTGTTACATATCAATGCCCAGATACTTGTATTTCCTCTGTAAGGGAAAAGCCCAACGTTACACAGTACCTTGGCCAACACATAGTAACAATCTCCATGGAAGGTGTATTTCTTTCCATCAAAGGTAGTAATATGGGAACCTCCTTCTACTGAACATGTGCCTGGACAGGGTAGATCTTTGCACGTCCATCTGCCTGAATCACAGGTGCTGTAAACAGACAGACAGATAATTTAAATAATGCTGGTAGATATTACAGGACCTGAGAGCACTGAAAGCATCTGCATAACTGGCAAACAGCAAGATATATGCAGGTGACTTAAAACTGTATCTTTGATGTTTTCCTGAAGATTTCTCCCGTGCTGGATGCCATAGATAGAAGAAAATTTTCAGGAAATTGACTGTATAGACATGCAACCTAAATGTTATATTCAGAACATGTTTGGGAAGTCTCCTGTGACTAAGTGGAAGATTGGAAAATTCGGATTCATTTACAAAGAAAGGAGTATAAAAAAAATCATGGTCCTTACCATTCTTCACATTCATTGGTAATTCTTTCTCCAGGTGAATACTCCTTTCCATGGAGTTTGCAGTGGCACTGGCTAACAGGTATGCAGCCCTTTTCAGTAATATCATCATATACAGTTCCTGTAAAGCACAACAGTAAACTGTACCAGCTCTTTCTGAAATAAGCAATTTCCAGAGAAGAAACTCAGGAGAAGCCTGGTCTCAGCTTGACAAAGAAAGCAGAGGCTGAGACTGTCAAAACTGTGGAGAATGCTGTTTCTATTTTTTGTAATATAAGATACATGGAAAACATTTCTATCCATTTTGAAAATACAACTATACACAGATGAAAAGCTTAATATAAGTATACAAGAACAATCTCCAAATTTTACACATTTAGATTTGCAGTTCTTCTAACACACTCTGTAGATCATCATTGTATATTTTGCTAAGATTGACAGTAAATTTGAGATTTTCACCCACTGTCCCTCATTATAATTCTCTGGGCAAATTATGTCTATTGTCTCAGAACTATTCAACTTAAAAATCATGATTTTCTATATATCAGCAGAGGTACATTTATTGAGAAATAAAACACAGAATTATTATCTTTTTTTCTATTAATATGATTTAACTATAAAATCAAATATTACTTCCTTTTTGAAAAAACATCATAGTCATATTTCCTTGTTGGGAGAGAGGACAATGAGTACTACTACTAAATCTTAAGATATAATTTGACTACATTTAATATTTTAACTGTGATCTCCTTTGTCAGAGCTCTTGGTTTTTTTCCATATACAACAGCTAGAGTAACACTTGCCTTCAGGACAGAAACAACCATCCATGTAGTGTTCCTCACAAAGGCTGCTGACCTCCAAGTGTGAGCAAGTATCCATGCAGGGTGAGCTGCTTTCTTTATAGATCATAGTATCAGGGCAGGTCTTGGCTGAAACAACGAGAAAGACTTCCAGTTATTTGCATGCAAAGTACATCATTCCTCAGAAACCAGAGATCATATTCTCTGCTCCCCTCAAGTCAGTGGTGTTGCAAGCCAGACTTTTATCTAGAAAAGCATGTTTGCTTCTGAACTTCTTTCCACGCCTTTTGCATTTTCTTCTTTTGATCTTAAATTATTCAAATTATTCCACTCATCAACAGCATCAGACCTCACAGTTTTTTAATGGGAACAGTATTTCTACTTGCTAGAAAAGATTTCTTAATATCAAAGATAATAGTAGAAGAAAACAGGAAAATACAGTATGTAGTTCATTACAGTATTCGTTTGAAGATTATAATATATGCCTACAGTTTTGTAAAGAAGGAATGGACTTCAGTATTTCATAGTGCTACATCCAAGAAATATTTGTTTCTTTGTAATACATATATATATATATATACATATATATATATATATAGCTACTTACGGCAAAAGTGCTGTGACCTCCATTCTCCTGGCCGACCACCTGCATGTGAGCACTGGCGAGAATACTCAGAGATGGTACTGCAGAGGCAGAAGGAGTCCTCATTTCCACTACATGCACACTTGTCCTGCATGCAGGCTTGTATGTACATTTCCAAATTAAGACGTAACCGACAATCAGCAAATGCAGAGGAAGTCAGCAACCTCTCACACTCATGACGCTGAGGAAGGAGAGTAATAATATTTAGGACATTTGTAAGCACCTGAGCCTCTAGTCACTTCCTATCTTTTCATAAAAACTATTGTCTTCTGAATATCAATAGTTAATTAAGAAAGGAAGAAGAAACTATTTGCCCTGGAAGGGACAAAGCCCTCCCAGATCCTCACAAAGTCTCAACAGCACAAGGGTGTGCTTCTGGCCATTGAAGTGGAGTTCACCACTAGGAGTACTCACATGCCTATTACAACTTGGGAGAGCCTGACTTTCATCAGGATCTTTACATTTGGCTTCAGGTTTGCTGATCTTCTGTAAATTCCCATACGTAATTGAGTTGTAGCTTGCATCTGTAAGCAAAAATTAAAAAGAGGGCTTGCTGAATCCCAAAAATTGACAACACGGAGCATCTTGTTCCTGGCACTCTACTGATCTAGCAAAACAGTTACTATGGTATCAAACATATTTGTCAGACTCAGATGCCTGCTCTGAATTATGTCTCTTAAGTCTACGTCTGCTTAAAAAAGTAAAGTGGTAACAAGAAAAGAGGGCCAGTAGAGAAAAGAACAAGATGATTAATCTGGAATAAAATAAACTTAGATTAGGAATGCAGTAATGGAACATAATATCTATTCTAGGGCAGTCATAGAAATCTGTCAGGTGAAATTTGCTCTCCTGTGATGCTCCTATGCACAATGCTTATCAGCCTATCTTCTTCGTGGTAGGATGACTCACCACCATTGATAAACTCATTGTAGACTGGAATTCCATTGTAATCCCCACAGAGACCATTTGTATGGTTATTAAACTTGCTGTCCAGCTCCACCTAGGTCACAGAAAGTAAAAGAAATAACAGAAAACAATTACTTGGACCATAAAAACATTCCAAAGTAAACATGTTTACTTGAAAGGGAAATTGTGGCTATTATAAATGAATTTGTAATATAGTTAATAGATACAGTTAGATGCAAAAAGAACACAGAAAACAGAAAGAATTGACTGAAGCTTCTGTATTTCGATGTCAGTAACCATCATGGGAATAAAGGTGAAAGAGAATGCGTTCTTACAATCACAGAACTTCCCCCACTCTCCCCAGACCTTTTCCCACTATATTGGGATAAAATCTTAGTTTAGTTATAACTTAGGAAAGTCAATGATGACAGATCTTTAAAAGACAAATGAAGGAAAATGCACGTTGTATTGTGAGGATGCTCTAGCAACACTGTTACCTATTTCTCAGAAAACAATTTTGTCTCTTTCTTGACACCAGTAAGATCATCTGCATACCATACTGTTACCTCTATCAAATTCCAGAGAACAGAATTTTTAAAGTAAGTTACTATGAACATGAGTTTGATTAGTCAGCATAATACTTTAGCTGTGTTTGTTTTGTGAGATGCTACTTCTGTTCAGTACATAGTAGTCTGTTCAGTCGAGGAAATATCGATAAAAAAGACTTGGATGATACATACCATCAGTGCATCTTCTTGATTCCATATCAGAATCAGGCCTAATTTGGCATAAACTTTGGTATAAATGTCATTGCTCTCAATGAGCACACCAGAGCTGTAGTAAGGAGTCTTCACACTAGGAAGAGAATCAGAGAGTTTCCATTAGGACAGAAACATAAGGGGTGACATGAATGTATCTAATAAGCCAAGTACCCTAATGAATTAAGATATCAATCTCGTGTTTACCTGATCCCATCTGCACAGGATGCCTTGTTTAACAAGGCATAAAATTCTCTCTCTGACCCTTAATGTGGTAACTAATTGCCTTCAAAAAGCAAAGCAATTTCAGAGGCAAACCCTACCTGAAGGTAAGGGTTCTTTAAGACAAAAGCAAAAACGTCACATGTCTTAAGCTTAATCAGTGGAAAATGCATCATCATTGTGATATTAACAGAAGAGATTCAAACACTCTCCAAGAATTTACTTTAATGAGAGATTTAAGAACATAAATGGCAGCTTTTCTTTACTGACAGATCTGGCAACAATTTCAGAGAGAATGAATGTTCCTTTGCAAGGGTCCTTCTTCTCAAGAGAGAGTTCAAAAAACACAGACAGATACAGCGACTGTCAGCAAACATTTGAAAAGAAAGGAATATGTTGAGAGGAATCCAGTAGCTTGTTTCAGATTCCAGATGACAGGACCAAGCTTGATAATAGTGGCAGCAAGGCATACAAACGTGACAGAAGGTATTTTGCAGAAGGCTGAGCATAGATGTTTTCATTTGATAAGGAATTGATTCACCACATCTCTGTCCTGTTCTTGCATGTTTGTCTTAAAGGGTGCTAGGTAACAAGTCACACTTCTAAAGTTCATTCAACAATAAAGGGATTGGGGCAAGTAGTGTCATCCTGTACAATCTGAAGAACTACTACTGTTTGAACAGAAGCAGTGTGAACTGGAATCCAGTAAAAACAACCAGTTCATTTTCCTACTGTTTTGCCAGTATAATTGTTACCTATCAGGATTAATGTATATCTATGCACATCTCCACTCAACTAGTTTCTTGACTGTGAGAACTGATCTCCTAATTTCCAGTCACTGGGGTTTTTCCAACTATTTCACTCAGGCATTTTTAATGTGGCCAAGTGACTTACACATCTAAATCCTAGGCAGGAAATCAGAAGCCATTATTTCTACCTTTGACTGCATCATTCTTCCTCTGGAAAACGAGGCCTTAAAAGATTTTTTTTTTGAGAGGGGTCATAAAACATTGGACAGATTTTTACCTTTCAGCTATCACAGCATCAAATAATTATTTTTATTTCCTAATCCTAGGATTTTCAATTAAGCAGTGGATGAGGTATCAAAAGGCAAATTCGTGCACTTTTCTTCTTCACAGTTTTCACTTCAGCATTGCCAAATGTGGTTTTACATCACAATGGATCACATGCCATTTAAAGAGCAACATGGGAAATTAGGTTCTACAAAAGACTAAATCTCCCATGCAGCAAAAACCTGTTCTACAAGCCTTCTGTACTTAAATAATCCCTTATGCCAGTGTAGAAAGGATAATTAATACTAAAGCCCCGACCCAAAGTAATTTTTTTGGCTTGTGGAAATGCTCATAGCCATTACCTTAATGGTATACAGACAGCTGTGTAAAGAAATAATCCTACTTTTATCTTCCTGGGACATTTCCAAGAAATGTTATATATTTATATAGTATAGTATATTTATAGTATACTGTTATACTAAAGGAACTTACATCCGTCCATCCACCACAGCCACTTTTGGTCTGAGGTACACCGTCAAGTCCTTGAGTGTTATCAGAATATACTGGATCTCAGGGTGGTTATTGCTATTCAGACCACGCTGAATGTGGACAGAGAACTCCTTGTAAGACTCTTGAGAATCAGAAACAAAATTATACTCGCAAGTGCCAGGGAACTGAAAGATATCTCCATCAAAAGTTTTGAAATGGTTGTTTCCCCAAGTGCTGCAGACATAGTGGCCATGGTTCCTTGTTCTTCCTGTTAAGAGATAAAAAAGAAATAGGCGTGAAAAAAAAAGTTAGATGAATGAGTTAGCATGAAGAAAAGTTAAGTGTTGTATTATACAGTAGAAACCACTTGCTATTGTGTGCACAGTGATTCCACAAATCTCAAATCTGATTGAGCATATGCCTATTAGTCAGAAAAGATCTGAATCTCTAATGAAAATAAGACATTAACAAGCACTGCTGAGACCTGAATATGTCTTATAATCATCACTGAGGTGAAGGAACTTTTCAACATGAAGTGGGGAAATTTAAGCCTCTGACCACTAACAAGCTGGTGAATAAGTGCAATGAAGCCACTTTGCCAAACATATTAATTTATTCTGACTTGTAGCATTATTTTTAGCAATATTAAACATTTCTAAGAATTATTTTCTTCCCCAATGCAATATGTACTAGAAAGGAAACAGAGTTACAGAACCAGGGAAGTACCACTGGAAAGCAAATAGGTTAAATGTTATGAAAGAGGTTCTGCACAACTGCGGTTTTTAAAGAATTCTTTCTTTCCCTAACAAAAGTAGTGATTTCTATTACTTAAGAAGAGAAATTCTTCAGAAAATTGATCAGAAAGCAACTATGGCAGGAAAAAAAATATTTCTTTTTGAAGTAGCAAAGAAATATGTGAAGATGATTATATTTGTTCCCTCCCCAGCTATCTATACCAACAAATTATACAAATTAGCACAGTATCTGATAAATTTCAAAACTATAGATTGAGGGTGAACTTGAAAGCTGAGCATACTTGAGAAGCTTACCAAGATACAAAAAGCATACATGCCACTCATCTGCACAAGATTTTCTTGCAGCATTTAATTTGCAAAAGCAAAACAGTCAAGGAGACCTCTAAGTAATTGTGCTCTGATGGTATTGATCATAGCAGATATATCCAGTTAAGCTGTTATGCTTATCTCCCCAGAAGGAAGACACTCAGATTTTTCCAGAGTTCACAGCTGGGATACCAAATGCAGGTAATGCTTTCCTCCCATCTCTGATTTCAAAATGCAGCAGACCAAGATCAAATAGACCTGATCAGTGCACAAAATTAATTTAAATTCATCAAAAAATAGGTTTTGGTATGAAAGCTCCATTTCAACACTTCAAACAACGTTGATATCAAATAGAGTAAACTAGAGCTTTTACAGAAGGATTATTATGAATGACAAAATAAACTATGTCCAATGTTACTACACTCGCTTTTGAAGAGAGTATTTATGTTATTCCAAAGTAACAGAAGGCACAATCATCCACTTCCTTCACTGCTGTTAAAATGAATCTCCCAAACTCCTGTAGCTGCTTTCTGTCAAGCAGTTGCCACATCTAGAAAAGTCTCAATATATAGAAAGAAATATTTTCCAAGCACATCAAACTAAAGATTAATGTAGTAGGTATAGGTACTAACCTCTCCAAAGAGAAGATTATCTACTTATGTTGACTGAGCCATGTAGCCTAAGTATTTGAAAGTTTAAGAAATTTAAAGCATCTCTATCTCCACAGTGGTATTTTAACACTCTCCCTCTTTTTCAGGAAGTAATTTGCTACTATTTCATTCCTAGCACTTACCTTTTCTTATTTCATTTGCATAGGACAGAGCCAGCCAGAATATAAAAAAGCTGGCCACTCTCAGCCCCATGGTGGCTCAGAGGGGTAAACTGGGAACTCCACAGAAAACTATTCTTTATATAGTATTCACTGATGCAATTGATTCTGTCGCAGGGGAGGAGATACAAAGGGAGGAGGAAAGAGGAGAAGCAAAAAAAAAAAAAAAAAGATGTGATATTTACAGAAGATAAGAAGTAAACATACAGGTACCATTCACTATAAATGAAGGAATTTAGTATGCAGGAAATGATACAACATTGATTCAGTAATCATGCACTTTTATTGCTCTGTTTCATTTATAGGATGCTATGCTTTTAAATCCTTCAAATGCTCTTGCCAAGTTTAACCTACAGTAACTCCTATAACAAATAATGAATTTTGGAGTGCCTAAACAAAGAAGTATATTGAAGGAAGTTTAGTACAAGATACTCTCAAACAATGGCTTGAAGGCCAAATCATTTTTCATTTTTTTCATCACCACATAAATCATTTATGTAAAAGTTAAACATTGTGAAGCTCCTTGTAGAAAACAGTAATCCTTACAAACAGAAATTGTACACTATGCATTGTAAAATCATTTTGTAGGCAATTGTTGAATTCCTTTCATTTGTAAAGTTTGGGGAGCATCTAAAACAATGGCATAGTCCACACTGTACCTAAAGCATGCTAGATGGATTGACATGGTAAGTTCAAGAATTTCGTAGCAAAAGAGATGCTTTATTGAACATTGTCACGATGCAACAGAAAATGCATCAAAAAGACTGTAGAGACTGTCAGAATATATTAAGCTGGGAAGACGGAGGGAGAGGAGAAGAGCAGGGGAAGGGGAAGAACATTACTGTTCAGACTGAATAACAATTGATTTCAGGCAGAATCCACCTAAACATCTTGTTCTTGCTTACCTTTTTCATGAATGGTAAATTTACAAGCTACTGTCCCACATTGGAATCTACAAAAGCTATAGGGTCAGCTTTGCTTTGTGCACAGAACAATGAAGAGGCTCTTCGGTAGAACATAAAAACAGGAAACAGAACCAGAAATTATTTCATAATGCTGCTTTAGAGACACAAAATTTCCACATGCACTGTATTTTCCTTTGAAAATTTTCTTTAAGAAGGTGTTTCTGCAACTCATTTCAGCAGGAAAACACAGGCTTCTTGAGGTGAAATACACTTATTTCACAGATCTTTAAATATGGCTGCTTCATAGCACTAAGAGAGTTTAGTTCTTAAAGTTCCCAGGCCAGGTTCTGTATTTTCTTATCTGAGGTTTCTCAGTGCAGTGTCTGGAAATCTCTAATCCTCTTAGTTGTTCACCATGTTTCTTACTTTCATTGCTCAAATTACAAGTAGAACTTTTCTTTTTTTTAAAACACCAACAAGACTCTTCACTTAGCCCTTTTAGCTGCTCTAGTCAACTAGAAACACCCTTTTGTTATAAAGGAATGATCTTTAAATGTTGTTTCCTTTATTTGCTATTTTTATCTCAATTACAGACAAATCCAAACTTCTTCTTGTTTTCCCCCAATACATTTCAAACTGTTTTATACTGTCTGCTTTTTGTATTTGAGGATAAAGATTTGCACTTCTCTCACCCTACATAGGGTATAACTCACTCAACAATCATGACTGAAGTTAAGTGATTGCCCTAATTTCCTTTGAGAATCTATTACTAGAAGAGTATAGAATTTATTTCCCTTCTTGGAAAATAAAAATGAACCCAGTAACAACCAGCTAGAACAAACAACCATTTAGAGAAAAAAAGAAAAGACATTGTTTGCAGACACCTTTCCTTGATGGTTGCTTTAGCAGGTCTAATTTCTTATGACACCTCAGCGACAACTCCAGTCTTGGAATTTTCTTTCCTTTATGCCACCATAACTCTTAGTTCAGAAATGTCTTCTAAAAATACTTAGGAGATTCCCAAAGGACTTTATTTTCAGCTTTTCTCTTTTTCCCTGTGGTTCTTTTTCCAGATAGTCTCCTATCTGGAACCACTACTGTCCCAGAAAAAAAGAGTCTCCATAACTTAATTCATATACACTCTTCACAAACAGCGACAGCAACTCACAGAATCACAGAATCACAGAACAACTCCAGGTACACAGGAGCACATGAACCCTTTTTACATTAAACTGTATCTGTAAGCTCATATACACATGTAACTTCCAAATTTTCCATTCAGGTTTCTTTGCCATGAAACTTCTAGGTCTAGAATCACCCTCATTCATATCTGGGACTGTGAAATGTTATAAGCCTACACCTAAATACTTATTATTCCCCTGATCAATACGCTGATGTTTTTCTCCTATGCCTGGTAAGAGATGCACCTTTCTTTAAGTGATGTGAATAGGACCTCTTGAAATACTACTCTTAGCCAAGCACCACTAAACATTAGTGACAGATTTTCTGTGCTCCAGCTCTGGTGTGCCTGTACAGGGAGCATGATTCCATCTTGGGTTATCAAGTTAAAAGAGGACTGTTTTCCTTCTCCAATCTTGTCTTCTCAGAGGGACCAACAACTTCTCATTGTTCCTTTTGACATATAGTTGCTGTAGCTCACTGTGACATCCCAGAACAGAGAACATGGGAAAGTAACACAAAGACTGAGAACATTCTTACATGAAATTACGCTCAAGTTGGTCTGAGGGGAAGTGAATACAGGTCCTTATTTTCACAATGCCCAAGTATTTGCACATTTGTTGGTGTTAGACAGTGTCCTAAACTATACCAGCTCTGTTTCCTTATTGCCAGAAGGGTAATGATCCTGTCTACCAGCTGCTTTATATGCCTTTTAGTAGCAGTCAGTATTTGAGGGAGGTAATCATAGCCTGTTTTAGTTCATGCTCAGCTACCTTGAATTTTCTTGGATTGTGCATTTTAATCCAGAAAAATCTTACTATAAATGCACAGGGAATTCTATGTCCATATCTAGCATTTATTTACTTTTTGACAGGTTTGACAACCTGAAGTAATGGCTTCATTTTGAAACAAAGATAATTCTGCTTGAGCATTAGCTTCTTTGCTTTAAGCTTACATCTATTCTCCCCGAGTTGATCTGTCTGTGGAACTTCATACCATTCCTTGCTTCTGGTCACCTTAATCAGAATTCATCTTTCTCTTTCCAATACTAGGTGTCTGTTTGCCTTTAATACCAATGATACTTCTTATTCTGCATGCACTTCAATCCTCTCCCAGCGTGGATGCTACCACTGAGAATATATGGAAATGTTACTGGATAAAAGCAAAATCCAAAGTTCAAAAAAGAGTTAATTGCATGACAAGTGCATTTGTCATAGCAGCAGATGCCGAAGGAGAGATAAAAAATGTGGTTTGAGTCATAGCTTTGTCTATGCATTGACTGTTCCTTACCCTTAAACTTTTATTAGACTACTTCTAATCATTCTATCAACATAGCAAACTTGTAATGTTCATTTTCCTCACAGTGTAAATTTATTTTGCAGTATACTTTCTGTTAAAAAGCGAATCTACACAGAAGTGCATCTTCATTCTGACTCACACTGCAGAAGAAAATTACCTAGATGGAAAACTTATATTACTTTAAGATACAATTAAGCAGAAACCTGGCTATGATTATTGTTTTAGGAAGAATAAATATTTTTATAAGAATTTGGAGTCTGTTAACAGAGCGATAGGAAATATTACTGCAGTCTTGACACAGTAATTCCAGAACAACCACCATAAAAATACCTCAGAATGTACAATTATATTTGCTGGCTGAATTTTTTTTCCATATCTGCTTTTGTATTCCTGACCTCTTGGTGGTCTCAGGCTGTAAAACCAAAGTTTTATTAGTGACAGTGGTCTGCAGAAGCAGCCATACAGTTTTATTCTGCTACTCTTCTGTCTGCAAGCATTTCACCAGAGCACCCAAAGCCATCCACATGAACATCCAGTTGCATGATGTATATATCACTCTATTTATCTCAAGCACAGTGATGGATTGTCTGTACTCTCTGGCAGCCAGTCAGAAATAGCTCTGGCAAAATATAGGCAGATTAAAAATTAAGAGATGTCTAACTAGCAATCACAGTTCTTCCTTGACCAAAATGCCAGTAGGCATTCTACAGCACACCTGGTCAAAAAAAAGAAAGCACAGAGGAAATCAGCAGAAGGCTGAATAGTGCATTAAAGAGAGTGTTGATGATGTGGAAGTAATAGGGAAACATTTCCTTTTGATACGTATGCTGACAACAGACTACCCTAAAATTATCAACACAAAAGGAGCCAGTATTTATATGGATGTAAAATCAGTATAAAATTACTGAAATTATTAATTTATACAGTTCACTCTATTAAAGAGGTAGAAACAAGTGGTAAAACCCATGGTTATAACCAATTTATTGCTCTTTCAGACTTTCCAATAGGGAGTCATGAGTTATTATTTTTACAGAAAGAACTTTAATATGCAGAATGTCCATTTAAATGTATTCAAGAGTAAAGCATTTATTTAAGGAAATATTTTAAAAAATGTACATACTTTTGATTGATACTAGGTTCTTTCTGGAAATGGGTTCAGGTCGTGTAATTACTTATCATGTCATTTTACCCTAAGGTATTTGATTTCTGACTGGGCTAATAGTAGCTCCACCACTAATTTCATTGCTGTGACCTTGAGCAAGTTTTTGAGGTATTTGCATTCTTTTTTATTCAACCAAATAATATTGCATAAGGTGCTAGCTGAAGCATAACATTCTCATATGCCCTTTCTTAAAGGTTTTGTTATAGAAATTTTAAGATTAGCATCCATTTTCTACTCATAATACTTTCTTCTTTTTGTCAGTAGCTCATACTCTGAGGTTAAGGTGGCAAACCATTTCTTTCTCTTGCAGTGAAGTACAAATGATGACAAATATATGACACAATTACTGGAGATTAGGAAAATGCATAGTAATTAATAACTTCAACTAGGCGTCAAGGGAATTATGATTCACATTTTTATCTCTTTGGCGATTTTACACCAGAGGAGTGGGATTTTCCAAACATTTTATTTTCTCTCTAGGAAATACTGGGAAGAAAAATCCTGGCAAAATCCATCTGGCTTTTGGTTTTTGCTTGTTGGTTTTCATTTGAAAATACAACTCCCTAAGAGGCTGGGAAATGTTTTAGGTAAAGATTGTGCACCTAAACCTGTGCTCTCTCAATGGAGAGATATATCAAGGAAATGTTAGAATGTTAGAGTTTGAAAAAGCAACAAAGTGAGCATAATTGCTTTAATTGCTTTTTTTCCTCTACTAACATTTTCTGCCCCTGCTTTGTCTTAAAATTCCTAATGCTGCTCATGGTGGAACTGAAATAAATTTGCATTTGCTTGATATTTTCACATGCCATATGGGAAATCAGACTCACCTTACTACCACAAACAAAACCAGAAAGCAAACACTGTTCACTTCCTTCTTGTAGCAGTATATTGATAAGGCCTTCAAGCCATCATTTGCTGTGACTTATTTTTTAGCTTTCAAAATCAGAATTTTTGAGCAGTCCTCCAAATATTACACTGAATATCTGCTCAATACAATATATATCCTATTTTATGAAATGTCCAAGCTAGTCACTTAGCCAATAGATGGCACTTCTCCCATTTTGCTCAACTCTTGATGGAATGGCTTACTTAATACCACATAGTCAACACTTCTACTGATTTGGCAGAATTTCATTAATATATCAAAACTAAACAATATTATGAACCATGATATAACTATGGTGATGGTTCCACACGATACTATGGAAACTTGAATTCACTTGCATGAACATTTAGCTAAGAATCTTTAGTTTTCCTCCTCTTACCACCAAATATTTTTATCCCACTGATAGAATTTATTATATTTGCCATAGTTATGGTAAACTTTAAGGTTTTTGTTATGTAAATAAATAGTTACATAATTAATAGTTCCTTCTGTTGTGTGTGAGAGAAGAAAAATGTCAAATGCAAGAATACATCTGACTCATATCCAAGTCTTTGAGCTGCCATGAACATTTTCTAACATTACTTTTGAATCATTAAAAAGACAACATTGTCAATACAGATCAAAAGCAACATTGTGAACATAAAACTGTGTATTGAAGAACATTTTGAGAGCTGCTACTTCCAAGACAGCAAAGGAGAGAAACAATTAACTAGCTAACTTAAGAAATATTTCACACACTTCCATGATATTTTACACAGATTTTATTTATTTTCCATGCATTTTCAAAATTTTACTTGGATCACTAATTAAGGTGCTTTTTGAAAGATAAAAAAATAAGGAACAAAACCAGTAGGAAAACAAAAAATACTTTTCAGCTTTCCTTAATACTTCCCTTTTTCAGTTACTGCTCTCTGAATTGTCAGTTGTCAGAAGCAAATAATATGTACTATAAAAGACCAGAAGTGAGCCTGAAAGTCCATGCCATCTAGTGATGTACTGTATCTTCTAGGACTACCTACATTCAAATTTTGGGAGGACTGGATAAAAACAATCTGGGAAAAAATTCTGATTAGAACTTCAAATTATAGGTAATTGGTGTCCCATTGTACCAGGATGCCTCACAGTTTTGATCTTGTTTCCACAAAAGTCCTGTTCTAATATTTACAGCTGCAGAACTATGGAAGTATTATACTTGGGCAATATACAGCAAGGGCTCAAAATGAGATGCACATGGCCAGTGTTTTGAACAAGGAAATGCCTGCATAAGGCAAGGGTAAAATCTCAAAAGAAGGAGTATGTCTGGATTTTAACTCTTTTCTGTGGAACATATTTAATATTTTCTTAGACATGATTCTTCATAAACATGGATGTTTCGTGCCTTTCAAAAAAAAAGAGTCTTTTCTCAAAACAATACCACATAAGGGCTCTTCTCTCATTCTACTGCTCCCTGAGTCCTCATTCAGTAAGGTGTGACATTCCTAAATCTGTCTGGGGACTCACATTCATATCTCTTATGAGAATGCTGTTAGATGATAGTTACAGTTCATTTCTAGATGAACAATTCTGTTCTAATTCATGAACGCCTTAGCTCAAAGGATCCCTTCTCCCTTTGAAACTCTTCAGCTTTGCACAGAATACTTAAAAGATTGATTGTTTCAAGGCTAGGAAAGCAGGAGCTGGCATGACTCCACCCTGTAGAAATTAGTGGGACTTGCTACTGAGAAGAAGAAGGAGGGGTGTGATATCAGTTAATCAAATATTTTATGTAAAACATAGCTCATGTCCTGGGAATAGAAACTGTGGTATGTATAATAGCTCAAATTGTTCAAGGTCATTTACAAAGATGCTTCTCAGTTTATGCAAAGAGAAAGATTTTTTAAAAAAAAGTTTCTTTCTTATCTGGACCTGGACAGTAAGATTTAGTTGAACGTACCATAGCAGAATTTTGCTGATGTGTAAGATCACACAGAACTTCAACAAAAGAGCAAAACAACCTTTCTTTGCTTACTCTGAAGAACAGTTATTTTTCCAGCAATGCTGCCGTATCTTATAAATATTATAGAGAAAAAGTATTTCATATCAACTCTGTGAGGGATGTTTGCTGCAAGCAAATAGCTTAATAAAAAGGCTAAGTTAAAAGCAGTTCCAGGACATAAGTGATAATATCTTCTCTGTACTTTCCCAAGGCAGAGACCAAAGTTCCTAGTCCAGAACAGTACTTCATCAATACTACTTTGAGTGTTGCTGCAATCAAGTAAAACTGTAACGATATAAAAAGCTTCTTTAGTTTCTTGCTTTGGTGAATTAAGCTTGGCATGCTCTGAGATCCTCACCCAGCAGCTCTCTCACTCCCTCTCCTCAATAGGAAAAACCTTCCTCTCTCTCTCTCTCTGCTACATAGCATTTTAGTGTTTCTTAAATATATTTCCACACAAGTGCCATTGGCTTGGCTGATGTGCTCAGCTGTGCACTATGGTGAGACCACTGGAGTTAGCTGGCAGCATTTGTGTCTGAAATGGAGTAGTTCTAGTTTCTTCTTTCAGAGGACCCCCTTGCAGCTCCCTTGCTACTGAAATCTTACCACTTAAACCCTATACACTAGTATAGAAATTATTACAAAAGCACCTCTTTTTTTTTTTTTTTTTTTTTTTTTTTTATAAATAACAGGATGTCTTGTCAGTACTGTAAAATATTATGAAGCACACAGCACTCAAGTTCTTCTGCTGTTGTGACTTAACCCTGGCTGACAAGTACTCACCACATAGCAAATTGCTCATTCCCCTCCTGGTGGGACAGGAGAGAGAATCAAAAGGGTATAACTAAGGAAAACTCATGGGTTGATATAAAGGTAGTTTAATGGGTAAAGGAAAAGCTGCATATGTAAACAAAGCAAGGAATTAATTCACTACTTCCCATGGGTAGGAAGATGTTCAGCTATCTCCAAGAAAGCAAGGCTGGTTCTATCACAATTAATGGTTACTTAGGGACATGAAACAACACCACTCCAAATGGAAGCACTCCCCTTCTTATTTTCATGTCCTGAATATGGACAGCTATGGACGGAGATTCCTATGTCTGTCTGTCTTCTTTTACACCACTTTTTCCATTGCTAAGTGTATATGCTATATATATATATTACGTGCCATTGAGCAAGTTTACACTATTAAAATGCAATGATTATCAATAAATACAGGGAAAAGTTTCCAGAACTACTAGAGTACCAGATCCACTGGTGTTCTGGTACTCTATTCTAAAACCACTGGAAAGGTTTTAAAGACTTTTTTCTTAAGGGATTCTAAAATTAGGTAAATTCGCTTTAGTGTAAGACACAGTAGGGTAGTGATCACAGTCATGATATCCCTCGTCATGCACCTGAAACAAAATTGCTGATTCATCAAGTAGTGCCACCACAACAAGTGTGTATGCTGAACAACATATTTAAAGCAGGGAAGTGAGAAGCATTAAGATGTGGAAAATATTATTATGGGCTTGGCTTGTTTACCATGAAATAGAGTACTTCTTGTTAAGTACTGAAATGTTTAAATGATGTTTCTTTCCTGAAGGGTATCAATCATAGAAGCATCAGCAAATTCCTCAGACTTATTCTTGTGTTTGTGACGCTGCACTTGTTCATACAGTTTTTTTTTGCTGTCAAGAGTATATGTGACAGGCTAATTCTACAGCCTGACCAAAACAGAAATGACCATGGAGAGTCACAATGAGGTGTGACACTGCAAAAAAAAAAAAAAAAAACCAACCTGTTGAAGGTGACAAATGAAGGTGAAAATCCAGTTCAGTCTAGTAAGATATTTTCAGAGTTAATGACACATGATTTGGGGTGGTATGAATATGAATGCAATATGAAGCAGCAGAACAAGGCTTGAGAGAACAGCACAGAATTATAATGAATTACATTGTTCCAAAGATCCCAGGGATGAAGTGAAAATGTTGTTTACATCCAGAAAAAAACACCTGCATTCAGCTAAGAGCACAACACAGATAATTCGACAGTGGGAGAACCTGCATCCTGATATCAAGAGGAGAGCAATGAAGCAGCAGCATGTTATATATACCATAAAACAGACAACAAGCAGTAATCAGATTTAAGATTTAAGAAAGCTGAAACAAGCCATATTCTGTGGCAAAGGACATATAACTTAACTGCTTATGATTACAAAAGGATATACAGATCTAACCAAAGTAGTTTTTTATCAACAATCAAGAAATGAAAAAATGGAGTGGGGATTTGAAAGCAGCACCTCATATCCTCAACTTCACGCACCAATAATCCTGGGCATAACTGGCAAAACCTGGTATCCTATGTGGGTGAGCAAGGGCAAAAGAGTGAAATTCGGGAGAGAAGGAATGTAAGAGGATAAAATAAAATGGTTTAGAAATTTTGTAAATAAGTATCTGTTTCCTTTTCTAAAAGAACCCAAATTTTACTTTCTTGTGCAGGTTTTCTTACACAGCAATATGCTGCTGATTACAAACTGATTGGCAGAAGGGACATGAGTGAAGAGAAACATTTTGTAACTTGTGATTCAGAGGCAGAAAGAGAAGCGCAATTGTTGACATCCTTCATGTTCTTTATTCATTCTCTGAAGCTAAACTACACCTGCAGATCCTTTTCCAAGTTTCTTATGCTCACTGTGTTTTTCTCATACTTGGAATGTTTTCTAGAATAAACATCTGAACCCCTGATTTGCTGTGTGAAGGAGGAAACCAAATAAGACATCACTGAAGTAGACATGAGTGTAGTTGCCTTTGGATCTGATTTAAAATCTGGAAAAATCAATAACATCTTTAACTTATTATTAAGAAATAATAAATAACGCTGCAATTTACCTAACCTGCTGATGGCTCTAGTTCACAGAAGAAAATAAACATGGCTGAGTATTAGGAGGAGTGGGAAATCAAGCAGTTTTGTACCTGCAAATCTAACTGAACGTATGCTACTGATCATCCACTGAAAGTGCAACCACCAACATGTCCATGGTAAAATTATGTTTTATTAGGGATTATTTATATATTCTTCTTGTCTATAATTCACATTTCCTATCTTAGTCCTGGCCATGGTGCTGAAAACAAAAACTAGCTCAGACAAACATTCTTACTAGTTTCTTTACTGCAAGAATGGAGTTGCAGGGCCAAAATCTCAACTGAAGTAAAATGGTAAAGTTTATTGGACCTAACCATTCCACAGTATACTGCATTCAAAGGCCTTGAGGACATATATTAAGCACATGCTACTAGTATCTAGTCATTATTCCTCTGAAGGAAGAATTCAAAATGATGTACAGTCACTTGTACATAAAGAATAATACACTGTAAAAAATAAAGGCAATTCAACACACCCTAAGTACCTTATCTAGGTCATTTCTATGCAACCTCCTATAGCCTCATAATAAAGCTAGTGATGAAAACAGACCCTAATGGTGTAATGTAATATTTGAGACAGTCTTATCTCATATAACAATGGTAATTTTGATTAGTATTTCTTTCATTAGGTCATTTTGTCAGTAAGCCAGAATACAGCATTGTAGTATTAGCAGCACAGTCTCATAATTAGTCTATCTGGCTTGAGAACTCCCAGAGTAGATGAACGGTCTACAGAAAGCATGTTTAGTCAGTAATTACCTTTTTTCAAACTCATTATAAAGTTTTTTTGTCTTTTGAGGGTGGTGGTGATGTTTTGTCCAGGTATATTTTCAAAAGCCATTTCATAACCTTTGGAACAAAAAGTTTGAAAAAAACCCCAGTGCCAGTTCTTTCAAATATATAACTACTGTGCATGCATACTACTACACAGACACATACTCTCTTACTCTCTTATTCTCTTAGTCTCTCTATTCTCTCAGTCTTATCTGCTTTCTCTCCTTCTGACTCTTTCCTCCTCTTCTACCTCCTATGTTGAATGTATAAGAAAAAATGCCTTAACATAGTCTCAACATGTAACCAGCATCTTCCCTAAAGTAGGACAGGATTCTGTATACAGTTAGTACTGTGATTTCTGTTGTTACAGTGATTTCTCTTCAGTTTTAGACACCATCCAGAGCAGAAAACATTCTGAATTCATTTTGGAATTATCAGAAACATGCATTATGTTAATATTTGGCACTTTCTTCCAAGACTGCAATTGTGAAATAAAAGCTCCAATTTGCCTCAAAATTAGAGCCACTAACTAGTCGTCTTATTCTGTTGGCTTGACTGCTTATTACTGTATCTTCCTATCAATTTTGCCGTGAGATGTTACTTAATATGTGGGTACTTGATAGACTTCTTTTACAGAGTTCATATCTTAGACAAGATTTGCCTTTTCACCTCTATTTACCTACTTCACTTAAATGCATCCCCTTTACAAACTAAATTGCTTATGTACACATAGTTTTATAGATAATAAGACTAGTTCCTTCTTACGTCATAAAAGTTATTTCAAGTTATTGCAAAAAAGACCAACAAATAAAAGCCACATTAAGAAAGAGTGAATATAAAACTATATTTGATCAACCATGCATATGTTGTTTTTTCCAGGCACAGAATACGGACAAATGTGATTGAAAGATACTGCCTAATTTATTTGAATGCAGATACACACACTTCTTTTTATTGTCTCTGCTCTTTGCAGACACACCTGCTTTCTGAAGTATACTTTTTGTTTTCTTAAATCTACCTGTAAATTACTCAAATGATGGCATTTCCAGGACATGCTATTGTATAATTTCCATCTCTTATTTTTGAATTCCAGAACAGATTTTACTTCTTGACATCTGTAGGCTTTGAGCAAGCATTAAATTTCCCTTGGTACCTATCTACAATTCTAGTTTTTCCTTACTCATGAGTTAATCATGCTGATGCATTGAGTAGTTATGCCCTTCTTAAACACATGACCATCTTTAGTGTATAATAAACACACACATTTTGACAGTAGCAAAAATAACATATATTCTTAATAGCTGCATTGAAATAGATTGTCAGGGGCAACCTAGTATTCTTAATAAAAAAGAAAAGGAAATATATTGATGACCGACAACATGATTGCTACAACATAATTGCAATTATTAGGAAAAAGCCCTGCAATCATTAAACTGAGTATGCTGCATTTATACATATATACAACATACAGACTGACCATTCCTTTCACACTCAGTACCATTGGTACCACATGCCTTCTAGTGCACTGCATGAACCTCAGTTTTTAAAAGCAGCATTTGAGTGGGAAGCAGGGCTTAAAGGGTAATAAATAAAAACATGTCATTACAGTTTAGCCATTTCCTTTTATATGGCATCATAATTTCACAGCATTTTCACTGCACACCCAGATTGAAAAGCAACCTTCACAAGTATGGCAGTTTTTCTAGTGATCACATGTAAAAGTAACTGTGACTGCAAAAACAGATAAATAGCAAAAAGGGTTGCATGTAAGAATTAAAAGCATGACACCTGAAACAGTATCATGGTTTGCATAGTACTGTACATTGTAGATCATTAATCTTCTTAATGTCTTAATGATTAATGGATTTAGAGACTTTTTATATCTTGGCCAGACACTGAAGAGCACCTTAAGTAGTGGTACTGAGGTTACATCACTATAACTTTAGTAGTATGTATAAGAACATACTGTTTTCTTTTTAGCTTCTGTAGGTAGGCATTCATCTAACTCAAACGATAATCAAATGCAGCAATGAGTCATTGCTGCCAGTATTCATGCTGTATCAGCAGAAACTATGACAAGACAAGGTGAAGAAGCACAAAACTGGTACTGATTGTGTTACATCAGTTCTGTGGTTATACTTGGTGCTTTATGTCCCCAGTTGCAGACACTTATTGAAGTATTTTTTCAGTTGAAAAATAGATACTTCATACCATGTTCCAGTGCATGCATTGATTTTCCCAACAGTAAAAGTTAGAAAATATTTACTAGCTCTGTGCACTGAGGGATATTCCAGTCCCACAAATACAGTTTGCTGCTAGTACAACTGTCTTATCAAATGCTGTAATTCTAACATCAACAAAGGATTTCTGCCTTCCAGAATTGTATTGTAATAAGCTGCACAACATTCAGCTTAACAGGTGAAACACATTTCATTTCATTTATCAAAACACAGACACATACTTTCAATTTATTGGACATGAAATACTTACTTTTCATTAACTGGATTCTCAATCAAAAGACAAAACCATTAATAGTCAGTGATTGCTGTTTGTTAAGTAAAGCATCTCTGAAATTGGATCACTTTAGTTCAGAGAAAACTCAGATCACCTCTAGGGAAGAACTCTGAAAAGTTGATGGTTCTGAATAAATATTTTTCAATTCTCAAAGTGCTGTGGTAATGCCGAGATACTGAAAATAAAACTCTTTTTACAGTACAGAAAGAACAGCACTCTCATTAAAGTAGGTGCCTGGCCCAAGATAAACACCCAGTAAGGACAGCCATTATTTAATTCCTGCCCAGTTTCCAAAGGGAACAAACAATAAATGTTCTGGGAGGAGCTGAAGAATTAACAACAGCTGCTTGCCAGAGCTGATAAACAATAATGATTATGAGACAGCATACGTATGGAGTTTGCACCCATCTTCACATTCATGACTTAACTTATGGCAAGTTCCTGCTGCCAGGAAAGGGAGTTCCCACTTTGTAAATTTGTAAATTGTCCTTCTTACAGCTCAATGGATGTAGGATTCTACCAAACATTTCCTAAGGAAATTAGCCTCTTCCTGTAGCACAAAAGCAGACAGCTCTCAGAGAGGATAACATAGTGATAGTATGTCATGTTTGTATGTAACAGAGCAGGTCAATGAGTTTTGACTGCAAGATTTTTAAGTTTTGACAGGTTAAAATGCCAAATATTCTGTTGCATAGTGTATTTTGTTCTAATCATCAAAGTGAAATGAAGTGACTGAAACATTTGGATTGAAAACAGAATATTAAAATGTTAAAAAACCACCATTGTTTGGTTTACGCTCATACAATCATAGACTAACCAGGTTGGAAGAGACCCACCAGATCATCGAGTCCAAGCATTCCTATCAATGCCCCTCAGCACGTCATCCACCCGTTCCTTAAACACCTCCAGGGAAAGTAACTCAACCACCTCCCAAAATGATACAGAAAAAAAATCTTCTTTTTAAGAAAAATATATTTTACTCAATTAGGAATAAATACTGTATCTAGGTTACCTATCAAAGGCAGTTTAGCTGTTGTGACCAAGAGTGACAGCTGAAAATCTTCATAAATGATTCAGAAAGAATACAGCAAGAGAAGAAAACTGGAAACCCAAGGCTATGTCAGGAGCTGGGGTGGAACTCCTCCTAACAAAAACATAGCCTGTTTCAGAACTTCTCACATCTCATATAAGAGCATTTGTCATTTGGAGGAGCAAGAATTTTGGCAACAAAAAAATTCTCTTGACAAGTTATGCACTAACTCTAACGCTTCATTTCACTACTTTTCAAAAAAAGCTCTAAATGCCAATTACAAACGACTCTTCTGTACAATTTGGTTTGAGATAGCACAGTAGAGAATTAAAATTCTGAGTGCTTCCATGAAATGTAATTTAATACCTATGAACAGGGGCCTGATTAAAGTAAATCTTAAAGTTCCACAGCTATGCTCCTACTAACATCCCACTCATGTTGCACACATTCACATTTAGTCATCTGACAAGTGTAATGGTAAATACAGAGATTTAACATGGTTAAGAAATACATTCAGGTTAATACAGAAACTAAGAAAGCTGTTTCAGATTGTTTATTTATCATGAAACAGATTATTTATCGGATTATTTATCATAAATCAGAGTACCGACAGTTATTGTGCAGTACATTACAGTCACCAGTAAACAGTAAATCCAAGAAAGAGTGCAAGCTTTGTGTTCAGGGTCTCTCCACTTCCCAGCTGACGGGGTTCCCTTTTCCTGTTAGGGCTTCCTTTGATTTAGTTGCTGACAGTCTCCAGCTCTTTAGCCTCAGTGGGAATGGAGGGATATCACCACCACATTACCACACGTTTGGTGGTGAAGACATTCTGAACTTTTATATTTAAAACTTCTCAGGATGTAGCAATGTTTTTCAGAGTCAACACAGTCAGATGGAATTAGGTATGTTCACAACATGTCAAACATACCAGTCTCTTCAGGGAATTTAAATGCAAGGTCACTCAGTTCTGGGACTGATAGTGCCAAGGAAGGATGTGGGACACATTAGACAGTTTAAAGCAAAGCTACTGATTATGAAGCATGTACCTTAACATTTCTTCAGGTACTTCGGGAATTTTCTGCTGGAAACCTCAGGCACTACGTAGCATTTCAAGCAGCTCTTTTTTTGACTGATCTCACTTAGAGGCCTCTAGGCTACTTTAAACTTCATGCTCTCCTTTCTAATGTCCTTTTATAACATCACAACAAACCTTGGTATTATACAACTGGGTGTTGCAGTTCACTGTACAAGCTCTTCAGGAACTATACTCCAACAAGTCCAGTACTTCCAATGAAGAGTATAATTTTATTTCCTGGTCTGCCAAGAAAAATACATTTAATATGTTATACTTAAGTGATAAGCATTTCTCATACTAATTTAGCAAAGTGAATGATACTAAGGATGCCCTTACTGAGTAAAGTGTCCTCCAAATGTAGGTGAAGAGTCCATGTACTGAATATGTTCTACTGATGTTGGATAAGGATTCTCTTCTGTATCAGTCTCTTCTCCCAAGTAACAAGTGATAAGACAAGAGGAAATGGCTTCAGGTTGTGCCAGGGGAGGTTTAGAGTCAACATATAAGGAAAATATAAGGAAAAATTTTTTCACTGAAAGGATTGTTGACCATTTGAATTATCTGTCCAGGGAAGTGATTGAGTCACCATGCCTGGAGGCATTTAGAAAAGTATAGCTGTGTCACTTAGGGACATGGTTGAGTGGTGGATTTGGCAGTGTTAGGTTTGAAATCAATGATTTTAAAAGTCTTTTACAACATAAATGATTCCATGATTCTGAAAGACAGTAACAAAATAGAAATGAAGTCCAGTAAAAAGAAGCATGTAATCTAGCTTTGCTAGCATTGGTATGGGATATATGATAAAAGACAGGAAAATATGTAATATCATTTAATGGTCATTCATTCATAATAAGATATTTTGGCTGGTTTTCCAACAAGATTGTCCTTCTCAGATTAATGTGGGAAATCTACTCACTGAGTTTGTAGATCCCAATGTCACTGATGCTATTGCTAGTGTAATAGATATTACCAACGCTAAACATTGGAAAGATCCTGCCTAAACATGCAAAAGTAATCCCATTAGACTTCACACGTAGGTCTCATAACCTTCAATAAGTTAATAGTAAATGTCTCTAAAAATTCAGCTTTACTTAAATGGGAAAACAAACTGAATTAACTTGAGTGAAAAGCACTAATCCAAAACAGCTATGCCTCCAGGTGAAACATCACAAAACAGGAGTAACCTGTTAAAACTAATAAACTATAATCACTATAAAATAAGAGTATTGGCTGTGTAAGGATCCAAGTTGCAGTATCTGTTCACAGAGGTACATGGTATTGTCAGTTTAACCTATTGAAAACCCAAAACACAGAAAGTTTATGACTAGGGATCTTAATCACTCTTTTGGTCTATCTTTATTTTTCCCAACTACACAGTAATCAAACTCAACCTGGCTGCAGAACAATCAACTCTCCAAAACACAAAGAAATAAGGTGGTTTGGATTCTCATACAAGAGCTCTTTATATAAAATTAGGCTACAGAAGTAACCTCAGTCATTGAAAAGTCTGCCCTAGCTTTCAGGGCATCCGACTTCCTGTTAGCATCCTCCCTCCTAACCCCAAGTTCCAATTAATGCTTTTTGTGTTTGTCTTCCCTCACTCATTCACCTCCCTCAAATTAAGTATACATGCTTTAGCTTCCTGCTTCTACTCTCATGCATGCTCCTTTTATCCTCTTCCAACCTGAAAGACCATCCACCTTCCCCGACACTTCAGTATGAAATGGGAGAAGACAGCTTTATCCCTCAACTACATACGGAGAGACCCCTCTTCCCTTCCTGCTCTTAAAAATCTCAGAGGATGGAAAAGTAATGGCAAGTCTGATTCAGTTTCAGCCATGTGAGACAAGGAGAACCTTTCAGTTTCTGCATTAATCCTCTTCTTCTACAAGAGGTTTGACAAATACTTTCTTCCAATATACACCCATCCAAACACGAGTCTATTCATTAGAGGATTGTTGGATATGCTCTGTCACCTGCAGCAATGTTAGCCAGTTGTTTTTCTCTGGAGACATGGAAGGAGGAAATCTTCAATTCAAACAATGCCTGCAACTCACGCAAAAGCTAAGATCTCACAAGATTTGGCCATATTGGCATCAGCATAGGCTTAAACTGAAGAGATTTCTTTGCAAATTCTTATGTTTCCTTCCTCCTCCTTCCTTAAACTTAAGAAGAGTTTACTACAGCATGGTCTTTAATTGTCAAAACCCCAGGAGGTCATAATCTTTTCTCTCTAGATATCTGTGCTATTCTTACTCACCTTATCACACAAATGAGATTACTTCTATCTTATGAAAAGGAACTGCTTCCTCTAGTCCACAGCATTTGATATCCAATTACAAATAAAGCACTTCTTAGCAGCCATTGTATGAGACATAGCATTTGTTTGCACAGAGGAGAAATTTATAACATTCCATTTCCAACTAAAACACACCTCTCTTTATCCTGCAGTTGGTGAAGATGTTCAGTATCAAAAACACTCTTCTTTTTTTTGAGAGAATGGTATAATGTCACACACCCTTCAGGGCTTCTCTGTGCTTCCAGCAGCATCCTGAAATGTACATAAAATTTGTAAACTTAAACAAGATCAAAACATGAAACTTTCTCCATCTGTCTCCTCAGGATCATCGGTTTTCTGAAAAGAGGAAGAGCACTATTATTTACTTTGTATTCAGAAGATAGAAAACAAGTAATCTAAATGGGACTATAATAAAGCAAAATGTATTTCAGATAAGACAAAAAGGCTGTTTACAGATCTTAACCCAGTGAAGACAAAGGTCAGTTACCTTGGACTTAAAGAGGGCAGACTTTGGACTTTTTAGAAGGCTGGTAAAGTTTCTTGGGAAGTAGTCCTAGATGGCAAAAGAGTCTAAGAGGTCTCTTCAAAAAAAGAGTGCTCTTCAAAAAAGGAAGTCCTGGTGGTACAAGAGCAGATCATCTCTGCATGCTGAAAAATGAACCAGCAGGGAAGAAAGCTAACTTGGTTGAGCCGATAGCTTTGGGTGGATCTCAGGAAAAGAAGAATAAAGTATATAAGCTTTGGAGGAAGGGGCAGTCATCCCAGGAGGACTAGAGGGATGAAGTGAGATCATGCAGAGAGACAATCAGAAAGGCTGAAGCCCAACTAGATCTTAAATTGACCAATTCCAAGAAAGATAACAAAAAAAATTTTCTACAAATATATTAACAACAAAGGAAGGCCAAGGAGATCGCCACCTTTTACTGGATTCCCAGAAATCTGACAAAGGGTGAGGATTAGGCTGAGGTACCTACTGCCTTGTTTACCTCTGCCTTTAATAGTATGGTAAGATGTCCTCTGGGTACTCAGCCTCCTGAGCCAGAAGCCAGGAAAGGGGAGCAGAATAAAGCTCTGATGATCAAAGAGGAAATAGTTATAGACCTGCTTGGCCAATTAGACATTCACAAGTCTATGGGGCCAGATGGGATCTACCCAAGAATATTAGGTGAGTGGGCAGAGGTGCTCACCAAACCCCTTTCCATCATCTACCAGTAGTCCTGGCTGACTGCAGAAGTTCTCCTTGACTGGAAGTTGACAAATTATACCCCCATTTACAAGAAGAGCCAGAGGAAGGATTCAGGGAACTATAGGCCTGTCAATCAGACCTCAGTGCTGGGGAAAGTCATGGAGCAGGTAACCTTGAGTGTTAGCACACAGTACACACAAGACAACCAGGTGATCAGGTCCAGTCAGCGTGGGTTTATGAAAGGCAGGTCCTGCCAAACCAACTCAACCTCCTTCTGTGACGAGCTTACCTGCTGAATGGTTGAGGAAAAGGCTGTGGATATAGTGTATCTGGACTTCAGTAAAGTCTTTGACATCATTTCTCACAATATTCTTCTTGAGAAACTGATTGCTACTGGCCTGGACAGATGCACCCTCGGCTGGGTACAAAACTAGATGGATGGCCAGACCAAAAGAGTTGTAGCAAATGGAGCTAAATCCAGTTGGAGGTTGGTCATGAGTGGTGTTCCCTACGGCTCAGTGTTGTGTCCAGTTCTGTTAAATATCTTTATCAGTGATCTGGATGAGGGGATTGATTATACCCTTGATAAATTCATAGATGATACTAAGCTGGGAGAAAGTGTTGCTCTGCTTGAGGTTAGAGGCTCTACAGAGGGATCTGAAAAGGCTGGATTGATGGATGGAGACCAATGATATGAAATTCAACAAGGCTAAGTGCTAAGTCCTGTACTTGAGACACAAAAACCCCCCAAGCAGGTCTACAGGCTTGGGGAAGAGTGGCTGGAAAGCTGCTTGGTAGAGAAGGACCTGGGGGTCTTGAGTGACGGCCAACTGAACATGAACCAGCAGTGTGCGCAGGTGACCAAGAAGGTCAAGGGCATCTTGAGTTGCATCAGAAACAGCATGGACAGTAGGACCAGGGAAGTGATTGTGCCCCTGTACTCTGCATTGGTGAGACTGCAAACCAAATACTGTGTACAGTTTTGGCTTCTCACTGCAAGAAAGACGTTTAGGTGCTGGAGTGCATCCAGGGAAGGGCAACAAATCTGGTGAAGGTACTGGAGAACAAGTGTTAGGAAGATCATCTGAGAGAACTGGTGATATTTAGTCTAGAGGAAAAGAAGCTGAGGTAACATATTATTACTGTCCACAACTAGATGAAAAGAAGTGGTAACAAGGTGAGTGTTCATCTCTTCTCAAGTGACAGGCAATAGAACGAGAGGAAATGTCCTCAAGTTGCACCAGGGGAGGTTCAGTTTAGACAACATGAAAAATTTCTTCACCAGAAGGGTTATCAAGTACTGGCACATGCTGCCCAGGGAGGTAGTTGAGTCATCATCCCTGGAGGTATTTAAAAGATGGATAGATGAAGTGTTTAGTGATATGAGTTAATAGTGGACAGGTACGGTTGGGCTTGATGATTTCAAAAGGTTTTCCAACCAAGAAATTCAATGATTCTATGAATCCTTTGTTTTTCCAACCTCAGCTGGTTGTCTGTAAGCACAGCACAAAGAGTGTAATTTCAGATATCCTCAGATGAACCAGTAGTACTCTGGTGCATTCACAGGTTTTTTACTGTTTCTGCAGTTCCTGGAGTTGTATTTGGATAACAGTCTACATCTGCGGAAATAAATAAAATGGAATTATAAAATAGATCCAAGTTTGACGAAAAAGTGAGTTAAAGCCAGAGTTATTTTGCAAAGAACTGGTGGCTTGAGATAAAAGATGCAAAATCTTATAACCCCTGTGAACTAGAAGTTTCCCTCACACTGAGAAGAGGAATGTGAACTGCTCTTCTGATCTGAAGAAAGAGAAGCCTTACGATTAATCTGGCAGATATGGCATCAGATCAGACTAATAAAAATGTCAGAAAGACAGTAATGTTTTTCTGTGTCCTTCTGGGCAATACCACTGATCAGGCATATCTAAAAAGTACATATTTCAATAGCAAAGAAGAACATGAAAACTGTCATTAAATTAGTATCTTCTTCTATTGTCCATGTCCTTACAAGGCAGCAACATAGTCACATTGTTCTGAAGAGTATGTTATGACTTTCATTCATAAAGTAGGCATTAAAATAAAAACCAGCAGGGTCTGTAGGGCCTGTTATCTTTTTCTGTTGGCTTTATTGCTGAGATGTCTTATTGAGGTTAGAAGAGTCTGGAAATTCATTTTACTATCCAGACAAAAAGATCTCCTGGCTTTGTAGCAAAGACATAACTTTATTGCACTTTTCATAGTTAAACTTGCATTAGGACTGCTTCATTGTTTAATTAAATTATAATAAAGATCACATTATTAACAATTAGTTACGCTACTTTATCAATGTAAGGCCAATGGGTACTCAAAAGGAAGTTTCTGTATACATGCTTTACTGATTCAACTCTTTATAACTCACGGACCTCACACAGAAATAATTGCCTCTGTGTGGTATTTATGACCAAGATCAATGAATTAAATATGGGAGGGAACTAATTTGTAACTCGCTAGAGTAAGACACAGGCTTTATCAAGAACCAGAATCCAGAAGCAATCTGTCCTCAGCCAGTAGGTGGCATCATTATTTCTCTTTGTGAGAGACCACAGAAAAACATCTGCTTTATCAGCAAAAGCTTTGGCTATAGTGTAGATATATTTTTTCTCTTTTGTTTCCTATAAAATAGAATACTTTTCTATAAGTGCTATTTTTGTATTCCAATGGAGAGTGACAGACACAAGTAAGACCTGACACCACCAGGAGGCTAAAAGAAAGAGACAGAAAATACTGTATGTCACTACATTGGCAGACTGAAGATCTGATACCTTCTGTTTGTGTAAAAGGTGAATAGAGAGAATTTATAGAGGCTGTCCTGCATCTAATATAAAATCCACAAAAAATTCAAAATGTCAAATAATTAATAATCCTCTTATGTAGATGGACTCAGGCTCTGAATCACAAGATTTTTAAACATTTCTTCTATTTCTACAGATAGGTGTTAAGTGATGCAATTATTCATAAACAATCCTATTAAAACAGAACTGCAGACCAACACAATACATGATAACATCAAGCTACCTCAAGGGAAGTTCAGACTGGGCATTAGGAAGATGTTCTTCACTGAGAGGGTGGTTGGCCACTGGAAGTGGTTGGCCAGGCAAACTGACATGATGTCTGGATTATACTCTTAATTATATAGTTTCATTTTAGGTAGTCCTTTGAGGAACAGGGAGCTGGACTGGATGATTCCTCTTGTATCCCTTCCAATTCAAGACATTCTAAGATTTGATGATATGTATTAATATCTATTTAATATGTGATATTAAATATGTAATGTTTGATACGTAATATTACATATTAAATAACTATAGCTCTCTCTATATAAATAGTGTTGCAACAACCTTCTATCACAGGTTCATTTTAATTGAAATGGTTTAGGTTTGGTGCTGTATAGAGCAACATTTTATAAAGCAATGCACACTAGAAGAGTTTTTTTTGGAAGATAAATGGCATTTCAATAGAAATAATTTGTACCTATTTATAAATAAAAGAACAGGTGATCTTGAGTGCTATCATGAAGCACTTACAAGAGAACCAGGTGATCAGGCCCAGTCAACATGGGTTTACCAGAGACAGGTCCTGCCAAACCAACCTGATCGCCTTCTATGACAAAGTCACTCGGCTGCTGGATGAGGGAAAGGCTGTGGATGTGGTCTTTCTGGACTTCAGTAAAGCCTTTGACACAGTTTCTCACAGCATTCTGCTACAGAAACTGTCAGCCTCTGACCTGGACAGACGCACACTCTACTGGGTAGAAAACTGGCTGGATGGCCAGGCCCAGAGAGTGGTGGTAAATGGTGTTAAGTCCAGCTGGAGGCCAGTGACAAGTGGGGTTCCCCAGGGCTCAGTGCTAGGTCCAGTCCTGTTCAATGTCTTCATCAATGACCTGGATGAGGGCATTGAGGGTACCCTTAGCAAGTTTGCAGATGACACAAAGCTGTGTGCAAGTGTCAATCTGCTGGAGGGTAGGGAGGCTCTGCAAAGGGACCTAAACAGGCTGGACCACTGGCCAGTGTCCAACGGCATGAGGTTTAACACGGTCAAATGCTGGGTCCTGCACTTGGGGCACAACAACCCTATGCAGAATTACAGACTGGGAGAAGCCTGGCTGGAAAACTGCCAGGAGGAGAGGGACCTGGGGGTGTTGGTCGACAGCCGACTGAACATGAGCCAGCAGTGTGCCCAGGTGGCCAAGAAGGCCAATGGCATCCTGGCTTGTATCAGAAACAGTGTGACCAGCAGGTCCAGGGAGGTTATTCTCCCTCAATACTCAGCACTGGTGAGACCGCTCCTTGAATCCTTTGTTCAGTTCTGGGCCCCTCACCACAAGAAGGATGTTGAGGCTCTGGAGCAAGTCCAGAGAAGAGCAACAAGGCTGATGAAGGGGCTGGAGAACAGACCCTATGAGGAGTGACTGAGAGAGCTGGGGTTGTTTAACCTGGAGAAGAGGAGGCTGAGAGGAGACCTCATTACTCTCTACAAGTACCTGAAAGGAGGTTGTAGAGAGGAGGGAGCTGGCCTCTTCTCCCAAGTGCCAGGGGACAGGGCAAGAGGGAATGGCCTCAAGCTCCGCCAGGGGAGATTTAGGCTGGAGATTAGGAGGAAGTTTTTCACACAGAGGGTCATTGGGCATTGGAATAGGCTGCCCAGGGAGGTGGTTGAGTCACCTTCCCTGGAGGTGTTTAAGGCACGGGTGGATGAGGTCTTGAGGGACTTGGTTTAGTGTTAGATAGGAATGGTTGGACTAGAAGATCCGATGGGTCCCTTCCAACCTGGTTGTTCTGTGATTCTGTGATTCTGTGATTCTGTAAAACAGGACCTAAGATTCAGCATGGCTATAGTGCATAAATGGCTATAATACATAACAGTACTTCATTGTCTCATTTTGAATTTTTGGTTTAAAAAGTTTTCTCTACTACTTCAGAGAATCATGACTGCATATTTTAGGATAAAGGTATTTGACAGTTTAATTGAAACTCAAAGCTTTCTGATACCTGATAGCAATTTTTTAACAACTTCTAGGTCTTGTCCAGTACATTAGAATAATATAAAAGAACATCTAAATTTCATATACTGTACACAAAACCATATCTTTGCACCATTGCAGAAATATTAGTCAGGTTTATTCACTACAAAACATTAAGCAGACTTTACTGATGTTCTGTAGAGCAAATTCTATATTCAGTACCTAATGACAGATGAAGAGTAAGAAATACTCTTAATTTTGCAGAGGTGATAATCTTAAATTATTCTTGTAACAAGTGGTTAAGGAAAAATAAACTATCTGCAAGTTAGTTTTCCTAACAATTTGAAAGGACTAAAGTTTTAGAATCATAGAATCAAATGATGATTTGGGTTGGAAGGGACATTATAGATCATCTAATTCCAACTCCCCCGTCATGGGCAGAGACACCCTCACTAGACCAGGCTGCTCAAGGCCCCATACAACCTGGTCTTGAATATTCCCAGGGATGGGGAAGATTTAAATTAGACATAAGGGAGAAATTCTTCATGATGAGGGTGGTGAGGCTCTGGCACAGGTTGCCCAGGGTAGCAGTAAATGCCCCATCCCTGGGAGAATTCAAGACCAGGTTGTATGGGGCCTTGAACAACCTGGTCTAGTGAGGGTGTCTCTACCCATGACAGGGGAGTTGGAATTAGATGATTTGTAATGTCATTTCCAACCCAAACCTTTCTGTGATTCTATGAATGTGTTTTACCTTGCATTACCTCAAACTAGGAATATGATTTTGAAAGATAAGTGGACGTGGGCAAATACACTGAAATGCTGAATTTGTAATAGTATTTCTAAACTCTAAAATTAAGAAGAAAGAAGTTTTTCCCTGTTTGGCTCCCAGTCTCCAGAACCCTGGTCAAACAGCAATGTCACCTGATGTACTCCAGCACACGTATCCAGCAGCTACCTGCTCAGCAGTGCACATGCCTCATCTCAACAAATATGAAAAAACTGAGCACATGGAACAAATAAAGATGGATAAAAAGGTTGACTGGAAGCAGGCAAATACCAAAAGGGTCACTGTAAACAGAAATTCCAGATTCAGCAGAGAATCAACTGTGCTAGCCATCTGGGGATGAAGTTGATTAGTGGGCAGAGGAGGAGCTTTAAAGGGTTATTCTGGGTGACTCTGATCAGAGCACCACTACTTTCCAAATGAAAAGGTAAACTCCTTTCTTACAGATATTGTCTTTAGAGACAGCTTAGTACAGAGCTTCCTTTACAGCAGTAATGCCAAAATGCTTTGCAATTTTTAATGAGTCATTTCTTCACTTCTTACAGCAAAACTTGCCTCCTTAGCCCTGTGAGAAAGCTTAAACAACAGACAGCCTTTATACTGTGTTTCAAAGATTAAACTATTTGGATAAACATTAAACAGTAGTATCCTGTCAAAATTCACTGGCAACATATGGTGGGGCTGAAAAAATAGACATAGCACAGCAAATGAAAAAATAATAGGAAGGACCTTCCCCTGGAAGGAATTTGTACATCAAAGAAAGAGGGAAAGGGTAGGAAGTCTGAGAACAGTAATACCAACCTGCACTCATCATGTTTGCTCCCTTTATTCCCGGGCAAGCCCAAAGAACATATAACCAATCTTGTTGCCATAGAAAGATGACAGTTGCCAGTCTCAATGCCCTGTGTGACCTGTAATTAGCTTCTCTGTCAGTCAGTTGTGCTACCTAAATTCCAGAATGATGATGAAAAAAAAGGCAATAAAACAGTCTGTGGCCACCAAAAGTTTGCTCTTTACTTTTCTGCAGTAGTGCACATGAGCTGTTGGTTTCCCATCAGCTTTTCACTGCATATATTCCAACATACTTCAAAGTGGGCACTCAAAACAAGACACGGCGAACTACTGCATTGTAAATATGCACCATGATCCAGGTCACTCACAATAAACTAACCTGAGGGCACTGTAACTTATTAACCAACTTTCTGTCCTACCATTGTTCACAGTTCTACAGCCACAGAACTGATGGGACCCTGTTGCAGTCACTAGCGACCAGCCTATATCAGGAAGTTACTCCAGGGTGCAACCAGTAGGAAAATCTGGTTTGCACAGATTTCTTTGAAATAAAAGTAGTATGATAGCACCAAACATGGCCTAATAAGGATCCATAATTAATTTCTACGTGCACTTCCCCATGTAATGATTTATCTTTCAAATCCAGTGATGTGAGACACCTAACAAGACATCTAGTATCCATGGACAATTTGTGATCTAATTTGGAGTGTTTTCCTTAAATTATAGTATTTAAGTTGACCCAGTGCATTTTTGTTCCAGATACATGGATGAACAATGATAACTGGAAGATTTTAAATTTCTCCTCCTGCTTGACATGGTAGGCAGAAACACAAGACAACTGTTTCCCAGGAGATGCAAACATGTCTCAAAGGAAAAGAAGGAGCCATCTAACTGTAAAAGCAAATAATGCTGTTTGTGAAAATTATGCAATTCTACTGTACTAGTTAAAGGTGATTCTGATGTTGCTCCAAATAGGAAAGAACTGCTATTCCCAGAAGGAAGCGAGCACAGGATTTGTTTCTGGAATCATGACATGCCTGGAGCAGTAACACAATGGCTATTCCAAAAAGGGCAGGATGTCTACTACCACCCAATGAAGTTATAATTAAAAAAATCATGAAAAAATATCAAAGCAATGTGAGCATAGAGAACTAGCTCACATAGCGAGTGGTAGAAGGCAGCAACACAGCTAAGCTTGAATGAAGATGGAAAGAGAATGATACAAAGACAACTTTCTATCCACTCTTGTGTTTGCTGCTTACCCTGGATAGTTACAGGCAGAAGCTACAGACATAACAGTAGGACTAATCATTAAGAAAGAACAAGATAATGTATGACACTTTGAGAAATAACTTTTTCCTCTTCTTTTGCCAGTCAGTAAAATCTGCTGTGACAGGAAAACCAACAAGATAACTGCACTCACTTAATTACACAAGTTTTTTCCTTACAATATAGCCCTCAGAAACCTGCAGTTCCCATTTCTTGAGGTGAGAGTTGGTGGAAAACAGATATGCATGTACAACTTAAAACCACCTCAATTCAGAATTGTCCACACCAAAAAAACACCCCAAAAAGCAATAAACACATCCAGCAATTAATTGGTTTCAGATTTTCAGAAATAAGATTCATAATTGTTTAGTACTTCTGTTTTTGCAAAAGTCTGCAATGAACACCGGAATAGGGTCCTGAGTCTTCCATGAACCTTGTCATGAACCTTCCTAGCCTGGTGTGTGCAAAGTCCATGAGGACATACAATATAATGCTTTCAAAATTACAACATAATATAAAATTACTGAACTAGAATTTTGTGGGGCCAAATACAAATATCTCTCCACCTCCCAGATGAATGCTCTATACCAGGAAAGTACAGAACTGTGCTCCTTTTCATTTGCTGTTTCATGAATCTCGCTGCACAGTGTCAGAGTATCAATAAGGTAGGAATAAAGGATACTGCTGCACAGACTAGAAGGCAGTCTAAGGGTGATCAGTGCACCCCGGCGAAATGTAAGAGATCTGGATTTGTATTCCCACAGACTGAGAAGGGAACAGAACATTGATTAACCTCTTAGAAAATACATATTTTCTCAGATTTGCTTTTGGACACAAATCATTTGGTAGGCAGGAAGAACTCAAGAAGTATATTGAGAATGTATCTAATACTGCCATATAAACAATCTGTCAACTGCAAAAGACAAATGTTCTTATGAGTGAAAACCAACAAAGTTAATTCGTGCCTCAGAACAGATTACCCAGCTTTGCTTGACACTATGAACAATCATTCTGCTCATCTACTAGGTGTAATCATAGTAATGAGATAAAGTGATCTTTTCTGTCTTTTCCCACGTTCTCTTCATTATTCCCAAACTGTCATCACAGAGAAATTAGGATACAAATGAGAATAGAAGAATATTATTACTTTTATTATTTAGAAATGTTATTTTCAATTGAAAATGTCTGTCTCAGCTGAAGTTAACACCAAATTGATTTCTAGTCAATAGGTAATAGCATAATTCTTATTAACTGAAAGGAATCTAGAGTCTACATTTTTCGGAAGCTGTAAACTGCCTTTTTGAAAAAATGCTAAATAAGAATGCAGAGCACCTTGCTTGATTCAGACTGAGTTTTCCCCATTTATACATGACACACACTGAGACCAGTCTCTTCTAGGTGCAGTAAGACTGCTCATTGTCCTACATTTGAGAGATTCTTATTTTAAATTAATTCACCTGCATTTCCAGCTCTGATAAATGAGAAGGGTATTTGTTAATCTGCTATATGCTTGGCAAGGGACAGCCCATTCCCATTTTCCACAAAAGCATGCCACATATAATGTGCTCATTCACACTCTGCACACAGCAAGAGTTTATCCATAAAACTTTATTACTATAAACACAATATTTTCCTTATGTTTTTTTCTTCTCTACATTAAATCATTCTTTGAAGGCTAGATGGCCAGGCTGCTTAAAGAAAACTAAAGAAATTAAATAATCTTGGTTGGACCAAGTGCTCCAGTACCAGGCACTTCATGCTGCCTCAGAGTTGAGAAGCTGCCTCCTCATTTGGAAGTTCTGTCTGGTTCCATGCATCCAAGAGTGAAAAAACCCTAAAGGATAGGACAAGCTAACTTTCACTGAAATTTTGTATTTTCTTTTCGATAAAAATAATTAATGCAAAATGAAAAAATTATGTACTTCCCCTCTCCCAGCTGTTTGTTTCCTTTTATGACCAGACTAATATCGGATAAATGAAAATTAAATTAAAGTAATAAGTTCACTACAGGCAAATTCAATTATTTGGTGCTGAGATTTCTACAAATAACTTCCTCACTTATATATAAGCATTAATTAAAAAAAATAAAAATCCAAGGATCTATCACTAGGCACACCTCCTCTTCAGCTGCCAATAACCTCTTGCTTACTACTCATCAGGAATGAACCAGCCACTTTTGCGCAGTTCTTCATCAAAAAATCTAATGTATCAATATGCATAAATATATATTTAGAAGTAAATTAATGTTGCTGTGCTACAGTTGTGTAAATATAGGGAATGACTCCTATGAGGCAGTAGAGCTTGTCTATGTACCTCAGGCCCATTCTTTCTTGTTACATGTAAAGCCAAAACTGAAAACCTATGAACCTTTTTTTCTAAATAATTAACTTGTACATAGATTGAAGACGAATTTTGTGGCTTCCAGACTCAAAAGTGCCCAAATCACTTTGCACAATTGCATATAAAAAATGCTGTTACTGTACTGTTAAATGTGACAGCCATTCTGTACTCAGCAGTATTTCAAATACCATCCAAATGCAACCATACAAATGTCACCTCTGCCTGCGGAACTTTATAAATGAAGCAATATTAATCAATTAAGGGACAGTGGAGTGCCTGCTGAAGCAGCCAAGTCTACTAGAGGATTACAATAGAGAGTTCTGGGTGGGCAATCAAGTTTAAACTGCAGAACTGCCAAAGCACACGGATTCTCTGTACGATAAAACGGATTTCCGTTCCCACACTGAGGGAAAATGAGAAACTTTTGCCTATAGCCAGACAAAAGAAAATTTTGCTATTACATTATTTACCTGTTATATTCTGCTGTACCGTTTACCAAATCATTGCAGCTTCAGCTCACAGAAACATGTGGTTAGGTATGTTGGAGTTCATCCACACATTTCCACTCCAAATTTCTGAAGATAGCATTTTTATATGAATTAAAATGAGACAGAATAATACTCCTCTCCAAGGTTACTTGATAAGGAAAAGCCTGTCCAAGCCTGTCTAGCAGAAATTAAGACCCCCAATTCGTGACCTAATGTGAATCTGACCAATCATTAAGTACCATTTGACTTAACTACTTGTTCCCAATAGACTAGACAATTAAAATATACCTTGCTGCTTTACATTACATGTACTTAACATACTTAATGAAAAGATTTCTTTTTTTTCCAAATGACCTCATTTGGCATTTCAGACCTCCTAGTCCCTCAGTGTTAAGGGTTTCCTTTTGCAGAGTGGACGTAGCTGCTCAGCATTACATACAGCCTCAGTAAACTTGCAGATGACACTAAGCTGAGTCGTATAGCTCACACATACCATCAGGAACAACTTGGACAAACTTAAGAAGAAGGCCCACAAAAAGATCATGAGGTTCAGCAAGGCCAAGTGCAAGATCCTATCCCTGGGCCTGGGCAAATCTTGGTATCAATACAGACTGGAGGATGAAGGGATTGAGAGAAGTCTGCAGAGATGTTAGGGCTCTGGAGCGAGCCCAGAGAAGAGCAACAAGGCTGGTGAGGGGGCTCGAGAACAGGCCTTATGAGGAGCGACTGAGAGAGCTGGGGTTATTTCGCCTGGAGAAGAAGAGGCTGAGGGGAGACCTCATTGCTCTCTACAACTACCTGAAGGGAGGCTATAGAGAGGAGGGTGCTGGCCTCTTCTCCCAAGTGACAGGGGACAGGACAAGAGGAAATGGCCTCAAGCTCTGCCAGGGGAAGCTTAGGCTGGAAAATTAGAAAATACCAGGATCTTTATATAGATTTTGTTTGAAAGACCAAACTGAATCCTCTGAAGCAAACTTGCTAAGGGTGCACTCGATGCCTTCATCCAGGTCACGGATAATAACACTGAACAGGGCTGGACCCAGCACTGAGCCCTGGGAACACCACTTGTAACTGGCCTCCAGCTGGATTCAATGCCATTTACCACCACTCAAAATGATCAACATTTCCTCAAAGTTGATATCACAGATGGAGATGTGAGAAGTATTTTCTAGCAACATAAAGTTGTTCTCTGGAGAAATGACTGCAGCTCTGTGGTGCTACTCAGCCTACACAAAGGCCTACACAGCACAGACAATACAAAGCTACATGGAGTGTGTGACAGAAGCAGAACACTGGCAGATGATGGTTCAAAGATTGATTTTGGCATTAATAAAGCTGCCAGTCACTCAGAGTGACAGATTTTAAGGGTGAATAAAACAAATCTTCTATAGCACAGGCTGGTGCAGAGGAAGCAGGTAGCACTCCTTTCTGTGGTGCTCAGTGACAGGACAAGAGGCAACAGGCTCAAACTTAAGAACTGAAGGATCTGCCTAAACACGAGTTACTTTTGTACTTTGAGATGAGTAAGCACTGGAACAGGTTGCCCAGAGATGTGGCAGACTCTCTCTCTTGGAACATAATCAGAAGCCACAGGGACATGGTCCTGGGCAACCAGCAACAGGTCTCCTTGCCTGAGCAGAAGAGTTGGACCCCTTCCAAACTTAACAATACTGTAATTTTTAGATGTTTTTATTCACCTTTTAGCATGACTTTTATAGTCTTTGTAATAGGAAGGGGGGGGGAATTAAAAAATATTAAAGCAGGAAGGAATAAGAGACATGCTGAACTGAAAATCACAAAAAAAGTTTTGAAGATACGCTGTTTAAGACTATTCACTGAGACCTATTTGGATACACTTCATGAAGAAAATATAAGATTATTTTCAGAGCAAAATAAAGTGATTTATTTTGGTCTTAGTCCTGCTCATAGGGAATGGACCCTGAATATAAAGTTTCTGTTGTGCTGTAAAAGAAAACAAACTATCCAATTTCATAAAATTCATACATTTCACTTGATAATGCCTGATAATTAGTGACATACATAAACTGACATTCTGTTTTCCTACCTATTTTGAAACGGAAGTCGAGAACTTGCCTGGATCCAAAAAGCCAGATTAACTGGCAAGATCAATTAAAAATGCCAAAAAACCTAAGTCCTTTTAACTAGTTCTCCTTTCAGGTAAGTAAAAATTTACTCTGAAAGCTCTTCTATAAGTTCAGCTCTTGACTCAAAGAAATACTGCCAAAAGATATCAAATGGTCATTTTCTCCACATCTACTTTGCTTCAGAGGATTCAGTTTGGTCTTTCAAAAAAATCTATATAAATATCCTGAAATTTTCTTCAGGTATTATAGGTACACAGTGAGATATATTTGGCTATTAGACCAGCAGTGAAAAAAACCAGGTATGGAACTTGAAGAGATATCACAGTCTGGTAGTAACAACATCATCACTAAATGCAAATACTAAATAGTGACTCATTGACTGCTAACAATATGTAAGCACACTCCATCTATTGATTTCGTAAGTAAAGTCCTGGAAACTCATCTGAGAGCAAACATTTTAAATTTTATTGGATTTCTTGATATAAAAGCAGTGATAGAGATTATTAACCTACTCAGAATCCTGGATTCCAGAGACAGCAAAAACAAACGCACACACCCCAATTCCACAAAAACATTACTGATCTACAAAATTAAAAACATTTTCAGAAAATAATTCCTGTTATTTAATTTCTCCACCAGGTTCCACAGGCCTGCATAACTGACAAACAATTATATTTAGGCATAAAATATTTTTAATTGCCCAATACTTATGTGTCATCCACACTTCACTGCATGCAATAACCAAGCAGCCAAGGTGTGCCCAGTCTCACCAAACACTCCCTGAATGTGTCCTCTCTGAATGGTATCTTCAGGGAACTCTGACAGACTGATGACAGGCATAATGGATCACAGGGTGATCACTGACCAGGGTGCCATGGCTGCAGGGACACTTCAAAGCTTTGCTTCCCAGGACCACCGAGAAGGGAGAGACCCACTTGCCCTTCAGCGGTCAAGAACTCCCACTGACTGGTGAAAGAAATTCATGTTCAGGCAGCTCTCTGTCTTCTGACTAAATATACTGATGTATAGGAACAGGAGGTAGATTTTAACACTAATAATACTTCAGCTTATTTTTCCACAGAATGCACCATCCAGGCACTCCCTGGTATTTGCACAAGAGACATGTCACATAACAGTAGCTGGCAAGCCATGTCAGCCCACCTTCCCATTCAATTTTTCCAACTCCACAGTCTACTTACCTGCAGTTTAGTGTGCATTTTATAGTATCTTGCCTTAGATGGCAGGACACCTCTTAGAAGAGGGCATTGTAGAAGCATTTCCTTGTGGTAGTTGCCTCTTGTCTGAAGTGCAGCCCTGAGGAGAAGCAAAGATTGTCCTGAGAGTATCTGTGCACGCACAGGGAAGGGAAGTTTCTGGAACCATGAGGGGGAAGGGTTGTATCTGAGTTGGATGGTAAGTATAGCATACATGGTACTGTTCAGAAGGGTAAGGGGCAGCTATGCATTCCTTGTATGTCCTGAGAACCCACAGGGTATTCTGCACAGGATGGCTGAGGCCATGGAGGTTTGCTGGCAGGAAAATGTGTCTGAAGTTGTTGGTGAGGAGCTGTGTTTACAGATTCCTACCATTTTTTTCCTCTGTCACTTTTTTTGGTTTTGTTTTTGTTTTATCAAAAGCATTCAGAACCTTTTTATTTAAAATGGTAATTGTTCTAGTCTGTTTGTCAGGAAAAATCGATTTTATTGACAAGGCTGCTCTAAGCACTCCACATAGTCTGACTCTGCTTACCATAGTTGAAGGTTGAAAGCTCAAATGGAGCTGGTTTTGGTTAAATTCCCAAGTCCAAGAGGTGAAAGCAGTCCAGTTACCAAATACACCACCCCATGAGTCACAAAGAATTTTTTAAGAATGCAATGTGATACAGAAGATGTTTGCAGTGAGTTTAAATTCATAAGTCATTTTAAGTAAGACTCTACTACCAGGAAGTTGAAGGCCAGCTCCCTCCTCTCTACAACCTCCTTTCAGGTAGTTGTAGAGAGAAATAAGGTCTCCCCTCAGCCTCCTCTTCTCCAGGCTAAACAACCCCAGTTCACTCACCCACTCCTCATAAGTCCTGTTCTCCAGTACCCTAATCAACTTCGTCACTCTTCTCTGGACTCACTCCAAAGCCTCAACATCCTTCTTGTGGTGAGGGGACCAGAACTGAACACAGTATTCAAGGAGCAGTCTCACCAGGGTCGAGTACAGAGGGAGAACAAGCTCCCTGGGCCTGCTCATCACACCGTTTCTGATACAAGCCAGGATGCCATTGACCTTCTTGGCCACTTGGGCACATTGGTGGCTCATGTTCAGTCAACTGTCAACCAACACCCCCAGGTCCCTCTCCTCCAGGCAGCTTTCCAGTCAGTCTTCTCCTAGTCTGTAGCTCTGCATAGGGTTGTTGTGCCCCAAGTGCAGGACCCAGCATTTGGCCTTGTTAAACCTCATGCCATTGGTCTCTGCACAGCAGTCCAGCCTGTTCAGATCTCATACTTCTTGTTGATAATCCATGAATAAGGCAAACAAGTATTATAATCCAGCATTGAGGCACTGAGATTTTGATTTTAATTTGGGTAGGATGGTGGTACAATGTACAAACTCTTCATTTGGGACGGGAAGGGTTTTTTGATATCTCTCAAGATCTCCCTGCTCAACCAAGCTGTTTTAATCCCCCATTGGCTCTGTTTCTGGAACATGGGGATGGCTTTCTCCTGAACTGCTAGGATTGCCTTTTTGAAGAGCTCCCAGCTCTCATGGGCTCCCTTGCCCATAAGGACTGTCTCCCATGGGACTTTGCCAACCAACCTTCTCAACATCCAAAGTCTGCCCTCTGAAAGTTTAATGCACCTGTCCTGCTAACCACCCTCTTCACTTCACCTAGAACCAAAAACCCTATCATCTCCTGATCGCTTTGTCCCAGGCGTCTTCCTACCACCACATCCCCCACAAGGCCTTCTCTGTTAACAAACAGCAGGTCCAGGAGGGCATCTTCCCTTATCATATCACTCACCAACTGTGCAAGGAAGTTGTCTTCCACACACTCCAGGAACCTCCTGGACTGCTTCCTTTCTGCTGTATTGTACTCCCAGCAGATAACTGAAAGATTGAAGTCTTCCACTAGAACAAGAGGCATCATTCTAGAGACTATCCCCAGCTTTTTCATAAGAGCTCACCAGCTGCTTCTTTTTGGCTGGGTGGTCTGTAACAGACTCCCATCACAAAATCTGCCTTCCATTGGGCTACTCTGAGGACCACCAGTACATCACCACACAGCAAGTGGGGGTGATTATACCTGGAGTTGATAAGGAAATATGAGCATCTTGGCGCTGGCTAATCCAGTGACCAGGAAATTGGGAATGAACTCTATTCCCTCTATGAGGGCTGAAGGCATTTACACCAATGCACGCAGTATGGGTAGTAAGAAGGAGTTGGAAGCTGTCGTAGGGCAAGGAGGATATGACGTTGTTGCCATCGCAGAAACGTGGGATGACTCATATAACTGGAGTACAGGTATGGTGGGGTACAAACTCCTCAGGCAGGATGGGAAGGGTAGGAGAAGAGGCGGGGTAGCCCTCTATGTAAGGGAGAACATAGACACAGTTGAGACGGATTGTGGTGAGGAGATTAAGTGCTGTGGGTTAAAATCAGAGGAACCCATAAGAAGCCCCACTTCAGGTGGGGTCTCATCAGGACAGAGTAGAGAGGCAGAATCACCTCCCTCATCCTTCTGGCTAAGCTTCTTTTGATACAGCCCAGGGTATGTTTGGCTGCCTGGGCTGCAAGGACACATTACCAGCTCATGTTCAGTTTTTCATCCATCAGTAACCTCAAGTCCATCTCTGCAGACTTCTCTCAATCCCTTCATCCTCCAGTCTGTATTGATACCAAGATTTGCCCAGGCCCAGGGATAGGACCTTGCACTTGGCTTTGCTGAACCTCATGATCTTTTTGTGGGCCTTCTTCTTAAGCTTGTCCAAGTTGCTCCTGATGGTATGTGTGAGCTATACGACTCAGCTTAGTGTCATCTGCAAGTTTACTGAGGCTGTATGTAATGCTGAGCAGCTACGTCCACTCTGCAAAAGGAAACCCTTAACACTGAGGGAGTAGGAGGTCTGAAATGCCAAATGAGGTCATTTGGGGAAAAAAAAAAAAAACAACCCCAACTCTCCCAGCCGTTCCTCATAAGGCTTGTTCTCCAGCCCCTTCACCAGCTTTGTTGCTCTTCTTTGGACTCACTCTAGAGCCTCAACATCCTTCTTGTGGTGAGGGGCCCACAACTGAACACAGGATTCAAGGAGTGGTCTCGCCAGTGCTGAGTACAGAGGGAGAATAACCTCCCTGGACCTGCTGGTCACACCGTTTCTGATACAAGCCAGGATGCCATTGGCCTTCTTGGCCACCTGGGCACACTGCTGGCTCATGTTCAGTCGGCTGTTAACCAACACCCCTGGGTCTCTCTCCTCCTGGCAGCTTTCTAGACAGACTTCTCTCTTTTTCTATGAATAGTCTAGAATCATTAGAGATCTCTGATCATGGTGTTTTGACCATTTTCCAGAGAAATGCTGAAAAACTAAGTGACTCATTATCTCCTCAGAAGTAGTTTTGTTGTTCATCACTTCCTATGTTTTTGCAGCAGTTCTGAGTTGCTAAATATAACTTTCGGCTTACATTTGTGACTTGCATGGATATTTTCCTTCTAACATAGCTGAAGTGATCAGCTAACCTCTTTCAGGATAGCCTGTCATAAGGGCATTTCATTGAGTTTATAGGTTAAAATGGTTTGAGCTCACCAGATGGTATTCTTAATGAGGCATCCCGTCCACGCCTGCATGATTCAGCAGAGCTGTTATTTCCAAGACCTGAGCCTGTTTGAATATGCCGCAGCAGCCAGCATAGTACATTCAATTTCTTGGCTTGTATGTAAGCCTGTAGTGAGTGATCAGTATTTAGTATAATAGTCAGTAGTGTTGGGGGTACAAATGGAAGAGTTAACTAGTCATTGTAGAGACATAACATCTTTAACACTATATTTCACTCTGTAAAAAACACAAACAAGCTACTATAGGCATAATTACAGGTTTGGGATTTTTTTTTATTCCACTGATGAATGCTTTGCTTCTGCACACTTTTGTTCAGTTAGTATCACTGTTATTGGATAGTAGGTTTTCAGCATTTCAGGCTCACTTAAGTTGCTGAGAACAGCTCCAGTGTTACATGTCAGAATCTCACAGGGAATCACTAAAAGTCATATTACAAAGGATAGAATCACATCTCAGTAACATCTTACTACTAAGTATAGCAGTGGAGGCAGCAATATTCTAAGTGTTGTGGTGCTTTTATGTGTGAAGTTGAAAAGAATTTTCATGCAGGGACAGGCTATATGGGAGAATATGTGCCTTCAGCAACCTAGTAGTTTCTCTATCTAACTTAGTTTTATGAAAGCAATTGTTTACAAATGATCATGTAAATAATGTTCTCAGCTCAGATTGTCAAGAGAATGGCTGAGATTGTTTATCTTGTTTGCTCCAAGTAAAGTTCTTTCCAAGTAAGAATCCCATGATAAATGTTGCCTTAAGTAGAGTTCTTTGATGTATTTTAGCACTGCTACTTGAAATTGTAGAAAAGAGTAGAAAGCCTCACCTCCTAACAGCAACTATTCCACTGTTCTTTTTGCTTACTCTCAGTGCTCTCACTCCAAACAGGATGTGAAGAAAGCTATCTTATAAAAAAAAATGCATTCATGCTCATCCACTGTGAAAACTCCTGGAAAATACTGTTTTCTCCCTCTTACCAACATTCTTCATCATGGCAAGCATAGCAAAACAGCAGAAGATATGCTTAGCACTGGTAAAAACAGCAGAAGTGTTTTGATAATTTCTAATGTATTTCAGTCTAGTAACATTTTAATATAACAGTTTGTAGCTTGCAGCCACCCTGAAGTTTCCCTTTCTGCAGAAAAATTTCCTGCATTTTTCAGTATTGGCTGTAATATGTAAGTATTCTCGGATAGCAGATACTGGCTAGAAAAAATACTCTATTACCTCTTCTTGAATATAGGGATACATGGCTACTACACATCTTTGCAAACAATGACACAGCCTTTCTATTGCTTGACGGGAAGAAATACGGTATATCTGGATAGCAGGTTTTCAGTCTATGGGAAATGACAGCCAATGAAAAATGCTGCAGAAGACACATTCTCACTTTGTTATCTATGATGCCTTCCCATACAATTTGAAACACAACCCCAATCCTCAATCTTCAGCAGATTGTCTTCTCTGAATTCAATATACTTAAAAATCTGTTGAAAATTCTATGAAAAGGCTGTAGTTATCAGCAATGCTCTTTTAGCAAATTGTTAGTCTTTTCAATATGCTAAACTGCATGAGGAATAGAGAGCCTTTCTAGAGAGTCAGAAAGGACTGCTATAGTGCTTACTGCTTGTCATGAATAATGTGCAAGGCACTGACCTAAACATTTCTATTACACTGAGTAGTGTTTATAAAACACCAAGAAAGTACCCACTGCATGAATCTTTGTGATCTTGGTGATAGAAAAAGAAATTGAACTAATGCCTGGAAGACACATAGCCTTATTTCTCAATGTGTTACTGGAGGAAATTCAAGCACGATCATAAATGTGATACAGCAGAAGATAGGTACAGTAGTAGTAATTAGGAATGCAATATGCTATTTGAAACAGGATTTGTCTCGGTCCTCAAAATAAAGCTGTGTAGGAAGCCCGCCTTCCCATATGAGGCCTAGCAGAAATTAATATAGATGCTCTGAGAATTAAATTCACTTTATTGTGGTTCTTGAAGGAGAAGAAAGGGTGCTACAAAGGTCCTCCCATTATTTTCCGACTCTCTATGATATATCTGACTTTGCAATATCTACTTCATATTGAAAATCCAGAGACTGTCAAACCACAGAGTAACAATAAATACACAGTTCCTCAGTGAGGACAAGGGATACATGACATTTCCTTGAATCTGCATGTTTACATAGGCAATACTCCACCAGATATTGTGGGGTTGTAGTAATTGTTAAGAATATATGTAAACATTGTAAAATCTACTTTTCAGGTAAGATTGATGAAACACAGGTAAATTGAGTTCTGCCTGGAAATTTATGAAAGATAGATAAAGCTGGGGAAAAAAGAAAACCTGAAATCCTGCCTGTTTTAAGAAAAAAATGTCTTTACATTCTAGTACATCTCAAACATGAATTTTCCACTGCTTTTGAGACTTCACAGAATACTCTGTTTAAAGTACATGCGAGTTACATCATAGAGTTCACCAACTGCCAATATTCTTGGGCGTATTAGTTTTGTTTAATTAAAAATATGTAAACATAGGAGCAGCTCAACTTGTCAGATTTCCCATAGTGCTTGTATACCTCATATTCTCAACAAGCAAGTACTCTACTGATGTTCTTCTGAGAAACTAAGATAGGTACACTATATACAGTTCAGCAGTCATAGGCATTGGAACAACTGTGGCTTTAACTCAAATGCAATTACTGACATCACATCAGAACTATATCAGTGGAACAAAACCTGGCCCTGCATTTTTTTCACATGATTTGAGCCACATTAATTGCTTTCATTGGTCAAAGTTTTTGGTTCTGTATAGAGTTGTCAACAAACTTGACAACAGCACCGTTCTCTGGACTCACCAGAAAAAGTCAAAAGAACAGTATGTGTATATGTACGTATATATAAGTGTATATGTGTGTGTGTGTGTGTATATATATACCTTTGTATATTTCTATGTACAAGTGTATATAGGTGTTTGTGTATACACATACAGTATCTATACTCTTATACATTTATATACACAGTGTTAGCAGATGGAAAATATGTTGACTCTTATTATTGTAGTTAAGTCATCCAGCTTATTTGAATAAGATCTTAGATGCATTTAGAAACGTATGTTCTGACTTCTCAGGAAAATATCAGCATATCGCACCATACATGAAAAATACTTTTGACCAATATGCTGTTTGCATTGTGCTGCAGGTACAGAACAAATATTAATGTTTTTGTTATTCCTCCCACTGCTTGCTATTAAACTGAACAATGAGAAACTAGAGTTTTCAAGTCAATAATTCACTGATGTAAGGACTGAAATTAAGTGTGGATCCTACTTTAGCTCTGTGAAATAGAATTTGTTCTGAACATTTGCATATAAGACACATAAGACTGGACCCAAAGGGACAAAATCTATACTTGAACTACTAAAAATAAAACTACATGGCACAATGCAGCAATTTAATGTTACATTATGCTCAGTCTAAAAGCTGAAAAGTGAAACTGTCAAGATTGAACTACCAAATAAAGGCAATTTCATATTTAGCTTTCATGTTTCAACTGATTCTTCATACTTTATTATGTTTAATCTTCCCTAGGAAACTTGGAGTATCAAAAATGCACATGTACGTAATTACAGAGAACTTTCAAATAGTGGGTTTTTTTCCCCATGACAATAATTGGTTTTTCTGTAACAGTGTGATTGATAATAGTATATTGATTTGATCACATTTCATAATGCACATAAGTAAAGAGCTTTCAGATCTGAATCTGTAACAAGTATTATGGTGAAAAATGAGAACAAAAGTATTAAATCTCTGTGAGAAAACATCATGCTGGCATCTTCATTCTATACAAAAGTAAAGCTGAGATGGCTGCAAGTCTCCTCATGCCAATCTTAATAGACTAAATGACCAGTTGACAGAGACAAGACAGAAACAGGGCTGTCTGAACTAAGAGGCTAAGCAGCTGTAAATAATAGTTGCAATTTGCAGCTGCAGTTCCATCATGTATTTGTACTAGTTAAAATTAGAGATAGTCAAAAGTGATACAAGTTTTTCATTCTTGCTGCAAGAGAATGTGTGATTTCTATTAATGCATTCTTCTTAGGAGTCTCCGTATATAGTGTTCTCTGGACATGGGAAAAATAGCCATGCTGTTCTTTGAAACTGTATGCATGGAAACTACCTTCATTAATCAGTTCACACTCTTCACACCCTTCACTTTGTTTCATTCTCTAGTTAATTTCATTTCTTTAGAACTGGAAAGAGGTTTCCAAATTTCATAATTTGTTTTTTCTATCTTTTCCATCAACCTAAATCCATAAAAAAGATAAATTATCAGAAATTATCAAGTAAATGTTAAACAAAACTGTATACTTGACTATTATATCTTAGCAGAAATGTTGCATTAGTATCAGTTGGAGACTATCTGTTCTAAAATGCACACAAATTAAAGGGTAAGTCAAATATATGATTGCCACTGACTTCCTCTTCCCAGCTTTGAATATTTGCGTAAATACAGGTTTTATTTTACTTGCTCACCAGCAGAGGTCAAAGCTTGTGCTTAATGGATTCCTGGTTCACACGATATATTTACTTTTCATTCTATATCTGGTAATAAAATCTGATTATTAAATGAATAGTACTGTGATGTAACAAGTGGCAAATAACTTTATTTTTTCTAAATCTGGTTTGAACATTAATTACAAGCTACATTTACTGATTTAGCTCAGTTGCATGACAATTGTAAGTACAGCAATTAGGAGAATTTAGGCTGTTTCCGGTTGTGACTTAATGAACTGAATTCTAACCAAGCTTGAAGCATTTGAACCACAGTTGCTTTCATGCATAATTCCTTTACTGTATTGTATGGAGTCAAAATGCATGCTGCTCAGGAGAACTGTTGGTGTATAATTCAGGACGATTCCAGATTTTCCCTTAGAAAAGGAATTCTGATTAATTGTTAAAACCTAAAAGCTGAAAAAAAGAATTGGCATTCAATTTCCCAATTTTTTGCTCCTACAACCTGGAAGGAAAAAATGTTTTAGAAATTCTAAAAAACAAAAATATTATCAAAATTTTCTATTTGGGCAAGAAGGGAGCACATCAAGTTTCGACTTTATTCAGCATGAGGTCTAACCTGTCTCTAGACTTTGGTATGAAATCATCACAAATAGCCAAGAAGTAGTAAGAAAGAATACTTCTATTCTCTCTGCTAGAAGCAAATGAAACTGAGAGAATCAGTGCTGTTCTTCACAAACCACTTAATGACTAGAAGATGAATCTGGCCTTATGAGATACTGCAAAGATTTTGCTCATAATTGTACTGTTTGAGGAAAATTTTAATTAAAAAGTCATACGGAAGTAGAAAGAGATACAAAACACATAACAAATAAAGGACAGGTTTCCTCTACAATTTATCTTTTCACAATCATATCATTCTGTTCTTTTCTGTCAGCACTGTTTCTAAAATGACTAGAATTTAGGATTAAGTGTTGTAGAACAAACTGTGCCGCCCAGAGTGCTCCAGAGATCAGAATGCAAACTAATATAAGTTCAGTGTCAACAAACAGAGTTCAAGAGCCAGAGAAGACAGTATGGGAGGCAAGAGCAATCAGAGTTTGTCTTCCATGTTTTCCTGAGCACACAGGATACTGTGAGACCACACTTTCAGAGTAGTGGGCTTTTTTGTGTGTTTTGTGTGGTTTTCTTCCCCTCCTCCACAGCTTTTACTCCAGAAACACTTCAAATATTTTGTCTAAGTTTGTCTTCAGAGCAGCGTATATGCTTCAGAGACTGTGGGAGTGGCAGGATTTCTCAGTCTCTCACATTGGCAGGACACAAAGAATGAATGGCACAGACTGAGTTCCCCACAGCTATAGTATCTGAGTTATTCATCAACGTGAATGCCAGAGGCATAAAGCCAATACATGGAGGTCCAGGCCATTGTCCCCAGCAAATTATATTTAAAAGTAAAATACCAGTTGATGAAGTCTTTACCACTTCTAGAGGCATGTGTCTTAAATTATTTTCTAAATCTTTTTCTTAGCAATTATACAGGAAAGACTTGACTTTACAGTCATTTAAGTTCAAAAGTGCTTTTGGAGCAGTGTAAGAGTCCTACTTTTGGAAGACTGAGAGCGCTGTCATTTCTTAGTTTTAATTCACTTTTCATCTATATGCACTGTAAAAGAAGAAACTAAATTCTCCATAATACCTATAGGCACTGTGTCTCTGTCTATTGCCACAAAGCATTATTTACATTGTTAAATGAAGTTTACACGTCATTATCTGTAGTCAGATCACCAAGGACAGCAGCTGGCTCCAAGCAAATGGCATCCCTAACAGTCTACTCAATAACATTTTTTCTCTTTGTGTGACATATTTCATCTATTTTGAAGACTACATCTGATAAATCACAGAATTTTGGACCATTTTCTCTAGGCACTGAGACAGAGAATTCTCTTGGTTTTCTTCACCAAAAGAAAAGCAGAAAGTGTGGTTTTCTACTAAAACCATAAGGCGGACTATATAGTGTCCGATGGCACAGTCAGACTGGGCTTCTTTTAGCTACTGTATGGGAGTTAGGGGGTACATAAGCAAGAAGAGAGGTGAGTAGAAAAGCATACAGAAGCAACATAAATATCAGGGGATCCTACAGGTGGGACACAGGCTGAGGATAAGGGCACAGCTGGTTACGATCTTTTTGCGAATGTTTCTCAGCTGAAAGTTTCTTATTTCCCTCAATTGGAACACGCTCAGAACATATCATAGAATAACCAGGTTGGAAGAGACCCATTGGATCATTGAATCCAACCATTCCTATCAAACACTGTCAGTTTCTTTGGAAAGTATCTTGGCAGCAGGAGCAACCAGCTGGTTGTGTGGTGCCTGCCTGCCTGATTGCCTGCCAGCTACTTAGACAACTAGGCAGGAGACTCTGATGTATGCAGTAAGCTTAGCCTAGAGAAGCAGCAGTGTATGTGACTCTACCCCATGGCTAAATTACTTGAAAGATAACAATGAGAAACAGGCAGACAAAATGGGATCTTGTTTTCTTATGTTTAACATAGTAATGCCAGTTAAGTTGATTTTTTAATTTATTTTAAAATAATGGAATGGTAATGAAATTATCTTGTATAAGGTGAAGCAGTAATGTTTCCTCATTTCATTCTGACCTAGTTAGTCACTGCATACTGCTTTTCCTTCGTGTCTTATGTTCACAATACTTTTCTGGCCTTTAATAAAATAATTTCATGTAAAATAACTAATACTGACAATTTGCCTCTATTTCTTTAGTTTTTCATTTAAGCTATTATTTATGAAAGCAGAAGACCAGGATATTGAATATTCAGTATGTTTTACAGCATAGGACTATTTCCTTTTAGCTCCATTCCACTGTAGTGGAGAAATCATCTGTTTTGTCAGTTTGCTATCAAGCTGTAGCCGGTATCTTTACATACTAGAAAGAGCAAAGGGATCTTACAGGCAAATTTCTCGAACATCCACAAGGCCTAAGCCTAATCAAATGTTGTGTTTTGGTGTGATGCTTTATAAAGATATGTATCTAGCTAACTAAATACATGCAAGGCTGTTAAAATCATACACAAAGAAGGAGTACATTACTCAAAGTGGAATATTTTCTTAAGGAACTTCAAAAAAGCATCAAAATATTCTAGAATATACACACCTTAAATTTCCCACATTAATTAAACTATGGAAGATTGTCTGTTACTTAGTTAAAGTGTAACAACTGTGGCTTAACATAGATTTCTTTGTCATTTCAAAATCTTCCAGAAGTATAAATGATACAGGAAAGTAAAATATCTGTGAAAACTTAGAAATTACTATTGGATAATGTACATGGCCACAATAATATCTGCTTACCCATACAATACCGATTTCTGTCAGTTAGTGATATCAAGGTTTGTAGATGTCTGCTTTTGATTAAGTGTATTTACATCATCATTGCATATTCCCATGAAAATACAAGTTACTTGATGAGCCATTAATATTTAGGCTAATTCAGTGAAATTCCTTCCAGGATAGCCAAAGGCAAAGTCTTTATCATGACTTCTCAACAAGAGTAAGTGACAGCTAAGAACATTTCTACAAACATGGTTACTGGAAACAACAGTAGTTTGGATAAATATTTGTAACAACTATTGCCAGGTTTTTGCATTTCATGAGTTCTTAAGGTTCATATAATAGAGGTGTAAAATGTTTTGGTAAACTTAAAGGCTACAGAGAAAAGCTTGAAGGCATGTTGATGGAAGAAGGAAATTAGCTGTCAGGTGGTATATAAAGCCTTCCGTACCTTCTCGTGCATTACCAGTGATCTTCGTTCCATGAGGTGTCAGTCTTGTACCTTTGATAGCAAAAATGTTGTTCTCAAGCACCCAGTTCTGGACTTGAGTGAGTCATAGAATGTTCAATGATATCTGCTGTTTTAAATTATTACTGCTTGACAGAAAGATTATATAGACATGTAAATGAAATGAAAATACTAAGTTGATAACAATTAATTGTTTCCATCTTTTCTCTCAGAGGAAGGTATATCTCTGTATGACACAATCAGTGATCAAGTTTGAGTTGTTAGACAGCACTGTGGTTTCTGAACTTCATAGAGCAGTTATTTCCTAAAAGTGTGAAAAAGAAAATTCTGTTTTGGTTTTCAGTAACAAGAACATAGAGCTGATTTGCCAGAAATTAGTGTAATACGTACAGTTATGAGATCTTAATAGATTTTTTGTAGTATCAATCTAATTATTCAGAGTATCTTAAGGACTTAATATTTTTACACTTATATCAAGATTTTCTGAAGTGACAAGTGATACCTTTTGGGAAAAGGTCCCGTTTCTTCAGAAAGTGCTGAGCAGTTATCATGCACTTCTGAAGTATATGAACTCCTACACCCCCTAAGGGAGCTACATTAAAGTGACATATAAGATTTAGGTATAGGTGTCAAACAGTAATTCCCACATTATTATATTTCATTTTAGAAGTTCAATTATTTTGACTACATTAAGGTGGAATCTGTGAAAATACTCTGCAAACAAAAAAAAATATGCATTGTGTGCAATAGAGTGAAAGATGATGAGCTTGTTCTTGTATTGTCTTGTGGACTATTTAATTTTAATGTTCATAATCCAGTCAAAACCATGGGATATGCTAATGATCAGTAGGCAGATGTGGTCAAATACTTCGTGTAAAATTCTTTCTTAAATGTCAGGAGTTTAACCAAGCAGATTATTTTTGTCATTGAATATAATTTTTCTTTATTTTGTTCATTTATTTTGTTTTGTTATAAGGTAGATGCAGAAAATATTCAACAAAAATTTTGGAATCTGGGGTCACAATTCTATTGCCAACCACCATATATTTTACCCGTCAGTTGCCAGGGGAGTACAAAAGACAATAAAAATAGAGTAGACCTTCATTTCAATTAATTTATTTTTTTAATTTTGATTACAACTATTTTGAACCAGAGCTGAAATTACATTAAAGGATGACCACTGTCTCTCCTGTGCTTCTTCACAGCCCTTACAAGGGATAAATCTGAGAAACTAGATAACTAGTAAGGAGCCAGTTTTTAAGCAAAAAAATGACACCAGAGAGGGACAAAACAGTGGGAAATTATGCAAGTAATCAATTACATAAAATAAGTATTGCACAGGTGAAACAGCAAAAGCTGAAGAAATTAATAAATTGATGTAATCCATACCTTTTATATTTTGTGGGGAAAGTTGTCTTCTAATTTCACTGGTTTTTTTTCCTGAGGCAATTACTGTGCTAGTGAAAAGTGACAGGATAAAGCAAGTAAATTTCTTGCATTTTGGTCAGTTCAGTGGTGGCAGTGATACAATTAACGTATCCGGTGCATTCAACATTTCACCTCTGATGTGGAGAGATCCAAGTGCTATGTTAGAACTGGAAGTGATCTTTTGGGATGCTGGTGGGAATGTGGAGATGATCTTGTTGGATCTGCCAGAGTACCACAGTGCAATAGCCTTTCCCATTTTGTAACACAGATTGCCCTCTGCCCTTGGTAGTGCTATGGTCATAGGCAAGAGCTTACTTAGCTCCTGTACAAGCTCAGGAAAGAACCTGTATTGCTCCTGTGCCTATATCATGGACAGCCCTTTTTACTGAGGCAAAGTTTATTATTTTGCTTAAAAAGTCACACGGGAGAGTTGAAGACAATTACTCAAAAGAGCAAATAAAAGGTAATGAAAGAAGGGTTAATAAAAAAATCTAAGATCACTATCTCCATTCATTCACGCCTTACTATCTTTTTTCCACGCATTCTTTCCAGCGGTTACCAAACTCCTGCACTTCATTCTTCCACTTTGTGTACTGGTTCAATATTATTCCTCTCCTTATCAGAGAGCTATCATAATTTCTGCATTATTTGTCTTTTTTCAGATTGCTTTTGGGTACAACACCAAATTTGTTCAGTAAATGAAGTTAAATGTGTGTGAGCTGTTACAAATAGAAGCCATTCTAAAAACCTTGTACGAATGAGAATAAACTGGAGAAGGTTTGTATTTTCTTTTTCCTTTTCTATCTAAATGGCATTTAGTTGTATTGAACTTGATAAAGAGGAGATCCTGTTTGGCGGGTACTCTGTTGTTGCAATTTCTGAAAGCCATGGGAGTGAGGGAGGGCATTGCAATTCTATATATAAAGCATCCAAGCTTGAAGAGGTAATCCTAGAAAGTGGCAGCAGCAGCACTGCCCATTTAGAACAGAGAACAGTAGTGGAAAAAAACCTCTCCAACTAGGGCATGCATCATGTTTCCAACAGTAATATTGCTCATCTTCTGCAGTTTTCTACCATCTGCTGGTAAGTCCAAGATACCTGCCTTCCTCTTGGTACATGATTTGAAGGAAAATACATATATATTGGTACAAAGTGGGTGATTGTTTTGTAATATTACAGCTCATTAGATTCAGGTCTTTCTTTCCTTTCCCGCAATCTTCAGAATTAAGTTTGTACAATTTCTTTTCCTTCACTGCATCTTAACAACTGTATACTCAATAAATACATGACTGATATAGAACGATGTGTTCTTAGCGTTTTTTAGAAAGGTGGTTACTGATTTGTCAGATCATTTCCTAAAACTGGTTCCCTAGGTAAAGGGAATGGTTTTTTAATGGACTTGTGTTTCCAAACTTCCAAGTGCCTTTATCTTTCAGACATTCATGATCCAGTGCTCTAGTGATGTCATTGTGGAAGCTGAATTTCTTCTGCATAGAATGATGATCAAAATCTTTTTTCCTTTGTTATGCAAACTGCAAAAAGTATTAAGTATGAACTATAGGATAGCATCATTTTTTTAAGCATAGTGTGATGGAAAGCATCTTACATGACTCTTCCATATATAATTTAATGTAATTCTTCAGTCTTTTAAAGGGTTCTATCTTACTATTTTGTTCCATCCTATCAGAATTTCAGATGACAGTAAGATTTTTTAAAAAGACTTGACAAATAAGTTCTTTGACTCTGTAGCTACTCTGCTTTCTTAGTAATTCCTCTTCCTGTAGAGATTTCAGTAGGTTCTTCAACAGTGAGCCTTTTCTTGGCATGGTTTGTCATTGCTTAAGATAATGATTTGGTTTTATCTCTTCTATATATTCTCTGTAATTATCTATTGTTACAATTCTGATTTGAAGAACATAGTGCAAAGTGCTAAAAAGCATACATGATTTAGTTTGAACAAATTACATTTATTTCTTTTGTATTGTGTTTGCTACATTTAATGAACCATGTAGTTTAAATTGCCACAGAACATTTTAGTTTCAAATTACTCACTTAAACTGCAGCACTAAAAAAAATTAAAATATAATCAACTCAACCCTTTTGTAGACTCTCAGAGCCAATTTTTAATCTAAGTTATATTTCTATAAATGAAGTATAACCTCATACCACTGTATTAACTCCATTGTAGCCAAGATCATCAAGCACCTAAACTGGCATCCTAACCCATATGTGGATGCTTGTGAGTTCTTAATCTTCATGGCTTCATATGTTAGATGAGCAGATGTATTAGTATAAATACTAATATACACAATCAAACGGAAAATTACTGTCAAGCCCTGCTCAGCCGCAGGCTTTATGTATAAGTGTGGCAATTAGGAATAAGGCCTCATCTATAAAGGTCTGTGTCATCCAGTATAAAATTTCAGCTGACTTTAAGCATAGAAGCCTAAAAGCAGAATCTAGAAAATTCTTACAGAGCAGTCTTCTCCCTTTGGTATGTATCAACATTTTGGGGTCTTGAAATGCCATGAGGTTGGAGACCAGGAAACAAAACAGTCTCATTCTGTCAAGTAAGATTTTTAAATCTGGGGGCATATCTGAACCATAAGAGGCCGAGTTGTATGTTCTAAAACTGGCCGACATACAGGATGCTCATTGTTTTGAACTCTAGATCCAAGTCTTACCTTTTTAGAACTAGTTAAATCAAAATAAGGACTCAAATTCTCAACATGGATCTGCATCTAAATTTTGTATCTGAAGCCTGTCCCTAACTAGAAATCTAAATATTAATTGTAACAACATATAGTTGATGTGAAGTCTGATGGAAACTGGAAGATCCACTTCCTCTTTCCCTCGATAACTCATAAAAGCAGTAAACATGAATTATCCTGACTAAAAAAAAAAACGACAGAAGTTTTTACCAGATTAAAACTGTTCATTTATGAATGATTATTATATTCAAATTTTTAATCTAAATCCCAAATCTGGTGAATTTGTAACATTTGGTAACTGTTTGGCATGCTTAGACTTGTGAATTTTGAGTTTGAAAAGCTCACAAACAATCTTTGTTAACCAAAACCATCTGTTGTGATCTAATATATTTCTCCATGAAATATTAAACTTTTTGTTTTACATCAAGTTCTCTAGATAGATCTCACATTTTAGGCATATCTTCAATTCCTGAAAATCAAATATACTCTGAAGGCAGCTGTTACACACCTTTAAATCCCAGTAATGTATAGTTTGTGTATTGGGATTAAACTGTAGTGGTTGCAAAATTGTTAAACCACAATAGCAAATAATTGAACAAGTGGAGATGTCCACTCTTTTTTGAAAAAAAGCAGCAGCAACTCTAGGTGTAAAGAGTATTAGCTCAATAGTCACACAGACTGACTTATTTTTTGTAGTGCTTTTACTGTGATGTGTGGCTCAATAGGAATTTTGAAGGACAGAGGAAGAAGCATGCCATATTCTGGAGGTGCCTGTTGAGTTGTAGCCTGACCATGAAGGTTGTATTGAAACACTGGCAAAATTTCAAACAATTATTTTCCGCTGCTGACCAATTATAAAGGACAAGGCAACATGAGTAGGATCTGCAATGATTCTGATGGATGTGTCAGACAAATGTCGAAGTTCAAGTGTTGGTCCTGCCGTGATTATAGCAGCTTGCAAATCAACAGGTAGTGAGATTACTTTGTGATTTTTTTTTATCAAGTTTTATGCTAGTAACTCACTCCAACTTAGAATTGAATTTCAGGTTTTCTTTGTAGAGCACTGTTCCATTGAAATGGTCACAGTATCTAGGAAGAAAGATAGAGGGAATACATCTCGCTGAACTTCTGCCTTGGCTTTTACACCACAGATAGTCACCTAAGGTTTCCTTTACACTAGTGGAGAATGATTTGGGGTTTTTTATATGATCCATTTGTTCCATGTTAGGGACATATTTTGCAAATCAAATTGTACTCAGTAAATCTGTATTTACTTTCACAACCTGTAATAAGAGTCTAGACAACTGGCTAAGATAAATGTCATTTAAAGATACTAGAATAACATTTAGGGTGGGAGCTCTTCTGTCACAGAACTTATATTCTTGATTTATTTTCCTTCCGTCTAGCTATTCATTGTATACAATCCTACTACTGTAGTGTTTTAGCTCTTAAATGTATCAATTAGTTTATCCAGATAACATATTTTTCAGTAAATATTATTTCAAAGGGGAACATAGAGTGATGAAGACATCTGGGTTTCAGATCCAAAGCAAAGGCATATGCTGAATCTGTTATTCTCCAGATTACCCTTTTGGGCCCTAATCTTGTCTCATATACAAGACAGAACCTCACCTGTTTTCCTGTCCTCAAGATACCATATGATAAATATTATCTCATATTCAGCTGCACAGCGTGGAATTGTCTGGAGAGAGTCTTCTAGAGTTGATGAACTCCCTAGGGCCTTTTTCACTCTTCAATACAAAACGAAGCAACAGAAACCTTAAAAACTATAGTGTGTGTATAGAACTATATGTAGACTTGGGCTGGATAGTATGATTAAAGAAACCTTCTGCCATAGCATACGTTCCTATTTTCTCTGTTGCAAAAGATCCTAAACATGTAATGGGGAATTCTGTGGTTTCTACTGGATATTTACTCCTACTATCTAAGAAATACTAGAACCGACAACATTTAAAAATGAGTAGCACATTTCTGAAGCACAACGTGTCCTTTTCCCTGTAGTTTGCTTTGGTTGTTACCATCCAGCTATTGACTATACGAAAGCTCATTCCATGCATGCACCACCTCTATCCCCACACAAAGGCCCAGTGCTTGTAGATTGGCTGTGGCAATCCTTTTAAACACCTATTTTACTCTCTTCATAGTTCATACAGGAAGCAAGCTGCTGGATGAAAGATATGAGGATGTAGGGCAGTTGTGCAAATGCAGTAGGTCTGGGCCTGTGGCAGAAGAGAGGCCTTACTACATTTGTTACACATCATTGCATTCTCATAACTAGAACAGGCTTGGTGAAGAGGTGTGTGGAAGGGAGCAGTTAACAACTTTCATCATTCTCTCTTAACATGAGCAGCACAAGCAGCTTCTAAGCCTGGCAATTTACTACTGTTCAGCTACAGATCCCATGATTCTTGTGAAGAACACTCGGGTGGTGACTTTTACCATATTTTTCTTGTTTGGTTTTTCCCTCCACTACATCTACTCAGACAGCAGAAAAAGAATCCAAAAACATGAAAAGGGTTTTTCTCACATGTTTTTAATGGGGACCACAGAATTTGAGGATAAAGTACAGGAAAACACATACTCCATAACCTTTCTGGCAGCTTTTGGTAGCATTTTACCTGTTGCAGAAGATTGTATTGGTTTTCCACTATAATTCAGTTTTGTGTGGCAGGACACAATTCATATGTGCTGACCCTGCTTTGACTGTATCATGTTTAAAAATAAATAAATATACAAATATTTAACCTTTTTGTGCTTAGAGGATAACGTCCTCCTGTTGTCTTTTTCTTTTCACAGCTTTTGAAGGAAACTATTGGTCCCACTATTTTTTTCAAAAACAGAAAGAATCTCTACAAAGACGTAAGTTTCTGACCTGGCATTTAATGTTCACATTGCAACTATGAGTAACAACTCCACTCAGCATCAATTCTATACTGCAGAAGGCACTGTACAAAATACATAATAAAAACAAGTCCTTCCCTCAAGGACCAAATATTTTAAAGCATAAATTCCAGATGAAGAGTTTTCCTCTAAATAGACAGTAAAATATTGTCTTAATCTCATAAGTTTTACACTAATTGGAAAGAGTTTATTGTGCCATGCTGAGGTTTTGAAACCTAAGGACAGAAACTGTGAGCAATTTAGTAACCTCCCACATTTAGAAAGTTGCTGCTGAGGTCATTTGTGTGATCTGTTTGATTTTCATTCCTCAGATTGCGGCTTAATAGCATCAAAAAATTTAGAAATTAATTCTTATGATGCTGCAAAATCCAGGGAATTAAATAAAGCTGATTATCCATATAGAATAGGTCTGTGAGATTCTTTTAAAGATTGCAGGCTGAAACAAATTTATGTGCAAGTGAAAGATCAGAATACGGAATTTTTCTTCCTCAGTTTTATAGTCAGTAGCCAGTGGGATGTCAGGGTATGGATAGATCTCCACTTCAACACCCAACTGTGCCAGATGAAGCTGTTGTGGCCACAGTTCTTGTAGTTTCCCAGAAGTTTGTTTTTTTTTTTTTTTTTTTAACTAGTGAGGACAGTTTGTGTCCAAATCTGTAAGCAAAATTAAATCCAGCCACCTACTTACTGCAAATTTGTGGTAGTCTTTCTGAATCCAAGAAATACAAAAGAGGGTAAGATACTACAATAGAAAAGAAGGTAAGATACTACTGTCTTACTTGCAGAAAAATGTGTGTCATGCCAAAACCCTAAATAATTAGCTCATTATAGCTTTAAAGTACTGAAAATATTAACCATCATAAGTACTGCCAGAGGAGATTAAACATTGTAAGCTCCACCAGGGGAGATTTAGGCTAGACATTAGGAAAATATTTTTCACAGAAAGCGTCATTGGGTATTGGAACAGGCTGCCCAGGGAGGTGGTTGATTCACCTTCCCTGAAGGTGTTTAAGACATGGATGGACAGGGTGCTGGGGGGCATGGTTTAGTGATTGATAGGAACGGTTGGACTCGATGATCCGGTGGGTCTCTTCCAACCTGTTAAAATGTAATTAAAACAGTAACTTCTGACAATAGCAGTAGAAGTATTTTCTGTTACAAATGAATTTCACTTCAGAAGGAGGATGGACAAATACTTGGAAAACAGAGAGCAAGGAGATAAGCAGACAATAACCATGCAACATTGTCCGACCTGAAAATAATTGGAGACTGAGAGAGTATCTGGAAATTGTATTTGCTTGACCTGATGGTACTCTTCCCTTGGGCTGTCTCTTAATCACCACTGCTGGAAATAAAATGCCAAGTTAGATCAACCCTTAGCCAGAACCAATAGATTTTTTACATGTTCCTTTTTGAAGAAATGTGAGCTACTGACTCTTTGATTTACATTTCATTCATTAAACATTAAGTTTTCCCCATCCACGACAAGATGCCACAATAAATACCATCATGCTAACATGGTATACTGTGTTTTAAAGGGTGTGATGTTCTTTTGCTAAGACAGAATACAGAAAGATATAAACCTTCTGAAAATGCATTATATTCACTAGATACTTTCCAAAGTAAATATGGATGGATACCAGTGCTGGTATTGTCAACAATTTTTCTGTCATGATCTTTTCATATTCTTCGTAGTAATCCACAATCTTAATGTTCTATATTAAAATATTCTGCTTTACTGTTGCATACTAAGAAAAAGTGACTCCATGTACTCCAAAAGTTGCTACATTTCAGCAGCTGACAATAAAATTCTTAATCTAGTTGGGGGAAATTGCAGAGGTGTAGAGCAAAAAGAATTATAAAAAATGCAAAATTGTCATAATGAGGCAATAATTAGATAAAAGCAGCAGACAGTGGCTTGAACTAGGTGAATTCTCATTCATCATAAACATAGAAAAGCTACATGAAGTTCATTATAAAGGTAAAAATAGTTGAGTACTTGCGATCAGTCAAAGAAGAAAAATATTTAGCACCTCATCTCTGTCTTCCACCTATTCTTACCACAAAAGGAACAGTAGGGCATGGATATACACAAATTAAGAGAATCAGTCCCTACATATCACTTACTGAACTCAAAATACAAACATATAATATAGTTTTAAACTTCCTTAACTTATTATTCCCATTTGTTATTTTTCTCTGATATGATTTAAATAAAAAAAAATACACTGAGTGCATTCCTGTACTTGCAGAAAGGTACACCTTTTGCACTCAGAGCATTGTGCAGCTGCAGGTTCCTTGGCCCTGTCTGAAAAATCTGGAAATATGCATGAAGGATCAATGACAACAATTAGCCAATCCTTGTCTTCCAGTCAGACTTTCTGGAGAGCACAAACATATGGAAGAGGAGTACTTTTTGCCAGCATGTAACAGGTCATCAGGAAACAGTAGTTTTTACATTACTTGAATAAGAACAGTAGTTTTCTGTAGTCATTTGACTACTCTATAGGAGTAAAAAAATGTTTCATCTTTAAAGCAGTGAATCTAACTTGCAGGTACACTTAGCTAAAATTGCCTGATACTTTGTGCTTCTAAGACATATTCTAAGATACATGAGCTTCATATAACTCCATAAGCAAAAATAATTAAAAGCTTAAAATGTAGTGATCTGAGTATTATCAACTTCAGAGTGACTGTTCAAAAAACTTTAAGTAGGTATAGAAATATCTAACATCAGTTGCTGGAGTTGTATCCCCACTTTATTATTAATTTCAATGTTCTAAAATCTGTCCATTTGGCTGAAAAATTATTATTTTTTAAAAATGAAAACTGATTGAAACATCTCATATATTTGCAAAGCTGGCTGAAACTTTGCCATACAAACACAGAGCCAAAAATATGTGGGCTTAGAAGTGAGGCTTTGAAAGACTGTCTTTGTATATTTAATGATCTGACTGTGCAATAAATCATGATACAATAATGCCATAGATGATTGCTGCATAAATGTTGTGCCTGAGATGTTAAAGGTCTCTCCAGAAGCAAACTGTTGCCTTTGTAAACAGATTGAACAGATTGAAATAAGAAGGTAAATTGTTATATTACCCTTCATAGAGATGTAAGACTTTTTCAGAGGGCAGGAAGATACAGAGCCCTCCTCTGCTTACAGTAAATAAGAATATTGCTCTAACTCCAACTATTCTTTCACTCCCCGACTTGAGATAAAATTTTGAGGTTACAAAAAAAAAAAGAAAGAAAGAAAAAGAAAAGACTTGGATGTTGTTTATGTAATTAATCTGTGTAGGAACTTTCTAGATTTTCCTACTATTTATATTTGAAATGGCAATTAGAATGGGCAAATATGCAGTTAGGAGACCTAAAACCAATTTTCTCTTATACTTTACAGTTTTGAGCAAGGATTCCTGTTCTACCTGGGGTGGAGGGCATTTTTCAACCTTTGATAAATACCAATATGACTTCACTGGGACCTGCAACTATATTTTTGCAACTGTATGTGATGAAACCAGCCCAGACTTCAACATTCAGTTACGCCGTGGACTGGACAAAAAAATTGAGAGGATCATTATTGAACTGGGACCTTCTGTTGTCATTGTTGAGAAAGGCAGCATTTCTGTCAGGAATGTTGGGTAAGATTCTGCAACAAAGGGGGGAAAAAGTATTTAAAGAAGGCAAGGAATTATATAGCAGCAGTTGCACACTGTACCTAAAGAGAATTTAAAACATTATAGAAGTTAGCACACCTGAAGGGACTCTCCTCTATTTCTCCTTTTCAAGTGTGCACACTCTCTAGTTCATCTCATTTGCAGTTATTTGAGTCAAGCTTAGAATATATTTTTGTAGGTAGAAGGGATCTGAGATCAAAACAGTCCTGACATTGCAACTACCGTCTCCTACATACTACGAGACTTCTTATGCTTGTCCCTACTACAAGCACAGATGAAATGGCTTATATCCCTTAGTAGATGATAGCTGAAGTTCCTGTGTTCTGTTTAGGGTGCATTTGATTTGAGATTTAGATAACTCTGAACCCTCTGTGCTAAAAATAACAAATGTACAGGGTACAAGAGAAACTTTGAAGTGTTCAACCAACAGAGAAATCCTGAAGGAGCTTACAAAGAAGTCCTACTGTATGAGACCACTGACTGTTCACATTATTTCAAGGATTACTCCATCCAAGAAGCAGCTATTTTACTGAGAGATTAGACTGATGGGAACCTTTGGATTCTCCATCATTCATTCTGCTAGAGAAATTGCTCCCATACAAGGAAATTTCCCCAGGGAAGTTTTCAGCATTATTATCAGATAGACAATGTTGAATTTTTGACTGTGTGTACATGGGAAATAATTGACTCTGGATTATTGTATTTTATTATACTTACCTGAGTACAATGTACATCATAGCAAAAAGACAACTTGCAGCTATACCTTAATTTAGCAAACTGTCTTTAGAAAATCTTCCTTTATTAATATATGTTCCAGGAAAATGATATAGTCTATGAACTTGGCCAATGATCTGCATCTTAAATTTTTGTCCTACATTCACAAGAACCAAATGCCATGACTGATCTGTTGCACATAGACTTGTTTCAGGTGAAAAGCTGACCTGGGCAACTTCAGAAAGTCCCTTCCAATCAACTTTTCTATGATTGTGCCACATACTTACCAAGTACTTAGCAAAGTATATTTGTTCTTTTGTGTTGTTACCCTGTAGCATTAGAATTTATCCCACAAGGATTAAAACCTAATTCTGCTATAATATTCCTATTACAGGTTTTCTAGCCTTGTCACTTTTCAGTGGTAGCAGTAATTCCTATATTAACAGGTTGTAGTCCATAGAGGCTGTTCAAGTTAATCAGCAATAGTTCTATCACACAAACCATATTGTTACAAGTTCTTGAAGCAACTATACCCCAATAGAATCCAAACAAGCAAAGATACCAAGTCCTGTGCAAATATTTTCACTAGTATAACCAGTATGCAGTCATCCCCTGGTGATTATTCTATGTACCTACTGATGCTTATTTTGAATCAACAGAGGGTTTAATATATTTTGAACTCTTACAGTTACAAAGAAAAAAATTTTATTTCATGTTGCTCCATGTAATCTGATTGTATGCATGTTGAATCTATAAAAAGATAACCAATTCCTCCATAATATTAGTACAAGAAGGTCGTCTCTCTGCTTGCCTTATTACAGTGTCATTAAGTTGCCTTACACTAGCAGCGGAATCCAAATAGCACCTTATGGACGCAACATCCGTCTGGTGGCCAAGCTAATGGAAATGGAGCTAGTTGTCATGTGGAACAATGATGACTATCTTATGGTTAGTAAAAAGATCTCATAAAGCAGAAGAGAATATTCCCATTACTTGAATGACAAGATGTCTTTGAATTTAATGGCTGGAGTTTTGCATTTGTTTACTATTTGGATGTTTATTCTATTCCTGCTTCATTCAGTCTTGAGATAAATAATTTTGGTTTCTACACTTACACTCTCCTTTCATTTCCACCACTAGTAGTTAACTGAAGCCACCAATGTTGACATTTGTGGACACTTTCACAGATTTTAAACTTTCTTCAGGCTATTCCAGCAGCCACAAAATTTTGCTAAAGGAATGCTGAAGTTGTTTAAAGTTGTGGAGAATTTAATGATGTGTGCCATAGTTCTGTCATTTCTACTGCACTTCTCCTGGACATCTTTTGTTTTCAAAGATATGGTACTCCCACCAACTCTTTTGTTTCCTTCCTTTTTCTGAATTTTCTCATGCTTTTGCTCTAAAATATTTTTAAGAAGAGGACACATTTTCTCAGCATGACCTGTGATATTAATGTCACAAAAGACGTTGAATTCTAAATCGGTAAGTTTGCTAAAACAGTGAGATTGTTATGCAGTGAATTATCTGGGATATTTACCAGCATTGCTATCATACATAGAACAGGAAATGCTACTGTGATGGGTACAAACTGTTCTATAGTCAGCTTACTTCCCCTGATCTAAAGTTCTTGTAATAATTCATTGATTGTAGCAAGTAGTAATATTACCAATTTACTCTGCAAAGCAATATATAATAGAATAACCTACCTCTGAAAACACATTTTCTTCCTGTAATCTTTAATTTCTGAAGAGAACAAACCTGAAATTCATGCTCTGTCAACAAAGATATAAGGAAGGAGACAGCATCATTTCCTTTTCTAATTTTTTTGTGTGTGTCTCCTTAGAATATTATCACCCCACAATTCTCTGCAAATGTCTCACAATCTTATTCTTTAATTAAACAAAAAAAATCACAACAACCACTATTTGCTCTTGGGAGAAGTTACTGTTTCCAAAACTTTCTTCCAGTCACTGAAATTAATGAGGATCACCTTCAGCTGGACCCTGGAATGGAATTTGTTTGACATAGTTAATGCTATATAAATAAATTTACTTAGCATGATCCTTTAAAATGATTTGGTTTGTTTTATTTTAGGTTTTGACTGAAAAAAAATTTATGGGGAAGATCTGTGGAATGTGTGGAAATTATGATGGCTATGAATTTAATGAATTTGTGAGTGAAGGTAAGATGTAAGAACAGGTCAGATGGAAGAAGAACCAGTTAAACTGAGTCAAGGTAGAAATTTAATATTGTACTAACGTTGCTCTGACTGGTCACTTAAGGCGTGGGGGGCCAACGGAACTCCACAAACAACTCAATGTGATTTCAAAAATGGAGATCTTTATTTATCAAACACTTCCTTATATAGGGCCAGCAGGCCAGGATTTTAGGCAAACACTGATTGGTCACTTTGTCCTCGTAAAATGCCTATATTTGGCAATCGACCACCCCACACAAGGTAACACCTGTCCCTCCCACCTGCAGGCTTACTTCATTAACATAACATAACATAACAGTGTCATTTAAACCCTTTGTGACCTGGCCTACACTGCCCTGGCCAGAACACTTAATGAGACAAAGCCCAGCAGTCAGTCTCAGAATTGAGTAAAGCATTCCCATAGGTCACCAACATTCTATCATGTGATTATCCTACCTATTATTTGCTATGATGGTAATATTGTGGGTTCCTCAGGCAGATAATGAGAACTTTTATTATATTTGAGAAACAGGTGGTAAGGATCGCACTTCACCTCACCTAATTTTCAGGACAATCTAGATTCATAGCAAGGCATGGTGAGAGAAATGCTTATGTTAGGCAGAAGCAAGAATGAGGCCACAGTAAAAAGAGCACAGTGGACAAGAACAAGAACAAGCAATGTGTCCAAATAAAGGTGGATCTTTAGAACAAAATAGTTGGTGCTGAGGACCTGACATCTGTGCTCTATGGGGTTTGGGTGGTTCAATTCAGAGTCACTCTAATCTGGCCTGTCCATTAGCAGATCCATATACTCTTGCAGTACCTCTTATGGCTTGGTTTTGTCTTAAAAGGCCTTTGAATGCCATAATCACCCATAGTGGAAATAAAATTGTACAGAGTGGGGACGTTTGGAAGATTTGCATTAAAAACACACTGCTAATCGGAACTACAGTGCTAGAGTGGATGCATTAAATTGCACAGTAAACCTGTCTCAGATCCAGCCAGTCAGACATCACAGAAAAGAGTTCTAAAAACATACGATATTTTTTGGGAGTTGTGATTAATTTAACCCAACTGTAGGGAGAAATACAAGAATAGGGAATGAGGAGAAGAGATTTGAATTAGCAGCTGGCAAAAGATAACAAAGGTGGCAGAAAAACAGTAGCAGCTGGTATCATGTAAGGTAGTAGGTGTGATGATAGATTAGGAAATAGCTCAGAGAAATGACCAAGGTGATAAAAATTTGCTTTACTGATTAGACTCCAAGTAGAGGTAGTTATTATTAGGAAGATTAATTAGTAGTACGTTTCACAGCCAAAGAGCAGAAACTGACTTTCACTATATCACAGCAACAATTAAATATGTCCATGTAGGCTTTTCCCTGACAAATTATAACCCTTTCAATTTACAGGTAAATTGCTGGATACATACAAATTTGCTGCATTACAAAAAATGGATGATCCATCAGAGACCTGTCTATCTGAGGAGATACCAATATCCACCATTCCTCACAAAAAATATGTAAGAAATATCTCCTTGTCTTTTCTGCAGTGGTTTTGTAAAACTGACTTCCATGAAAAATGGATAAAGTAAAAACTTGTATAGCATGATACGAGAAAGAGAAGGAGTTCTTTGCATTAAAACACGTCTTGAAAAAGTCCCATGGGAATTACTGAGGCTGGATTTATATTCCAGTGTAAATCTACCAGAATTTAGCTCACAGCTTTCTGAAATTTCATGCAAAACATCACAGAAAATTCATGGAAACCCGTGAAGTTTTAAATGACATCATATTGAACAACTGGAGACCTGGCATTATAAGCTGTACAGACTTGAAGACATTCAATGATTCTTTAAACATATTGCCAGATAACAGCAATCATAACAGGGCCAACCACTTGCAGTCCTAGATTAAAAGAAAACCAGCTTACCTGAAACAGGATGCATTTATGTAACTATGATTGAAAGGAGAAGCTTGGTACCAGCAAAGAACAATAGAGCTTTTATTTCTTAGATTTTTCAGGTGTAGTAATCAAATCCTACTTACGATAACCATGTGAAGTTTTGGAGGGAAACTCAAATTTTTCATTCCGAAAAAGATCTTATAAAAACATAGAATTATTTAGCTGAGAAAGGGTCTCTTTTAATCATCTAGTCCAACTCTTCTGCTCAAGCAGGGGCAGCTCAAGCACACTGTCCTGGCCAGTGTCTTGGTTTTGACACTCTCCTGAGTGCAACCTCCAGACTGAAGAGACAGAAACTCCACAATCTCTCTCACTGACCTGCTGTTTTTTCTACCTAGGAGGTCATAAAATCACCATCTACCTAAAGACATGTATTCATTGCTATCCTCTAAAATGCGCTTTGATTCTGTTTGTACTTCACAAGAATGCTATCTTTTACTAGTAATTACAGAATGTTTAAAAAAACCTTTCCATTGAAATAGAGGGTTTTTCTTGTTTGTTTCTTTTCCTTAGCAGTTTCATCTAATTTTTCTAACAACCTAAGAACCTTTTATTTTGAACACAGAAACCATTCCTCCTGTTAAATAATTTAGCATTCATACTACCGAGCAAAAGACAGCTGGAAGCCTTCTGAGATTTTTCTTTTCTCAGAGAAGAAAAACAGAGAAACATTAGTATTGTAGCATCTCTTTAAAAATAAAAGCAGTAATAAAGAGCACAAGTTTCTGTCTCTTCAGTCAGGATGATGCTTTTCTGAAGAAGAGGGTTGTAAATATTACTTGTATTCACACCGAGAAACTACTTTGATCTAGCAGAGAACTTCTGTTGGCTGTTAGGGATTTTATGTTGTGTCTCTCGGAGACCTTATACTACAGTAGGCAGCATGATAGACAATATAAATATGTGAAATGTTTGCTCAAAGGGGAGTGATTGTTGCTATCATCACATTGTGGAAGTTTGTCTTGGAACTGAATGTCCATGAGACAACATACTTCCAAATAGAATGTTCTCAGTCATTTTTAGGGGGATTGATGGTACTGAAATAATTACTTACTTTTTGACTTAGTGAAGAGTGGAATTAATTAAACATATCAAGATCCTTCTATTATAGAATGAATTTATATTCCCTTCTATTTGTGAATTTTTCATGAATGCTAAGTCAAACACATATAACAAAACTGAAGAGAAAAAAAGGCAAACAAAACAAGAAAATTGTGAATAGCACATATATTATATTGTGATTTTCACATGAGGGAAACACTACTACGTGCAATTTTCTTACTTTTTTTAGGCCATGATCTGCTCTCAGTTACTTAACTTGGTGTCACCAACCTGCAGTGTGCCAAAGGATGGCTTTGTCATTCGTTGCCAGCTTGATATGCAAGACTGCAGTGAGCCAGGACAAAAAAATTGCACTTGCTCTACTCTCTCAGAGTATTCAAGGCAATGTGCCATGTCCCACCAATTGGTGTTAAACTGGAGAACTGAAAACTTCTGCTGTAAGTTCAAATGATTTATTCATAGCAAATTATATGATCTTTGATATATTAAACATAGAGGGAGAATGATGATTAATTGGAATTTAAATTAACTGATAGAAAAGTCTCTACTGTCTTGAATCAATAGAGAACAACAGTAGTCTTTGGTAAAGCATTAAGAAGGAGAAACCTCAGATGAGAGAGAAGAAATATGAAACAGATTCTACACTATTGTCCCTAGCACTTTAAAATTGCACTTCTTTCTAAAATAATTTCTCCCCTCTACTTCTCCAAGGTTATCAAACTTATATATATTGGGAACCTCTTTCATTCTTTGGCTGGCTTTCTTTTAATTCTTCAAAAGTGTAAACGACTCATGACATTCTATAGGTTCAAATAAATATTAGTAAGACACTGTGTGTATTTGCAGAACTGTACAGTAATTCTTACTAAACACAGTAAAATAGTAGTCTGATTTTCTCCAAGTCATAGAATTATTCATGTTGTCAGTAAACCATTAGTGGAACAGGTAGTAAAGCAATAAAAAGTAGAGCTTCTTTTTTTTTCATAAAAAAGGGACTGGGAACCCTTGTTTCCCAAAATCCAAAGCTGAGGATCAAAGAATTTGTAAATGAATACCAAATATACAAAGGTAATGAACTTCTTAGTGTTTGGTTTTTCTTTGTTATTCATTGCTAACTACCTCTGTTTCCCTGTGTCGCTTATTTTTACTCATTCAGATAAGGAAAAATACCTACTTGAACTTATCACATAATAAAACACATATTTAGGCAGGATAAGAGAATTTTGGTGACAGAAATCACAAGATATATTCTCCATCCTTGGTTGTATGTGAGAGATTCTTCACTACTTACTGTTTAAAAACCTTAATATTTTCACTGCTTGTTACAGCTGTTGGAAAATGTTCTGCTAACCAAATCTACGAGGAGTGTGGCTCTCCATGTATTAAAACCTGTTCCAATCCAGAGTACAGCTGTTCTAGTTACTGTACCTATGGTTGCTTTTGTCCAGAAGGTATATTTTCTGTATTCAACATATTCTAAATGATCCACACAAACATTTTTGGCATATAACCAGTAAATTGGAATAGACTTCTTAAAAATTAAGTAGCAGTGCATGTCAGGGTATTTCTTAGGTAATATAATATAACTGGAATCTTGAATCTTTGTAGTCCTCAAAGATTCTTGGTCACAATTTGTAAGAACAGAGCTGTGAAAGCATATTCCTCACAAAACTCTGGTTCATAATGGGATAATTATGTTCTGCCTGCCTAAAGTTCTGTACTATAACATATATTGAATAATTTTAATTTATTTCCTCTCCCAAATAGTTATATAGCCTTTCAGGCACCAGGAAGAGCACACCTCAGGGAAATTCTGCACTGTTACAGTTGTTTTGTAAAATCCCTTTAAAATACATCAATATTAACTTCCTACAAAAATTGTAGTTAGGAATATAATTTGTATTGTCTCTTGAAATGTCAGAACTGAAATATCCTGAAAGGTTACTGTGATGTGGGTATTTGCATCACATTTTTATAGCAGTCAAAAGTAATGTGTTGTGAGCTTTGTATTTAAAACTAGACTTAGTACTCGAGGAAATAGAATATGCCTATTCTTCAAAATTCCCAAGTTAATTAGTGTCATAGCAAATAAAAAAAAGAAGAAGAAAAAATAACATTCAAACATCCTGGTATTTCAAATTTAGTTTAAATTTCAAATGAAGACAATTGTATGCATTTCCATATAACAAAGCAGTCAAATGCTGATATCACTTGTAGAGAGTCAGTTTTACTTTAAGCAAGACACAATATTCTGCTCATGATTTCTCTAAGTACAGGCACTGGCTGTATGAGACTATAATTTTCAAGATAATTTTGGAAGACACTCAAGTTATAATATCTTTAGTGCTACATAAGAATATAAGAAGGTTATTTATTTTGTACATCTTCTTTGGCAGGAACTGTTCTTGATGACATCTCAAAGAATCGAACATGTGTTAATATTAAGCAGTGTCCATGTACACTGAACGGGAAGACATATGCTCCTGGCGAGACAATGAAAGCTGCATGCAGAACCTGGTGAGTAGCAACAGGTACTTTCATGAGACAATGGAGAGTATCCTCACCAAGCAATTGAAAAATTTATCCTAAATAATCAAAGAGCAGCTGCAAGTGTGTTACACCATCTCTGAGGCCACCTTCTTTGAGAGTCATAAATCATACATTTGTAAATGTACCTGTCTCATTTCTTCATTAATCTGTACAAATATGAGTGCTCTTTCAGGCCACACAAAACAGTAGCATTTTATCTATTCTGTGAAAGTGAAGGTAAAATTATTACAAACCAAAATCCACTATTCACAATTTGCAGCCTCTCGGACAATCTCAGCATTTCTGATCATCAAATCTGGACTGAAATTGTAACAGAAACTTATTTAAGACAGTAATTTTTAATCTGGGGTTTTTTGTAAAAAAATTGGACTATTGTTTTGTGTGTGTACAATTTCTCTTGCTATCATAATTCTAATAAATAAAATAGAAGGTAAATAATTCAATTTGTTCCTCAGAACTGTAACAATGGACACACTTTTCATAATTAATCTATTACTCACAATTACTATTGTCTATTATGGATAATCCATACAGGGGTTCAGCAACTTTGAATTAAGACAGACATCTTCAACTGATATACATAGACAAAGAAAATCAAAGCATAGAAAACACAGTGGGAAAAGCAATACAAATTATATATTCCGTGACTAGGAAGTAGCTGAGCTTTTAAAGCATTAAAAAAAAAGGAATTTCAAAACACTGGAAATGGAAGTTCAGAATGTATATGTATGTTACATTATGTTCATTAATCAATTTTGCATGTTGATCAGTTACAGCAAAATCTCCTGACAGGAGGATCAAATCTTCTGCTAGTGAACAATGCCTTAGTGTAAGAATAACCTTACTTGGAATTTCTTGTTTTCCTCAGCAAATGTACAATGGGTCAATGGAACTGCGAAGACTTGCCCTGTCCTGGAAGGTGTTCACTGGAAGGAGGCTCCTTTGTTACCACATTTGATTCTAGATCATATAGGTTCCATGGGGTTTGCACTTATATTCTTATGAAGGTAATTTCCTGCAGTCTAGAAACACACAATATCAAATGGATATATCTTAATCTGTCTTCAGTTTCCTATTGGAACACAAATTGAGGTTTTATTATAATATACTTTTATTCTACAAATAATTTTTATATTGACTTCCCTTTTCTCTGTTTTCCTCCAGAGTTCCAGTCTTCCACACAATGGAACCCTAATGGCTGTATATGATAAGTCTGGTTATTCTCATTCTGAGACGTCACTTAGTGCTATAATTTACCTATCTACAAAGGTACATATTCCCTCCACAGATTCTATCCAGCATTTCAGTAACCAGATTAGCAAAACAAAACCTTAAAGTAATCACTAGTATCCTGAACTGAAAAGATATGGGGAATAGATAATAAAGATATGTTCCAGTTAATAGTAAAGATCTTAGTTGTCACATCAGCTCAGGAAGTTAGAGTATGTTGAAAGTGAAAACTGAAGGCAGTATGGGTTAACATGTGAGAAAGAGCTTGAATCAAATCTTTCCAATTGTATCACATACAAGAGAAAGGCCAAGAAATACTTTTGCAATTACATGTCATTGACAATACAGTTGCTTAAGTTCAAGAACACATAGAATCATAGAATAGATAGGGTTGGAAAGGACCTTAAAGATCATCTGGTTCCAACCTGCCTGCCATGGTCTGGACACCTCCCAATAGATCAGGCTCCCCAAGGCTCCATCCAGCCTGGCCTTGAACACCTCCAGGGATGGGGCAGCCACAGCTTCCCTGGGCAACTTGTGCCAGTGTCTCACCACTCTCATAGTGAAGAATTTCTTCCTTATATCAAGTCTAAATCTGCCCCTTTCCAGTTTATACCCATTCCCCTTGGTCCTTTCACCACAAGCCTTTATGAATAGTCCCTCTCCAGTTTTACTGTAGGCCCCTTTCAGGTACTGGAAGGTTGCTATAAGATCTCCTCAGAGCCTCCTCTTCTCCAAGCTGAACAAACCTAACTCTCTCAGCCTGTTCTCAAGCTCCAGCCTTCTGATCAACTTTGTAGCCCTCCTCTGGACCCATTCCAACAGTTCCATATACTTCTTGTGTTGAGAATTCCAGAACTGGACATAATATTCCAGATGAGGTATCACAAGAGAGGAATAGAGGGGCAGAATTACCTCCCTCTACCTGCTGGCCACACTTCTTTTGATGCAGCCTAGGATACAGTTGGCCTTCTGGGCTGCAAGCGTACATTGCTGGTTCATGTCGAGATTCTCATTGACCAGCATCCTCAAATCCTTCTCTGCACATAAGTAAGTGCAGATGATTACTCCTAATTTGACTGCTTCTGTCCTTTTTTTTACAGGACAAAATTGTGATTTCTCAGAATGAACTCCTTACTGATGATGATGAACTTAAGCGGCTACCTTACAGATCAGGTAATATTTAATATCTATATTGCATTGTGTGTTTTACACATCCCAACATCTTTTCTCTCAGAATTGCCAGTAGCACTGGTTTTAGAGGAAGGTTAAATTCGTTCCTATTTCATCTGTCCCTCTGTGGAGAGTTTTGTGTGGAAGATAACTTGTAGACACAATGCACAGATATGCATTGAAATCATTACTTTTCAATATCCCATGCACCAAAAATCTCTGTTTCTAAATACCCTTGTTCTTTTAGGAGACATCACTGTTTTCAGACAGTCCTCAATGTACATTCAAATGTATACCACCTTTGGGTTGGAACTTGTAGTTCAAATGTCACCAGTGTTCCAGGTCTATGTGAAAGTTGGATCACAATTCAAAGGCAGAACTCTAGGTAAGAGATCTAGTCCCCACATGAAAGAATAAAAATAAAGGAATCTTAATTTTGAAACTTTAGTACTCATCCTTTAAGAAATTTCTGATGTTATTAGGTTTGTGTGGCAATTACAACGGAGACACTACAGATGACTTCATGACTAGCATGGATATTACTGAAGGGACAGCTTCCCTGTTTGTAGATTCATGGAGGGCAGGACATTGCCATCCTGCTTTAGAGAGAGAAACTGACCCTTGTGCTTTGAGTCAACTGAACAGTAAGTAGATGATTCTTTCATAACTGATCTCTACAGATAGCTTTGTCTGTACCTCCATAACAACAAAAAAACCCCAGGGTTGTTTGAACAAAAGTATATTCTCCAAGCTAAGCTAAGACTTTGCTGTTTTGTTCAATTCATCATTGTCAAAAGTCAGCTACAGCAGTGTGGTAGTAGTCCAGGGTTTTTTCCATTTCTTTTTTGTTTGTTTGTTCATTTTTTCATTTCTTTTTCCTAATTTTCTCTGTCTAATGTCCATTATTTACTTTCATTAGAAATATCTGCTGAGACTCATTGCTCGATTCTTACCAAAAAGGGTACAGTTTTTGAGAAATGCCATGCTGTGGTCAACCCTATTCCATTCTACAAGGTAGGAAATTATGATTCACCGTGTACAGAGGGAGTTCAAATATGGATCAGAATGTATTCATATACAGTTTCCTACTCACTTGAATCAGCAATGTGTGGAAGCTAACGAACAAGTGTGTTTTTGAAAATTATGCCTCTTCCACACTAAAAGTCTACTTATTCATAGGCACCAGTCTGATCCCTGGCACTTAGAAGACATTTTTGTCATGCTGCAGTTCTCTACATTGACAATTTTAGCTATGCAAAGTATTGATTTTCCCATGTGCATAATCAAGCTCATTATGTTTGACAATCTCCACAAAACATTTTGAAAATGAAAAATCAAAAGCAGCAAATAAACAAAAGCATTTTTAAGGTACTAAGTATATTTTACTCATGTCAATCAGACAATTAATCTGATGTTTTTCATTAGTTTCATTTACAAAATAATAGATATTTTGCATGACTTATCTCTGCAGTCCAGCATGTTTAGCACTTCCAAATGTCTGCTCCCCAGTAACTGAGTACTCTCCACATATTGGGTTTCAGAGATGTGTCTACCAAGCCTGCAATTATGAAGAGACTTTTCCTTATATTTGTTCTGCTCTTGGATCATATGCACGAACATGCAGTTCAATGGGTTTAATCCTCGAGAACTGGAGAAACAGTATGGACAATTGTAGTAAGTAACTGAATCAAACTTTAATAATTTTCTGTTAGATGAATGCAAGCATACAGGTCTATCTGTTTCCATTTAGAATATTCCCATGTTTGATTCACCTGTGACAAACCTGAATAACAGCAAGAAAGTATTTTCAGACTACTTGTCAGTCATTAGAAAATAACTACTGACTGGTCAAGTGAGCCTACCAGTAGTGTTAAAATCCATATTCCCAGGAGCTACTGACTTCACAGATGTGTCATAACACTACAGAAAACACAAATGATAGAACAGTATTCAAAACAGTGTCCAAATCATCTTAAGAATAATGAGGAAAGCAGTGAACAGAAAGAAGAAAGCAGAAATGGGATAACAGTCATCCAACTTTTGAATACCTTTTTAGTCTGTTTCAGAAAAGGTTTGTTATTTTAATACCACGTGAAGAAGATTACTCATATGCTTTAAGGCGAGCATGTGAATGCTTCCAGGCTGATGGAATAGACAGATAAATGAAACTATACTGTAACATAAGGTGAGAAAGAAGTAGGAAAAAATGTTTGTAGATGTGATTTTGCTATTGTACAACTTAGATATAGGCACAGATTTCACAGTTACTCAAAAATACAGAGGTATTTCTGCAAAGCTTCCCTTTGCTTTATTTTATTCCAAGATACACGAAGAAGCAATAAGATATTTCACTTTCATAAAACTTCCCAACAGCTACGTGGATGGTGGTAAGCCATGGTCTGCAATATTTTTTTTCTGAAGTTCCACATCTACAGGAAAAACAGCAATAGAAAGCACTAATCATTGAAGCTGTTAACACAATTTGCAGAACATTATGATCACAGTCAACTTTCACAAGGAAGAGGACAAGTAAATGAAGTTTAATGCACCTTTTTATCTTGTTTTACAGCCATTACTTGTACTGGCAATCAAACATTCAGCTACAACACTCAGGCATGTGAGAGGACATGCTTGTCACTCTCCAACCCAGCCCTGGAATGCCATCCAACTGACATCCCTATTGAGGGCTGCCATTGTCCTAAAGGAATGTACTTGGACCACAAGAACGAATGTGTTCGTAAATCATATTGTCCCTGCTATTTAGAAGATAGAAAATACATCTTGCCTGACCAGTCTACACTAACTGATGGGATTACATGGTAAGTATGTCAAGTTTAAAAACTAACAAGCAATAAAACAAAATGGAGACGAGGGGTCTTAACGTGTCACTGCTGCAGGTTAACAACAAGTAGCTAAGCACTACTTGAGCACTTGCCTACTCCATTTCAGCCAAATGAGGAAAAAATGACAGAAGAGCAAAAGCAGGACTTTTCAACTTCTGGGTTGAGATGAAGACAGTTTAATAATTTTCTTCATTATTAATAAGCAAAAATAAGCTCATAAAATAAGCAAAAATAAGCTCATAAAATAAGCAAAGTGGCATGCACAATCAAGGCTAAGTAAGGAAATAATTCACTATTTCCTGTCAATAGGCAGATGTTAAGACATTTCCAAGAAAACGTGACTCTGAATATCTCTCCCTCTTTCTTCTTTACCTGAGGTTTTTTTGCTCAGCATGATGTTGTACAGTATGGAATAACTCTTCGGTCAGATTAGGTCAGTTGTCCTGGCTGTACTCCCTCCCAGCTTCTTGTTGACCCCCAGCTCACTGGTGGGGCAGCATGAGAAGGAAAGAAGGCTTTCATATTGTTCAGCAATAGCTGAAGAAAATTAACTCTCTTGTATACAAAACGAGTACAACATCATTTACTTTTAATAGTTAAGATTTATTTTTTAAGACATACTTTTTGCCTTTTCCTAAGATTCTTAAATGCACACAAAGCATTTGACATACCTTAGGCTTGGAAATGTTAAGGAAAAAGATAGAAGCTACTAGGTAAGAAATGATTATTCCTTGTAAAAGATTTTGCCAACGGCATCTAGGCAGCTATACACAAACCTCAATAATGATTTGATAAGCCACTGTAGTAGTGAATGGGCTACTACTGGCTTTCAAAGCTGATTTTACTCTATGCTACAAAAAGCAAAGAGAGGTAAGTTGACTTATATTCCATTTTGAAGGAGGGAGAGGAGATAGTAATGTAAATTAAACATTTCCAATAGCAAGAAATACAAAACCATTTTGTAAAAAAATAAGATACCTTTCTTAGCAGAGAATTGCATTGGAAGTCTTTTTTTTTTTTTTCCCTAGCTACTGTGTTAATGGGAGGCTAAGCTGCACAGGCAAACCTCAAAATCCTGCAGGTATGGGTCTAATACAGTTAGAAACATATCATTTTATCCTGTGTTGTAAAACTCCTACTTCATAATCTCTCTGGTTTTTTTTCCTAGAAAGCTGCAAATCTCCTAAGAAATACATATCATGTTCTGATAGTTTAGAAAACAAATATGGAGCCGCTTGTGCCCCCACCTGTCAGATGCTGGCTACTGGAATTGAATGTGTGAGTTTCACAGCTCTAGAACGTTTAACATCTTGAAAGAGGAAGAATGTTCTAGTTGTTACTTAGAACTTGACCACATTCCTTCTAGAGAAAGGAAATATTTCTTCTAATATGATAAAAAATACAGATGCAAAAAAAAAATTAAATATATTCAACAAGTGATTAAATTAATTAAATCACATGAATAATGAATTAAAATCTGTTAAAAATCCATTAAGGAGTCTTAACTACATGGCTATGACCTCTGGTTCAGGTACTCCATAAGCTGCCTGTCACAGGAAACTGATAGAATGTGTGATTGATGTTTCCTGTTGTGTTCTTTCACAACTATCTGCTGCTTTAGCGGCATCCTGTTGTCACAAGATGCAGGAGACATAGACTAAACAGACTTTTGCTCTGTTTTGATTGGATTTTCTTATGCTTCTCTATTAGGGAAATAGACTAATTGGAAGAATTGTATTCAGCTTCCTTGATTTACATAAACTTCTGCTGTACTCTGTCTGAAAGATGGGTAGCAATGAAAGACAATATTTGTCAGAGCCTTCCATTGTGTTTAGTATCTCCCACTTCAGTGAAACTAGTTCGTTGACCAGTAGATTACTACGAGGAAAATCATAAAACTATAATCAAATCAAAACTGAAATTTAGCACAGGTTGACTTGACACCATTCATGTACAAGTTAAAATGTATCTCATATCTCTTTTCATTTTACAATCTGCTGATCTTTACCAGATACCAACTAAATGCGAATCAGGTTGTATCTGCGCTGATGGGCTGTATGAAAATCTTGATGGCAGGTGTGTTCCAGCTGAGGAGTGTCCATGCGAGTATGGTGGCCTTGCATATGGAAAAGGTGAACAGATTCAAACTGAATGTGAAATCTGGTAAGAGTCAGTCTTTCATTGCAGAACCTCTGTTTATCTAAACTGTACAATTACATAATAAAACTACTTAGCTGACAGGAGAGTAGGAAATGGCAACAACTGAATGAAAGAAATATAGTGACAAAGCACAGAAGTGATAAAGAGAAACTTAACATTTTACAATACGTATGTATCAATCATGGTACTGTCTTCAGGGATAATTTCTGCCATATGCATATCCAGGAATAAGGGCATCCAGTAGTACCTGTAAACTACATAAGGTCAAAGATTAACAGCTCCTCTATATAAAGATGAGCCACAATCTTCCTTCTTTTCTGTAAGTAAAAACAACCCTCTAAAAGATTGTTTCCACCTCTTTACCAGCGTTCTCAGAGTACTTTATTCTTTTGCTAGTTACTAACTTAGCATTAGAAAAAACATCATCACCCAAACTACACAGCACAGCAACATCCATTCCTGTTAAGAGCAATAATAAATGAGTTTTATATTCTTCCTCTCATAGAAAAAAATAAACAAAGCAAACATTACTTGAGATTTCTTTTTTATTATGAATTATTTTTTTAGGTAATCCGTAACTTTTAGTAACGGTTCCTGTATTAATTGTAACTTGGACACTGTGTACACAAGTCTATTAAATGAACATCTTATCTATGAAAGTGCATATTTTGAAAAAGAAGCAGATTAAGGTGAAATCTAATTATGCTTTCCCTTCTTACTCCCAGCACTTGCATAAAAGGCAAATGGAAATGTGTTCAGAAATCAAAGTGTTCCTCGACATGTAGTCTGTATGGAGAAGGCCACATTACCACTTTTGATGGACAGCGTTTTGTGTTTGATGGCAACTGTGAATACATATTAGCTATGGTAATCTGCCTCTTACTGCTTATTTTGGCAGCATCTTAAGATCTTAAATATCTTAAGAAACGGCCATTTCAAATATATTGAGATGCATCTATAACCAACAGAGAACTTTGTATCTTTATAAACACTTAATATGGGTTTATATTTTATTTCAAAACTTAAAATGAAAAGACTTCTCAAAAGCATTTTTTTTCATGCAATTACAACCAATTTTGGATTTAATAACATGTTGAAGTAGTCATTGATATGTATGTATTCTGTACCGGCCAACTATATCTTTTAGGGAAGTGAGGTCAGTTTGACTAGTAAATCAGAAACTATCACCTCCAAAAACAGGCAGAATGAGAGTTATATTATGTTTAAGCTTTCTTTACTTTATTATGGTTTTATGTTCTAAGTTGGAAGACTCCAGACATAGAATCTATTGGGGTTTTGTGCTTTTTGTGTTTTGTTTTTATTTTTTAGGATGGTTGCAGTGTAAATAGACATGTTTCCTCTTTCAAAATTGTTACTGAGAATGTCATCTGTGGGAAATCAGGTGTTACATGCTCCAGATCCATCAGTATTTACCTTGGGGTAAGATCTTAATTCTGCCACTATCCAGCTGAAGAGTCTTTTTAAGCCTCAGTTTCTTTCCCTTTTGCAAGGTTTAGCTGGCTTTGAAGTTATGTCTTGTAAGTGAAACTATGCGCTACACCTAGAGCTTTGGTTTTAGTAGGTATTGCCATCAGCTTTTTATCAATTCACATGACATTATTTCAGTTCAAAAGCTTCTTGCCTACACAGAAGCCATAAAATTCAGATTAGATATCAGAAAGAAATTTTTCACAGAAAATGTCATGGGGAATAATCTGCCCAGAGTCACCATCCCTGGAGGTATTAAAAAGACAGGTAGATGAGATGCTTAGGGACAGGTTTAGGGGCAGGTAGGAATGGTTGGACTAGATGATCCAAGAGGTCTTTTCAAATCTGGTGATTCTATTATTCCATGAATATTCTGTGCTTTACTGAGCCAGCTTTATACTGCTTGGTCAAAAGATAATGATTCCCTGCCCCCTCAGCCTCAGGAAAACAACAGTATAAAATTGAGGAATTCTTACGATTGATGATGAGCAAACTTCTACAAGTTTCTCTAAGTCCTGGAAATATCTGTAATTCAAAATATATACAGAGCTTACCTGAGAGATATCCATGAAACTATGCCATTAAGCAGTTATCCACAATTCCACAGCAGTGTGACAGCATTCAAAATTGGATAAGTTTTACTGCTCTCAGTTCTATGGGACAGTAATGCCCAGTAGCATCAGATCATCTTAGAGTCCTTCATTATCAAACAGAGAGAAGGATACAGACAAATGAGATACCATCCCAAGGAGTAGTCACTACAAATGGTACACATCTGTCACATTGTTGACTAAATTCTGGCAGTTTCAACTGGTCAGTACTGTGGTGAAAAAAATTGTTTGCTTAGTTTCATAAGCGCATGCTCTAGACAAGCTTCTCTGTTGATTATCTAGACATCGAAAGAATGTGGTATGATAGGAGGAAAGCTGTAAGAGTAGCGTGAGAGTGGGAGATAGTAAAAGCTAGAGACAGAGAGATATATTCTCTGTAACTTTTTGATTATTCTTAGGAAGACATGAAAACATTTCCTCTACTCTGCTGACCACATGTAGATGACAATATTATATCCACCAAATGTAGCAAGAGTCCTAGCACATCTAACAACAAGTGTGGAACAATGACAGACATTTTTGTTTCCAGTGAAGATATGCATATGTATAAAAGTAATTCCAAGCGGATAAAAAAGGCTGGAGAGCAGAGAAGAGCAGAGGACAATACAATACAATACAATAAATATGATATAGTTTGAGTAGGAAAGGAGACCTTTAGAGGTCATCTAATCCAATGACCCTGCAATGACCAGGGACACTTTCAACTCGAACAGAGTTATCCAGCCAACAATCCATTAATCAAACGCACAGCTCTTCAATTTAGAGAGAAAGATGTTGTGGGGGACAGTGTCCAAGATTTTGCACAATTGTAGGGAGATGGCATCCGTAGCTCTTCACATGTCCACTGATCCAGTCAGTCCATCATAGAAGGTCACTAGGCTGGCCAGGCAAGGTTTGCCCTGATGAAGCCATGCTGGCTGTCTCAAATCACTTCCCTGTTCCGCATGCCTTAACATGGTTTCTAGTAGGATCTGCTCTATGATTTTCCCAGGGGCAAAGGTGAAGCTTACAGGTTGGTAGTTCCCAGGGTCCTCCTTTGTACCCTCTTAAAAATGTGTGCAATGTTTACCTTTTTCCAGTCTCAGGGTACATCATTCAACTGCCATGACTTTTCAAAAGTAAGTGGGAATGACAAGACAGTCTGTAACGGCATAGTGCCTCTCATCATCAACAATGTGACTCAGAGTAAGGAAAATAATGAAACTTGTTAAGTTATAACATGCAGATAAATTTTCTTCCAGAATTTAACATTCATATTGCGAGATGAAACTTTCACTCTTTCTGGGAAAAATCCTGGAGTACAATACAAAGTGAAAAAGAATGCCCTTCACCTCATGTTTGATATCATTATCCCAGGAAAATACAATATGACCCTTATCTGGAATAAGCACATGAACTTTTTCATCAAGATCTCCAGAGAAACACAGGTATTGCAGAACAGTTTCCTCAGTAATCAAGATTGAACTGCACATTTGATGATGTTTACCTTGACTCTATGACTGCAAAGATTTTTCAGAGATGATACTAGCATTCCATTTTCATCATTATCTTCACTAGACACTGGCTTTTAAGATCTTACTGCATTCAGGGAATTTTTTAGATAAGTGCTTGTGCTTTACACAACTGCATGGTATAAATAACGACAGTTTACAGTCTAGAGGAGAAACAAATTCATCCACTGATGAGTAGAACCTCATGCACAAGATGCTAAGAATGTATGAGAGAGTATTTTGCAGATTGCATTTGCTACTAAAGTGTCGGTAACCAAAAGGTAGGCAAATAATTATAACTTGTGGAACTGACATTACTGCTTTCATTTAAACTAGGAGACTATATGTGGTTTATGTGGGAACTATAATGGCAACATGAAGGATGATTTTGAAACTCGAAGCAAATACGTGGCATCAAATGAATTGGAATTTGTCAATTCTTGGAAAGAGAATCCACTCTGTGGGGATGTATACTTTGTAGTGGACCCATGTAGTAAGAACCCTTATCGTAAATCATGGGCAGAAAAGACATGTTCCATCATCAACAGCCAAGTCTTTTCTGCCTGTCATAATAAGGTAAGAATTGAATTGGCCTTCTTTTTATTTACAGTCATAATCTGTATACTTCCCAAATGCTCACATACCAACACTTTATTTTCTCTTCCCCAAAATGTTTTAGTAAAATATAATTTAAAATACATGGCTGAGTTTTAAAAACAGATATATAAAATGTTTTATGCCTGTCATTTAAGTAAATATTGATACTGCCTTATTTACCCTTCACCAGTCCTTCTGTAAGCACAAAAGCTAGGTATGGCATTAACTGATTAGCAAAAAATGCTAGAGTAGAAAAAGGATTAAAACTTAAGTGTCAGAAATTAGTCAGTCTGTTGATGATGCGTGATACTGATCAAAGCACTGTTTACTCTTTGGAAACCATTTAGCCATTGATGGAAAACAAAACTTAAGAAAAGCCTGAATACCCTTGTTTTCATCAGTAAATCAACAGCATAATTTAGAAGATGCAGATCAGCCCAAAAGCAAGATATCATCAAGCCTCCTATTTGTTTCAAGTTGTACACCTTGTGGAAATAAAAATATCACAAAGTTCATCAGAACCAGGCCTTCTGAAGGAAAGTCTCTATTTTCAGGAGGTGAAAACAAGCAAGAAATGTGGATAGTACTGCAATGCTCATGCATATCCATGGAAGGTGTACAGCTGATAAACAGAGATACTTGTGTCTGAATAAATTTGAGGGGTTCGGGGTTTTCTTAGCTGACAATAGATAATATGTTCAAGACTAATATGAATTTAGAAATACATATCCAGCAAAATGTCATCAGTTTCTTGCTGATATGGAGACACTTACATTCCTGCCAGAGAGATCTGCATGAAGCAGGATTGAAATTGCTTTGGCAAGTATTGAAAGGAAATACTGGTTACTTTCACTTAATGGAATATGTATTGTTCAGCCCAGAGCAAAACAATTTCTTAACAAATAGGCATGAAATAATCCTAGAAAATGCATTACTTCATTTTCAATGCAGGTGAATCGTATGCCCTATTATGAGGCCTGTGTTCGAGACTCTTGTGGTTGTGACATTGGAGGGGATTGTGAATGTATGTGCGATGCCATCGCAGTATATGCCATGGCATGCTTAGATAAAGGTATCTGCATTGACTGGAGGACTCCTGAGTTCTGTCGTAAGTTTCTTTAAGGTCTCCTAAAACAAATTTAAGCTATTATTGTTGTTACTGTGAGTATATAGATATGTTGACACAGGCATTCTTAATAACCACCTCCTGAGTTGCATTTTCTCTATGGGCAAATAATTTACTTCAGTTAGCAGTATTTTGTGCTAAATTAACCAAAACATTATATCTTCTTTTTACCATGAGATAACAAGATAAAATAATATGGTCACTGTTTCTTCTGCTTCCACTTGATAGTAAACTGGCAGTTTGTCAGCAGAGGGAGCATGAAATTGTGAAAAAATATGTTACATTTTAGCTAAGATGAAATCATCTTCTGTGTGGATGCCAAAGAAATAAAGACAGCTGTGTTGGCTGGAACACTGTGCAACAGGAAAAACACATCAGTGTCCCAGAACATCATATACACAACAAAAGAGGATGAGTGTGTTATACACAAATGTTACAGTTGTCATCTTTGACAATTTCTTTTCAATATTTCACTGTATTATGCATTAAAAATTGTGGAAGTGCTGCACCATAAACTTGCAAAAAAGAAACTGACTTGTCAAAAGCATCAATTTCAATTTACCTTCAGTGACAGGATTTTTTACTCAAACTGTTCTGCTGATTTTGTAGTCCTTTAATCCTTTGAAACTGACGTAACATTCATTTGAAAAATTCTGATTTCTCTCTCACTTTTATCTTTTTTAGCTGTCTATTGTGAGTACTACAATTCTCATAGCCAAACAGGAAGTGGTGATGCTTATTCCTATGCCTACAACAATGACAACTGCACCTGGCATTACAGGCCTTGTAATTGTCCGAATCAAAATTACAAATATGTCAACATAGAAGGTAATAATCCATACTGGTGTAAACAGGAAATGTAGCATAGTAATTATTTTCAATGCTGGCTTTTAAATCAGTTATACCACAGTTAAATAAGGGTATTCTAAATGATTCTATCTTTGAAGCCATTTTGAAGATCTTTACATTAAACTGCTTTAAAGATATAATCAATTCAGCACCCGTACTATATCTAGCATTATATTGAGATCAGCCTGTCTTGTAGAGAAATTCTCTGACTTGCACCAAATCAAAAGAATACACTGTACTTGGTTAAGAAAACATGTACAGAGAGCAGTTAATATTTTTATATTAACATTGTTGGAAAAAAAATAGTAAATAGGCAGACCCTTCTTCTAAGTAGAAGATAATGCTACAATCAAAAATTATTTAAATAGAAATGTTAGATTACAAAGAGTATAAATTAAAAGCTATTCTCAGAAACAGCTCTTCACTTTTACTCAGGCTGTTACAATTGCTCACATGAGGAATACTTTGACTATGAGAAGGGAAGATGCACACCATGTGGTAAGCAGCAACCTATATCCTATATCATCCTTTTTCTCTATAATAACTGCAAAAACCTATAAAAAATCTGTGTATTTTCAAAGAAGTTATTTTTCCTGCTGTCTCTCTAATGAGTGTTCACCCAAACATAGCTTTCATTCAAAACAACCCTTTTGCTGTACTGACAGTATATTAAACCTCAGCTGCTAAATAAAGGAAATAAAAGAAATAATTAAAAGAAGGATTTAGAGTAGAGAACATTGTAATACAGAAGCTGGATGAAGTTGACTGATTTTAGTTAGCAACAGGAAAAGTTAAGTCCATTTGTAAATGTGAGTACTTTTTCAAGTGGGGGTCTTCCTGAAGTTTATTGGTGTTGTGATCTACCTGAGGGGCTGCTCCAGAAGAAGTGTGGGTCTCAGGTATATTCAACACCTTTCATAAAAAAAACTTCAGAATATATAGAGGAGAATTAGACATAGCTAATAGACTCTATCTAGTGAATCTATTTTTAGAGTTGGGTGGGGTTTTAAAAAATTATTTTAACTTAAATGGTTCATTACCATTTGGTTACTTCTATGAAAATCAATCCCATTAAGTAATGTTTCAAATAGACTTTAGCTGCACAGCTTGTATTTTCATGCAGATCTAAAAAAGTCCATAAGGACAGTTTTTTCTCATGTTACAGAATTCTAATCTGTATAACTAGGATCTCGGCTAGTGATCTTGTTCACATATAAAAAACATAATTCTGTTATCCCTGAAAAGTAAGATGATCTTAAAAAAAAACATAGCAAAGGTAGAAAAACGTGCAAGTATTCATTATTACTATTAGATGTATCAATTTCCCTGTTATTAAGCCCTTTGATGTGAAGTTTGCCCCTGAAATATGTAATATCAAGCATTTTCAGACATATCGCACTTATTAACATAATTCTTTGAATCCAATGAAATTTGCTTTATTTGGAATATTGTAATATGCTTTCATTGACAAACTTAACCTGTTCTACCTTTGTACAACAGGTGAAATCACTAGTACTACACCTGAAACATCTTCACCTTCAACAGGTTAGTTTACACAGTTCATCAAACTAGTACTTACTCACTGATATATGTCCTGATATTTGTTTTTAAGGTGAGTTATATCCATTTTTGCATGACACAGTGGCATCACCTGTTTCACTTGCATAAGATGCAATGACAAAAAACCACAATTATCACAAAGATTTTCCCAGAAATATTTGTTAGACATCTTAAAAAACATAAATTATTGAGAGAACAGTGTTTCCTGAGTATACTTAGCCACTTCCAGACATCAGTAATGAAATATATCTGTTAATAAATAAGGACTTCTATTTGGATGGGGCTCTGAGCAACCTGCTCAACTTGAAGATGTCACTGTTCATTGCAAGGCAGTTGGAACTAGATGACCTTTAAAGTCTCTTCCAATTCAAACCATTTTATCATTCTATAATGTACAAAATCTCACAAAAATTTCATCACAATTCTCAGTGGTGACTAGTTGTATAGCAGTTTGACAGTCGAAGGAGTTCTTGGGAATGTGTGACTCTATATACCAAATCCCTATAATATGTTTCAGGAAAGCAATCTGCATATGGTGATCCTAAAATTGTTAAAATTCCATCAACCTCCCTGTTGGGAAAAGTGTTACAGTGCCAGGTGTTTGAATAATAAAATAATAATCCATCTCTGCTGCTAAGCACAAGTATTCATGCCAAGTTCATTTTAAACTGATGAAGAAAAATGTATAAATCTTCTGCAAGAATTCCTATTTAATGTATCTACTCCACATAAATAGCAAAAGAATAGATGGATAACTTTTCTGAAATGTCTCGCCTAAAAGTAAGGTAGTGGCATCTAATAGTAGTTACTACTAATAGTTATTAAGGCAATGTTTTTACTTTTTTATTTATATAGGTATATTATAAATAGATTGTTAAGTTATTTCCTATTCTTTAATTTTGATCTTTTTCTCTTAGTAACAACAGTGCAGACTAAAGTAACAAGAAGCTCTACCACAAGCACCCTAGCAACAGTACCTAGTATCGCTTCTTCTGCAGCTACTGTATTAACTGAGACTACAAATCCAACAATAACATCAAAAATCACGGTTCCAAGGACTTCATCAGTACCACATCTTGTCACAATGAAGTCAACAACTGGTAAATTTTTAATATTACTGTATAAAATACATAATAAGATATTACTCTAATACCATTGCAAGCTGTCTCAATATCCAAGCATAAATACTCCAAGTCATGAAGTAGGCAAAGGAGGCTTCCACAAAGAAGTTTGTAATCCAGAAATGTTCAGAAGTGTGGATTACAGGTGTATGGAGAGGGTAAGAATATAGACTCTAATTTGTAACAAAGCCAAAATCACCTGTGACTCATCTGAGAAGAACATTAGGAGTTCCATAAGCAGGGAGTCAGTTCATATCTGGTTAGATTTACTAGCTCAGCTTCAGCCTCTTTTCCACAATTGGTTCAGTTATGCAGTCATATTTAAGGAGCACTCAACTATTAACTCAGAATAACATAAGCATGCTCCGAAGCTTAATCACACAGTATCAAGGAAACAGCTTTGTCTAGGATTCTAGAACCCTGCTCTCAGGGGGATGATTCTTCCAGCATAAATTACTTTCTGATTCTATGGTTTATAAAGACTCATAACAACATGTAGCTTCCCATCGGCATGCACTTCAAGTAATAAGCCACCCTGGACCCAGCCGACCAGGGAAAGCAGAGTTAAAAAGAAGTTCTACAGGAGTCAAAACTCAACCTCAAAGGCTGCCATTGTGAAAGACAATTTGTGCACTGGGACAAGAAAAGTCCTGTAGTATGATGTTACTTAGCTTTGGAACACAAATTACAGAAAGTTTAATCTGTAACTGATGTTCAAAACCTTCTATTTTTAATTGTGAAATGAATTGATTACTCATTTTTTATTATTTACCTTTACTCCAAAAGAACATACAACCTCCATTTTTACAACACCAAACATGACTACAACCATCACTACTCCTTCCATAACTACCTCAACAAAAAGAACCACAACCACAAAGCCAACATCTGTAAGCTCATCAGCTGCTGCTCCAACAAAGATGGAAAAAGAAAGGTTCACCACACCACCTTTCATTACCACTATCAAAAAGGAAATGACAACCACCTCAATACCAACTCAAACCGCATCTGAAATCACGAGTTTCAGCAATCCTGAACTAACAACAGTAGGTAAATACCATTACTTATATCTACCAGATGAAGTCGTCACATACAAAACACTAGTCAATGTATTCCAGGATTCTTACTGGTTGCCTTAACATTGCAAATAGGTAGAAAATTACAGGGTTAACTGAAGTGTCATAAAAATGGAATGACATGTCTTGCCAAAGGAGTAAGCATCTGACATCCAAATACCATCTTAAAAATATTTCTCTTTAAGACCATACTCTACGCTTCCTCCATATTTAGGTGAAGTTTCTCTACACTTCAAAAGATTAATACAAAAATAAAAATATGCTTTGGGATGTCACAAACTAAATATGCTAATGAGGACAATCTCCTCTGAGGCTGCATGACTTGAATTGCTAGGTTAGCAATTGGCATCACAGGCTGGGACAGGGTACAGGAGGAAGTCTACTGTAGTGAGAGGGCAGGTATACACTCTCTCTCAATCTGTGCATCTTCCACAAAGTACTCTCGAGTGCAGAAATCTGGGTCTTATTTTGTTCAGTAATTACAGCTTCCTCCAAGGAAGTATTCCAATACATTTTAATTAGGAATCTTACTAGCTCCCAGACTTTACTTATCTCTATTCTTCCTTACATTACAGAGAGTGAGGAAACCCGGGCAACCACTCTGCACCACGAAGTCCCAGTAGGTGAGTAAAAGGGAACTGAGAGATAGCCTTGGCCTAAGATACACTTCACTTACACCAGCTTTCCCAGAGGATGTTCTTACCCAGTCCGGAAAGCCTTGGAGGGGAGACATGTACACCCTGAGAGACTCTTATTACCCTCAGGAGCAACAGGAAGAGGCACAGGCTGCTGAACTGTCAGAGGGCACCCTTCAGGCAGAGTTTTTGCCCGATATTTTTTGTGTGGGAGACATTGGCCCATTTCTCCATCTTGCCCAGTAAGATTCAATAGGGTCTAGCCCTTCCTTTCTTATTTCCATGCATATGCCCTGGAGATTCTGCATTGTAATTACCCACCTCTTTTGCTTTCCCCTCTTGCCTTGCAACCCCCAATCAACTGATGCTTTTCTCTCTGCAGTTGTTACCCACAGAAGACCTATAAAGCCTGCACCTCCCTCTTGCCCAGCAAGACTCAGCGTAGCCCAGCACTGCCTTTCTTGCACATCACCCCACCCTGGGGCTTCTACCTACCTCTTTTGCCTTCCCCTCATGCACTCATGCTTAATGGGACACCTCACAAGGTCATCTCCAATGCCCAAACCTTTACCTGCCACTTCAACCTCATCTTCTTCTGCCCCTTCTTCAACTGTGCCCTAAACACAATTGAGACCACCACATCCTGGTAAGGCTCCCTCCTGCCCTTCCTGCTGCACTGCCTGCTCCTTCCAGTTCCTTCAATTCTCTCCTGAGCAGCACATTCCGCATAGGCTTCAGTTCTGGTACTTGTTCTTGATTCCCACCTCCCTTGCCATGGAACTCCTGGGACCCAGGCAGGTTCTGGGACTGGCCTGCACATGACCCTAACTGCATCCTCCTCCTTTGCCGCTTCAGTGATTTGGCTCTGGGACACAGGCCTTTATCAAGGTACAGACATTCACAAGTTGCTATTCTACAATGAACAATCAAGGACAAGCTAACACATGCTCCCTCCCATTACAGTGGTGTCCTGAAAATGCACAGTGAGGGGAACAGAAGGCAGTGAAACTGGAAACTCATGTCCAGTTTACATGTAAGGACAGTTCTGGATGAGAGACAGAACACAAAGCATTCTCTCCATCCAAAGGATTTTCAGGCCTTGGTATACCCATTATAACTGTGGGTCAGCAAGTGCCACCTCCTCAGCCAGTGCTGACCCTGGGTGCAAAAATGTCACTGCAGGAGGGAGGGCAAGAATGTGTACCATTAACTTCAGGCTAAAGTTCTCCAACGTAGACTTACTGGGCTCAACATGCCTGTATTGTCTTGGTATTGAATAGGACATCCTCCTTTGAGGAGATGCCACAAGATGCTTTGCCTAGAATCCTTCCCAAGACTCAATCATTCTTTTCTCTCGTCCCTTTCTTTGTAGCAAGGGAGCCAACCAGAGCTAAGACTCCAACTAGTAAAGTAGTAACAGGTGAGTGCTCTGGTCAGGAGAGAGCTAAGTCAGCCATGGCCTATGCCTGTTGCTTCAGCTCCTCCATGGATTCTTTCCAGCACAGACTGCAGTGGGCAAACGGTAGACTACCTGTCAACCAGTGGAATTGCATGCAAACATAGAGATACCTCTTCCTCTCTTAATACATCCAGGAAAGAGGAAACATAGACATATTGCTATAGAGCATCATAAAAATCCATTAACAGCCTGCAATTCTGAGAAAGAGCAGGAAGGGATGGGACATATTGGGGTTAAAATCTTGATTCACTACTGTTTAAAATGAACATAATAAGTGGGACTTGATACTATCTTCCCCTTTCCCTACCACAAAGCTTTTAAACCAAACCTACCCACATAACCTAACTTCTCTGCATATACCATCAACTGCAATTAACTGGTGCTTTCCTCCAACCAGGCTCCACTCACAAAAAGTCAACCACACCACACAATGTGCTGCCTGAGACCACACAGACCACTGCTGCCACCAGCATCTTCAAGACCTCTGTCTCCAGAGAAGCCAGCACAATTAGCAGCACACAAGTTCCACTGAGAAAGATGACTCCAAGTCCCAGCTTCCCACCTGTTCCCAGAAGCACCTTCACAACCCAGCAGACCTCTGCCACCTCAGTCCAAAACACCAGCTCCAAGCCACCACTGACAACCCTAAAGCCCAAGTCTTCTTCCCTGTCAATGTCTGCTCCAAAAGAGTCACCTGCACCTGAGTTGTCAACTCCATCCACAGCAAAAACCAGCCCACTGCCTTCGCTTACTCCTTCCCCGTCCTCAATTCTGTCCTCAACATGGATGAGCTCCTCGCACTCTGGTAAGACTCCCTCCTGCCTTTCCACTACTCTGCCTTCTCTTCCTACCTCTCATACTTCCATCGTTCCTTCTTACCTTTCTCTCTTTTTTCTTTCTGACCTGCTATCACTGCATCAGCATTAGTTTGGCAATTGCTTTTGTACCCACTTTCCCACTTCCTTAAGTCATCAGCACTTTGGCATGGCCTGACTCCAGTATGAGCCAGGGGCTCACACCTCTCCCGTGAAGTTGACATCTGTCTACTGGGAGAAGGCAGACAGCAAGCCCTCTCGGTTCCTTGGAGGCAGACACACAGACCCATAACAACTCCTCTTCCAGATACAGAGAGAGGATACTTCCTTGTATGACAGTAGTCTTTGGGCTCTGTCCTTGTCCTCTCTTCTGGAGGGAGAAACCATGTTGGAACCAGAGGGCAGAAACAAGAGTTCCATACCTTCCACTTCCCCAGTGAGGTGCAATGCAGACCAGCTCTGACTTTCTGGAACATGCCCCCAGACCAGGGCTTCTGCCTACCTTATTTGCCTTGCCACTCTTAACCTTGTCCTTAATGGACCTGTGCTTTCCTCCCAACAGCCTCTACTCACAAAAACGCAACCACGCCACACACTGTGCCACCTGAGACCACGCAGAAGACCACCACTGCCACATCCACCACCAGTACCTCCAAGACCTCTGTCTCCAGAGAGGCCAGCACCACTAGCAACACAGAAGTCCCACTGATGCAGACATCTCTAAGAACCAGCTCTCCACCAGCTCCCAGCACCTCCCTCACCACCCACCTCACCTCTACTGCCACATCTACTCTCTCCTCCACCTCAATCCCAACCACCACCCACAAGCCTACGCAGACAACCATAAGGCCCAAGACCTCTTCCCCATCAACACCTGCTCCAAAAGAGTCACCTGCACCTGAGTTCTCCACTCCCTCCACAGCCAATACCACTCCTCTGACATCTCTTTTGCCTTCCCCGTCCTCAACTCTGTCCTCAACATGGCTGAGCTCCTCGCGGCCTGGTAAGATTCCTCCTGCACTTTCCATTATTCCACACATCCCTCAGGCTTCTACATTCCCTTCCTGCCTTCCTACCTTCATGCCATGTTTCTCTCTGAATATGCTAATAACACAGAGACATTAGTTGGTTATGCTCCCTTTGTATCCATATTCCAAAATCATTTGTCATCAGCACTTTGGCATGGCATGATTCTGGTATGGGCCTGGGGCTTGCACCTCTCCCATGGAATTAGCGTCTACCTACTGGGCAGAGGCAGACGCTAAGCTCTCCCTGTTTCTTGGAGGAAGACACTCAAACCAGCAGTGGCTCCTATTCCAGGGAGAGGCAGAGAGTGCCTGATCGTGTGAAGGCCGCCTTCAGGCATTGTCCTTGTTAACTCATGTTGAGGGCAGAAACCAGATGAGAAACACAAGGCAGATGCAAGAGGTCTACACCTGCCTCTCTGCCCAGCAACACGCAGTGCAGCCCAGCTCTGCCTTTCCTGCACATGCCCCCAGCCTGAGGCTTCTACCTACCTCCTTTGCCTTGCCACTCTCAACTTCAGCATTAATTGACCTATGCTTTCCACCCAACAGGCTTCCCTCACAAAAAGGCAACCACACCACACACTGTGCCACCTGAGACCACGCAGAAGACCACCACTGCCACATCTGTCGTCAGCACCTCCAAGACCTCTGTCTCCAGAGAGGCCAGTACCACTAGCAACACAGAAGTCCCACTGACTCGGACATCTCTAAGAACCAGCTCTCCACCAGCTCCCAGCACCTCCCTCACCACCCACCTCACCTCTACTGCCACATCTACTCTCTCCTCCACCTCAGTTCCAACAACCACCTACAAACCTACGCAGACAACCATAAGGCCCAAGACCTCTTCCCCATCAACACCTGCTCCAAAAGAGTCACCTGCACCTGAGTTCTCCACTCCCTCCACAGCCAATACCACTCCGCTGACATCTCTTTTGCCTTCCCCGTCCTCAACTCTGTCCTCAACATGGCTGAGCTCCTCGCGGCCTGGTGAGATTCCTCTTGCACTTTCCATTATTCCACACATCCCTCAGGCTTCTACATTCCTTTCCTGCCTGCCTTCCTTAGTGCCATTTTTCTCTCTGAATATGCTAATAACACAGAGACATTAGTTGGTTATGCTCCCTTTGTATCCATATTCCAAAATCATTTGTCATCAGCACTTTGGCATGGCATGATTCTCGTATGGGCCTGGGGCTTGCACCTCTCCCATGGAATTAGCATCTGCCTACTGGGCAGAGGCAGACACTAAGTTCTCCCTGTTTCTTGGAGGAAGACACTCAGACCTTAGCAAGTTTGCAGAAGACACTAAGCTGGGAGGAAGTGTCAATCTGCTGGAGGGTAGGGAGGCTCTGCAAAGGGACCTAAACAGGCTAGACAGCTGGGCTGAGTCAATGATATGAGGTTTAACACAGCCAAATGCCGGGTCCTGCACTTAGGGCACAACAACCCTATGCAGAGCTACAGACTGTGAGAAGTCTGCCTAGAAATCTGCCTGGAGGAGAGGGATCTGGGGGTGTTGGTTTACAGCCGACTGAACATGAGCCATCAGTGTGCCCAGGTGGCCAACAAGGCCAATGGCATCCTGGCTTGTATCAGAAACAGTGTGACCAGCAGGTCCAGGGAGGTGATTCTCCCTCAATACTCAGCACTGGTGAGACCGCTCCTTGAATATTGTGTCCAGTTCTGGGCCCCTCACCACAAGAAGGATGTTGAGGCTCTGGAGAGAGTCCAGAGAAGAGCAACGAGGCTGTTGAGGGGTCTGGAGAACAGGCTTTATGAGGAACGGCTGAGAGAGCTGGGGTTGTTTAGCCTGGAGAAGAGGAGGCTGAGAGGAGTCCTCATTACTCTCTACAAGTACCTGAAAGGAGGTTGTAGAGAGGAGGGAGCTGGCCTCTTCTCCCATGTGACAGGGGACAGGACGAGAGGGAATGACCTCAAGCTCCACCAGGGGAGATTTAGGCTAGAGATTAGGAGGAAGTTTTTCACACAGAGGGTCATTGGGCATTGGAATAGGCTACCCAGGGAGGTGGTTGATTCACCTTCCCTGGAGGTGTTTAAGGCACGAGTAGATGAGATCCTGAGGGACTTGGTTTAGTGTTTGATAGGAATGGTTGGACTTGATGATCCGAAGGGTCTCTTCCAGCCTGGTGATTCTATGAAACCAGCAGTGGCTCCTATTCCAGAAAGAAGCAGAGAATGCCTGATTGTGTGAAGGCTGCCTTCAGGCACTGTCCTTGTTAACCCATATTAAGGGTAGAAACCAGATGAGAGTCACAAGGCAGATGCAAGAGGTCTATGCCTCTCTCTCTGCCCAGCAAGTGCAGCACAGCTTTGCCTTTCCTGCACATCCCCTCAGCCTGAGGATTCTGCCTGTCTCTTTTGTCTTCCCACACTCAACCTCATCCTTAAAGGACCTATGCTTTGCAAGGCTCTGCAAAGGTATCTGAACCGGCTGGACTGCTGGGTTGAGGCCAACAACATGAGGTTTAACAAGACCAGATGCCAGATCCTGCACTTGGGGCACAACAACCTTATGCAGTGCTACAGACTAGAAGTCTGTCTAGAAATCTGCCTGGAGGAGAGGGGTCTGGGGGTGTTGGTTGACAGCCGACTGAACATAAGCCACCAATGTGCCCAGGTGGCCAAGAAGGCCAATGGCTTCTTGGCTTGTATCAGAAACAGCATGAGCAGCAGGTCCAGGGAGGTTATTCTCCCTCTATACTCAGCACTGGTGAGACCACTCCTTGAATCCTTTGTTCAGTTCTGGGCCCCTCGCCACAAGAAGGATGTTGAGGCTCTGGAGTGAGTCCAGAGAAGAGCAACGAATCTGGTGAAGGGGTTGGAGAACAGGCCTTATGAGGAATGGCTGAGAGAGCTGGGGTTGTTTAGCCTGGAGAAGGGGAGGCTGAGGGGAGACCTTATTGCTCTCAACAACTTCATAAAATTTGGGTGTGGAGAGGAGGGTGCTGGCCTCTTCTCCCGAGCAACAGGGGACAGGACTAGAGGGAATGGCCTCAAGCTCTGCCAGGGAAGGTTTAGGCTGAACATTAGGAAAAAAAATTTCCCAGATAGGGTCATTGGGCACTGGAACAGGCTGCCCAGGGAGGTGGTTGAGTCACCTCCCCTGAAGGTGTTTAAGGCACAGGTGGATGAGGCGCTGAAGGTCATGGTTTAGTATTTGGTAGGAACGGTTGGACTCAATGATCCGATGGGTCTTTTCCAACCTAGTGATTCTATGACTCTATAATTCTTTCCTCTGAACAGCCTTCCCTCCCAAAAAGACAAACGTGCCATACATTGTGCCACCTGAGACCACGCAGAAGACCACCACTGCCACATCTGTCGTCAGCACCTCCAAGACCTCTGTCTCCAGAGAGGCCAGCACCACTAGCAACACAGAAGTCCCACTGACGCAGACATCTCTAAGAACCAGCTCTCCACCAGCTCCCAGCACCTCCCTCACCACCCACCTCACCTCTACTGCCACATCTACTCTCTCCTCCACCTCAATCCCAACCACCACCCACAAGCCTACGCAGACAACCATAAGGCCCAAGACCTCTTCCCCATCAACACCTGCTCCAAAAGAGTCACCTGCACCTGAGTTCTCCACTCCCTCCACAGCCAATACCACTCCTCTGACATCTCTTTTGCCTTCCCCGTCCTCAACTCTGTCCTCAACATGGCTGAGCTCCTCGCGGCCTGGTAAGATTCCTCCTGCACTTTCCATTATTCCACACATCCCTCAGGCTTCTACATTCCCTGCCTGCCTTCCTACCTTCATGCCATGTTTCTCTCTGAATATGCTAATAACACAGAGACATTAGTTGGTTATGCTCCCTTTGTATCCATATTCCAAAATCATTTGTCATCAGCACTTTGGCATGGCATGATTCTGGTAAGGGCCTGGGGCTTGCACCTCTCCCATGGAATTAGCATCTGCCTACTGGGCAGAGGCAGACGCTAAGCTCTCCCTGTTTCTTGGAGGAAGACACTCAAACCAGCAGTGGCTCCTATTGCAGGGAGAGGCAGAGAGTGCCTGATCGTGTGAAGGCCGCCTTCAGGCACTGTCTTGTTAACTCATGTTAAGGGCAGAAACCAGATGAGAAACACAAGGCAGATGCAAGAGGTCTACGCCTGCCTCTCTGCCCAGCAACACGCAGTGCAGCCCAGCTCTGCCTTTCCTGCACATACCCCCAGCCTGAGGCTTCTACCTACCTCCTTTGCCTTGCCACTCTCAACTTCAGCATTAATTGACCTATGCTTTCCACCCAACAGGCTTCCCTCACAAAAAGGCAACCACACCACACACTGTGCCACCTGAGACCACGCAGAAGACCACCACTGCCACATCTGTCGTCAGCACCTCCAAGACCTCTGTCTCCAGAGAGGCCAGCACCACTAGCAACACAGAAGTCCCACTGACTCGGACATCTCTAAGAGCCAGCTCTCCACCAGCTCCCAGCACCTCCCTCACCACCCACCTCACCTCTACCGCAACATCCACTGTCTCCTCCACCTCAGTTCCAACAACCACCCACAAACCTACGCAGACAACCATAAGGCCCAAGACCTCTTCCCCATCAACACCTGCTCCAAAAGAGTCACCTGCACCTGAGTTCTCCACTCCCTCCACAGCCAATACCACCCCGCTGACGTCTCTTTTCCCTTCGCCGTCCTCAACTCTGTCCTCAACATGGTTGAGCTCCTCGCACCCTGGTAAGACTCCTCCTGCACTTTCCACTGCTCTATTAGTCCCTCAAGCTTCTATATTCATGTTCTTCCTTTTTTGTTTCTTTCTTTTCTTCCTTCCTTCTTTCCTTTGTTCCTTCCACCTTTCAATCCTGCCTGCCTGCCTTCCTTCCTCCTTTTTTTTCTTTCGGATACACTAACAACACACAGACATTAGTTTGTTGTTCTCCCTTTGCACCCATATTCCAAATTCCTTTCTTATCACAACTCTGGTATGCCCTCATTCTGGTATGGGCCAGGGGCTGACAACTCTCCCAAGGAGTCTGGTCTGCCTGTTAGGAGGAGGAATCACAGAATCACACAACAACCAGGTTGGAAGGGACCCATCGGATCTTCTAGTCCAACCATTCCTATCTAACACTAAACCAAGTCCCTCAAGACCTCATCCACCCATGCCTTAAACACCTCCAGGGAAGGGTAATCAACCACCTCCCTGGGTAGCCTATTCCAATGCCCAATGACCCTCTGTGTGAAAAACCTCCTCCTAATCTCCAGCCTAAATCTCCCCTGGCGGAGCTTGAGGCCATTCCCTCTCATCCTGTCCCCTGTCACTTGGGAGAAGAGGCCAGCTCCCTCCTCTCTACAACCTCCTTTCAGGTACTTGCAGAGAGTAATGAGGTCTCCTCTCAGCCTCCTCTTCTACAGGCTAAACAACCCCAGCTCTCTCAGCCGCTCCTCATAGGGTCTGTTCTCCAGTCCCTTCACCAGCCTCATCGCTCTTCTCTGGACTTGCTCCAGAGCCTCAACATCCTTCTTGTGGTGAGGGGCCCAGAACTGGACACAATATTCAAGGAGCAGCCTCACCAGTGCTGAGTACAGAGGGAGAATCACCTCCCTGGACCTGCTGGTCACACCGTTTCTGATCCAAGCCAGGATGCCATTGGCCTTCTTGGCCACCTGGGCACACTGCTGGCTCATGTTCAGTCGGCTGTCGACCAACACCCCCAGCTCCCTCTCCTCCTGGCAGTTTTCCAGCCAGGTTTCTCCCAGTCTGTAGTTCTGCATAGGGTTGTTGTGCCCCAAGTGCAGGACCCGGCATTTGACCGTGTTAAACCTCATGCCGTTGGACACTGGCCAGTGGTCCAGCCTGTTTAGGTCCCTTTGCAGAGCCTCCCTACCCTCCAGCAGATCGACACTTGCACACAGCTTTGTGTCATCTGCAAACTTGCTAAGGGTACCCTCAATGCCCTCATCCAGGTCATTGATGAAGACGTTGAACAGGACTGGACCTAGCACTGAGCCCTGGGGAACCCCACTTGTCACTGGCTTCCAGCTGGACTTAACACCATTTACCACCACTCTCTGGGCCCGGCCATCCAGCCAGTTTTCTACCCAGGAGAGTGTGCGTCTGTCCAGGCCAGAGCTGACAGTTTCCGTAGCTGTGAGAAACTGTGTCAAAGGCTTTACTGAAGTCCAGAAAGACCACATCCACAGCCTTTCCCTCATCCAGCAGCCGAGTGACTTTGTCATAGAAGGCGATCAGGTTGGTTTGGCAGGACCTGCCTCTGGTAAACCCATGTTGACTGGGCCTGATCACCTGGTTCTCTTGTAAGTGCTTCATGATAGCACTCAAGATCACCTGTTCCATGACTTTCCCTGGCACTGAGGTCAGACTGACAGGCCTGTAGTTCCCCGGATCCTCCCTGCTACCCTTCTTGTAAATGGGAACTACATCAGCCAGTCTCCAGTCCAGAGGTACCTCCCCAGTTTTCCAGGACTGCTGGAAGATGATGGAAAGGGGTTTGGCCAATACATCCGCCAGCTCCCTCAAAACCCTAGGATGTATCCCATCTGACCCCATAGACTTGTGGGTGTCCAGTTGGCCAAGCAGGGCTCTGACCACCTCCTCTTGGACTATGGGAGCCTCGTATTGCTCCTCTGTTTCCCGGGTATCTACACAGAGGGAACAGCTTTATTTACAATTAAAGACTGAGGCAAAGAAGGCATTAAGTACCTCAGCCTTCTCCTCGTCCCCTGTCACTGCTGTTCCCTCTGAGTCCAAAAGGGACTGTATGGTCTCCCTTGTCCTCCTTTTACTGTTAATATACTTATAAAAAGATTTTTTATTGTCTTTTGCAGACTTAGCTAATCTGATCTCTAGCTCAGCCTTAGCCCCTCTGATTTTTTCCCTACATAGCCTCGCTTCTCTCCTGTAGTCCCTCCAAGAGGCCTGTCCCCCTTCCAGAGCCTATAAATATTCCTTTTTTTTAATTTCACTCAAGATTTCCCTACTTAACCAAGCTGGTTTTTTCCCCTGCCGGCCTTTTTTCCAGAACACAGGGATGGCTTTCTCCTGAGCTGCCAGGATCTCCTTTTTGAAGAGCTCCCAGCCCTCATGGGCTCCCTTGCCCTCAAGTGCTGTCTCCCAGGAGACTTTGCCAACCAGCCTTCTAAACAGTTCAAAGTTTGCCCTCTGAAAATTTAGTGCTACCATCCTGCTTAGCACCCTCTTCGCTTCACCTAGGACAGAAAACCCTATCATCTCATGATCACTAAGACCTAGGCGACCCCCTACTATCACATCCCCCACAAGGCCCTCTCTGTTGACAAACAGCAAGTCCAGGAGGGCACCTTCCCTCGTAGGTTCATTAACCAGCTGTGCAAGGAAGTTGTCTTCCACGCACTCCAGGAACCTCCTAGACTGCTTCCTTTCTGCTGTGTTGTACTTCCAGCAGATATCAGGGAGATTGAAGTCTCCCACAAGGACAAGAGGCTCTGACTTGGAGATTGACCCCAGCTGTTTAAAGAAGAGCTCATCAGCTGCTTCTCCTTGGCTGGGTGGCCTGTAACAGACTCCCATCACAAAGTCTCCCTTCTTATGGGCTCCCTTGATCTTAACCCACAGGCACTCAATCTCCTCATCGCCACAGTCCATCTCAATGATGTCCAAGTCCTCCCTTACAAAGAGGGCTACTCCACCCGCTCTCCTACCCTTTCTATCCCTCCTGAAGAGTTTATACCCCACCATACCTGAACTCCAGTTATAAGAGTCATCCCACCACGTTTCCGTGATGGCAATGACATCATAGGCACCTTGCCCTACAACGGCTTCCAGCTCTTCCATCTTGTTCCCCATGCTGCGTGCATTGGTGTAAATGCACTTCAGCTGAGTAGCTGAGCCTTCAGCCCTCCTAGAGGGGACAGTGCTTGTTCCCAATTGCCTATTAACTGGAGTAGTTGATGCCAGAATATCTATATCTCCCTTGTTGAGCGAGGCTGCATTCTCCCCCACTTCCTGTATGGTGACGCGCTGGTGGTCCTCACCAGCACGCCCCCTCCTAAACTCCAGTGGCTTACGTCCAGGCACGCAGTTGTCTAGCCTGGACTCAATCCCCTCCCCCTTCACACCTAGTTTAAAGCTCGATTTATGAGCTTACCTAGGTTTTTAGCAAGGGCCTTAACCCCACTAGGAGACCCACGTGTCCCAACCTTTGCACCCATGTCAGGGGGTGCACGAACCACTCCATGGTCAAAGAACCCAAAGCCCTTTTCCTCACACCAGGTTCGGAGCCAGGCATTAATTGAGTCCTTCTTAGTATACTGCGGGTCTGCTCCATGTATCCTGGGGATGGAGCAGAACACCACCTGTGCCCCTGAGCCCTCCATCGTCTTCCCAAGGGCCCTGAAGCCTTTTTTGATGTCCTTAGCCTTTCTGTTGGCTAGGCTGTCATTACCAGTCTGGACTACTACCAGAGGGTAGTAGTCCGTCTCATGGATCAGGGAGGGGAGTTCCCCAGCTACTTCCCACCCTGATGCCCCTGGCAGGCAGCAGACCTCCCTGTGGAGCGGGTCAGGTCTGCAAATGGGTCCCTCTGTTCCTTTGAGGAGGGAGTCCCCTACAACAATCACCCTCCTCTTCTTCTTAGTGGAGGAGGTTGTGATTTTCTTCTGAGGATGGTGTGGCCTAGGAAAAGATTCTAGGCTATGATGACAACCATCCTCAGGACTAGTCTCCTCCCGGAGCACACGGTACTTGTTCGCCAGGGGGATCTCAGGTGTTGCTGACTGTTTATGGGGAGCAGGCTTCCTTCCCCTGGAAGGAACCTGCTGCCATTCCCCATCCCTGTTAGTCCCAAGCCTGCAGCGTGCAGGTGGGTGCTTATCAGTTACACCAGGTGCAACAGGTTGCTGAGGGAGTGAGAGGGCCCTGCTGCACATGTCTATCTCCCTCTCACATTCCCTGATAGTCCTGAGTCTCCTAACCTCCTCCCTTAACTCCTCCACCATGCGAAGGAGTTCCTCCACTCAGAGGCAGCTTTCGCAAGTGGAGCCCATAAGAGGAGCAGAGGCACGAGCTGGCTTGAGATGGGGGCACTGCCTACAGCTCAGGGTCTGGGCAGCTGCATGTACCCACTGTGGTTGCGTCTGGGTAGCAGCATCCCTCCTGCTGGCCTCAGCGCTCGGAGCAGCTTTAACCCTCTGCCGTGTAGCCACCATGGTCTTTGCTGCCCCCTCTTTGCACTTAGAGTCCTTCCTGCGCCCTACCTGCTCGAACTGCCGCTCAAACTGCCAAGTCGCTCTTTTCCACGCCGGTCTTCGCCACGCTCCCAGGGAGCCGTTTAAATCTCCCGCGGAGCCTCCGGGACCGCCCCCTTCCCGTCAGTCACCGCGCGGGATCAGTTGTCGGAGCCGGGTGCCGGGAGACCAACCCCCGCCTGGGATTTTCTAGAATCTCGGGTCAGGAAAAAAGCCGTGGAGCCTCAGAAGTCAGTCCCCCCTGCCACAGTACTCACCATCCTGTAGCTGAGTGCCGCCAAAGAAGGAGGAAGACACTAAGCCCTCTCTGTTTCTTGGAGGGAGACACTCAGGCCAGCAGTGGCTCCTTTTCCAGAGAGAGGCAGAGAGTACCTGCTTTTGTGAAGGGCCCCTTTAGACATTTTACAGGTAGATGGCAGATACCAGATGAGAGCCAAAGGGCAGCAGTAAGTTGTCTATGCCTCCCCCTCTACCCAGCAACACTCAATGCAGCCCAGCGCTGCCCTTCTTGCACATGCCCCCAGACCAGGGCTTCCCCCACTTCCTTTGCCTTGCCACTCTTAACCTTATCCTTAATGGACCTGTGCTCTCCTCCCAACAGCCTCTACTCACAAAAAAGCAACCACGCCACACACTATGATGCCTCAGACAACGCAGAAGACCACCACTGCCACATCCACCACCAGTACCTCCAAGACCTCTGTCTCCAGAGAAGCCAGCACCACTAGCAGCACAGAAGTCCCCCCATCTCTAAGAACCAGCTCTCCACCAGCTCCCAGCACCTCCCTCACCACCCACCTCACCTCTACCGCAACATCCACTGTCTCCTCCACCTCAGTTCCAACAACCACCCACAAACCTACGCAGACAACCATAAGGCCCAAGACCTCTTCCCCATCAACACCTGCTCCAAAAGAGTCACCTGCACCTGAGTTCTCCACTCCCTCCACAGCCAATACCACTCCGCTGACATCTCTTTTGCCTTCCCCATCCTCAACTCTGTCCTCAACATGGCTGAGCTCCTCGCGGCCTGGTAAGATTCCTCCTGCTCTTTCCACTGCTCTGTCTGCTCTTCCAACCTCTCATGCTTCCATCTTTTCTTTCTTTCTTCCTTCATTCCTTTTTTCCTTCTGATACTTTAACAGCACACAGACATTAGTTTGCTACTTTCCCTTTGCACCCACATTCCAAATCCCTTTATCATCAGCACTTCGGCATAGGCTGTTCCTGGTATGGGTCTGTGGCTCACTCCTCTCCCATGGAGGTACCATCTGCCTGTTGGGAGGAGGCAGACACTTAGACTGGCAGTGGCTCCTTTTCCAGGGAGAGGCAGAGGGTGCCTGCTTGTGTGAAGGCCGCCTTCAGACGCTGTCTTTGTCCCCTGTTGCAATTGTGCCCCTGTACTCAGTATTTTCCACACCACAAATACTGTGTTCAGTTTTGGGACCTGAGTACAAGAAAAATATAGAGGTTCTGCAGCATGTCCTGAGAAAAGGAAGGAAGCTTGTGAAGGGACTGGAGAACAAGTCTTGCAAGGAGTGGCTGAGAGAGTTGGGATTTTTATGAAGTACTGGAATGGGCTTCCCAGGGAGGTGGTTGAGCCACAATCTCTGGAGGTACTTAAAAGACAAGTAGGTGAAGTGTTTAGAGAAATAATTTATTAGTGGGCAGGTACAGTTTGGCTTGATGTGTCAAAGGTGTTTCCCAAGCTAGTCATTCTGACACATTTTGGGGAGAAATCATTTGGTAAATGGAGGGCAGTTGCCAGAGGCATATGTCTCCCTCTCTGCCCACTGAGCAGCAGTACAGTCCAACGCTGCCTTTCTTGAACATGCCCCCAGACCAGGGCTTCTGCCTACCTCCTTTGCCTTTGAACTCTTGCTCTGATCCTTAATGGACCTGTACTTTCCTCCCAACAGCCTCTACTCACAAAAAGGCAACCACGCCACACACTGTGACACCTGAGACCACGCAGAAGACCACCACTGCCACATCCACCACCAGTACCTCCAAGACCTCTGTCTCCAGAGAGGCCAGCACCACTAGCAACACAGAAGTCCCACTGACGCAGACATCTCTAAGAACCAGCTCTCCACCAGCTCCCAGCACCTCCCTCACCACCCACCTCACCTCTACTGCCACATCTACTCTCTCCTCCACCTCAATCCCAACCACCACCCACAAACCTACGCAGACAACCATAAGGCCCAAGACCTCTTCCCCATCAACACCTGCTCCAAAAGAGTCACCTGCACCTGAGTTCTCCACTCCCTCCACAGCCAATACCACTCCGCTGACATCTCTTTTGCCTTCCCCATCCTCAACTCTGTCCTCAACATGGCTGAGCTCCTCGCGGCCTGGTAAGATTCCTCCTGCACTTTCCATTATTCCACACATCCCTCAGGCTTCTACATTCCCTTCCTGCCTTCCTACCTTCATGCCATGTTTCTCTCTGAATATACTAATAACACAGAGACATTAGTTGGTTATGCTCCCTTTGTATCCATATTCCAAAATCATTTGTCATCAGCACTTTGGCATGGTATGATTCTGGTAAGGGCCTGGGGCTTGCACCTCTCCCATGGAATTAGCATCTGCCTACTGGGCAGAGGCAGACGCTAGGCTCTCCCTGTTTCTTGGAGGAAGACACTCAAACCAGCAGTGGCTCCTATTCCAGGGAGAGGCAGAGAGTGCCTGATTGTGAGAAGGCCGCCTTCAGGCACTGTCTTGTTAACTCATGTTGAGGGCAGAAACCAGATGAGAAACACAAGGCAGATGCAAGAGGTCTACGCCTGCCTCTCTGCCCAGCAACACGCAGTGCAGCCCAGCTCTGCCTTTCCTGCACACGCCCCCAGCCTGAGGCTTCTACCTACCTCCTTTGCCTTGCCACTCTCAACTTCAGCATTAATTGACCTATGCTTTCCACCCAACAGGCTTCCCTCACAAAAAGGCAACCACACCACACACTGTGCCACCTGAGACCACGCAGAAGACCACCACTGCCACATCTGTCGTCAGCACCTCCAAGACCTCTGTCTCCAGAGAGGCCAGCACCACTAGCAGCACAGAAGTCCCACTGACTCGGACATCTCTAAGAACCAGCTCTCCACCAGCTCCCAGCACCTCCCTCACCACCCACCTCACCTCTACCGCAACATCCACTGTCTCCTCCACCTCAGTTCCAACAACCACCTACAAACCTACGCAGACAACCATAAGGCCCAAGACCTCTTCCCCATCAACACCTGCTCCAAAAGAGTCACCTGCACCTGAGTTCTCCACTCCCTCCACAGCCAGTACCACCCCGCTGACGTCTCTTTTGCCTTCCCCATCCTCAACTCAGTCCTCAACATGGCTGAGCTCCTCAAGGCCTGGTAAGACTCCTCCTACCCTTTCCAGTGCTCCACCCATCCATCATGCTTTCCTTTTCCCTTCATTTTCTCTCTTTCCCTCTCTCTTTCTTGCCTTCCTTCATGTCTTTCTACTTTCCAATACACTGATAATGCACAGACATTAGTTTCCTACTTACACTTGTACCCACTTTCCACATTCCATTGTCATCAGCACTTGGCATGGTCTGACAATGGTGTTGCCTGGACCTCACTCCTCTCCCATAGAGTCTAGGCTGCCTGTTGGGAGGAGGTAGAGAGTAAGCCCTCCCTGCTCCTTGGAGGAAGACACTCAGACGACCAATGACTCCTTTACCAGGGAGAGGCAGAGGCTGCCTGCTTGTGTGAAGGCCACCTTCAGGCGCTGTCCTTGTTAACTCATGTTAAGGGCAGAAACCAGACAAGAACCACAGGGCAGCAGCAAGAGGTCCATGCCTGCCTCTCTGCCCAACAACACACAGTGCAGCCCAGCTCTGCCTTTCCTGCACGTCCTCCGAGACCAGGGTTTCTGTCCACCTCCTTTGCCTTGCCACTCTTGACCTCACCTTTAATTAACCTGTGCTTTCCACCCAACAGGCTTCCCTCACAAAAAGGCAACCACACCACACACTGTGCCACCTGAGACCACGCAGAAGACCACCACTGCCACATCCACCACCAGCACCTCCAAGACCTCTGTCTCCAGAGAGACCAGCACCACTAGCAGCACAGAAGTCCCACTGACGCAGACATCTCTAAGAACCAGCTCTCCACCAGCTCCCAGCACCTCCCTCACCACCCACCTCACCTCTACTGCCACATCTACTCTCTCCTCCACCTCAATCCCAACCACCACCCACAAACCTACACAGACAACCATAAGGCCCAAGAGCTCTTCTCCATCAATGCCTTCTCCAATGGAGTCATCTGCACCTGAGTCCTCTGCTACCTCCACAGCCAAAACTACCCCACTGCCATCACTTGCTTCTTCCTCAACTCTGTCCTCAACATGGCTGAGCTCCTCTCCTACTGTTTCTACAGTCTCCTCCACTTTAGTCCCAGCCTCTAGCCCAGTGCCTATGCCCCTCACTACTTCCAGATTTGGATTGACTGAGAGTAGTACATCTTTTTACTCCCCAAACACCACATTTACTCCACACAGGGAAACATCATCAGTAGTTACTTCCTCTATCTCTGCCAAGTCTGCTCCAGCTTTAATCCCAACTGTTTTATCTACAACAGTTACTTTCGCTCCTAGTGTTACTACTGCTTCTACAGAGTCATTTGAAAGGACTTTGCGAACAACAACAATTACCACAACACATACTACATCATCTTCTCCTTTCACCTCTAGACTTTCAACTTCCCTGTCTTCTGTTGTACCATTAACAGTGCCACAAGGTAAAGTATATCCATATCATTCCTTATTTCAGATTTTGTGTTTTAGCACATCTTTTCTTTCGCCATTCTATTCATTCTTATATTACATATACTTTGGTACAATACTGTTTTTATGCATTGGCTCCATCCTTTTGTCCTTGCAGTTATTTTTTCATGGATTATGTTTTCTAAAGCCTTCAATTTCATAACAACAGTTTCCCTGTTATATACTGATGTAAACATTAAAATGTGTGTGTGTTGAGGCTGACAGGTTGCATATCATGATAGTCACAGAACCATTTTTTTTTAACCTGAAAATCTCAGTTAAGCAGTGTAAGAAAGATAAGTTTTACTTGTACAGGCTTCCTCTTTACTTACCCTGCAGTCCTCCTGTTACCTCTCAGACAACTCTTTCTGAACACTCCAGCATTTTTTGATAACTCTTTTGCAGGATACCATTTTCTCATTTTTCAAGGCACAGTGATGCTTTTTTTTGCTCCCGTATATAATTATAAGCCTAATACGTTTTGACTGAAGGAATACCACATTCTACAATTTCTATACAGTTGCATGTAAAAGGAGGCACACAAAGCAATATCCCCTCTACTGGTTTTAAATGCAACTGTCCTACATTAAAATCTGCAGTAGAGGAGTCATCAACACCCATGTGAATGGACAAGATGCACTATTTATTTTTAACTGTATCCTGTATAGGTAGCAGTGGCCTAGTTTCTTGTTCTATTTAGAAAGAGTGAGGCAAACAGATTTTATTCAATGCTTCCTATGATGTGGATTAACCCTTTTAAAAATAAACCAGAATGACATGCATTGTTCAGGCTATGAATGGAAGATGGATTTCTTGTGCGGTTCCTTGTTATATGTTTGTTTGATTTAACCACTGTCTGAGGACCTAGAGAAGAGTTAACACCTCAGGTTCAGGTAGAATCATAGAATGGTTTGGGCTGGAAGGGACCATAACAATCATCTAGTTCCAACTCCTCTGCCACTGGCAGGGACACATCCCACTAGATCAGGTTACCCAAGGCCCCCTCCATCCTGGCCTTGAACACCTCCAGGAATGGGGCATCCACAACTTCCTTAGGCAACCTGTTCCAGTGCCTCACCACTCTCATTGAGAAGAAATTCTTCCTTAGATCTACTATGTTGGAACTAGAATATACTTAAGGTCCCTTCCAACACAACTATCCTATGATTCTATGCCTAGTCTAACTACTACTCTCATATGGTGATGTGAGAATCAATAGTCAGCTGTAGCAAAACCTTTCCGTTTTTCTCACTGTTAACCTTGTCAGCAGAGGGCAGCTTGTACAGGTGAGTTAGTTCAGCAATAAGGAACAGAACTATCTACTTGCAGAGCAAGCAACCGAATGCACAATCTGTCCTTCCTCCCACTGTTAAATATGTAGTGCAGTAATGAAGAGCCTGGTTTCAGGTTTTTCTAGCAGAAAGGAGGCTCAAATTGACTGTGTAAGCACTGCAAAATGACAATGTGACACAAGGAGGTCTTCTTTGCATCCTCACAATTTTCACCTTGCAGAATGGAATCCAAGTAGGAACTCTCATAAGCAAGATTTTTCCACAGTAGAAATGTTTTTGATGCCTACTTTAGATTTTGTTCACATTCTTTTCCTAAGAGAAGTGCTTCAGAACAGTACCTTCCCAACCATACCATTACCAGGTTTACTACTTGCTGTTAACAGGTAGTACTTCCCCGTATTTATTTCATGAGTCATAAACAAATTCTTCTCCTTTCTCTGCATTTTCCAGCCCTAAATGGAGTAATTCCAGTACTTCTCAATCTTGCAGAATATTAACAATAGCTTTCAGTCCAGAAAGAAAAGTTAAATACTAGCCTAGCACTTGAGATACGAGTGTAGTATCTGACTCTAATGTCCAGTTTACAGTTGTCTTACTTTCCAATGCCAAAGCCCCAGATTCCTACTACCATATAAACTGAATCTTCCCTGCAACAATGTTCAGATTTCATCCATAAGTTTTCAAGTGGGGAACCCAAATGTGCTCAAAAGAACAATACATGAACAATGTTAAAATTGCATGAATTATTTTCAATGCAGTCAGCACCTTTGTTCTCCTTAACACAAACTTCAAACACTATCTTTAAATTAATCAGAAAACTTGTGTTTTCAGTCAGTTTTTTGTTTCATAAAGTACTTAGTATCTTGCTTCGAGTCAGGAGAAAATGCATACATATAATCACTACATATTATCTACTATATAATCAATACATATAATCACTAAAAACAATGTAGCATTACACATTCTGTCTGGTAAAGGAGAAAAAAACAACCCTGCAGGTAGGCATTTCAGTTGTGAACTTTTGGCTGCCTATAAATAAATCCTAAAACGAGTAAGTTAAGCATTTTTTTCAAAGAAGTAAAATCTATTACAAAGTCTGTGAACCAGAAATAGTTCCACCAGCATTAGCCCACTGGTTGTTTTATCTGCATCTTTGTGTTCTCACTAGTGGGCTTGATTTTCTCCTGCTAGACTGTATTTGTTCTATATTCCTAACAGGATTTTTTTTGCTCATTTGTAATTCCAGCAACTTACATTTTCTTCTTGTCCTCCAGGGTAACTATTCACACATATTCAGTGCATAGTTTAAGATCTGCTGTTGTGTTACTCACTTGTGACTGGTTAATTGTCTCATGCAATAGGAATGGTATTCCATGAAACTGCGTATGGACGATTTGACACCTAGCAAAGCTCATACAAGAAGACTAAGATAAATCTCAGTTATATTTTTTTCCTCTATTTCACAGAACGTTGTAGGGAACACAAATATGAAGAAAAAATAACTTACAAAGGCTGTTCTACAAATGTCACTTTAAGCCGATGTGAAGGATCATGTTCATCTTCATCAAAGTAAGGACAGTTGAGAGACTGTATAGTACTAAAGTTGTTTATTTTTCTTACTTGGCCATCTGTAGGTAGTGATATTTGTTAACTACTCCTCCTTTATAAGTTGCAAATAAAAATGCAGTTGGCACCTACTGAGCAATATAACATTGCAGTATAAACCATCTAACTAGAAACACCACTAATTAAGTTAGTGTATAGGGATTTAAAATTTAAGTAAGAAGTCATATGTGTTTGTTGGGGGTTTTTTCATATACAGACATCAATGCTGTAGTATTGTGGGGGTTTTTTTTCTTGTTGTTTTGGGTTTTTTAGTAGTTGGTTTGTTCTGGTTTTGGCTTTGTTTTTAAGGTGGAAGAGGTCAGTTAAACTAGAAATACCTTTTTTCAAATAGCCAGGACAACAAAACCAAGAAATTTTTCGCACCTAAACACATGATGCCACTTTAGCTGCCTCAATTTTCTCTTAACTGTGACTAAGGGATATTTTATAGTTACTTTGTGATTTTTCACAAGTGAAAAAGAGGAACGAAGGAAAAAAATCCTATCAGTTTTCCAGTTAGGTCAGAGACCTAATAGCTGTAAGTCCTTTGAAAAATCAGTCTTAGGAAGGAAGGTAGAAGCTCAGTACACTTGAACCCCAGCAGCAGTCACCATGAAAACTTAAAATAGTTAATTGCTGCACTGTCTGTAGTTGACAGAACCATTACACTCCAGGAATTGTGTTCTTTCCTCTGGTTGGGTTTTTTTTTTTTCTTATGGTGGAATGTTTTATGTTCAGATACTTGAAAATCTGTAAGCTTAAAATGCTGTATTTAAATTCTTACTGATCCTCCTCTCTTCTTCTAAACAGGTTCAATATTGAGAAGATGATCGTCAGCACAGCATGTGGCTGCTGTAGGCCACTTCAGCTTCTTAAGAAGGAATTCCAACTACCATGTCCAGATCCAGAAAACCCTGGAAAAAGGCTTGTTACAGAAATAATTGTATTTAGTGGCTGTGCTTGTAACTTTGACAGTTGTTTAAACTAGCCAGAGTTCCAGATGGCCTCAGATACTAATCTCCTAAAACTAAACATGGATCACAGTGACCACTTTTTGTTGGGACTTCTCTAGTATTGATTATAAAGGATAGCCTTGCAGTAAGGCTTCTCAGCAGCTACCCGGGGTGTCAATGAAGTTAACTGATAAATTATTCCTAATGAGGAACTGTGTGGGAGGGTGCAGAGGAGAAAAATAAAACAAACAACTGACAGGGTGGGACTTGGGAGAGAATACGACGTCAGAGACTGTCTGGCCTTTCTCAGGATGGTATTTAATGAGAGGCTAAAAACTGGCCTATGCACAGTGCAATAACAGAAATTAGACTTTCAAATAAAGTAGAAGGAATTGAATATGCTAACTTATTTCTCATTATTTGACCAATTATTTTAACTGAAAAGAGTATGTTAGGTTCACTACAGTTGAACTTGGATCTGTGGAACAGTGCATTGCATCACTGGGAGAATAGACAACTGAGGTTACCTGTTCCCATTCCTTTGAGAGTGAGCACACCACTTGTGCTTGTCATACATACAGAGCTGCTGTCAGAAAGCAAGGTGACACCTGAACCAAAAGCTAATTGTGAGCTTTCTACATGCACTCTTCATGCAGAGGGACATTTCCAGAAATGCTCAGCAGAGACATGTAGTGGCTTTAGGACAAAGCAGAAATCTGCAAGGCATTGCTCTGCAAGAAATCAAAGACCATACAGGTCTAACAGGACACAGTTCGCTCACAAGCAATTTCTACTTGCTCCTATTAGTGAACATTCTTTACTACTGTGTTCGCAATTCATTTAAGAAAAAGTTGTATGAATGCACAGAAGCTCATAGTATCCAGGAATTTTTGTCTTTAGGTAAATTTTAGAGAAGGACTAAGAATCTGAAGCATACATTTAAGTTTGAGGGAGGTTATTTAGCAGTTTAGATGCTCCCCTTTTACATCAACCTTTTTTCACAAGTTCTTCCTGTATGTCTAACAGGAGTGTGGTTCACAGCCTCTACCATACAACACTGTTAACCTGTTTATTGTGGCATGTACTGTCAATATACTTACTGTTGTTAAACACTATAGAAACAAAGGTTTTACAGAAAGGGTTGTGTTTTCTATAAAGCAGAGTATTTGTAACATGTGACCAAGCACTCAAACAAAAAAAGCCAACAAACTTAGGGGGGAGCAAACATCTGCAGGTCAGGCAAGACTCAACTGAACACAATCCACCAGTTGTTTGCAGGAAAGAATTTACCCATTACATATCAATTGTTGTTCCATAACAACCATCCCATGCAAGTATTCTTTACACTTCAATAACCCCAGAGAAAAAAAGGGACAGTCTAGTTACTGTTCTAATGATTTATTTCATCTTAATACGTTCTTCTGATGCATATAGTCTAATATATAGTCTTCTATATGAAAATTCTCCACTTAAATCGACAGAACTTTGTTTTATACAAATAAGACAATCACCATAAATGTTACATACTGGAGTGTAGGTCAAGAATGAACATAAGCTACCTGTTTTGCTATTCAGTTATTTTCACATGTCAATGCCTGAAAATACTGTACTTAAACAATAACACTGTTTTCTGCAGAAATTACTTTGTCTGCTTGACAGGATACATCACTTCAGTAAGTTAACCATCATTCACAAAAAAATAATGAAATATTTGTCCTTAATTTGTCTACTTTTCTGCTCATGGCTTCATTGAGCTGATATTTAATACAGAGTGAACAGTCATAAGCTTAACACGGTCACCACTGAAAAGACATTATCCCTTACCCCCCTCCTTCCCCTATTTTTGATGCACGTTTTAGCATGTCCAAAGCACACCAAAGCAAAGTGAACTACAATAGTGCAGTGTTTCAAGGTGTCCTTTAATGAGGGCACTGAATATTTTTAGGGAGACAGATACACAACAGGATTTGGAAAAAAAGAACTAGAAGCTCCTCCCCTATGTTTGCTAAGACTCCCTTTAGTTCAGCACATCAGATTTTTAACACAGCAGCCAACAGCACGGTTAAGATAACAGGACTAATAGAGACATATGGCATCCAAAGGACAAAACAAAAGGTAGTCCATTAGTATTCTGCCAACTGCCCAACCCCATTGTAGAACTGCACATGAAGACTTTCAAAAGTCAATGTTTGTGATCAAAGGGCCTTGAGTAGCTACTCAAAAGGCAGTAACAGGGTCAAGTGCTCAAGAGAACTTTTGCACAAAGACCAGGTCTGTAGCCAAGTTTTCAGTCATAATATCCATAGTTAACAGCCATTTCTGTGAAAAAACGCCCACAAATCTCTCCCTAAATTGACACACTACAGCCTACAGCCAACCTTTGTTCCTTATTTTCCACTTGTACTCAAGTACAATCACTAACCTTCAAACAAATAAAATTATTGTCACCCCGTTCCATCACTTAACTCAAGATATCAAAGAAAAAAGCAAGGTACACTCAATCATGTAGAATCCTCTCCCCTGCTTTGCACTGGGCAGCATGACAGGAGCTTCATTTAAATATACTTTCAGTATCATGACTATCACTGAGAACCTTTATTTCATGGGCGTAGTTGGCTATATGTGTTGTGAGACACCAGTCCCACGAACCCTTTAAATATCCTTGAGGAAATCTTGATCTGAGTTCATTTCTCAGCAGCTGACTTCGTTCATCATGACCTGCAGTATTCACTGACAACTGCTGAGAGTTTCTAACTGCACTACACCACCTGCTTTGTTTCAGCAGCCTTTAATGCACTGCAAGGCTTGAAGAGTGTGAACATTCTGAGCCTTCTATTGTCAGTCTCAACACAAGCCTTCTACACGATGTTGGGTATTTTTAACAGTACTGACAGGAAACTGTTCAGATACCAGTTATTCAGCTTCTTGAGTTTTAACATTTAACATGGGGGGAAAAAAATATTGTTTAAAATTACATTAAAAGAGTGAATGTTTTAGTCCTTCAAGGGCCTGTTTCTTCCTCCTTCCTCTTTTATATAATACCAGATTCTGCAGTTAGATCACATCATTGGGACTTTTACTTGCTAAGTCTGATGGGAAGCAGAAATAACACAGAATATTTAACTTCACTTCAACTTACAACAAACACGCTAACTCATTCACCATCTACTAGAGAAGCTTACCTCATTATCTGAGATAAGCAGAAGAATTAAGAATAGCATTTGCATTCAACCCATTTTCCAAAGGCAGAAACCATTACAACATAAATTATTACAACCTTAATAGTTTAGGAATGGTCCTGCAACACTTGTCAAATGCTGGCAACACTCAAGATAAAACGTTCACACGAACTGGATTCAAACGCATCTTGGACTCTGCCCATTCATCCTGTACAAGACTTGCGGTAATGTTCAACTTTACAAAGTTTTGACTCTACATTAACATATAAAGAAACCTTACTGAGCAGCATTACACTGCTTTCTTTCAGGGCAGGGCAGAGGGAGTACCTGTGAAAGGTACTAAGGCAGAATGTTACTAGCCATTTTCAGTTGAAATCCTTGGTTACGACATCTAAATCAAAATTCCCTTTATAATTGTAAAAGCCTGACCTTTGCAAAAAAACAGAAGCACAAGAGAGCTCGCCCACCCTCTGTATAACACATCAAAAGCCATTTTTAATGTCAAAAGTCACTTTCCTGTGCTGTACATTTTATAGTCTTAACTTCAAACAAGGGTCAAATCCTATTAAGGCAGGGAGCTGGTATTGGTTAACATTGCAGAACTCAGACAGTGATGTACAAGACATTTATTTGCAGTATGATGACAGTGATATAAATGGGAAAACCAAAACTGCCATGGTTAATATTAAAACTGTTCTGACAGCAATTCACATAATCTCTGAGATACAGCTTCTTTACTTGTTCGTAGTGTAAGCCTATACATCTGAAAAAGAACATAAGATTATTTATTGTTTAAACACAGTCTGGTATTAACAGTCAACTAGTAAAAGCTACTGGTTATTTATTTGGTTTGCTGTATTTGGTAGGAGAATGACCTCAATTTAAAATATTGAGGCAGCCAGCTACCAAGTAACACAGCTTTTTAATGCCACAGGCTGAAGTACATCTTCAAACCTTAGTTGAGTTACCATAGTTCTAATATTTGTAGGCTTTAATGGCAAAGCATTGTCCAAAATTTTTCTTTAAGAGAAGGAAATGCTGTGGAAAAAAAATCTCAAGACTCTCTACTTCAGAAAATAGAAGGCATATGGCCAAAACTTATTTTCAGTCCTCAGTTAGTTTTGATAAAACTTCTATCAAAATCCTTGAAGAAAAACATTCTTAACATTGTATTCACTTACTTACGCTTTCTCTTTCAGCGGGTCATTCTTTTATCAATATAAAATGGCAAAAGTAATTATACTTAATCTTGTCCATGGTGCACAAAAGAAACATTACGTTTCCAAACATCAAGAGATGAGACTCCACTCACAATTCACTATACTACAATGATCGCTTCCAACAGGAAAGAGAATTACTACGAAGAAGCAGCTTATCAAACTGAGCCAAGACCAGCTACTACAGCTTAATTTCTTGTTGGAGTCTACATCCATAATTTGCTATTACAATTGTGATTTAAAATCAATACCTTAAAGGAGTTTAGGATATACACAGATATTTAAACATGTGTAGATATTTACGTATTTAAATACACAGATATTTAAACAGATACCTGTGCCTGGAGGTTAGGTTCAAGGCGCAGCAAGCATCCAATCTGAGTAGTTTTCGTATGTATGATACCAGCACCAACAAAGTTAGCAGGATTGGGATCTACTTCCTCAAGTAGGGCTGATCCAAAACCAATTATCTATGAAAGACATCCAGAAGATTTAGATGTGGGGACAATGGGACACCAAGTCTACCCAAGCACAGCCATAACCAACAAGCAAAACAAGTCAGAGAATAATTTTTATTTGAAGTGTTCAAGACATTAAAGAACTATCCATTACCAATTTTACCACAACAAATTTGTGAAATGACAGCGACCCTGAAAATGAGCTGTTCCTAAAAAGAAGTTTCTTTGCAAAAACAACTGAGAAGTTAGATCCAACATAAGTCTCCCCCAGTTTTGATAAAGGTATTCTTTATTTAAAAGATGAACAAAGTTTGTGTATACATTACAAATTAAAAATACCACACTACCACTCACCTTTGCTTTTGTGATCTCTGCATCCATTGGGTGCTTTGCTTTAAAGATATTCTGCACTTCTTGTTTTGGACTGCAAGACAAGGCAAGAAAAATACATGGTATGGCGGATGTATTATGTACAGATTTGTTCCAGAGCAACTAATTATACATTGGGAGACTTTATAATTCAAGGGGTTAAGTATGGGATACAGCACTGCACCAGGTAGGTTCACAATGCTTCTTTTTTCTTCCTCTGAAGGAGGAGGAAAAAGAGTTCAAGCCCAAGTACAAAGTCTTACTTGCTCAATTGCTTCCAACGCTGAAAAAAGTCTTGAGAAGACATCTCTGTTGGCTGGAAAAATTTATTCAGCGTGATGGGTAACTTTACTGAAAGATTTTGAAATGTTCCGCCATACCTGCACATGGAACAGAAAGAACATGGTATGCGCAGCAGTGTCAGCAGTCACTCAACCTAAATCAACCAAGCATTTGGGGATGAATATTAACGTGCAATTGTTTGCAATCAACTGCAGATGTTATTTCTAAGATACAGTTTTAACCCTCTGTTAAATAAATTTATTTGTTCTGCTAAAATGGCACATGAAAGTGAAGTGACAGAACTCCTCACGAGGATGTCTCTCAGTCTCAACATAGGTTATTATATTTCTAGATAGCACCCATCAAAGAAGTGAACATATATCCCTGTGAAAACATACCAGTAAGAAACAGATTAGACTAGAACAGAGTGTAGCCCAGAAATTAGGATTTCCCCAAAGCTCATGCTGAATGGACAAAACATTCTATTTTTGGTGACATGCATTTCCAATCTGAGTTGTTTGCAGAAATGTTCTTTTCCACTAGAAGGGGGAAGTTACTGAGTATATTCCTGTCAAGATTTTTTAAGCAAAAAGGAAGACTGCTGTTTTATACAGAGCGCGGAAAGAGAAGTCATGGAGACATTTTATCAGTAACTGCCTCTTCATTAGTTTGGGGCTGATTTTTTAGGGTTTTTTTTTCCTTTTTTTTAAAAAACAAATAACAACCCACATCGTTCCAAGTGGATTCCCCACCGTCTCTGGTAGCTTAAAGCTTTGTTAGATCAACTTTTCAAATAAGTTGTCTACTCCAGACAGCTTTGCGTGTCCATACTCTTCCATCAGAGGACCAGGACATATTTAACATATTTAACATCTTTCATCTACTGAATTCACTAGTATTTGAATTCTGTGTTTTACCTGAATTGAATGTTCAGGATTGGAGCTTCCATGAAGTCTGACACACATTCAATGTTCACAACCTGTTGAACCTGTGCACCTCCATCCACTGTGGGGTCAACAGGTTTTGTCTGAAGATTCAGGCATAAGAAGTGGTCAAGGAAACTAATCAATGAATTGATAACTTTTATAAGAGAGCGCAAATTCTCCAATAAGCATTGTAGCCACTCATTCTCTAAAGGTTATTCAAAACTCAGTTCAGCAAAAAAGGATTTTTTTTTAAACTGACACACCCAGAAGCAACAACCCGCACAATTCTGTTATTTGGATATTCTTAAGGAAAGGTGCCCTCAAAAAGGTATGAAAGCACAGACAGACTTCACAACAACCACCACTGGACTATCTCATTTTGATGTGAATGTTACAGTGATGCTTTGAGACAGATAAGCTTGATTACATAGTCCCCTAGAAATTTTAAATTTCCAGTACTAAGCATTAAGAACATACTATAAATTAACAGCTTATCTTAAAGTATCATCATCTTTGTGTACATGTATTTTCTACCTCCATCTTAAGTTAGAAGTCATCCGCTAATGCAAGAGACCACAAGGACACCACATCTATACCTCTTCTACTTCATGACAGTGGAGAAAGCTATAGTTACATTACATATTTATTCAGTGTAATTCCCCTTATTTAAATAGTAAAATTTGTGTTTGCAACCAGAGTTTTAAAAAGAGTATCTTCCTTCTCTGCCCAAGACTTATTCTTTCTACCAAAGCTTTAGAAAATTATCAGTTTCTCATCTCTTCATGTTCAAGGACATCATGTCTTGATCCAGTAGCTTTATTACAATTTTGTGCAGCATGAAACACAAGCCCCAAGAAAGAATGGACATGCTATTGCATTTTAGGATATTTGACTGTAAGTCATCTGAGCAGATTACTGTTGGAGTAAAATTCAAGAACTGAGTTGATGTCTTATTACCATAGAAAATGAACATACGTCCTAAAAAGAAAAGAATAAAAGACATAAGAATTTGTAGGTATGTCACATGTAATCATATTGAGTTACTTGTGCGGCAAGTATCTAACACATTGTCTTTCTACCTTTCTTTAAAACAACTTTTAAACCACATGACGTATGTTTTCTTTTATCTTACCAAGATATTCACAGTTCAAAACAAAGTAACAAATTAAAACAAACCATCAGACCTCTCCCACAGTAGCTATCGCACAGGCAGTTAAATCAGTGGAAGTTTTTCAGTTGCCGAAGAACATTAACTTTTTACGTAAAGAAGCAGAAAGGAAGAAGCAAACAATAACAGTCCTGATCTGTGTTCAATTCCCAGATCTTTCCTACATGTTTTCAGTATCTTGCATTAGATAGTCACATCCAAAATGTATTATCATATTATTACAATAAGCTGCAAGATATAACAAGTGAGGAGAATGGTCCTTCATAATTCTGACTGTACCAGCCTTATAACTAGGCAGCAAAATATGGAGCTTAGAGTACCATTTAACACTCCTGTTTCATCTCAGCTACCAAATTGACCAAAAAGTTTTAGGAAACAAGAATCTACACAGAAGCCAGCAACACACAAACACTGGAAGATCCCAAGACAGGTTACACCTGGAATCACATTTCCCTCTTAAGTACCTAAAAAGTTAAGTCCTATCCCTGGCATTAGGGTTTATAATGCAGACAGCTAACCAGTTAGCCTGAAAGTTCTTACCCAGGTTCTGTCGAAATTCAGATTTCAATCCAATTTGTAGCAACTGATTTTCAAATAAAACTCCATTATTTTTACACACAAACCTAGGAGAAGAGAGGGAAAACATGTTTTAAATTGAGTCATATTAAATAACATTTAGAACCACAAAATTCAGGTTTTACACAGTGGATGAAGATTGTGGTTAACCTAGAGTGCATCAGTCTGAGAGAGAGACCTTTGCAGAAAACTGCAGAGTTAGAAAAGACAATTTTACAATCAAAATCACCACTTGTAGGATACTAAAAGAACTGCAATTTCTATTTGATAGGATGTCTGAGAAACTATGAAGGAAGCCACAATATGCTATACAAACACACACACACTGCCTATAATAAAGGACCAGGCAACAGACTAGGATTTTTCTTATTCATATTCTCGACAACTTCTGAAACTCATTAGGTTGGTGCAGAATTGAAAAGTTTGAAGCTTTGACTGCTTAAACCTGAAAGAAAAAAGAATCTCTTGTTTTAACAGTTCTATATCACATAAATCAACTGAGAGCTGTATCTTATTTTTCTTTTGGTATTTTAAGAGGAAGCCGATTCCGCGGTGATTTCAGTCCTTTCTGTCACCCTTCACTTAAAAGTAGAAGAGGTGGTCAAACATCAGCCTTTTGCATACAAGGCACTCAAAACATACACTTCTGACGATTTACTTTTATGGTTTTCCTTTATTTGTGAATATTTGCAAAACTTAATATACAACTGGCATTGCCTCATTTTAGAGCAGTGTGTGATAGCACTGACTCACAAAGGCAACTCTAACCTGTGTATTCATGAGCCTGTCATAAAATCTACAGCATCTACAGAGGTGTTACAGTCACAAGTCTGACAACACGTTTCTCTAGTTTCGCCGGTATTAAGTTAATGCACACTATAGTTTTGCTTTATAACTATATCTGGAAGTTGCCCAGCCTTGCAAGGTTTTAGTATTGCTTACTTGTGAAAAAGCTCATCAGCATCATGCACAGTATCAGCTGGTTCCTCAGAAACTACCTCAGATGAAGCCAGGTCAGGGCTAGTTCAGGCAGCACAAAGGAAGAAAGGCAGCAGCGACAGAGATAGCAGGAGTTAGTAAAGACAGCTTAGTGCTTAGTTGTTTCTTTTACCTCCTTCCTCAAAAACGGCACTGCTGAGTTTAATGCATGAAAAATTTATTAGCTGCCCTATCTGAGTACACCTAGAAAGGTTTTAGGCATTAGGCAATGTTTTCCCCCATTTCTCTCCCCCATCCCACCCCTCCCTGATTGTTAGGAACCAGCAATTCTTCCCAAAGCTGAAAGTGTTCAGTAGCTTAAATCTGTACCTCTTAAAGAACCACGTCCTTTTATGTGTTTAATTGTAACAGCAAAAAGTTTTAGTTCAAAATCATAAATGTAGATGTTTATTAAGTACTATGAATGTGTATTTGGAGCAGAGGCCTCATCAACGTCAGTGGCACTTCTAACTACAGCTGCACAATCAGTTCTTAAAAAAACATGCAAGTATTAAGTGTAGGCAAGAATATACAGGCACACAGAGAATGACTTACCCAAGTAACAGATTAGAAACAAAAGTGACAACAGCACTAAAAAGAGGCAGGAAACTGTAAATGGCAACTTCTCAGTATCATTAGAGAAGCATTTCATCATCTACAGACAGACCAAGGGGTTGGGCAATGCTATACTTTCTTCTGCAGAAAGAGAAAACTTTTTAGGTAACTTTTGCTTATGAAGCTACTACCATTGGTTTCTTTCTTCACCTCTTAAAAAAAAAAACCTAACAAGCCTGTGTAGCTTCTTAGAGTCTTGGTATTGTGTAGCATGACTAAACATCATTGCCTTCCAACGGGAACAAATGGTCACCTCTTAATAACAGCAAGACTGCAACAATGCATTACCTAGTATAAAACAGAAGTCTCAATGATCCAGGCAGGTTAGTTTCACTAATTATGTCTTTTATAGTCAAATGCACTGCAAATTTGCCATGACATAATTTGAAATTTGGACCTTGACAATAGTAACATGCTCTTTGGTCAGTAAAGTGACAGATTTTTAAAGACATTCTGTGATCTTGCACTATTTCTTCCCTAAATTTTAGCCAAATAACATTTGAATGTAACCATACAAGAAATTAATAACAGACTGCACCTACACTATTCTGAATAATGCAATTAGGAATATACTTGTATCAAATCCCTTAAAAAATGAAACAAAACACTTAAGCACTTGGGGTATTTTCCCCCCTTTTCACACCTGTTTGTCAGACAGCAGCAAAACAACTTAGGTATACCAAAAAATTCTGAGAACCAGTATCTCTGGATATAATCCACCTCATTTTTCCAGTACCAGCTTGGCACAAGTGGAGAGAGACAAGAATATTTGAGCGAAATAAAAAGAAACATTGATATCGGGCCAGACCACTGCCAAATTCAAGGTATTGAGATGCACAAGCAGCTCAGTTGAACAAAGAAGCAAAACCTGCACAGAAACTAGGCAATACTGTGTGACTAATATCCTCAAATTGATTACTACAAACTCAAGTTTTATCACGAGCAGAGATATTATTCAATAAAGATAGCACATCCAGCACAGAGTTCAAGAACATCTCTTCTGCTGCACAACTACTACCCAGGAATGCATTCAATAAGCTGGAATAAAACCAAAAGTTATTGTATGTATTTTTTCCCTCTAATCTGGTTTTAGCAGACAAATTCTTTTTCAGGTTCCTTACAGGGTTGACTTAATTACCTCGCAAAGTTGTCATCAGAACCAGGAGCAAGAGGTGCAACTGCAGAAGCTGAATCCGAAAACACATCCACCAGCAGGCTACCACTAGAGGACGGTGGGGGAGCTGAATTGGTGAGAGGGGCAGCACCCAGACCCAGCAGATCCGCAGATGGAGAAGGAGTAGACTAGGAAAGACAAGATACTTCAGGGTTACGCTACAGCAAACCAGAACAAAGCTGTCTCTTCTTCATAAACAACTAAGCAATAGCAAAGTGCCTCTCCCTACCCCAGATCAAGCTGCAAATGGACATAGGAGACTCCATGAATGTAGTTATGCTGCTTCTCAATTTAAGATCATTTACAGATGTGGTTTTCTTTTTTCCTTTAAGGACTTATGTTCATCTAACTATTAAATCAAAAAACATTTTTCTGTCTAGAATCAGATTCCGCAGAAGAAAGATGACAGTGTCCTTCCTCTTTCCTCCTCCCCTTAGTTTTGAGGGAAATTAAGTACTGTAGGGAATGAAATTCAAATGTGTGGCTTTTCTTTCATGAAGAATCCAGGAAGAAAGGCATTGGATTTTACACAAAACTATACTAAAATACCACAGCATCTTAAAAATTGACTATCAGTTTTGTCTTGGGTTTTTGAAATCTGGCAAAAATTAGAAACAATGTAAAGCCTAGCCAGCAAAAAGCCAGAGCCTGTAGCTAGTTCAATCTGCAAACACTAAAGGAGCAATAAGACCTTGAAATCTTTTCTTCTCAAATAGAACAAACCAAGTAAGCAGGACATGCAGGCATGCAACAGGGGCCAGACATATGCGCCCAACTCACATGCAAGAACAAAACACAGACTGTTAAACAAAATGTTCACATATTAGATAATAGCAGTGTACAGTTTGCTAGATGAAAGTCATGAGAGGCATTTGGACTGAGTCTGAAATTTTGTTTTTTGTAAGCCAATTCAAAGGTATCATATAGCCTAAATATTTAATTTAATGCAGTATAACACAAAAAAACCTGTGAAAAAAATTCAGCAGCCAATCGGCAAGAACTACTGAAAACAAACAGCTGAACTCCAATTTGGAACATATTCTTGGCATCTAAGACAGGATCACACCAAAGCCACTAATGAAGGTAACATAACAGTTTCTTACATGGCTGAAACTCAAAGTGAAGCTCATAAAGCACAATATAATTTTAACTTCTAGTCACCTCAGTAAACTTGGTATGCAATGAAAATTAGGCAGCTTTTCTGCTGGAGCTCTCCTGTCCTTTAAAGATACTGCACTTGGAACATTTACATACCATAATGAATAATAGTTAAAGGATTATGCATCGACAAACTAAGCAAGTACTGTGCTACAATACTTCATCCTTCTAGGTAATCTACTATTACATCTTAAATATAATTACAAGTTATGCTACCCATTAAAACCAGAAATGAGAATTACATTATGGGAACAACTCATTCTACCAACTCTAACTGACAATAAAATGAGAAGTTTCAGCTCAGGAAAAAAAAAAAAACCAAAACAAACAAAAAAACCCCAAGACTGTGGCCTTCTCTACCAGAATTTTTCCACAACAGTACTGTCAAATAAACAATAACATTATACTGATTTAAGGACATTTGTGTTGGATCACTGATTTTACTAGAAGTGAATAATTCTTACCAGTCTGAAACAAGGTGTAAAATGTCTGCCATGTTAGACAAAGCCTAAGAACAGCTGATACTTTGAGATTCAATTTACTCCCTTAAAATATGATGATTTTATCATCACATATTTATTGCAATTTCACTGGCAAGAAAATTCCCATTTCAAAGTTTACAGCAACATTTTTCAAAGTAACAATGTAAAAGGGTTTTCTTTCAGGCCACATACATTTACATAAAACTTACAAAGGAAAATCACATCTAAGCATGTGCTGGGGGAAGCAGTTGTATGTTCCCTCTGCTACTTTATAGCAAACATCCATAGTCTTAAATTTGAGATGAGAAGCTTTAAACCTTTAAAAAGCCACTTTAAGGAAACCACTTCTCTCACTTGTACACTGTCTAAGTTGGTTAAATAACAGCATTTTAACTCACAACAGCACTGGCATTAACAGAGGCAGGTTCAGCGCTTCCATTCATGTCAGAGCTCCTCTCTTTTTTTATCTCTTCCAGGTCAGTAACTGTGCCTGGGCCTTTCTTCTTCTTGAGTTTAGCCAAAATAGAAGATTCCCTCTCTGGAAAGGGAGGCATTTCTTCCAGCACTGTAGCCTTAGCACAGAAGGGGGAAAAAAAAAGTTTATTAGATAATCTTACAGAAAAAGTCAAACCAGCTTCTGAGTCTTTGAAGAGATATATCCTTACAGATTGCACAAGGCAAAGGCAAAAGCAATTATCTGCACAAAAAACAACTATGCAGTTTATCATTCAGTGATGGTGTAGTACATTTGCTTTTTAAAAACAAAAAACTTATTTAAAACTCTGAGTATTTCCAAAGCAGTTGTGTAAGAGAACAGGTCCATATCATCCCGCTGGTACAGTCTTATTAAATTAAAAAGTACCCAACTAGATCATAGCAGACCTAATGGTCCCTAAATCAAATACAAAATTCCAGAGACAAAAAAAAAAAAAAAAAAAAAACAAAAAACCCAAACAGAATTCAACAAGATCACAAGTTTCCTGCCCATTGTCAAGTAAGTCCTCAAAACAAAGCACTAGCCTTTTTGCATCTGAATCCTGTACGACTCTACAGCTTTCACTGGATTTCTAGTTCCAGAGTAGCATGCTTTCACAGTCATCTGTCCCACTAAATAACAACATTGATTTTCGCTCTAAATTAAAGATGACTGCAGCTGAACCAGGTAGACTAAAAGAATCAGCATCTATATTGTAGATCCTTAATTCTGCATTAAGATTTCTCAGCAATCCGGCACAGTTTAGTGGAGTTTACTTGTTGACAGTAAGCACAACTTATGAGTTCTGTGTAATAAAATGAAATCTACCTACCAATATATCAGTACTGGCAATAGTACTGAGCCTCAAATACTCAACAGCTCTCTGCTGCAGCTCAACATCAGCATTCTTAAGTTGACTGTCACTGCGCAATACATCTTGGATTGTAGTTTTGATTTCTGGAAACAGGTTCACAAACTTGATGTAGGTAGACAGAAGCAGAGCTCGGGTAGGAACACTACACAGATGAAACTTGGAATGTAGCAAGTTGAACTGGATGAGGGGACTTAAAAGGTAGAAAAACAGTACGTTCAGTTTTTATAGACATGACTTATAACCCATAATGCCCTACTAGCAAGAGCTGAGTCATTTGTTTAATTGGCCCTTAGGAATATTATGCCAACATTAAATTCTTAACAGAAAGTGTTACTATTTCAATTCAGTAGTGTTTTACCTTGATCTTGGATCACCTGCTATCAGATTTCCAAATTCTCCCAAGATGTAGCCACCTACTTTTACAAGATTCTCATGGCATGCCGGAGCCTGAAGGGCCTGTAAGAACATATTAATAGTCATCAATCTTTCTGTCACTTCCATATCCAGTTTCCTACTCTTATTTCACTGTAAGAGCAGACCATGGAGTATTTAGAAGATAAGCATGGTAGATGGTACAATTTTAGAGAAGAATCTCTAACATCAAGTATTATTTGCTTAAGAGCACTTTTAAACTCATATTGCAGCACTGTGGATTTCTGAGGACAGATACAACTACTTAGGTTTTCCCTAACATCTTTAGGGGTCTCCGAAGGATGTTATTATAATTAATCTATGCCTTGCAAGAATATGCTAAAGTTGTCAAAGATAAAACCACTGTCTTTATTGAATATGAAGAAACACATAGCAGGGATGATCTCTGAAATTCAGCTTAAACACTCTGGGATGGGGAAAAGAAAAGGGTGGAGGGGGCGGGGAAAAAACAACAGTAAAGAGCAACAAGGCCAGACATTTCAGAGTGTTCTTCTTTAATAGTTTGAGTTCCAGTTTTATCAGATCCTGAATAGAAGGTATACACGCTTCCAGAAGGATCACCCAGCTATCATTTTGGGTGTTTCTCATTCTTAGATGCAGGATCGGGGCAGGGGCGGAAACAACATGGACAGAGAAAGTAAAAGGCAAAAAAGCCTCTCCCCCAAAGACAACTCCCAAAAAGGGGGGGAAGGGGCAAAACCAAAAAAAAATGAAAGGGTTGGTGCAAAAAAAGGAGCGAGTGGCAAAACAAAGAAAGGAGAAAGGACCTCGCCAATCAAATAAGCATGGAGGGAGGCCCCCCTCAAAAAGAGGGGATAGGCAAACAGAGGCCTTCCCCTCAAAAATGGGGGGGCGGGAAGAGAATGTGTGTAAAACAGAAGCAGGGGTGGTAGAAGGGAGGACCACTCAAAAAAGGGAGGGGGGAAGACAGACACAAACCCTCATCCCCAAAAAGGTTGGGGGCAGGGCAGGCACTATCCTCCTCCAAAAGCTGAGGGAAGGGAGGGACCCTCCTCCCTAAAATGATGGGAGAGCAACCTCCCCTCCCCCCCCAAAAAAAATACGGGGGAAGAGATTCAAGGAAAAAAATCGCAAAAAAAAAAAACTAACAGCAAGCTGCCCTGTAGAAGGCTTCTGTTTTTACTGCATTTCAGTAGTTTTACAGGTAGTGTAGTTTTCCTACTAATCCATCCCCTCTATGCCACCCAGAAACAAATAAGAATCTCAGCATAACCCAGACTGCCCTTCCTCACCAAACACAGAACAGTTCTGGGTGTATCCTACATTATTTAAGACAGCGAAGCTTTTCAGCAACTTCAGCCTCTGGCTCTGGAAGTCTATGATGCTAGCTTTACAGAAAGCTTCAGCAGCACTTGTCAAACTATTCAGAATCAGATTTTATTCTCCTCCTTAACATAGGGAAGCACACACACTTGCTAGATCATGTGGTGTTTACTTTACTTCTACCTCAATTTGAAAGTAAATTGAAAGCAGTTATTCTCACCTCAAACACAGTCTTTGCTGCATACCCTTGAACATCATCCCTGTTGATGACAATTTGAATAACACGATACCACACTTCTTCACTGACATAGTCACCAGCAATGCGAATCAGATTCAAGATTGTATCCACATACCAGGTATAATCCACCGCATACTTCTCAGCTAGAATTGCAACTTTCAGAACCTGAACACATATAAAAGTATAAAGAAGGTTGACTAGATTCTTCCATAAGCTGCGTATCAAGGTTCATTTTCACATGCACGCAGCAATACCCCCATGGTACCCTACAGAAGCCTCAGTTTCAGATGTGTCAGCTTGCTCTTTTGCTCCACCAACTAGGGTGAAAGACTATTACATACAAAAAGTATAGCCTAGTGTAGCCTAGTATATGCATTTATAATGACCTATCCCTTTAGGAATAGTAAAAATTCAGATTTCATTCTTTTAATCTGCTAAGTTAGATTGTCAATGGCATTATGACTGTACAAGAGGCAAACCAACTCACACCGTATTCTATGCAAACTTCTCTGATCTTTAGCACCTAACAAAGCTACGTAATTACCATAAGTCCAGGTTTTAATGACCTTCATAGAGTGGTAGCCAAGTATTTCAATTTTTGCATTTTCTTCCTGCTGGGAGGAAGAAGATGGTATCACTGCTTCTCTTTTAGCTAATTATAAAGTATTGGGCTTGGGAATCCTTAACCTGGAGGAATGTTCTCACAGTATAAACAGTATGAACTTCTACCTAAAAATAAGTATTTATCAAACCGACTTTTTGAAGCTATTGAACAGTTGAATAGAGTAGGATGTAACTCTCAGATCTAGAGATTACATTCACTCAAGCACTGGAAAAATCCACTTCACTTTCTGTATACAATGCCCTCTGACCAAGATCAGTTTTTAAGTTTCCTAGTTTCCAAGTGAAAAGAAGGAACATTTTTTGCTACTGGACTACAAGCTTAGGATTGGGGTTTTTTTGCTGCTACTGCTTTTAAATCACTATGAAAAAGAACCTCTACCTCAGACTACACAACATCCCAAACAATAAATGATACATGCTGAAGTCAGCTATGAAAAAAAAATAAAGAAACCAAAATAACTTACAATTTCTTCTCTAATGGAATAATCAGCAGTCTCCAAGTAATTCAGCATTTCAGCCACAATCTGTTGGGCATTGCTTCGGTCACACATTGCGTACAGAAGATCTACAGCTCTTTGTCGTACACTTACATCTCTTTCAGTCTGCAAAATAATATACGGGAGAAGGTCAAGATGATATCAAGATTATGAAAAAGTCGGATATACCCTTCACATAAACTGAATTTCTCATGTTATTCTCGCTTTCAGACACCTACAAAGAGGCCACTGGAGACTGAGAGCTTCCTGCTTTTCGGCAATATTACAAAAACTCAAATAATCAGGTTTTGTTTCTGTAGCACACGTATTCAAATCTCTGCAAATACTGAAAGGACAGATGAGTTTGTACAGAATATTCCACTATTACGCTAACTAGGGTGAATGAGATTGTGGTCCACTGTGCACTATCTAACTGGCACCACTGCCTCCAAATGCAATAATCAGTGGCTTCAGTTATCCAATTGTCACCAGGCTAATGGGCAGTTAGGTACCTATGGGTTTAGTGTTCAGCTTGCCTTCTATCAATACAAGCCCAGCTAGAACAGGTACATACTTTAAAGTTACATGAATGTATTAATATGTTATAGCATGAGCTTGGAAGAAAACAATATATGTAAACACTGAAATGTACAAGTAAATGTACACGTGAATTGGCCTTCCTCTTTCGATCTCTGCTTTTTTACATAAAAATGATCTGGGAATGTATCTTTTTGGTTTCTTGAGTTTCTGACTCTACAGTAGAAGCTGATCTGCTCTACTGCTTCCCATAAGCTACTGCAGTGAAGGTGTCTAATATCAGCAAGACAGTAATAAAACAAAGCCTTTCCAGCATTCTCTATTTTGAAATTCTACCTTTTGAAAGAATTATTTATTTTAAACCTACATCTTGAGGTTATATTAAAGTGCTACAAGGGCCATGGATACAACAAGTATCAGATTTAATAGCAAGCTGCAGAAATAAACTCAAGTTGACTTCTATTACTGCCAACACAGCACAGTTTTGCACTGCTAAGAAAAAACCTAAAGCAGACTTCTGAGAACAACTCACTTGGTCCCTTACTATCATCAGCTCAATTGGGGATGGAGAGCTTGGGGCAGCAGGGGAGAGGGTATTGAGGCAGAGGAGAACACAACATGCAAAACAGACTCCACACTTAAATATTTACCTTCAATGCATTGATAACTGTTTCTATGTGTGTTTTCACAGCCTCATGTGAGAATTCAGAGCTCGCAAGCGTGCACATGCTTTCCAGTGCTAGGTAACGCAAATTAGTTTCTCGGTGCTGCAAGAACTGACCTAGCTGGTTACAGGCACGGACTAGTAGATTTGGCTCACTGCATAGAACAGGAGAGAAGGTGAAAGGGTTAAAAGCAACAGGTTTGAGAACATTGAATACAGAATACTATTTCTGCAGAGGAAATTTCTTAAAATGCCTCAAAGTGTCTGCTAGAATGCCCCGGTGGTGAAATGAAAATTCAGATACTGCGAGTAAATAATCTCAATTGGATTAGAGTGATGGGGTCAACACAAAACATTAAAAAAAAAAAAAGCAGCAAGAAAAAAAGCAATAAAAAATATGCTGACAGTGACAGTTCATTAATATTGTGCTACTAGATTGCTGTGATTGCATTCCAATCTAGCAAGCAACTTCATATTCTGTTCACCCCAACTTATCCCCTCCACCCCCACCCCGAGTAAAATTCTAGTTAATGTTCAAAACAAAGCCACAGTTTTTCACTTTAAAAAAAAATCCTCTCAAAATAGAAGTGCTCTCACAGCTCACCTGTCGTGATGTATAATCAAGCTGATTGCCTCAAACAGCACAGCATTCTTTGCATTTGAGTGTTGTACTTTTTTTGACTTTGGTGGCTCCTGTGCTTTGTTAAGAATAGTTTCAAGGCATTCTGTTAGACGACCACGTACCGCAGGGTCTTCTAGAGAAGAACAAGCCGTTGGACAACTTCATTTTGCTCATCACCCTAATCACTACTTTATGCCGTCCACCTTGCTAAATCTGAATAAACTGAGGTATTCTGATACATTAAAATCAGTTATTCACTCCTCAGTATACAGCTGGCAAAAGAATTCTCAGCAACAGTACTATTTGGGCAAGAACAAAAGCCAAACACTACCTGCACTGTAATATATTTCAAGGTTTTAATATATTTGATAACATCAAAGAATGTTTAATTGGCGGTTGCAGCTGGTCTGTAGAGATGCACACTGGTTTGACACTTCACTCTAAGCTATGTGGTCTTCTGAATTATGTCACGTTTAAAAAATCTGAAACACTCAAGAGTAGAATCTTCAATATCCCTGTCTTAAAGACAATATGCTTGCACTCCAAGTAATGGTTGGTTACACCACAACACATTAGCTCTTTGGAGATAGTGTGCTGCATACAAGAGATGATCACTATTGTGATTTGTGCATTACCTGGAGGAGGATAGCACTGTAACAACCTCAGAAGTTTCACAGATAACCAAGGAGCAGGAACAAAGTAGTATGTGTAGTCCTGAAGATCTGTTGAAGCAGAAGTTACAATCTGTAAAATAAGAGGACAGCATGTCAGCTACTGAAATTATGTGATGCACTATTATGAAAAGGATCCAAAGAATACTGTAGGTTGCCTTTGTTTGTTAAAACAATGTCATTAAATGTTTAATTCAGTAGATTAATAAGGTACAAGTTATCATGCCCCTAAAAATACTAACTGCTTTACAAGGAAGTCTCTTTCTGAAAGCATACTTGCTTTTCTTAAGAACGAGGATGGCCATCTCGAGCAACAAAATATTTAATTAGAAGCTTCTTTGGTTCAGCAGTTCACAGATTCAGCTAACAGACTGCCTAAACATAGCATTCTGGTTGACGGTTGATAGGTGAATTTGGAATGCTATGACAGACTGATCTAAAAAAGAAGAACCAACTAACATATTCTTCAGTAATATTTGTACTCCAAAACAAAGAACAGGTAGTTCTGACAGAAGAGATTTATGTGCATAGTAAAATGTGATAAGGATTAGATTAGGTTTCAGAGGTAGCATTCCTCTTGTGGACTCCCCTCATGTTGAATCTACAATAAGCACAAGTTTGATACAAACTTTGCTCAAAGAAGTTCTAATTCTTTCTGTTCCACTACAGAAAGGCTATGCACTTCCCCCAGCACTCCTTACCATGAAACCAAAACTTCATATGTGAAAAGAAATTAAGTTTCTCTGAACTACAAGAAATTTGGGGTATAACATCACACAAATCTCAGTCCAAAATACATTTGTGAAACAATATCCTTCCATACCTTGCATTCTTTCCAGAAGAAAAAACTAAAACCAAACAGTAACATAAGTTTTCTGGTATGAAGACACTAACTTACAGAAATGTCTCTCTACTCCTCCCTGCAACTTCTGCCCCACTTAATGCCCTACACCCACATAAAGAATATCAAATACTTATGATTACTAACCTAGCAGCAGGTCAAGGGAGGGAATAGGAAGACTGATCTTGTAAGAAGCTTAAACTTAAAAGTCTGGGCTACATTTTTGAGAGATCTATGCAGAAGTGTATACTTGGTATGATCCAAGTATTCTGGTGTTACAATAACATAAAATGAGGACCCTTTCAAATACAAGTAGCTGAGAGAAAAATACTTTTTTGGTCCATAGACTCAAGGCATAGCAAGGACTACACCAAGAAAGTCCGGGCAATCTACTAATAATATTTTCTACCCTGGTAAGCAACAAGTATTAAAAAAGCTGTAAGAAGCAAAACTAAATCATCTTCATTTTTATTGGTATACTAAACTAATCTAGAAAGGTGAATACATAAGCAACAGTAAGCTAATCTGAACTTTAAAGTTGAGTTAATTCAGCAACAGTAAAGTATTATCAGGGTTATCACTGGACTCACTCTGCTTAATCTAGACACTGCCAAGGAGACTGAAGTTTTAAACTCTTCTGGGTTCTTCTGCGCCAAAGTGGTGATCAGACTTGTAGCTGCAGTAACTACACCCTAGAAAGAAAAAACATAGCAATATATTCTATTTTGTAACAGCTTAAGATGCTACACATTAAAATATACTTGAAGTGAAAGGTGTTAATGTACAACAAAACTAAATTTATCTCCACGATAAAGCCCTATACTAAAAATCCCTTTGTTTGACTAGCAGCTAGACTAATTACACATCTTCAAAATCCAACAGGATTTCAACAACATACGGCCATATTTGCAGGGCATTTACTGCTATTTTTATATTAGCATTGCCTCATGATTGGATAGGACATTTAAAAAAAGAGAGCCATATTAAAATAAAGCCTGGATGCAAGCTGTCTTATTGCAAAAGAGAAGCATGCATAGAAGAAATAGGATACAGCAGATTATCCACAGAATACAAAGGATTCTGACAACCAAACATGAAGAGTGGGCTTCTATGTGTAACACATTTCATATTATACTGCAGATGAAAGCACTCTTATAACTGCTGAAATACAGGTCTTAATAGCCTTACTTTATGAAAGGGGGGAAAATTGTCTCTCTCATCTATAACAATAGTTTTTGCTGAACCATCAAGACTCAGACACCACAAGACAAGGAACCCCAAGCATGGACAAATCACACCTTGTATTTTTAGTGCGTGTCTAATCTTAAAAGGCATAGGAAAATTAGTATTACACCTATGCAATATGACTTCATATAGGCACAAGAGTAATTTATTATCACAAGGCACAAGAGTAATTTATTTACAGCCAGAGCAAACAAAGGACTTGAGCATTCTTAACAGCATGAAGAAAAAGGTAAACAAAGCTTTATTAAAAACTAGTATGTACAACAACTAAGAAAGGACAATTCCTCCCATTTCCTTCCCCAAGTCTGAAGAAAAGAGCAATCTACTTGCTTGCAAGACTCAAAAAGGAATAAATTTATAGTGTATTTAACAGCAGAAGTACATCAATTCCTATACAGAGTAAGCCCAAGAAGCATAATGAAGCCAATGTACCAAGTGCTGGTCATTGAGGAGATGCACCACTCTAGATGTCCAGTCTCCCATAGGGACAAGATCAGGAGAAGTTCTGTATAAACGCAGCAAGCATAAGGCAGCACTCTGCTTCACACTGTCCATAGTATCTCTGCAAGACAAATGTGGATTTAAAATACCGTGGTTAGTCACAGAAATACTTGAAGGCCACCATTACACTGATCTTTGTACTGACTCAGCCTCCCTAGCCAGGCAGCAACTTCCCAAGAGAAGCTGAAACAGTCAATTCTTACTATGTTACATCATGTCTTGTTCTTAATTTTGTGCAGTAAATTTAATTAGTCAAGTTTTCAAACATTACTTATGTCTAGTAGCCTCTATAATTATTCTTTGCAACTTAAGAGTGACATTTTCAATCTTTTTATCAAAACAGAAAGTTCACTGTTAAATGAGCATAAGCTCAACTAATGAAAAGAACAAGCTTTTTCCAAACTGACTCAAGCCAAACAGTTTAAGTACATTATTACTATGCATACAACCAAAGTTGGATCTCCCAATAGGTCCTGCATATCACACACAAATCAGTAACTACTCAACAGCTTCAGTACCTACAGTTACCATGCAAGTCAACTAGCTATCACCAAGCATACAGCCCTCCGCTAGACCTGTTCCAACAATTGCACATCCTTCTAATGTTGAGAATTCCAGAACTGGACACAGATGAGGTCTCACAAGAGAGAAACAGAATCATCTCCCTTGACCTGCTGGCTCCACTTCTTTTGATGCAGCCCAGGATACAGTTGGCCTTCAGGGCTGCAAGTGCACATTGCCAGTTTGTGTTGAGCTTCTCATCAACCACCACCCCCAAGCCTTTCTCTGCAGGGCAGCTCTCAATCACATCATCCCTCATCCTTTACTGAAATCAGGGATTGTCCTGACCAAAGTGTAGGACCTTGCATTTGGCCTTGCTGAATCTCATGAGGTTCTCACAGACCCACTTCTCTAGCCTGTCCAGGTCCCTCTAGATGACATCCTGTCCTTCCACTGTGGCAACCGCACCACTCAGCCTGGTGTCATCTGCAAACTTGCTGGGGGTGCACTTGATACCACTGTCAATATCATTGATGAAGACGTTAAACAGCACCGGTCCCAGTACAGACCGCTGAGGGACACCACTTGTGTCTTATCCGTAAGAGAGTATAAATACTTTAATTACACTCAGATATTTTACATTTCAATATAAATTAGCCCCGCAATCACAAGTTCCATTTTAGATTTGCTTAAGTACAGCTCTAGACATTCACCAGGCCTAGTTAGAGACTTCTAGCATAGAAAGTGGGTGGTGCCTATTTGCCATCCCTGCTTACATGGCTAGTAGAGGAGGGAAGAAAGAATTCACACAACATAATATTCTCATGTTCTTTATGGAGTCGGAACCATTTAAATAAAAGCTTCAGTTTCTACATAAATTTGTAGTGTAAATATCTATTTATGTTCCTTTATTTCTTCTTTTCATCAGAAGAGATAGGGCAAGTAAAACATACACAATTCAGGGGTGTTCACTGCCACACATTTATACAGAACAAACAAAAAGATCACAGATCATAACACAAAGCTGTAAAAGTCTATTCAAGATGTTGACATAATCTTAATTTCCATGTTGTATTTGTACACTTACACAAGCAACTCCATGGTCAGGTAAATCAAAGCGTCTGCAACTACTGGAAACTGTTGCTGTTCGTATAGTCCACTGCTTGGAGCCCAGGGCTGTGGAGCTCTAAACATGGATTAAGTTGCTGCAAACGTTTAGTGTTGTATTGGAATGAGGAATATCATACCTACCCAGCTACAAGTATTTTTGGAATTTCTCCAGCAAATGCTTCTGCCATCTCCCGGCTACCCACATTAGCAATACAATGCAGAGCAAGCCCCATGAAGGTGGGGTTGCGGCTTGCCAGATCATTCTTGATTGCATTATTTATTAAGCGAATGAGTTCACTGTTAGAGTTCACTAGTACGGAGATGAAGAGATATCCCTGTGATTCCAAAAAAGAAAAAATAAGATTTACTTCAGCTAATAAAAATTATGTTTTCTATTAATGTTAAAAGTAATCTTCAAGATATACAATTCTTCTGCAATATCAAACATATGGGTGGAAGCAGATATCCAGATATGAGAGTGAAAGCTAGAAAGATTAAGAGAAGTAAACAAAAATGAGTAAGTTCAGTGTTACCCTAATTAATGGGTTTAAATCAACCCATTTCAGCATAATTTTGGATGAATGTATCCAATAAAAACAACTTAGCCTAGGAAGATTTAAAGAGATTCCAAAAATTAAAATATTACCTTTTAATTCAAGACTCGAGGCAGTTTCCTAACAAAAGGTATAACTGTATGGTGAATGCGCATTCTAGTTTTTACAATTTAGTACAAGATTCCTCTGCACACAAGGGTGTTAAATTTCAGAAACACTGCTAGCTCCAAAATAAGGTTTTAAGGGGTGGAGGCACAGGGGCAGGGACTGGAATGAAGTGAACTCCTTTACAGACTATAGAGCCAAGGCAGGATATTAGACAGAACAGTTTGTCTTTTACAGAGACTGAGTTACTCACAATTTGTTTCTCTGTGTATCTATTGGAACTGAGCAGGTTCACAGCCTCCATGTGACCAAAATCAATGTCATGTCCCAGAAGAAAGATGAAAAGCAGTTTGCAGACATATTTTTTCTTACTGTAACCATCCAGAGCCTTATCACCTGAAAAGCAAAGAAACAAAGAAGAATTAAGCCTCTATTGTTCCTATATCTGCTTCCCCTCCCTCCTCAGTTTCACTGAAGTACCCTATCTATCTTACGGTAAAAGTTGCTAGATACAACTGCAAGTCTTTAAATTGATGTTTGACTCACTAGATATCACCCTACCAGAAAGGAACAAATGGATTCACATGATATAAGTTTTAAATATTTATCCAAATCTGAAAACCCTTTATAGAGGGAAAAAAATCCAAACCTGAAGATTTTAGTTTTAATTCCATTTACCATTATCTATATCCTAAAGGACAGTCATAAAATAATGCTGTCATCTATTTTCTGAATCATCTTGCTAGGTCCTTAAAGTATTTTCTTCCGAAGAGGCATTACACATGTTTACTCAATTTTTAATTGTCTTGTATTTGTTAAGAGCACCTGTAGGCCTTCCATACGCATGTCTTCTTATTAAGCCAATTATCAAACTTTTATCACAGTAAAAGCTCTTAACACTTCCTGAAGTGTACCACAGCAGACAACTGTGGTAACAGAATAAAAACAGCAATTCTTTTCAGAAAGACAGAACGATAGAGGTATACCCTAAAGCCTTAAAACTCAACTTAAATGAAATTGCCATGGGAGCTTTAACATGTTTGTAAAATAAAAGAACTCACAAGTGCTTCAGTTCTAGAAGAAAAATGCACCATAAACAGGTTTGGCCTTACGTTGCAATACTGCTGTATTTTAGAAGCTCATAAAAGCTGCATGGAAGAAAGTACAGCAGCTTACAGCTCACGAGGCAGACCGCTTGTTTTCCTGAAGAAAAAGGCTAAATACGAACAGATTCTTTTTGTGGAACACACTCTCCCTATCCCAAATCAGGAGATAAAGAAGTATCCATTAAATCAGACAAGCCTGAATGCTAGAGTTCAGATTGCTAGAGAGTGCAAAAAGGGCAGCAAAATTTTGATCACTGCTGCCGCCTACAAGTTTATGAAGTTCTTTAGCCCCTGCTTTCTGGGCCCAGAATAACTAGTCTGTCAGATCAGTGTGCATTCCTTAATGAGAGGCAAGTTCAGCCCGAATAGCACTGCACAACATAAATCTTAAATAAGACATACCTAACTCATTGCCCTTACCTAAAAAGGGTCCAACCTGCATTTTGTTTTCAAATGCAGATTTCTGCAATAGGTAGCTAAGTGTACAATAAAGAATCTTAACAGTACAGTATGGAAGTTTCTCTTTCTTCCTTTTGGTGAAGAAGCAAGTTAAAATTCCCATGCTGCCTGCATCTCCAATTCGTTCAGATTTCACATTACATACACTGACTGTATAAAAACAATAGACACCTTACCACTACAAACTAAACTTACAGTTTATGAAGGAATGAACATTGCCATCAATATGTGAAGCCATGCAGTGTCAGCGAATCAAGAGAAAGCTTCTGGTACATTTAAGTAGACAATCATAAAAAGTTATGTCTACAAGCTGAAATTATGCATTTTGAGGGGTTACTTTCTATTTTGACACTAGAAACTCTTTATTTACTTTTATTTCAATGGAGGAAATAAGTTTAAGTACACAACTGTCATTTTCATATGGGCAATTATACCATTCAAAACTGAGTGTTTAGATACCCACTTATGTTTTTTTTTTTAAAGTGGCAGAGACAGTGAATCAGTTGCCAGCAAAGGAAGCTCTACCTTGAAGCTACTTTTATGCTACATAAAGAAAACTTGCCATCAGGTCCATACCATGGCAGTCAATACAAGTCACATTTTACTGGGATGTATGAGGTAGTGTTACTGAAGATAATCATGACAGTGAAATCCTGCTACACTGGATCTTGTCACGATGCTCTGACAACCGCCAGTTCTGCAGAAAGCAGCTCAAAGACACATTTTCTTCAAGTCAAATTTACAGTTTGCTGCCACAAGGCTATTTTCCTGCTGAGTCAGCAGAATCCAGGCCAATTTGCTTTACTGGACACCTCAATTAACGTTAGAAAAGCCAGAGTAAAGCATGGGAGTGGGGGATGTTGTATTCCCTGGCCACCCCTCCTCCTGGCAAGCAATATGGTCAGAGGAAAAACTATGTTCAGCCACAGATGTCTATCTGCTATGGCCTTCAAACCATGACTTAAGCAGCAAAGGAATAACTAGTGAACTGTTCAATTCCTCTCCCACCCCCGTAGAATTTACAAAAAGCCATAAAGGTTCTATTTTAAACATTACTAATAAATTTCATTGCTTAAGTATGTGCTAAAATAGCTTCCCTAAGCCTCAAGCAAACATCCCAACAAGACCAGAAGGAAATTTCAAATGTTCTCGTATCCTTATTGCAATACACAGTCATTTCTTTTAACTCAGCTCATTTTTAAATGCTTTTGGCAACATTTGCAAGTACTGCAAATCAAGTCAGCAGAAACAGGAAATATTCAGAACACACATCAGCAGATTTTGAGCACAGTGGGCATTTCAAAGGCTACTTGCTTTCCCTGGGAAGCTTATTAGTCATTGTTCTAAGAAATAAAGTATGAACAACTGATCTGCAAGTAGTACTGTTATTAAGAAAGAATTATTATTTTCACATTTCTGTGCGTCACCTCTCTACCATGTCAACAGGGAAGCTTTGGTTTTCATTGCTCATAAGTATCTTTCACACAGCCTTCCAAAAAGGAACATTCACAAATGCATTATGAGAACCTTTGGTTTCCAGGCAGCACCTTCTGTCTCTAATTTGGAATATGAATTAAATAACAGCACCTGCTTGTGAATCTAACTCAGTATACATTAAAACCAGCCTGCTGCCCAGCTGCAAGAGCCTGCCAATACCCATTGGCAGACCAGTCCCAGAGGATGTTCCCTGAGGGGTAGAGGGTAAGGAAGCCTGAGAAGCCTAGTCTCACTAGCATCCAGATGGTTAATTGCGAACTCAGAGACAAAACAATCTTGCTTTTTAAAACTGCAGTAATGGCTTACGCAATGGACAATACCCTTAAGGGTTTCTATGCATTCACTGTGCTTCCATCCTAGGCTGACACTGACTTAAGTTCATACAGTTGACAGCAATCCAATGCTATACTGCATCAGAAGGACTAGCAGTAGCTTGGAGGCTAAGAAAAATGAAGTTGCTTTTTATAAATCTATCTAACACTTTGAGACAAGGTTTGCCTTTCCACAAGAGTGGCTGTCCAAGCCCTCTAAATGAAAGAATGAATATATGTGGCAGACAACCCATACAAATCCATAAGCTAGTATTGAGTTACCATACTACTACCATCAGAACAGAGTATTACTAGAGCAGCCCTACAATTCAGGTAATATTTGAAGCCTGGTTTTACTTCCAACAATTCACTTTGTCAGTGAATCCACGTTATTATTCTACTATCTGATTGCCTTCATTCATCTCTCAGATGATCACAAGATAGTATAGTTAACCAAAATCAACTTAAATATAAAGACTATGCCTTCACAGCCTCCCAGAAAAGCAATTCACTGTTACACAGATTCTGTTTAAAACAGGTATTTAGAGGCTTATCTTGAACATCCTGCAAAGCGTTACTAGGCAGTTTGCGACAACAGAGAAGACTTGCTTGAACTTGCTCAAAAACAAGTGAGCTGAAGTTAAAAAACCCCCAGAGATTATCAAGTGACATTGAGATATTTCTGCACAAGCCAAAACTAGGATTTAATGCCAGATCTGGAAAAAAGAACAAGGCTGAAACAAGCAAAGAACAAAGTTTCTTTGAATGCAAAAACATCATACAGATTTGTAGTTAAGTTCAATTAATACACAAATTCTGCTCCAAGAGATAAAAATGATGCAGCACATTAATAAACAAGATATTTTTTCCACTCATTTACAAAACAATAACTACCCCAACGAACAGACTTCTAGTTTGGCTCAAGCACAGAAACAAAATCAGCTTGCAGTCTTCACATGTAGAACAAAAGGAATGGTATTTTTCCACTTCACACAAAACTCCTACAGCTTCTGCTTTACTATGCTGTCATACCTCTCTACTACATGCATCTTATCTCAGTTAATGCAAGAGTGTTTAAAAACCAACTGTCAAGGACACAGTGACCTCAGCAACAGAGCTTCCTTGTGCAGAAACAAGAGACAATCATCTTGGAGTACAGAGATTCTAGATTCTTTCTGAGCTGGGAGAACAAAAGCGAGATCAGAACACCACACCATAGTGTCATGTTGCTTCAGTTCGAGAAAAGCATGGCTGTTCCAGAGATCTACAGCCTGATCCCAGCCTGTTAAGTACAGGGGTGCCTTAATTAGCAGGCTAACTCAGAAATACTTAGTCTGTCTGCAACGTAGTGGGGCTCTAGACACAACTAACAGGGTATGCCATAGAGTAGAGATGTCAAGATTCAGGAAAGAATACTTAGGGTATACCACTCTCCTATGCTGTCTCAAGCAAGAACATATCTATGTGAAGAGGTACTACAGCCTGCCTTGCTTCTCACAAGTCCTTTTCCTGGTTACAGCAACACAGCCAGTGTAACAGCTGCATCTTCAGCCCAGCAATTTACCCAGGGCCTAGTATTCCTCAAAATTATTCAGCCAGAGAGTTCACCATCACAAATATGTCTCAAGCCAAACTACTTATAAAAATATTTACAAGTCAGAGCTACCTAAACCCAAATTCACTTAAACCAAGAATAAAATGCATTACCAAGGTCTTGTTTGTCTGCAAGGAAGAAGCAATCAGCACAAAACCTACACTGAACTTCTGCAGTAGAAAGATATACAGCTATCAACTCCTCGCACTCTCAAGGTCTCGAGCAGTTACACAACAAGTTGTCCAAAGTCAGCTTCTTCAAACATGTCACGTTTATGTCTAGTTTTCCTCCAGGATACATCAAGTTATTGACTTCAATTAAGCAAAATTTTCCACCTAAAATCCACACAAATTCAGTAATAAAGTAGTCATAACAAAGATCAGTTTATGGGAAGGTTTAGTCATCTTTCACCCAAGGTACGGAGGGAGTATACACTGGTATTTATTCAGAACTATTTAAACTGTGCTTAAAGGATGGTACACAAGGTATGCAAGCTGAAGTCACTGCACTGCTTTGCTGAAAGCACCTCTGCTCTCTGTTCACTGCCCAATTCATGACTCTACATAGGCAAAGGTTCCCATGACCATTTCTCCTCTGCATCACAATTAACCAGAGAATTTACTGGAACATGCAGTAGGCAGTAAGGTTCTGAAGAAGCTTACATAACTGTCATTTTTTCATGCCTTCTGATGTTTTCATATCTTCACTGCAAACTGAAGACTTAGTCTGATGAAAGCTTCCAGCTTCACTAGAAAATTGATTAGGTTTTGCACAGAAGCTAAAGCTTGCCCATCAGCCAAATCAATACTTAGGAGGTGGTGCAGCCTGAAGTTAGGATGCTGAAAGAACTAGGTTTCTGTGTTAGCATGACTGCAGTAAGGTTTCCAGCTAGTGATTAACCTGTAGCTGTTCTTGATGACAGAAGGGCATAGGTAGAGTAACTGATAATGTATCTACAGGGAAAGTGACATGTTGCTTTCTAGAAAAAAAACCCCTCTTGTCTAAACAGTTAATAAAATAATTTAAGTGTTGAAATGAATTTCAGCAACAGCTGAATAATCCTGCTAACTGACACCAAGTAGTTTTACAAACACAGACCAAGAGAAAACAAGCAGTCTCTGTGGCTGTATATTCCATATTAATCAACTTCATGAAATTAGCTGAAAGATAACTAACTTCTAACTTGAACTAACTTGACTAACTTCTTATGCATAATTAAAAATTGTTTAAGAAGTTTCTGTAAACTCAGTCTCTTTATCTGAAAGAGCCATTTAATTGTCTAGTACAGATCTTGCTTTGAGATTAAAATGTTCTATTTGAAAGGTACAATTTCATGCTTAAATTTTCTAAGCAGTAACAGGATCCACTTTGATCACAGCTGGAATTAAAAAAAATGGCTGTTACTCTTGTATGCAGATTTCTAGTAGCTCTTGAACTATGTGCTAATTCCTCAGCACGAGTGGAAAACTCAGTATATGAAGCCAGTATTTGCTGGTCACTGTCTGGAAAATGTGCACAAATGGTCACTGACTGGAAAACTGACACAGGTTCTAGAGCTGGACTGAGTGATTGAGAATAGTCTGTAGAACAGACTATGCAAAGCCTGCTACTTCTAGTAAAAGGTACATCAATGTCAGTCACAATGAAAAGGAATTGAAAACTAACATGACAGCATAGGGATATGACTAAATGATTGCTCTTTTTTCTACTCACCCTACAAAAACAGCCATTAAAATGACTTCAGTTAGCCTACGACTGAAGGTACAATCCTGGACAAAGTTCCTTGAAATTTCTAAGACAGAAATGTTAGCACAGAGGCATGTGGTTTCTACTTTTGAATTATTTCTTAACTTTTCTTGAGAGTCTTTCACTGTGGTCAACTTTCCCTTTCCAAGTTGTTTTTGACAGTCTTAATTTTTGCAGATCATCTTAGGCCTTTAAGAGACATACCACTTAAAAAGTGGCAACAAATCCCTATGAAGTTCGGGAAAGTTATTTCAGGCTTTGTTAATGCACTGGGTATTCCAAATAGATACACTAGTCTGTCAGGAAAGATAATTAAGGTAAACGGGTTGAATCCAAATACAGTAAATGCTAAAGTCACAACGACCTCCATGCTGCTATGCCTTATCCAGCAATACATACAACCCCTTATCTATTCACACAAACAGAACGTTTGCCACAGCCATCACTGGTAGAACTCCATTCGAAAGCATCTCAACTACCTCTCAGAATCTTTAAAATTTGAAGTCACATATACAACTTGAATACAGTTACAGCACGAGTTTTATCATGTGTTTTTAAAAGTGAATTATTGCCTCTTGGAACACACAAGGATGGAATTAGTCACTACATATTCTTAGTTTCATATGAATAATTTATATAGCTGTTGCTTATGCGAGCTGTTAAGCAGTATGGTTGCATCAACTACACATTCTTATCTTAATTGTGCCAGAAGACAGCCTAACCTAGTGCTTTCCTAAAGGCATCAGCGGGGGAAGAGGAGGGAAGGAGCAAAAGTTTAAACAGATTCTGGTTTACTGGAAATAATTACATCCACCCATGTTTCTTCAAACTAGTTTATGGCCTTCTAGAAGAAAATAGGCTGAGCAGTCACATGGTTAGGAAGCAAAGTATTAGAAAAAGCTTGTTAACGGTAGCTCAGTCCATTGATATAAGATGGAGTTTTCTCCTGTTATGGCCAAGAGTCACAGAACTGTCAAGAAATTCTGCAGTTAAGACAGCATTTTCAGTAGTTACTTTAACAGCCTGCTCTAGCATTTTTCTCGCATTAGCAGTTGACGAGTTGACAAGTCTAAACATATAAAACCAACCCAAATCCCATGGAAGAATGTCACATGAGGAAATATGCACAGCTGAGTATGAGTAAGTCACTTACCTTTAAATTTTGATCGAATGTTTGCTAGTTCTTTATTTATCCTTTTTATCTCTGCTTCTTTACTTTTGCCTGAAATCAAAAGAACAGACGTTAGGGTACACTGCTTTGGACAGTCCTCTGCCACCCTAAACTTCTTTCCACCCAACCACACTGTGCAAATATACAAATATCAAGAGGAATTATTACTCTCCCTTTCCAGTACCCGGTCTAGATGAAGACAAACATCACAGAAGTAACAAGCATTGCTTTACAAAGCAGTTTAAGAAGCTATTAGGACCTCCCTGTTTCAAGCAGCTCTGCAGACTTCAGATAGTATCAGTCACATATAATTAATCTTATATACCCATTTATTACTGACTTTCACAAAATGCTACAGCTTTTCTACTCAAACTGATAATAGAAAACTGAATTCTACTTCAAATTTTACTATTATGTGGACTGTAATTAAAGTCTCCTACGCAAAATCTTACAAACAGTTTTTGCTATTCCTCACCTTAAAAGCAAGTCAATTTACTGTTTCACTATTGAACGCTCATTTGGTTCAACAGGTTTAAAATCTTAACAGACACTGAAGAGAAAAAGCAGTAAACTTATGAGTGGGTCTAAGACTCAAAAGACTTCAGACAGATAGGACATATTTATAAGTTCAGACAATATGTCCCAAGAAACTCACCCAAAAAACATAAATACTTAAAAAACACTTGTTATTAGGTGACTTTACCACCTTGGGTTTCTCAGCACTGTTTATATTTCATATTGACTTCTGATTCCAAGAACAGATACTAGGACTTCTAGTGCCGATTCAAGTTAGATATTCAGAGAAATAAGTCACAGTTTAAAGCCTGGTAATGCAAATTTATTCAAGTAATACTTGCATACTCCAGATCAAAGCAGCATTTCAAATTTTGGTGATTAGGATTCTACTGAGATCTGGCTCCAATACCTTATACATGAGTGAGTGCAGTAGGATTAAATATCCAACTCTGACATTATATTCAGTTGCTTGAAGTTTGAGGTAAACAACTGAAATCCACTTCAGCAACACAGAATTATTCATCTAGTTGTGCTGGAAATCCAGACCTGTACCTACTTTATCAATGAACTGGACAACAAGATGGAATGCATCTTCAGTAAGACTGCAGATGACAGCAAGTGGTATGGAAGTGTTGATATGCTTGCAGGAAGGAAGGCTCTGCAGAGGGACCTGGACAGGCTGGATTGATCCACCAAGGCCAGCTGTACAGGGTTTGACAAGGCCAAGTGTTGGGTGCTGCACCTGTGCCACAACCACCCCATACAATGCTACAGGCTTGGGGAAGAGCAGTTGGAAAGCTGAAAAGGACCTCAGGGTGTTGGTTAATAGCTGGCTGAATGACTCAGCAGCGTGCTCAGGTGTCCAAGAAGGCCACCAGCATCCTGGCTTCTATCAGAAACAGTATGGCCAGCAGGACTAGGGAAGTGATTGTTCCCCCTGTACTCTGCGGTGGTGGGGGCGTACGTCAAATATTGTGTTCAGTTTTGGGCCCCTCCCTACAAGAAAGACATGGCTGAAGCATGTCCAGAGAAGAGCAATGAAGCTGGTGAAGGGTCTGGAGCACGAGTCTTAGGGGGAGCAGCTGAGGGAACCGGGATTGTTTAGTCTGGAGGAAAGGAGGTTGAAGGGAGACTTCATCATCCCCAACAATAACCTGAAAAGAAGGTTGTACCGAGGCAAGTATTATTCCAAATGATAGATAAGTGACAGGACAAAACAGCCTCGAGTTCTGCCAAGGAAGGTTTAAACTTTATATTAGGAAATACTACTTCACCAAAAGGGTTGTCAAACATTGGAACAGGTTGCCAAGGGAAGTAGTTTAATCACCATGCCTAGAAGTATTTAAAAGACACATAGATGTGGTGCTTCTGGACGTGTTTTAGTGGTGGACTTGGCAGTGTTTAGGTTTACAGTTGGACTTGATGATCTTAAAGGTCTTTTCCAAACTAAATAATTCAGTGATACTCAAACTTTCAAGCAGTTCCCAAAACATGAACTAGTGGCAGAAAAAGATAGTTTCCTTTATTCTTCATCACATATATTTGGCTACAAGTTTATGATTAAGTTTCCTGGCCCTTTTTTACAATGGTCCAGCCTTGCAAGTAGTACCCTGCTTTCACATCCCATTTTGTCCCACATCACTCCAACCACAACTACAGTCACAAGGAGGGCATAAGACAAGGTTTGAACAGCAGATCAGAACCCGCGTTCCAAAGCATCTCCAATCTCATTCCTTTCTTCCATTTAAGCAAAGTAACAACACACAGCATTTAAAAGTTCTACTATATTTGCACATTCAAATGCCCCATGTTACCCAATGACAGTTAACCACTCCCTTACCATTCCATAGTTCGCCTGACAGCAGGCCAGATCAAAGGTGATCGAGTAACTGAAGGAAACAAGTGCCTCAGGATCAGTTTACAGCAAAGTATTTGAAGTTTACGGGAATCCCATGCCACATACAAATTAATACAGATTTTGTCACTTCTTGGTTTAGACATGAAACAAGAAAATGAAGTTATGCACTTCCAAAGCCAGTTCTTGCATAAGATGCAGTAAACTGGTTTATATTAACACACCTATAATGGCCAGAAGAGTACAGACAGGTAGCAAGACTAGTACACTGTACAAATGGAAACAAGACAGGCCCAAAGTAGAAGCAACTACTTCAGTTTGACTTGTCATTTTAACAAAACACTTAGATTTGCTTAAAATTTGATTTCTCCATTCTACAACACTGTTTTATGAGGGGTACTGCTTAAAACACTGAAGTAGAGCATGCTTTGGCAAGCACTCTACACAGCAACTATCTGTTGCTGTAGCTATGACCAATAACTTCCCCCATACTCAGCCCTGAAAAGCTAGTTACTTGTACCTACTTGTCCACTTACTGTACTTCTTGAGCTCTGAAATTGCCTAACTTAAGAACTGTATGTATCTTGGGTTTTTTTCAGATAAAGCAGGAGTTATGTCCAGTTTTAATTTGACCTAGGGACTCCAATTAAGTTCTAGAGTATGAAGGCTAGAGATCACAGTACATTGTCTTTGCTCCGTTTATAAAATGCATCTGTTGGGATCATAAAGTTTAAATAGTTTTCACTAATATATCACACAACATGTTATGAGTTTTTTCCTAATTTAACTTGTCAACCTAAATTAAGTTGGCTGTAAAGAAGTAACACTATTTACCGTATAAATAAGCACCAGCTTTTACAATCTAAAGCTTGAAGTGACTTTTACTGCGTATTTTAGATTGGTCTTAATTGGATTAGATTATTAATCCTGTGCACATGGCAGACATACCCAAGTGTTCATGCCTAAGACATCTGCCAGCATTAGGAATTCACTGCTAACTGTAGCATACTCTATGAACAGAGGGCCACAGTAACATGCCAAAACGGTATCTTTACATAGTGTGTGGACCTGGCCTAGCATGAGTTGAATGGTTCAAAGCAGGTGATTGCCCCCAGCCTCAGTGGCAAAACTGGAAGTGCTGGAGAGCACGTCTGGACTTGTCTACAGAAGAGGGACATGCCTGGGACTGTTACCTGTCCCGTCCACAGCCCCCCCACCCAATCCGACCTGATCAGGTGAGGGATGGGGATGGAAAGTTTAAAAACCCCTTAAAAGGCCTGCAATCACTCTCTATAACTTCGTCTTGTCTGTCTCTGGCTGTTGTCTCTGGCTGTTGTCTCTGTTTGGCTGTTGTCCTGCATTTATGTGTTGTGTGTGGACATCCACCATCTCCTGGACCTGTCAGACAAAGAAACATGTGCTGCTACGTGTGGAGCCCCTAAAGTGGTGACTATCTCTCATCTCTTGCAACTGTTTGTTTCCTGTAACTCTTGTACCCTTTCCTGTCTTTTCTCCTTTTTCTTCTCTTCTCCTTTTCTCTTTGCAACACATGCAGCTGCAGCAGGCAGTAGCTGGCGGTTTTGGTTTGATTTTGGGTTTAACTTTGGGAAACATTAGGACTCTCTGTGTTGTTAGGGGCACATATCGTGTGCATCTATCCCTCTGAGTGATTTTGAATAACTCGGGTGCCATACTGGGAAAAAAAGAACTCTATTTTAAAATGGACCACAACACATGGACAAATACCACTCCAATTTTGCTAAGCTAAGGAGTTAACATACTTTTTAAAGACCTGAAAACACTTCCCTTATTTCCATCAATTCATCTGCTCCAGACGAAAATTTTGATTTCTAAAACCATTCTTTTCTTTTCCCTTTTACCAAATGAAAGGTGCATCTCATTAAAATGTTACCACCAAATCTGGAGATTTTGCCCTTCATTTATATTAATGAGGCAGAGACCTTAGTTTTCGTTACTGCCAACCTGAGTGGGATATTTACCTACCTAAATCCGGAAGCTAGGTCCTTGCTCTATATCTTCAGATTCTGCTTGGAAGGAAAGCATATTGCAGTATTTACTTTGAATTATTACTAATTGTTTCTCCAACCTCAACAAGCATGGCAATTATCATTGATGCGGGCTGAGAGTGAGTATCAAAAAGAGTAAGTACATCTCAGCTTTTCTTAAGCCAAGATGAAAATAAGGGTGATTTTTTTTTAAGTCACCAGAATCTCTCAGCAAACCTTTCAAGCAGCATTATCAGTTACTGCTAGAAACTGGGTTCTTTGTGTCCTAGGTAAATAACAGACCATAAGGGGAAGCCTGACAAAAATACTTCAGGAATTTGTGAAGTCAGCACCTTTGCTAGAAATGGACTGCAGCCTCAGCAATGCAAAAGTCAAAATCCCACCCCCTGTGCACAGAACTATAGCAGTGAGTTGATAGGAAAACCCATATTAAACAGCAAATTCACATCTAAAGGTTCATCATCTCTTAACAATTTGCACAACATACGAACAAAAGCCTGTTTTGAATAATTCCTTCAGGTTGTCCTATTCTCAAAGTAGTATAATCCCACCTAGACCTCGAGCAAAAAATTAGCATAGCAACTAGCTGGTAATAAAAGCTTAACTTCATACATTGGAAATCAAGTTGAATGGTTGTCTTGTTTTCTAATTACTGATTACAGTCTATATATGCCTGAAATTGCAGTTTTAAAATGCAGCACTTGACTGGCTATTTAATAGAAAATGCATACACTGTTTATAGCCTGACAGGTCTAGTATATGACTCCTGTTAGTCTTCTCCAGGTGAATACCTGAGCAAATAGATACCCAGACACAACATTATCTGAAGTACTTACTAGTGAGTAATTAATATTTGTCAGTTTGCCAGTATTCAGACTCCACTGTGCTGCCTACCACCTCCATTAGGCAAGATAAATTTAGTCTGCAGTGCACTATTATCTTTAATTACCATCTTGTTTAACAAAGGCAGACTAGTGAACATCAAAAGTCACGCAGTTCTTCAGAACACCAGTTACTATTCTTAAACCTCCTAATAATTCAGGCTGCAGTCAGAGCTAAAGTACTGCATGAGCAACACCTCCATATCTCAGTATGTGGTTCTGCACTGCAATCTACAGAACAAGAAAACAGAAGTCGCAGGATCCATTCACTTGAAGAGAACGTTTCACATACCTTAATACTAACTTGGCAGCAGGGTTGCAAGAAAGACTAAGTGCTTCAAGGTTGGAATTAGCAGGCTGCTTGCGACTCAGTGACCTGCTCCATCAAGATTAACATGTTTCTATATTAACTGTAAACCGCGTAAGCCAAGTTTGATGCACAAAGCACATCTGTGATGATTAACTAGAACAGCTACAAGTTCCTTGCTTTCCTACAAATCACTTAAGAGACCAGTATATTTCTAAGTGTACACTTTTTATTTACTGAAGGAACAGAGCAGCATTTGTTCTATACAAGTCTCTACAGAAATATTGTAGATTTCTGCAGGCAAGTTCTTGAAAGGCAGGTGTATTGACAACATTTAAAGCAAAAAAAAAAAAAAAAACCAACACAAAACACCTTCAAAAAGTTTAGATGTTCCCAGTGCTTATCTGGCCCAAATATGCTTATGGCCAGTAGCAAGCATAATTGAGCCCACCCAATAGTTAATTTGAATTTATGCAACTACATTGTGTCACCCCTTAGCCTTACTCCTCCAGTGGCTATGTAACAATCCTATGATCATAAATGTGCCATTATTAGCATGAAGAACTATAAAACATGTTGAGTAGAAGGCTTTATTAGTGTAAGAAAAGACTTGCCAGTATTCTGTTAGGCTTCCTGAAGGCAAGCAGTAGTGTCAGTTACTATTTGTGGCACTACCACTACTACTACATTTGTCTAACAGAACACGCCTCTCTGTTCACAGTCTATTACCAAACCAGCTTTGAAGAAAGAACAAGTCTAGTTTTCGTCTTCAGAGAGCAGTAATACAAATTCTGCCACGGCAAGAGCAGCAGCTTCTCCTCTGAACTTCATATTGGTTAGGAACATCTACTTGCAAAGAACACAGCTTATACATAAAAGATAAATTCCCAATTTTAAAGATAATCTTAAAACAGTTTCCTTGAGAGCTGCAAGACATTATTTTCCAAAATTAAGAATTTTTCTGTTTTGCTATGTTTTAATTAGCCTTTACACTAGGAGCATCTAAGCTGACTTAGTACTGCTGTAGGTCAGTTACGGAGCCAAACAGCCAAAGGCAAAATTGGTTTATGTAATATGCAAAGGGTAAATCGTATCAGTTTTACTACAAGTGATAATGCCAGCAGAACACATGACCAAGTAGAGAGCAAGTTCACCACATTCACCATCCAAAAATACTACAGTTGGCACAAAGCAGTGAAATTACCCATTTTTCTACTACTAAAACAGCTTACCAATGCGATGGTAAGACTACAGTGCATTCTTAAACCTGTCATGGGACAGAGAAAGTAAATGATTAAAGAAGGGACCCACATCAAAACAAACACTAGTACCGCTACCATAAAAGCGCTGCAAATACTTACAGGGAAATATGCATTTGTGGTAGTTTTTATAATACTTATATCTTATATTAGTAAATTAAACCACTACTTTTGCCTGACAGAAGAACAGATACTCATGTTACAGCTCTAGAGTATAGATTAGCCACTTGCTATGCAGATTATTTAGCTTCCTGGAGTAAAACATCAAATCCATCCTCCATCTCTCTAACTAATCAGATGGCTAGCTATTCAGCACAGGAGGGAAGAGTGCCAAAAGGCAGGTGGGTTACATAACAATATGTTAGAGCGGTCTGTTGGTTGTATGCCTGCCCTCTGGTTATGTGAGTTTGTCAGCATAAATTCATTCATCTGGTTAAACTACCTAAAGCACTACAATAAAGGTGAAAGTTCCAGGTTCACCCAAGTATGCCTGAAGGAGGATGCTCATGCTATTGTCTACAAACTCACTATGCAACTAACCGAAGAGATTACTACAAAACACCTTATCTTCATAAAATGTTAGTATGGCTTCAGTTTGTTCAGATATTGGCCAGTTCGAGTCTGTAGAACAAGAAGATTTTCTTATTTAACGATGTTTTCATTCATCACAGGATGTTTATACGTGAGTGCATGTTGTCCTTTCACAAGACATGTCTGATCAGAGGAAAAGAAGTGCCTATCGTGTTGAAGATCATGAATGGCACAAAAGCAATTGGAGACTGCTGTGTCTTGAGACATCCTGTTGTGATTAGATATCTGTTACTACAGGCAATGACATCGGTGGCCTACTGATCACATTTTAGCACTCTGTAGTGCACACTTTCCAGTATTCTTCGCAGTAAGTTAACTACTACCTACAGAACTGACTTCTTCCTCCAGTATGCTGCTAGAGATTTGCCCCTCTAACATCACTTCTCATTGAACAGCAGGGAGTCACAGGCTTTCCTCTAATCCAGTAAAACATTTAACTCCTTGTTCTCATAAGGGAAGGGAAATAAACGCAAAAGAGCACATTATAGCTTCCAAATCCTATCACAATTCAGATACTCTAATTGCAGCAATTTAATAAATATTTAAGAATTACAGGCACCTACCACAGATTTATTTCTTCAACTAGGCACCACAAGTTAAGAAAAGCACTACAGTTCAAACTGTGAAAGTGTTTGAGGAGTAACTAGGTTATAGGGAATAGCTATGATCAGATCTTTCCTGAAATAATTTCAAAATTTAGTGGAAACTTGTTTCTAAGTGACTTTATGACATACAGAACATCTATTTGGCAGTCTGGTTGACAAAAAGACATTGATTTGTATTAGATGAGACACTCCAAGCTAAGAAGATACGTAAAAGCAGACATGCCAGGTTAGGCTACTACAGAAAGCAGCTCTTCCTCCCTCCTTGACTGAGCAGCACTTAAGTAGTAATTTCCTTGAACAGTATTTTCACACTATACACCAGCACTCCCTTGAACAGCTTAACACTGTACTTCCATGGACTTAGCAGAAGTCACTGTGGACTCTCTTCTACCTTGGCTCGCATTCAAATAACAAAATCAGTTTGAGTCTCCTAGTTTAACTATGAATTCTAACCTACTATTTCATAGGCCTTAAAACAAAAATCCTATATGAGCCCACTGATTGATGCAAATACACAACAGTCTCTTCAACAGTCCTCAACTTCCTCTTACCAGTCATGACAGGCAGCATTTATCCAAAAGATTTCAAATTCAGCAGATGTTCTGTTTTCCAGTGTCTCTAATGAAGAGGCTGGATGTCACATGAGATATTCCAACTCTTTTCTACCTCTCATCTTTAAATTATCATCTTTGCGTACTCTCCACTTTTCTCAGCCAACTGTGCACAAATTCAACAAGTATGAAACAAACAAATCACCCCAAAAACCTCACAAGTTCCATAAAATGACAGAGAAGCGATGGGCAGAACACTAGTTTGATTTTACACTTGCTCCTCAGAATAATCTCCTGCTAATTGTGTTTTCCTTAAACCACTCCCTGCAAATAGTAGCAAGTGATGCAAGACTTAGTGCTTATTATAGCTCTAAGCAGCACACTTAGGGTTTTTTCAGGCCAGAAATTGCTCATATGGGATGAGTGGCCATAACCTTGCAAGAGAAATAGGAGAGTAAATCAAGATGCCTTGCTTTCAAATTTCTTCAAAGATATAAGTAATCTAAGAATAAAAATAAAGAAGTGCCATTGACTGTTTACTGAAGTAACTCAAGCTTTACTTTAAAACTACAATCAACACAAATAAGAACACACACCTCAGAAGAACAAAACAGTAGCTTTAGCTTACACACTGAAAGCCATACTACTGACATATAGCACTCCCCAGCTGATGCACCTTATGTCAAGCTTGTTTTATTGTATGGCTGTTCTCACTGAGAATAACTAACTATATATATATACCCCCATGGTGATTTAATTCAGGTGCATGCTCCTCCCACATACAGAGGTAACACACTACATTATCTACCATGTAGTCAAAATGATGATCATCATATGATGAACTTAATTAACCAGCCTTTTTAATCCCCACTAGTGCATCTGTAACCTGATGCACCAGTCCAAATTCAGTGAAGCAAAGCTACTGAAGTCAGACTTCACGAGGCTGAACATTCTTCCTGTCCAGTACAAAGAAGAATTAATGCATTGAGTTCTTCGAGAAGAGACAGACCTTTGTTCAATGTATCCGTTGGGTTTTATTTACAGAATATATAGAGCCCAAGGAAAAGGAATAATATCTTTGAAAAGAACATATACACAAACTATAGAGAAACTAACTATAGAGAAGAAACTAAAGGAATTCTTCCTCTCTCTGTCCAGCTTTGGAAGTGACACTGAAAAGGTTAGACAGTTATCTAAAGTAGTGATGGAAATGAAAAACTGTCTTATCTTCCAAGCCTATGGTAAAAGCAGTTTTTGCCTCTGTGTAGACCCATCTCCTCAAACCAAGAGTTCACGACTTCCTCATTTTTACAGCAGAAGAGATTATCAGTAGTACACTTTATACTGTAATATAAACTGTTTCTATACTACCGACTCCAAAAGTAAGGAGACAAACAAGCTCTCCTAGTTTCAGAGTGAACATGTGATAACACTGCTGTTGTAACTTAAAGGCTTAAATGACAAATCACTTAAAAATACTACATCACCAAATAAGCATATGGCTATTTAAAAAAAAAAAAAGAAAAAGACTCGTGATGATGTATTCTTCAGCTAAGACAGCTGGAGAGTTTATAAAGCACCATCTTGCATAAGCCAAATCACTTCAGCAACTCTGCAGTACACGCACAAAAAAAGATATAGCATACTATGTAAGAATAAGTATTTCTTGCAGAGTCCATATGTTTGTAACACAAGCGGATCTTCTTGGCTTTTAGTTCATGAGGTACTTCATCCAAGCAGTTACAAGGACTCTTCCTGAGGCTGAATTCCTAAGTCTGGATGGCATCTCACTAAACGACAGGATTCAGACCTTCCCAGCTCCACTACCACCACAATCTATTTTACAGCGTAGCCACACCTTGCTGTTTTCTCAGTAAGGCACATTAATTCCTTATTAACTGGGCTATCTTAACCAAGTACTTCAGTTTAACTTTCAATCTGTAGGTTTTCTCTCTTTGGTGTCTAGGAAAGCTAGGCTAAAAAGCCATTTGCTGTACTTCTTTTCATACATGTTAGAAAACAACGCAACTGACCAAGTTTCTAGAAAGACCATACATCTACAGGCAAGTATTAGGCATCTTAAAGGAATATTTTGATTAAAAAAAAACATTATTTTTCTGCTACCTGCACTAGGATCTCTATATGCAAAACACCGAGTACGTAACAAGAAACTGCCCCGAAACAAAATTCTAGAAAGTTATCTGGAACTACAGGATAATTCATCTTCTTATGCTATTCAATTATGAAAATTCTCTTGATATTTTATGAATAAAACATTTTGCTTCGAAAGTCACTCAATATTAACATTTCACAGAAACTAGAGTATTTTAAACAGACTTTTAAAAAAGTCATGTATAAAGTAATTTTTACATTTAAAGTTAAATATGGCATAGAAGGATTTAACACACAGATCAAGAAGTTTAACAGATAACACAAGTGCCAAAAATACACCTAATGGACAACTAGGTGATAACCAACCATTTAAGTATTAAAAAACAGACAGACTGGCAGTGTGAACTGTTTGGTCACTCACAATTAAAGTTGCAAGCACTAAAAATTGCTATCAAATAAGACTTTTTTTGAAGTCTGTTTACAGGCTGGTAAAAACAGGCAGGCAAAAAAATCAACACTCTGAAATCACTAATATAATAGACTTGTAAAAGGATGATACATTATTTAGCTCTGCAGGTTTAAGTACAAATGCCTCAAAAGTATGACCTGACGTAAGAAGAACAAGGACTTCCAAAGTTAGCCAGTCTAAATTTATATAATTATCCCCCTGAAGTTCAGATTATTTTATTACCTTGAAATCACATGCTTTTATTTACCAGAGCACAATTAACTGCATTTTTATTATTCAGCTATATTTATAATGCAGATTTCTTACCTGTGCAAAATCTTTCAGAAAAAAACACTTGGTGCCTAGCTTCTCCTCATCTCAGAACAGGCATATTACCTTAGCTATACAAGTCAAAAGATTCTGTTCACAGCTCCTGCTTTTTGTTCTTGACAAATATCTAGCTCCTCACTCTGAGGAGGGGGAAGATGGAATTAAGCCAGTACCAGTGCCTGCAAAGCAGAGTCTCTAGAGTGTTCTTAAGTATTTTTGGGAATCATCAGCCCACAGTTAGCTGACATCACTCAGAGAGTCTTTAAAGGAAAAACATTCAAATGCCATTAGACAGCTATGTGGAAGCTGTATAAATCACTTACTGGCGGGAGCCATCAGCTCTTCTGCAACTATTGTGAAGATGTAGTTACTTTATTCATTACAAAGATGAAAAAAACACAGGAGTAACTACAGCTCTCAAATGGCTATCTGAACAAGGACAAAACATTCGAGAAATATCAGTATTTGTTTAAACAGCAGAAGAGTTGACATTTGATTTATTCACAAGCAAGTTACATCTTTGTCACTGTTGCAGACACTAAGAGCATTAGAGGTTTGTTGTCCAACCTGGACATAGAGATGGTTGTTCCATCAGTTCCCACACTGCCTGCATACTGGCAAGCTTGTGGGAAAATCAGCAGTTAACTTGGTTCTGTCCTACTACCCCACATCTCACCTACTACCCCCACATATCTCCATATAGGCTAGGAATCTAATGTGTTAACCAACTGCAAGACATCAGAGACACTGAAGTATAAATCATATTGAAAACAAAAATTTAAAAAATAGTGGGAAGGAACAGCAGCAAGTCATAAAAGCCATGCCACACATGCAGCTTGCAAATTATTAAGAGGGCACTGGAAAATTTTCAGTAAACAGTTGCACCAACCACACAACGCACAAGAGCATTCAGGTAACTTTGAACTGATACACAGCACATTTTATAAGACAACTTCTACACATACAGGATTGAAGTCTGAAGAAACCTAAAGACCTGCAACTCTGTTCTGAAAAAAAACCCCACTGAGACAGCTTCTGTTGTAAGGAAGACTAACCACTTCGAATTTGACATACAATGCCCCTGCTTACAGTACTGGAAGTCCAAATCATCTGAATTTAGTTCAAGGAAAATTTGCATTTTAACAATCTTATTGTATCGATATAATTTTATCCACAGCTTTCTGTATCAGAAACATCATCACAAAGTTTTCCAAGATGGTTTGTGGTTATCCCAATAGAAGCCTAATTAGATTATCATAATTTGCATTACAAAATTCCTTAAATCCGTTTTCATCTTCTAGAGAGGAAATTTTACTGCCATTGCTTTTAAAGTAGCCTCAAGTAATCCAGAGACACAGAGATGGACAAAATAGAGCTGTTACATCACACCGACCACAGTGACCTTAGCCCTTCCCCAGGCAATTCCTGCCACATCATACATGTAGATCTCTATCTCAGATTAATATTAAACTGCTATCACTTAATTCTTAGTAAAAAAGGAAAGCTGAGCACTGAATTGTCCCTCTAGACAGGCACCCTTCCCCCTCACAGCAACTCCTCCTCTCCGCCCTGCATGCCCACGGGGACGCATCCTCACGCCCCTCTCCCGTTTTTAATTACACAGATCCTAAGTGCCGATTTTTGCCAAACCAGAATTTTAAAGCCAGTTTAAGCCAAGCCTGGGCACACCCGTAGAGGGCCCTACCCCCCGCACAGAGGCCTGCTCGCCATCAATGACGTTTGGAACCGAACGCCGCTCCCGGACGCGTTAAGACACCAGAGCCGCCTCTCCCCGCCACGAATCCACCCGCACCCTGGGCACCCGCCGGCTCCGCTTCAGCACCGGGTAAAGCGGGGTACCGACCCCCTCGGCACCCGGTCCCGGCAGGGGGCGGCGGGGAAACCCTCCAACCCATCGCTTCGGAACGCGCAACCCGGCCCGAACCTACGGCCGAGAGCCCGAGGCTGCCCCCCACCCCGCCCCGGGGCGCGGCGCCATTTCGCGAGCCGGGATCGCGGCGAAAGGGCGGGGAGGGAGCGCCGAGGAGCGGGACCGAGGGGAGCGGCTCCGGCGCGAGGGCCCGCGGCGGCGCCCGACGCGGCCCAGGCCCCGGCTCGGCCGCGCGATCCCGGCCGCCACTCACAGTTCCGGATGTCGGAGATGAATACCGCCAGGCCTCGCATCCCATCGCCCTTCGACACCGCAGGCATCGTGGCACGCGATCCCGGCCGCCCAGCGAGACGCCAACCGCTGTCGCCGCGCCGAGCGCTCTCCCCGCGGGGCTGCTCAGGCCGCCGCCGCCCCGCGCACGCGCACGCGCCTCCCGCGCCCCCGCCGGCCGCACGGCGCCAGAGCGTCCCCTGCCGGGGACCCGTGGTGCCGCCGGCGAAACGCTGTCCGCAGTCACCGCCGGCGGAGCAAAAGTGGGAGGCGACTCGGATTGAGTCGCACGAGCCGGCACGCGGCCAACCGCACCCGGGGCTGCATCAAAGGAAGCGGGGTCGAGGGACCCTGACCGGACTAAGTGTCCACTAATGGAATCCTCAATATAAGAGCGATATGAAGCCGGGTCCTGCACTTGGGGCACAACAACCCTATGCAGAATTACAGACTGGGAGAAGCCTGGCTGGAAAACTGCCAGGAGGAGAGGGACCTGGGGGTGTTGGTCGACAGCCGACTGAACATTAGCCACCAGTGTGCCCAGGTGGCCAAGAAGGCCAATGGCATCCTGGCTTGCATCAGAAACGGTGTGACCAGCAGGTCCAGGGAGGTGATTCTCCCTCTGTACTCAGCACTGGTGAGGCCGCTCCTCGAATCCTGTGTCCAGTTCTGGGCCCCTCACCACAAGAAGGATGTTGAGGCTCTGGAGCAAGTCCAGAGAAGAGTGATGAGGCTGGTGAAGGGACTGGAGAACAGAACCTATGAGGAGCGGCTGAGAGAGCTGGGGTTGTTTAGCCTGGAGAAGAGGAGGCTGAGAGGAGACCTCATTACTCTCTACAACTACCTGAAAGGAGGTTGTAGAGAGGAGGGAGCTGGCCTCTTCTCCCAAGGGACAGGGGACAGGACAAGAGGGAATGGCCTCAAGCTCCACCAGGGGAGATTTAGGCTAGAGATTAGGAGGAGGTTTTTCACGCAGAGGGTCATTGGGCATTGGAATAGGCTGCCCAGGGAGGTGGTTGATTCACCTTCCCTGGAGGTGTTTAAGGCACGGGTGGATGAGGTCTTGAGGGACTTGGTTTAGTGTTAGATAGGAATGGTTGGACTAGAAGATCCGATGGGTCCCTTCCAACCTGGTTGTTGTGTGATTCTGTGATTCTGTTGGAACAGGTCCTGAGGAGGCCACGAAGATGATCAGACGGCTAGAGCACCTCCTGTGCGAGGCCAGCCTGAGGGAGTTGGGCTTGTTCAGCCTGGAGAAGGCTCTGAGGAGACCTTATGGCAACCTTCCACTACCCGAAGCGGGAGCACAAAGAAACTGGGGAGGGACAAAAGTAAAAATACAAGGGCATGTAGTGAGAGAACAAGGGGGAGTGGCTTTAAATTGTAAGGGAGAAAATGTAAACTAAACATTAGAAATAAATTCTTCATGATGAGGGCGGTGAGGCACTGGCACAGGTTGCCCAGGGAAGCTGAACACCTCCCATCCCTGAAAGTGTTCAAGGCCAGGGTGGACGGGGCCTTGAGCAGCCTGGTCTGGTGGGGGTGTCCCTGCCCATGGCGGTGCAGGGTGGAACTGGATGGACTTTAAGATCCCAACTCAAACCATTCTATGATTCTTTGATTTTATGACATAAGAGATGGCAGGCAGGTGGCCCTTTTCCATGAAGGGTTAGCAGGGCACCTTCAACTGTTGGGTCCCTCAACTGCATGCTCCATGCTCAGAACAGCCTAATCCCTTCCTCTCCCCGTGCCCCTAATGATCAAGGAGTTTTATGATTTCTGAGGGACAAATACCGGGCTTTGCAGGTGCCTCAGAAGTAACATCTGAGGGAGGAGGAGAGGGATGGCAGATCAGGAGACAAGGAAATTTCACGTCATCAGTAAGCTTTGAGCAGTCTTAATCTAAGATCTTCTTTCTAAAACATGGATCATGAGGTATAGACTCTCTGTGGTACTGTACATCATGTTTCCACACGGTGGACTGACAGGCTTTGCCTCAGTCCTCCAGCTCAACAGGTGCCCCAAAACAGTGCATGGGATCTACTTCTTCTACCCTGCAGACTCATTCTGAACATCTGCAAGCCCAAGAGCTGCCATATGCAGAGCTACCTTTTCTCACATACCCCTTATGAACCTTCAATCAGTTGTGTATACGAACACAGTCATTTGGTGTTACACACAGCAATGTGGAGTCCTGGATGTGCAGGTGTCAAACCCAGAGCCACGTGTTTCTTGTGAAGGCCATGAACAGACAAAGCAACACAGTCCCACACTGCTTGTACTCCTGAGCCTGAAAACATTTCAAGGTTAAATTGTCTTAAACATGCCAAAGAGGTAGGACTGCACAGAGTATTTAATCTCATTAGCTGAAAATATATTCAAAGGGTGTCGAAACTGGTGTAGTCTGCCTAGAGAAAAGTATCCTGACAGTTTTGGTCATAATGCAAGTGATTAGTATATTTAGTGGACTATGCTGACCTGTAGAATCATGGGGTTTAGAGCTATTGGATATCGAGCAGTTATTTAATCTGTTTTCCTGTATTCTTCAAGCTACTTCATTTCACCTGTTCTTCCTCTGCTCTCCCCTCACTCCCACCAAACTGCCCCAAACTAAGCCTAGTATCTAGCTTTTAGCCACAGACAATCTTCCAGAAAGGCACTCAGTATTGATATGATATCATCAAATTTATTGTTTTCCTGGTAGTTTGTTCCCATAGTTATTTCTACTCATTTTGAGCTTGCACATTATTTAAATTTAACAAGTTCTAGTGCCTTTAAGTTAATGATACATTTTTCTCTCATAAATACAGACCTAAATAATATATGATACTACCTCTCTGACAGTGGCTGTATACCTCAGTTAGGTCACCTGTGCTTTTTAGGAGTGTAATTATCTATTAGAAAGACAAGCTGGCATTATGTGGTAGTCACGATTAAATCAGTTTCTGCTTAGATCCATTTTGGAGACCAAGTGCAACTACAGGCAACTGTGCATAATGAGTCCTATATTCAACTCAGATGCTCTTCATGTGTAGGTGACATGAAGAAAAGCTTTCCTTTTTCATAGCTTTACAAACAGATTTTGATGCTTAAGAATAATTTCTGTTTACCTTTAAAACTGAAAAGATGTCATCGTGTAGGAGTTTCTGTTTCAGAAAAAAAAAAAAACCTTTTTTAAGCTAGCCAAAATGTAGCTACTCTTAAGAGCACAGTGACACCTAAAGGCTAAGGATACCAGTTCTGTCTGGTTGTATTCCAGTCAATCCTGCAAGTCAGGTAGGTACACTTAAACTATCTTTAAGTCATGGCTTAAATACTACTACCAGCATAGCTGTGGCAGTACTAGGCTAAGCATGGACTTCAAATTCTGCTTGAGAACTGGGTGGTACAAATACCAATCAGTTAACTCATGGGGATCTCTCTAGTTTTATAACCACACTGCTAAATATTTCATTTTAAGTGTCTAAGTATGCAGTACACATACCCTGGTTATCCTATGTCAAACTCCTTTGACTGACTTATGAGGCTCTACTATATTTGTTCTTGCTTTCAGTCTTCTTTTTGCCTCAACAAAGACTTGTGCAATGGTGGCAAATATGTAGGTATTTGTCTGACCTTACTGCCTCATAATTTAGAGCTTATTAACCCCTTTCAGACAGTTTTGGTAGGGAAAAGACAAAAATGTTATGAGAATAAATAGCTAGAGGAAAGAGAGCCTGTAATAGTCTCTAGACGTGTCCTGACTAAAAGAAATATTGTAATGTAAGGTCAGCTGTTTTTAATACAGCACAGAGTTCACACTAGGCACAGCCCTTTACAAATGCACTGAATTAATAAATCTGAAAAAATGTTTTGGTTTAAGCTTGACATCTATAAAAATGTCTATGAAAAAAACACAACTTCATTAGTTCCATCTATCTCAAGATGTTAAGATTTTTCAGGAGACTTCTAATTACTGTAAAATCAGCATTAAAGGAGAAATAGCCTCAAGAAGTGCTTGCCTATTACACAAAATATTTTGCAGCTTATTTGTTTGCCAAAATAATCCACAATGTCTATCCCCTCTTTTCTAGGCCATGTAATTTCATTGCATTTTTGTACAAAGACTTGAATAATTACCCTGACCTTCATAAAACTATTAATATCAACCCAAATAGATTCAACTGGTTAGTATCCATTTGCGGAAATTACAAAAAGAGAATTGTTCCTTTCCCTCTGTTACTTCTGTCAGATTTGTCCCTTGCCCCATCAGGTATTGGTTTGTTGGTCCTTGTGATCATTCTAACCATTACTAGAAACCTGGAAGCAAAACGAGCTGAAGAAAAAAGAGAACCACTGGCTTCTCCACTTATATACTCAATTGTCTTTCTCTACATGACATCTGACATTCATTATTCGTTAACAGAGAATACACACTTATCAGCAACGCCTTCTGCCATATCAGAGTATGAGATGTGCTGCTTTTCAAGAGTAAGAATGCCGCACCATTTTTATTTTCTGAGTATGCACAGCTAGTTGCCAGGCAAACAGCTCACTTCTACTGTCCCCTCGGTATCCTATCTTACATACATACTGATTTTTTAAAGAGATAAGAGTGTACTAACTGAAAACACAGAAATAAAACAGATATGGTCCACCACAAGCAGAAACGGTGTGACCAGTAGGTCCAGGGAGGTGATTCTCCCTCTGTACTTAGCACTGGTGAGACTGCTCCATGAATTCTGTGTTAAGTTCTGTGCCCCTTGCCACAAGAAGGATGTTGAGGCTCTGGAGCGAGTCCAGAGAAGAGCAACAAAGCTGGTGAAGGGGCTGGAGAACAGGCCTTATGAGGAGCAGCTGAGAGAGCTGGGGTTGTTTAGCCTGGAGAAGAGGAGGCTGAGAGGAGACCTCATTGCTCTCTACAACTACCTGAAAGGAGGTTGTAGAGAAGGGGGAGCTGGCCTCTTCTCCCAAGGGACAGGGGACAGGACAAGAGGGAATGGCCTCAAGCTCCGCTAGGGGAGATTCAGGCTAGAGATTAGGAGGAAGTTTTTCACACAAAGGGTCATTGGGCACTGGAACAGGCTGCCCAGGGAAGTGGTTGATTCACCTTCCCTGGAGGTGTTTAAGGCACGGGTACATGAGGTCCTGAGGGGCATGGTTTAGTGTTTGATAGGAATGGTTGGACTCGATGATCTGGTGGGTCTTTTCCAACATGGTTATTCTATGATTCTATGATTTAAACTTATTTTTAAACTTACTTCTGCCTCTTTGAGCTAGCCACAAATGCACAGAATTAAAACAAAAGACTTCTTGTCCCAGAGCATGGTGACCTAGAGCACAGTGAAGAGGAATGTGGCAAGGAGGTGCGGGGCATGTTATTGTCACGGGGCAGTTTAAGTGGCAGTTCGAGCAGGCAGGGCGTAGAGAGGGGCTCAAGACTAGCCAGAAAACACAGAGGACCATGGTGGCCACCTGTCAGAAGATTAAAGCTGCACTGGATTCTGCAGCAGGCAGAATGGACACTGCCACCCAGACAGAGCCTCAATGGGTGCATGCAGCTACCTAGACCCTAGGCTGCAGGAAGTGCCCCCCTCCCACACCAGCCTGTGCCTCTGGTACTGGCTCCACTTGTGGAAGCTGTGCTTATGTGGGGGATCTCCTTTGCATGGTGGAGGAGCTAAGGAAGGAAGTAAAGAGGCTGAGGACTATCAGGGAATGTGAGAGGGAGATAGAACAGTGGAGCAGTGCCCTCTCACTAGCTCAGTGGGCTGCTGAACACCACCCACCTGCAAACTGCAAGGTTCGGGGGAACAAGAGAAGGGGAATGGCAGCAAGTTCCTGCCCAACGAAGGAAACCTGTTCCTCTCACCCAAACACCAAACCCCCAGATCCACCTGAAGAACAAATATGAAGCGCTGCAGGTGGCATCCAACCCCAAGGTTGAGGATGATGGCTCCCACAGCCTAGAATCTTTCCCTAGGCTGTGCCATCCTCATAAAAACATAAAAACATCCTCCATTAATAAGAGGAGAGTGATTGTCACAGGGCACTCCCTTCTAAAAGGAATGGAGGGACCCATCTGCAGACCGGAGCCGCTCCACAGAGAGGTCTGCTGCCTAGCAGGGGCATCAGTGAAGGAGGTAACTAGAAAACTTCCTTCTCTGGTCCAAGAGACAGACTGTTATCCTCTGATACTATTCCAAATTGGTAGTGATGACATAGAGAACAGAAAGGCCAAAGCCATTAGGAGAGACTTCAGTGCTCTAGGGAAAATGATGGAGGGCTCTGGGGTCAAATAGTATTTAGCTCCATTCCAATGCTAAATAAAGAGGAGCAAGAAGTCAAAAAGAAGAAATTTCTTAATGCCTGGCTCCAAGCCTGGTGTGAGGAGAGGGGCTTTGGTTTCCTTGATCATGGGGTGGCCCACACATCCCCAGGCTTTCTTACTAGGGATGACACATGTCTTCTAGAGGGGCTAAAGCCCTTGCTAAAAATCTAGCTAGGCTCATTAACTGAGCTTTAAACTAGATGTGAAGGGGGAGGGGGATGAGACCAGGCTAGACAAGAGTGAGCCTGGACGTGGGACACCAGTGACTAAGGAAGAAACTGGTACTCTGGCATTAGCTACTCCCATGACCAGGCAATTGGGAATAAACTCTGTTCCCTCTATGAGGGCTGAAGGTTCACCAGCCCATCTGAAGTGCATTTACACCAATGCACGCAGCACGGGCAATAAGAAGGAGTTGTTGGAAGCTGTCGTAGGGCAAGGAGCCTATGATGTTGTTGCCATCATGGAAATGTGGTGGGATGACTCATATAACTGGAGCACAGCTATGGTGGGGTACAAACTCTTCAGGTGGGACAGGAAGGGTAGGAGAGGAGGCAGGGTAGCTCTCTATGAGTACAGAGGGAGAATCACCTCCCTGGACCTGCTGGTCACACCGTTTCTGATACAAGCCAGGATGCCATTTGCCTTCTTGGTCACCTGGGCACACTGCTGGCTCATGTTCAGTCGGCTGTCGACCAACACCCCCAGGTCCCTCTCCTCCTGGCAGTTTTCCAGCCAGGCTTCTCCCAGTCTGTAATTCTGCATAGGGTTGTTGTGCCCCAACAACCCTATATAGCCCTATAGGGCCTCCTGGGCTATCTCCGGATATTTAGTCCTTGCAAGCAGCCCATGAAATAACGAGGTTACATCAAAACTTCCCCTGCGGTGCAAACAGCGGTAGCACAGCCATGTTGCAAAACATGTAGAAGGTCGAAACAGAAGATGATAAAAACCTCAATTACAAAAGCCTGTTAACAGCCGTTTGAGATCAGACTCCTTTCTGCGCACCCAGTATCGCTTGCTGTCTCCCTGCAGCCTGGCCCACTGCAGCCATTGCACTCAACCCCCTTGGCTGATCTATGGTATCTGCAGCCCCTCCCCGCCCCGGCGCCAAGCACCGCCCGCCGCGCCCGCCAGGGGAGGGGCCGCCTCCACTTCCGTGACCGGCGCGGGCGGTAGGTGGGGGTGGCGGCGGTCGTGGGGCTGGGTGGTGTGGAACTGCGCTCCTGGGGAAAGGGAACGGCGTTTACACAAGCTGGGACTGCGTTCATTTTCAGTCCTTTCACTTCCCGATCTAGCTTCTGTTGCTTTAATTTAAAAACGCGTCAGCCGCGTGCTTCCCGGGCTCCCTTGGCGAAGTGACGTGGGCTCCTGTGGCAGGAGTCAGAATCTAATTTCTTCTTTAGAAAAAAATTATAAATATTTATTCTTATTTCCAAATAATTATTGTGCCAGCTTAGTTTCTTTGTGATAGCCTAAGTCTATGCCAGTGTTTCTCTCTTGTGGAAGTAAGGATGCTTTTAAAAGGGCAGAGTAAAAGTACATCCTCAGCTAACATTTGTGCCTTGGCTTAGATAGAAACCTAAATGTTCTAAACCTTAAGTTGTCCATAGTATCAGGTGAACGAGGGCACAAATAGAATTATAGAATAGTTTGGTTTGGAAGCGACGTTAAAGATCATCCAGTTCCAACCCCCCTGCCGTGGGCAGACACACCTCGCACTAGATCAGACTGCTCAAGGCATCATCCAACCTGGCCTTGAACACCTCCAGGGAGGGAGCAGCCACAGCTTCCTTGGGTAACCTGTGCCAGTGCTTCACCACTCACATGGTGAAGAGTTTCTTCCTTATGTCTAGTCTAAATCAGTTCCTCTCCAGTTTATACCTGTTGCCCCTAGTCCTATCACTACAAACTTTTGTGAACAGTCCCTCCCCAGCTTTCTTGTAGGTCCCTTTCAGGTACTGGAAGGTCACTATAAGGTCTCCTTGGAGCCTTCTCTTCTCCAGGATGAACAACTCCAACTCTATACAGTCAATCTTAATTTTTTAACTTGCATTTTGCTGTGATACAGGAAATAAACAAGAGTGCCAGAATCATAAGCGTTTGTTCTGTTTAGTTAGTTTGTGGGGAATTAAAAAATAATGACAGAAGGTTTGCACAAGAAAAATGTGATGGGAACCTGGTTTGGTAAAGCTTTAAAAATTCATGGTTAAGTTTTCCATGAAGACGATTTAAAGTCTGACTAATTAATCTTTGTGCAGTAGAGCAATGCTATCTACTTAATTTTCACTAAAGAGTTGTTGTTAAACAAAATAATGTTCCAAACAAGAGTCAAATATTGGACTGTCACTAGCAGAAAGTTTTTTGCCATGGGCTCGGTGCTTCCTATAGATCTAGGAGTAAATGTTGACTTAACAGTAACTGGCAGATGGATATGATCACGTCAAGGAAATGAGCACATTCTGGTGTCTAATTAGAATTCAGTGATTTTTTTTTTGTAAACTTCTTTCTTCAACTATTAAATGTTAACTTCCCTTAAGGGAAGTGGATGCTGTTGCTAATTGTTTCTGAAAGTGAAATCAAATACCTCCGAATCAATATATACAAACTTCTAGAAGAATTGATAGCCTGTCCAAATAGTTAAGACTTGTATTGACTATTTAGGCTTTCAATTGTTCCTCTCTGTCGTAGTTTATAGATCTTGCCAAGCTAGATGGAACAGAGTAGATGCTATCAAGAGCAACTTGCTTTGTCTAATTTTTTAGGATGTGGAATGTGGGTTACCAGTAACCTTGACAGCAAAGTAGAAGTGTAATACCTTAACTATTAATACTAATGAATTTCAGATGGTATAGCAATTTAGCTTTTATCCCACCCTCTGAATCTAAGAAGTATTAGAAAGCTTTCTGCTTTTATTTTGCAGTCTTTATAGGACTTTACAAAAGCCTTCAAATAATTTGGCACGTGAGATTTTTGATGCACTATATTCTGTGGTGCTAGCGGCTTTGCTTCTTTCAAGCACTTCTACTGCCATCGTCCTCCTGCTTAGTTCCCTAATCATGTACTCTTCTGTTTTCCTGCAGACTCTCTAGCTCCTGCAACAAATATCTCTGCTTTTTAAAACTTAACAGCCAGTCATAGCTAAATATGCTTACATTCATTAAGTTGATCTGCATTACTACTGTTGGCCTATAGTAGCTGCTGTTTCTCTGAGTACCCTTCTGTTTAAACTTTAAGGTTCCTTCTGCTGCCATGTTACTGCCGCAGTACTCCTTTAGAGTGCTCAGACTGCTGTTGCGGGATCCCATACCTGATGTTTTGTAAAGCCGCAAAATAATTAAACTTCAAGCAGCGCTTGTTACCAGTGCCAACAGAACAACACTGTTATAAATATGGCTTGAAGAAACGAGCTTTTAAGTCTTTAAAGTGGGTGATAGAAATGTTAATTTCTTGTAGTAATGCAGGTAGCACAAGTATTTTAGGATCGCATAATTATGAGAAGCAGCCTTATAAGTATATAGAGCCACTAGTTTATTATAGATGAAAGCTAGTCCCATTTTGATAATTAGTACTAGCAGAATTAGTTATAGGCTGCTTTTCTTTATTCTGGTATTTTGCCTCCTTTCACTTTGGTTCCCCTAATGATACCTTTTCTCTGTTTTCTTCTTATCTGCTTCTGGGAACTGGGTGGGGAATCCAATGTAGCTCATGAATGGACAGAGGTTGAAAAACATTTTTTATGAAATCTTTCCTGTGGCAGAACTAAGATGAAATATTGAAATAGCACAGAACAGGAAAAGTTCTCTACTCTAAATTCTTTTATCTGGAGCTGGGACAGACTGCCAGAAGTCATTCCTCTAGACCAAAATGACCCTTATCTTTCTTATTTCTGCATGTATCACTGATGTGGCAAGGAATTGAAGGCACATAGTTATAAGCAAATAGCTATGGTTCTTTCTGTCTCTTAATTAATTTGTGACTTGTTGACTGGGTTAGGCAGGAGCAGAAACAAATGCTTATCCCTTATTTGCTATAGAAAAAGTAAAGGAGTTCTATACTTTGTTATGGGCAGCAGACATTTATCTCTGTTTCAGCTGTAAATTATTATACTTATTTAGGGATTCTTCATAAGGGAAGCTTTATCTGCCCAACAGGCTTCCTCTGTTATACACACACTAAAATAAAGGACAAAAACTATGGAATCTAGGAATTCTAGGAATCTCTTAAAATACTCTTAAAATGTTATTGTGTTGCCAGAGCAAAAGCACTATTAAAACATCTTAATCAGTTTAGTTCTAAGTGGCAGAAGGTAAGATATTTGCTTAACTTTTCTTAGACAAGAAAAATGAATTAAACTGTTACATTCTTCTGTTCCCAGAGATTTGAACCCTTATGTTTTCAGGGTAGGATAATCTTGACATGGCAAAAAACACCACGAGGCTTCTCTGTACTTCACTTTCTCTTACTGTGATTTGCTGGCTAGCTGAAGGCACCCTGTCAAAAACAGATTCAAAGAAAGATGCTACAAAAAAACTGGAAGAAAAGGTAAGAGAAAAAAAATGAAATGCTCGTCTTATCTAACATGGACAGTGAACTACTTGAACTTTGATAAAAGGACTTTTATTCTGTCAAAACAGTGTTAAAAACAACCATGCCTTTCTATTGAAGCCTGTGCTCTCAGATTAGACTACCTGAAAGTGTCCCTTCCTTTGGCTTTTATGAGCATCACAAACGGTTCACTCCTTGAACAAATACAACGTAAACTTCTAAAGCTTTATCCCCCATGAAAGCTGCAGAAGCAGAATGTTTCTCTCCCTTCTTCTATTGCTACAGGAAACATTCTTCCATCCTTTTGGAAAGTGATGGCAGGGAGCAATAGTTTGAGCCAAGAGCACTAAGTCATTTACTTGTGGAAAGGAAGGTGTTCTCAGTCTTGCCAATGGGAAGGCTTTATCCTGATAAAGAAATCTGAAGAGCCTTCTAACCAGCAGTTTCTCTGCAGGGAGAATTGGTTGAGTCCTGTAGCAATCTGAGCAAGTGGAAGCAATGTACTGAAGTCTCTGTTAACATGCTGAGCAGGTTCTGGTTTTCTGCCTGTTTTCTTTCAAAACTGCAAGAAGGAACAGCAGTGTGAGAGAAAGGCTGTGTATGGAGACAAAGTATATTTACTGGTACATGCACCTAGTGTGTGTACTTAGTGTTGCCAGGTCAAAATGTGGGCATGTTCAGAATCCTCTTCATTATAAGTATAATTAATGCTTCACTATGCAGCTATATCTCTCATTGTTTGTATTATTTGCTTGCTCAGTGTCTGCTAAGAGGAAACTCTAGTCTGCAGGTGGTGAGGATAATACAAAGTACTAAGACAGGTCATATCCATAAAGTTCTTGTGCTGAATCAATAGGTGATTTCTGCGTGCTCATCATATACAGTTTAGCAGGCCTTCTCACACTGATTCTGCTGCTAAAACTATTTGTGCTATTTTAGTTGAAGCAGACCTTCCTTCAAGAAAGGTATTCAGAACCTTGGCCTTTGGTAATCTCATTGCTGCATACTCAATCTAAAATATACATGGCTTGGAAATAATTTTCAAATTCTTGGTTAAGAGCTCCTACCTCCATTTTATCATTTTGAGAGTAATATGCCAGAAAGCATTGACTGGAGAACAGAACACCATCAGCTGTGGCGAATGATGTTCTTGAGTCTTATCACTTCCTGATTTTTTGTTTGTTTTTATGATTTTTGCCTTGCAAACAAAGTAAGTTTACTGATGATAACAAGTAATTTCTGAGCACTTTCCTCTTTCAGGGTTAAATCCATCCGTTCTGCATTGTTTAAAAGGAATCCTTGGAGTTTAATGGTTTAATGATATGATTTTCTTTACTTTTTGAAGTCTGTTGCTATTCAAAGTGGCTGCTTCATATGACTGGTTCTAAAACCCTTCTTCCTCCCCCAGATACTGCATTCTGATAAAAATGTGCAGGACCGGGGACTGGTAGTTGTGGATCCAAAAGCAAAGGATATTATACTGGAACATAGAAGTTATTGCTCCAAGAAGGTGAAGGAAAGACATTTCTCAGGAGATGTTCTGGGATATGTTACTCCCGTAAGTTAATAAAGTGAATAAAGTTCGTGCATCAAGTGAATATGCAGCAGACTGTGCTAATCTCCAATCTCGCATCCCTGCTTTTATAATAATGAGAACTTCTGTTCAAATAGCCAGAAGATCATTTGAGAGTTAGCTTGGGATTCAGGTAGTCTCAAACACTTATTATGCCACACATCTCTTGGAGGATGTCTAGGTCATATTGTTTTTCTTCTAACTGGTAAAACAGATGATAGTATTCTTGTGTCCTGAACAAGCCTTGTGAAGCTGCAACAAAGTCAGACTTGGAAGATTACTAAATGTCCTTCTACCATGCAGCTACTGAAACCTTCTAAATAAACAGTAAAAATTTTATGCTGCTGTGAAAATGATCTCCTTTGCATGATCTCTTTTACAGTCTTACTATAATTCAAAGAATAGTTTCTTAAATAATAAATGTTTCTTCCTTTTGTTTAGAGGATGCTTTTCACTTGTTTGTCTTACACTACTCAAAAGACAAATAGGTGCCCTTTTCACGTTTCTCAAGTTCTCTTGAATATAAATGCAGAGTCTGTAAATTCAGAACTGTTTTTGAATCTACATTGCAAATTCCTATAGTTCAGATGAATTTGCAGTTTGAATATTACCTTATAGGTAGCTATTGGAGTTTACACACTGCTTTCTTATTTAAATAAAATTAATGTCGCGGAAGGTTTCTTCAAACTAACAAAAGGGAATCTAGCAAATGGTTACATTTGCATTAAAGAATTTGTATTGATCAAAAGTAAAATGAACTGTATAGCTTGCTCTTCAGCCTCTCACTTTTTTTTTCTTTTTTTCTTTTGCAAGTGGAACAGTCATGGCTATGATATTGCTAAAATATTTGGAAACAAATTTACACTAATATCCCCAGTCTGGTTACAAGTCAGAAGGAGAGGGAAGGAAAGATTCCAGTTCACTGGGCTCCACGATGCTGACAAAGGTGTTATTTTCTTTTTCTTTGAATATGTATTTTAAATAAGATTAATGGTCTTGTTGCAGCCTGATTTGCTTCTGTAATATATGTATATGATTTTTCTGGCTATGCCTCGTGGTGTAGTACTTTTATCTGTTATGTTTTTTGGTGGAGTTTTCTTCATAGTGAACTCCTTATGTCCCCACCTGCTTTCACATGTGTACGTAGTTTGTTTGTCCAAAGAATAAGTAGAAAGTTTGGCTTTTCCTCCAGGCTGTCTACAAAGACCCCTTTGAAGGAAGGAAGGGACAAAGAATCTGTACAGGCACAAATAGTCTTTGGTGGTTGCACTGTGCCATTCATCATCTGTTGTCTTTTTTTTTTGCCCCGGTGCAAAAACTTTTGAGTGAATTTGTTTTGGTAATGGAAGATAAATTTAATCTGAAGAGTATTTTTTCCTTCACTGTCAAGATACTGGCAGCAAGTTCAGATTTCAGGTAGTATGTTCTTAAATAGTAACAAAGTAGTTTATGGTTTTGAACTTGATTGAAACATTTGTCTGTGGAATTTCATTAGCAACAGCTATAGTTCTGACCATATTGATGCCTATTAACAAGTTCATTCTAGTGCAATGACAGCCAAGAGGAGTGGACAGGACACTTGGAAGTACCATCTTAAAAAAAAAAATTCCTCCCTAGTGCTGCTTGGTGGCTACAGAAGTGTTGTGCTGAGTAGGCACTATGATAGTTTCCATGGTCAGGCAGAACTGTAAGCAACAGGGAGGGGCTGGGTATGGGCTGTTGTAAGGTTGTAGTAAATGCTAGTTATGCTATGTTGGGGGTCAAAAGCTTCAAATTTTGCCAGTTACAGGATGTTTTGTCTATGCTTGCTATGAACTAGTAGTCTGTGGCAGGAAGACAGATAGAATGAAACTATGCTGCATTATTTGAAGAATGCTTGAAAATACACTGTTGTTGTCGACATTTGTATTTTAAGTTTTTCTCTCACTTGATATTGTTTGGCAGGCTGGATGAAAGACGTCAGAAGAACATCCAAAAATATCAAAATAGGTGAGCCTCTGTTTTATGTTTGTTTGTCTTTTATCTTCTTTAACCACTAGAAGATCAAAAGAAGGGTTTGTTCCAGGTGCATATGGGAGAAAGGGAGGCAACCTTAGTGTAGTTCTATGAAGGAAGAAGTCTGAGAAGAAAAATCATAGAATCATAGAACAACCAGGTTGGAAGGGACCCATCGGATCTTCTAGTCCAACCATTCCTATCAAACACTAAACCAAGTCCCTCAAGACCTCATCCACCCATGCCTTAAACACCTCCAGGGAAGGTGACTCAACCACCTCCCTGGGCAGCCTATTCCAATGCCCAATGACCCTCTGTGTGAAAAACTTCCTCCTAATCTCTAGCCTAAATCTCCCCTGGCGGAGCTTGAGGCCATTCCCTCTTGTCCTGTCCCCTGTCACTTGGGAGAAGAGGCCAGCTCCCTCCTCTTTACAACCTCCTTTCAGGTAGTTGTAGAGAGTAATGAGGTCTCCTCTCAGCCTCCTCTTCTCCAGGCTAAACAACCCCAGCTCTCTCAGACGCTCCTCATAGGTTCTGTTCTCCAGCCCCTTCACCAGCTTTGTTGCTCTTCTCTGGACTCACCCCAGAGCCTCAACATCCTTCTTGTGGCCCAGAACTGGACATGGTATTCAAGGAGCGGCCTCACCAGTGCTGAGTACAGAGGGAGGATCACCTCCCTGGACCTGCTGGTCACACCATTTCTGATACAAGCCAGGATGCCATTGGCCTTCTTGGCAGAGAAGAAGAATAAAAGCAGTTAAATATAAACAGTTAAGTAAATGAAGTGTTTATCATGTTGGTGACCTAATATTTTGCCTTAAGTTTGGATAAACTTTGGGTCGCAGGTCCCTCTGTGGAGGGGTACTTTATATATAGCACTGCATGGAGTGGTCTTCAAACTTGTTGCTCAGAGGTTCTCCTTAGTTAAAAAGAAAAAAAATTCCAAATCTGAATCAGTCCAACTTTCCTGCATGACAATAGAAAAGTCCTCCTTCTATTCTTCTCCTCATGGAGCTAGTGGCTCAAGGGGTGTGCCACGGTGTGTGTCTTTGGGGAAAATGACAAACATGGCTATGGAGACCATACTGTGTTAAACTTCTCACATTTCTCTATAGGAGGAATTCTGTCAAAATGTGAAATGCTTCTTGATTTAGAAGGGACTATGAAACTTGAAATACATTAGAAAAATTGAAAGCTCAGTCAGATATCTTAAATTACTTTTGCTTCCAGATGATAAAGCCTTTGAGAACTCTTCAGACTCTTATAAAATACTCTTTTAGATCCTTGGTAGTTAGAAAGGGCTCAGTATGAGTTGTTGACTTTTCCAATGTGTATGATTATCAACAGTTCCAATGGCAGTTTTCCTGACTCTTGTCTGACTATGTTTTTAATGTTTTAAGTGTGTTGTTAGAAAAATGAATTACCTGAGCTCAAGTTTAAAAAAAAAAATTGTAATAGGTTCTTGAGACGAGTAGAGGTAATATAGGGCTGTGTACAAAAGAGTAAATTAGAGGTGGAGTTTTCTATCTTGTTCTTGTGGTAGAAGAGATACACTGTTTATAGAAACATTGCTGTTACATGCTAGTGTTCTTTTAAGACTGTACTTGGAGCCCTAAGTGACAGTTCAATTAAGATAGTTTAGTCACGTGAAGGTATTTTTTTCTTAAAGATTTAATCACTGCTGACCTTTAAACTAAACATAAATGAAGAATGTTATACAGTGTCAATTTATCTGTCCTGTTTAAATTGCTCAAGGAGCAATGATCTCAGTCATGGAATGTATTGTTTAGTGGTATCTGTGCTTGTCATCTGCTGTGTTCTGTTTCTACAGAAATATTTCGGTATAAATAATAAATTCTTAATTTTAACTACTGATTCATGACCTTTCTTGATAGTGCCTCGAATTTTGTTTGATGGTTGGACTTATCAGGACTTCGAGAGTGTTTTTGGCAGTGAAGATGAGATAGAGGAGCTTTCCAAGAACATGGTTCTGCTAGCAAAGGTAAGAAGAGGTTTTGTAAATGCTTTTAAAATAGTGTGAGATGATATTTGATTCTATTTGTAATGAGTGTTTTCTCATTTTCAGCAATTTTATGTTCTACAAAACAAAATCCTGCTCAAAATAATGAAGAGGCGGAATTTTTAAGAATGTGTCCTAGTATGTGTCTAATTCCTGTAAATATGAAGTATAGCAACACAAAAATGCAGCTAACTATGAGTTTAAAGTGAGGCTATGTAAGTCTGATCCAGGGAGTCTTGTTAAGTTATCATTCGTAGCTGCACTGGTGACTTTTGCCTGCTATAAATTGTGATTGATAAAACCTGCTCCAAACAGCTGATAGGCTGAATGTTACTGAGGCATTAGTGGATACCTGGTAAACTTCTCATGGAGGTTGTGTAGGGAGCAGACTGCTTTTTAATTTTTATTAAAAAAATAAATATATAAAGCATGGGCTAAAGTGATTAGTGATGTTTATTGATAGGCAGAAAAAAGCATCACAGGTGCAATAAGTGCCGTTTTGTGCGTTAGAGAAGTACATTCAGGCTTGGTGGCTAATGAACCGCTTCTAATTCCAAGAATAGCTCACTGGATATTTATTACTGTACAGTTTTTCTCAGGTCTGATAAACCAATTTCCTTAAAATGTTAAGAGACTTGGGAGAGAAGGAAATTTCCTTTAAGGAATAATCATAGTTTGCTAAGGCTTTCTGGGCAGCCCGTTAGCTTTAGAGCTGTGCACGTGTAGGACTAGACAAGCTGTACTCAAAGGACATTCATCAGTTCTTAATCAGTGCTTTCTCTTGTTGGAGAAAGTTTTTTCACTTGCTAAGTTAAAGAAATCTTAATGTGTGCTAGAGGGAGAAAGGTGTAGATGTAGACTGAATAGTTTATTCATTTAAAACTGATACATTAATTTTAGATTCTCAATAACAGTTGGTGTCTTAAGAAAAAGATACTCAAATACCCTATGGACAACACTGCAGGGAATATGTAGTCCAGGAGGTTCTTGAAATGCATTGAAGTTATCTTCCTTCTCCAAGTGATAGAAGAGTCGATGGGGAGAGGTGCTATGCTCAACCTTCTTCTCACCAACAAGGAAGGACTGATGCAGAATATGAAGCCTTGGCTGCAGTAACCATGGAATGTGGGAGTTGAAGATCCTTAGGGCAATAAGGAGGGTGTGCAGCAAGCTCCCTGCTTTGGGCTTACAGAGAGCAGCCTTTAGCTTCTTCAGCAGTCTGCTTGGTAGAGTAAATAAAAGCCTTGGAGGGGGGAGATGGACTCAAGAAAGCTTGTTAATATTCAAGGATCCCCTCCTCCAAGCTCAGCAGCAATGCATCTCAACAAAGAGGAAATCAGGCAGAAGCACCAGGGGGACTGCATGGATGAACAGGAAGCTCCTGGACAGACTTAAACAAGAAGCCTACAGAGGGAGGAAGCAAGAGTAGAGAGCCTGGGAGGAATACAGAGAAATAGTTTCAACAGCTAAGGATCAGGTTAGGAAAGCTAAAGCCCTGTTAGAATTAAATCTGGTCAAGAACTTCAAGGGCATCAAGAAGAGCTTCTGTAGGTATGTTGGTGATAAAAGGTAGACTAGGGAGATCACGGGACTTCTCTGGAAGGAAACAGGAGACCTGCTTACCCAGGATATGGAGAAGGTTGGGGTACTCAATGACTTTTTGCCTCAGTCTTCACTGGCAAGGGCTCAAGCCACACTGCCCAAGTCACAGTGACTGAGGAGGCTTAATTTTGAATCCTGGGTTCAGTTTTGGGCTTCTCACTCCAAGAAGAACCTTGAGGGGCTGGGGCATGTCTGGAGAAGGGAATGGAGCTGGAAAGGGCTGGATAACAGGGGTTGTGGGAGCAGCTGAGGGCCCTGAGAGAGGGGAGATATACATTAGATCTTAGGAAGACATTTTGTCTTGTGACGTTTGTGAGACATTGGAACAGTTGCCCAGAGAAGCTGGGGATGCCCCATCCCTGGAGGTGTTCAAGGCCAGGCTTGATGGGATTTGAGCAACTTGACCTAGTAGATGTCCATACCGGTGGCAGGGGGATTGGAACCAGGTGATATTTAAGGTCTCTTCCAACCAAAACTATTCTGTGATTCTATCAAGTTTAACTTTCCTTGGTCATGCTAAATATAAATTATCATATGTGAGATTAATTGTAGATGTTTGGAATCATGCCTGTGCCAAGTTTGCATTTACATCTTCAGATTTAAGAGCTCACAATTTTTTCCCAATATGCATGTAAACATAGGTCAAAGTATTTACTTAACAACCATCTTTAATTAATTAATTTCCAAATCTGTTACTGGTTTATCCTGTAAAAGTAGAAGTCGTGGATAACTAATATACATTTTCAACTTCTGCATGTTTGTTTTGTAGTTTGTGCTTTTCTTTGACTTTTTCATGAAATTCTACATTAAAGAGAAGATGATATAAGAATATAAACCATGTTCGATCTGTAATAGTGTAAGAAAGACTACAGTGAGTGTGTGCTTTCATACTGTGCAGTCTTCTTTGATACAACCCTAATAAGCATGGTGATTAACTATATATTGTTGCCAATTCAATTTATTTAGGATGAAAATTTTGATGGTTTTGTAGTTGAAGTTTGGAGACAGCTGGGAAATCAAAAGCAAACGTGAGTATAAACCTCTAGGATGCAGTTTTAAAAATTGTCTCTTTCAAAGCATCTTTTTAATTTGTCTGTTTTGGTTTGAATTTGTTATTATAAATGAATGCATTTCGTTCTTCGACAACTGAAGGTTCTTCCAATTATCTTAGGATGAAATAGAAGAGTTTACTGCACTCTACGTGAGCTCCAAGGTGACATAATTATCTTCATAGTAGACCTAGCAGACTACTTGAGTTCTGCAGTATGTTACTGTTGAACAAGGGTGAAGGAGGTACCTCAATTGCATTCTTACTCAGATATTGGCCCTGGCGTTTATTTTATTATTTGGTTTGGGTTACTGGCTGAAGCTTGGAATCGTGGGATGCTTTCAAGATAACCAAATGTGAGTTGAGTAGGAAACCTTCCAAACTTTTATATAGGTATTTTTCAGACCTACTGAAACTAAAACCAAAATCCATTTTGGAAGCTCTTCTGTAAAGTGTCAGAGAGTCTGAATTTGTCGTAGCTGCTAAAACTTAAGGGCTTATCTGTATGAAGTTGTTTCCTGACATATTCTTATCTGTTTTCCTCGAGGCCCTTGGCTCTCTTAACATCTTGGACAGGGTGAAGGCAAGGCGAGACTGCTGCTTCAGGAGGAAAAGGCAGGTCATGTAGTGTAACAAGAGATTCAGTGAAGCCATCTGAAGATTTTCTCTTAGTTCTCTCAGGAAGTTCGGGCATCCATTCCCTAAAGCACAGTATTCCTACCAGTTCTCTGTTACCTAAAATATCTAGGGGAAGATAGCTTAAAATAAAGCTCCACAGGATGTAGTCTTCATTGTAGAAGACATTCACCTTTCAAAAGTGGTTACTTCAGGTTATTCTGTTTAGTGCAAATGTTGTAGGCTTGATAGCATGTAATAGTTATTTCTGGAACTGACGGTGCTGTTAATGGAGTCCTACCTTTTCCCTCTAACATTAACACTTGGGACCAATGAGTTAAACTACACGATATTTGTAGCTTTGTCAGGGACTCCACGATTTGCATTGGAACAAGTAATCCTTATGCTAGATGCTCTTGCTGATAATTAAGTTATTTGCCGAGTTGATCTCTATATTGATCTATGAACCTATTATAATGACTTAGTAAGACAGCCAACAAGGTGATTTAAGCCATTAGTAACTGCTAGCAAGAAGCCGGGTGTAGTGGTCAGTTAATTTACTATGCTTTCTGCATTTCAGTAAAATTGATGCTTTTTTTCTTACTTACATGAATGCAAGACAGACTATACTACTGTAATTTTAAGACTCAATTTAAGCACATTAGGATGCTATATTGCAAGTGACACACATGAACAAAGCATCCCTTTTTTTATTATCTCCAGGGTGGGTTTACTTACGGCATGTTAGATATGTTACACTTCGCCAGGAGTAATGCTGGTTCAAAACTGCGTTGCTTGTCCCATCTTGTGTGATAAGAACTGTTTGTGCTGCAGGAGGTATTGCTGTGTAGTTGCTTTAGCCTTCAGTACCTGAGCATTATTTAGGTGAAGTAAAGAAGCACTGCTTACATATTCACTGTCTATGATAGTGGTCGACAAGAGTGGGAAGTATTTTCCGTAACTTTGGAGAAGGAAAGGGTTTTTCTTATAAAGGAGAATGATAACCGCCTCCTGTGCTCTGAGTCACTAATATTTGATCATATGTGGCCACCTGTGAGCAAGACATTAATTAGGATTGTCCTAACTAAAATGTGAAAGATGATGTTTAGCAGAAAAGCATGAATAGAAATAAAAGTTATGAACTGCATGTTTTCCTCCTCAAGACCAATTTTCATTTAAGTGCTTCATTGTAAACTTATCTGAGTTGTTTTTTTTATTTATTTATTGCCACTCCCCTAGAAATGGTTAGGGTGTTTAAAGTTGCAAAATAGCTTGTGTTGGGCTTGACTCCTCAGAAGCAAGCATTCTGAATAAAGCTAATCTAGTCAGCAAGCTGAAGCTAGACTTTGTATGTAGAGTAACAGTTGTTTTGTGAAAGCAGAACTACAAAATTACATTAAAATTTTGTCTCATGATTCTTAAAAGTTATGGGACTGATGTCTTCTTCGTGAGATTCAGTCGCTTTGTCTATCACCTGATCTAAAACTGGATGACTTGGGGGTCGCACGGGTTTTCCCTACCACTGTTTTTGGAGTGAACTGGTGCTTTGAACAGATTTTAAGGGCTAGAATTAAGTGAACCTAGCATTTTGGCAAGCCTGTGTTTTTATTGCACGTTGAGTGATGTTACTTTGGGATCTGTTAATTACCTTTTGAATAGCAGAGCAGAGTTATTCCTGATAGACGGTGAGTCTAGCTTTTCTTGTCCCTGAATGACCATGACCTTTTTAGCCCACAGAGTGGCAGTATTGTAACACGATTCATACCTGAGCTTACTTGACACTGTGTCTTTCCACAGTCAAAACACCACTAGCAAAGTATGTTCTTGACTTTGGAAGAATGGAGATCAGTTCATAGGTCACATCTGTCAACAAAGATGACCACTAATTATTTGGAGATGTGAAGCATTAATAGAACAGAAATAGTATATGCTCCATATAAAGCATCATTGTTATTTACAGAATGTAGGGTTTCCTGGTTCAGATCCTTCAAGGTCAAACATCTGAAAGTAGCTTAACCTTCTTCTAGGTGAAGGAACAAAAGATCATAGTGTTGCTCTTAGGAAAAGACTTTTTTAAATTACTTTTAGAGCTGTCTGATAATATAGAGACCTGCCTAGCTAATCCAATTTATTAATTTTATTTAGTGTGAACATGTTTTAGTTTAAAAGAAAAATAAAAGAACTTTTTTTTTCTGAAATACAAGGAATAGTGTCACATAAACAGTTAACAACAGGTTATAGAGACTCAACACAGTTACATAACAATATCTGGAGATGTGAGGCAGCTGCCATAATGAGTGGTGGCATGGATCTATGGAAAAGTTATCTCACGTGGAATCCGTATGGTTGTCATTGTTCAAAACTTAAAATAAGCGGATAAGTAGCTATTAAAGCAATAAATAATAAAATGACACTCAATTCTTCTCATAATCTGTCCTTGACCAGGGATGGAAGTTTTCTAGTAACATCCCTTACTGATGTTCCCAGCAAGCAGCAGGCCTCCCTTTGGAGTGGGTTCGGTCTGCAGATGGGACCCTCCATTCCTTTAAGGAGGGAATCCCCCAAAATAATCACCCTCATCTTATTCACCCTTCTCCTTCTTCTTACAGAGGATGTTTTTATGACTCTCTTAGGATAGCAGAGCTTTGGAAATGTTTCCAGGCTGTGGATGCAGTCCTCTTCATCCTTAGGGATGGGGTGTACCTGCAGCACCTCATATTTGTTCCCCAGGGGCATTTGGGAGTTAGTTGTCTTGGTGGGGGTAGTGGGTTTCCTTCTCTGGACAGGAACCTGCTGCCATTCCCCATCTCTCTCTCTCTCTCCCAGCCTTGCAGCTTACCGGTGGGTGGTGCCTCACTGGCTCTGGCAGCCTGTGAGAGGGCCCTGCTCCACTGATCTATCTGCATCTCACATTTCCTGATGGTCGTCAGCCTTTCCACTTCTTTCCTCTGCTCTTCCACCAAATGAAGGAGTTCCCCCACCCGAGCACAGCTTCCACAGGTTGACTCGCCTTCCCTAGGGGTGTTTAAGTTGTGGGTGGATGAGGTGCTGAGGGGCATGGTTTAGAGATTGGTGGGAATGGTTGGACTCGATGATCCAGTAGGTCTCTTCCAACGTGGTGATTCTATGATTCTAGTGCGTCCTTTCATGGATCTGTGTTGAGAGGAAATCTGTGGAAATGATTCCTATTATATTTAATAGGGTTCTGGAAAAGACCCATAATTCCATCCAGTGCACTACCTTAGTGGTGCAGGAACACCTAATGTAGCACAGTGTTCTTTATCAGACTTGAAATGATTAGAGAGTCAGATTTGCTTATGGAACATCTAGGTTCTTCTATTTAGATGCTGAAATACTATCTGTTCTGTCTGAGGAACCTGAATTGTCTTGGTATGCATGTATGAACGTAGGTTTTAGCGGGTTTTACTGACCAGTTCAGGCTCCTGTAGATGTCTAATTACAGGTACTTCAGAATGCCATCTGTAGTACCAGTACTTGATTCTTTCCTGTGATTTTTGGGAATAGAATTATGATACAAATCACAGGGACGTCAAATTTAGTTTGAGATAAAGACTGCATCTGTCTGATGCTACCTCTTCTTGTAATGACAATCACTGCACAGTGAAAAAGTATTCAGCTTCCCATCTTTTATTCTAACGCATAGGAAATTAGTCTCCAAACAAAAATGTAAATCAGCCAAGATATCCTATGCGGATGATACCTCAATTCTAATACACTTTGTTGCTTCTTGTAGTTTCAGCCTGCTTAATTAAGTAACTGTTCTTTAGGTAAAAAATACTTGACTGAATAAAATATTCCAAGTTTTTTGTCCTTTGGTATTTAAGTTTAGAAATGCATATAGCAGAAATAGTGAGATGACTGAGCAAGCAAAGGTTTTCCATAGTTACTTAATAGCCAGACAGGACAATGTCTTTGTTACTAATCTCACTTCTGGGTTTATTGTTTGTGTTTTTATCCAGAGACCTGGCTCTTGTTGTGAAAATGGCATGAATGTATCCATCAGAATCTCACAGCAGACAAAAAAGTGCACACATTATTTTGATCAGTCTGGCATTAGCTGACAGATGGCACTGCCATCACACAGAATCGATCTGAAAAACATGATTTTTTTTTTCTCGCCACATGCTACAGGCATTTGATATCATGCAGAAGATGACCTTCAGACATCTTGTTAATGTTAGTAGGAGTGCAGGAGCAAAAAGCTCTTCTAAAAGTTCTATCCTTCATGTTAGTCCCTGAAAAATTAATCTATTAATCAAAGATTTGCCATAATTCACTCCAGTTTTTTGGTATTAACTAGGCAATGAAATGACACAGAAGGGCAATTTCGTCTTGAAGCAGACAGCTTTATTCTGTCTAATTTTCTTGACAAGGCATAAATTTTAGGGAGTACTGATGACCCATTTGTGCAAAGATGTGGTTGAAGTTGGAAAGTTGCAGAGTTCTGAAAGGTCATGTAACTGAAGAGAAGGATATAATAGCCATATGTATCTTCTGCAAGGCCTTTCAAATACACTCACAGTCCACTCTTGTGCACTGAAGTAAACTGTGCTACAGGGTGTCGCAAACACAGTAGACCAGCAGCATTGTCAAAATGAATGAAAAAAATGAACTTGCTGAGAATTTAGAGGTCTGCATCCTTTATAGGTCACAAGATACTCTGAAGATATGAACTTTAGGAAAACTTACTTACTAGATGGTAGTGATAATAGAAGGCCTGGAATAGTAGGAATGAAGTAGACCTTAATTCGCTCAAGATAGAGTCCTAAAGCTGTCAGTGTTTTATTGGCTACTCTGAATTTAAATATGACAATGGTGAGGTCTCTGGTAAATGCTTAATGAAGCCTTTTCAGGAAGACCAATTCTATTCCTACTTTCCTGCACATCATTATAATTTTAAAAATGTCAGTAGCTTTTCTTTCAAAATTGCTTATAGTTATATGGGAGAATATTGTGTTTAAAACACTGGAAAGCACTGTTGAGGCACAGTAAAGTTTTAATTTATAGTACACAAGAAATGAGTTTTCTGTTATTGCTGTTTGGAGGAGAGGGAAAGAGTGCACATTTGATTTACATTATCAGTCTTCGCTGATAAATGGAGAGCCTAAATTAATAAATCATTAATCCTGTCTGATTTTCTAGAAAGCTTTTGGGGCCCAGAGGCCTGGCTTGACAGGTTAGTAAGTAGATGTTAATCTGGGTTTCTTGAGTCACAATCTGCAGTTGTCCATCTACAGCTTTTTTCCTGACCTCCTCCAAGTTGATGCTAATTATTTTTTTTGGCCAGAGCTATGCTTTGGATTTGGTGGCGGGAGGAGAGGAAGCGGCTGTTTTTACTTGGAGTCCTGTCTGCTAGCTACAAAATAAAAGCGACAATTCAAACTGCACTCCTGCCTCTTTATCAGGCACATCACAAACCTCTGTCTTTCATTCACAGTTGCAGATTGTGTATATGCCTTTCTAATTTTAAAATATGACTACTTTTGTGGAGTAACTGGTTTTATGGGTGTGTCACTACATTTGTGGATACTTTTTCACTTCTGCTGGCTAATCTCTAGTGTCTGACAGTGCCCAGAAAGGGGCTTCTCTTGAATTCTTTTTTCTCTGCATCTGGTTTAAAATAATCCCAACTGTTTTTCTTCTTATGCTTCAAAGCATATGCTTGCATAGCAAGATGTTAGGAGATGAGGCAGATATGTGAAGATATGAGGGCATTAGCCTTGTTCTAAATGAAAATGACGTTATATTGCTTTGCATCTATGTTAGGTTCTTTTGTCCTATTCTGCCTCTTTTTCTATCCTCTCACCTTCTAAATAAATAAATTAAAAGTCAGCAAATGTTTTGAATGGTGTAGAAATCTCGAAGTTGCTACATCTAACAAGGGCAGCCAGGCAGAGGAGAGGGATCCCTACTGAGGAGCATTGGAGAATAGTCTCAATGCCAGAAGAAGTGATTCTTTGGTCAGATTTACCTTATATGTAATATCTCTGATGTGTAATAAAAGATGAACTCATACTGCAGTTTAGGCATAATTAGTTAAAGAAGTCACTTAGCCATGAGACACAAATTATTGGGGAAGATTTATTTTGTTTTAATACTTGCAATAGTTTTTGATAAGATGTCATATGGGAGCCATGATGTGTATGCCAAAGTCAAGAAATGTGTATTTAATTTAGTGCTGTAGTTTTTAATGAATTCCTGTGGAAAAGGATTCTTCCTTGTTGTAAATGATTTGTCTGAATAGTGACATTCTTAATATGGAATGCATATGATAAGGAAATAGTAGGGAAAGCTGTTTCTTTCCCAGAACAAGAATGTACATGTTGCAAACAGACCAAAAGCTGATTCCTGTAATCTCATGTTTCCTCCCAAAAGAGAAATACAAGAGGCAGGATGACAGTTCATTGTCAAATGCTGCTAAGCACAGTCAGTTCTCATATTGTAGGCACAAAATATTGGTGATATTGGAAAAGCAATAAAACCTGCTTTATTTCATTGCCAGGATTTTGAGATTAATGGCTTCTGTAACATCCTTAGGAAGTTTTCACCAGATATCAAACCTTTTTAGGGAAAAAGAAAATGCTTAGTTACCTTTGCATAGTGTCTACACTGTACAAGTCAAGCATCGTTGCTATGATGAATAATTATATTGAAAGATCAGTGATTTCAGAAAAATATTTCTAGGGTGATACTGCCTTGAAAGGCATGACAGTATCAAAAGTTGTTTCTCAGAGTTCGGGTCTAGTCCAGTTCAAGAGTAGCAAACAACTTGGATGATTGCTTATATATATCCTCTCTTTCCTGCTTTTGCACGTTTAGCCTACTGGAATGGGTTATGAAGCTTTCTACTCAGTTCAGGTTTAAGTATAGTTAAGAACAGATCTGGTATTCTGTGCTAATATCATGAGTCAGCTTGCCTGCCTTTGTGGGTTCACTCTGCCAGTGGGTAAATACAAAAGTTGACTTTGTTCTGAAAAGTCAAATGTCTTAAGGAAAACACACAGAAAGGCCATATTTATACCACAGATTGAAGGTAATATTGTACTGCGCTTAAGATAACAGTAGCCATTAAACCTTTTTGTTTCTGCAGTCTGTCTCTGAAGGATTTTCTGTTGACATCACCCTTCAAATCAGGAAGACTAAAACCAGTTTACGTGAGAGAGTTGGGATTTATTTTCCTATTGAAATGTTTAGAATATGGATATGAAAATCAGCTTCAATGAAAGTCTTTAAATTATTCATATGGAAGTTTATACTTCCAGGTATGACATTGTCCAACTGTTATTTTGTAGCTATACAGCAGTATGTTGAGAAACAAAAGGGGTATTTACACAGAAAGAAAAAGCTGCAGAAATATTTCTGAATACAGGCCTCAGAAATGTCCCTTGAAGAGTGCATGTCTTGCTGTTGAAAGCATTTTGACAAATTCTCAGACGCAGTGATAGATTGAATCTGTGCAACAGTAGTTCTTTCAGAACAGTGTTTGGTTCTTCTATTTATTAAGTTCTTTTTACTGAGTATGACCTCAAGAGGTGACCTGCGTTGATAAGCTGTGCCTGCTTTATATGTTAACTGTGCATAATTAGATCAAGTAAAGCTAACTAGGAAACATTTTAGCCCCAGGATAACCAATTCTAAAACTGTCTCCAGTAGTTCATTGTTCTTAGTTGTGGAAGAGGGTCAGCCTCTGATCGGTGTTGCAAATTTTTTTCTTCTATCATTGTTCACTACAAACCGTGTTTGACTCTCTTGCCAGCTTTGTCTTTTCAATTGCTTCTAGTGTTCCTTGCCAATGTATACCACCAGTTTTACCGCCTTTCTCTCTAACAGTATATTCATGTTTCAGGGAGTTGACCCACTTGCTCATTCACCTTTCTGAAGCTCTGCATGAAGCACAACTTAAACTCATATTGGTCATACCTCCTGCAGTTGCAGCAGTGTGAGTATTCCTATTTAGATGGCAAGTTCCAGGTGAGATATACTTTCTTGTCTGATACATAATATATTCAAAGCTTTGGTTATAGCTGTGCAGCTTAAATGACTAGAAATTATTTGAGTTTCATTGGTAGTCCTGTCTTCATGCGTGTTGCTCTGAATAGTCTTGGTAACTGTGCATTCATATAAACCTTGTAACTGTTGATGTCAAAATAACTTGCAGAAGGACCTCTGTGTTGTTAACCCAATATGTCTGGTAAGAACTTCCAGGAGAAAAAGAACAGAAACAATTTTGGAGCTTAATGACTTGTTGCCATGGAGTGAAAATCATGTCATAAAAGAAGCATATAAAAAAATCCTGAGCCTCTTGGCACAATTTCGGCTATGATAGGTTGTAGATACTTTTTAAGAAAAATAAAGCTACAGGAAAGAATCACACCTATAATAGGGCTATGGGGTTTTAAAATTATTTTGACATGATAGTTCATATGTACAGAAAAAGCACTTAGTTAATATTTAAAATTGTTAATGATTCTGTTTATTTGTGCAATGATTTGAATCTGACAGATATCAGTTTATATGCTTTTCTGGCATCCTATCTTTCAATGTTTGTAGCAGAGTGTATTTACTTCCTGAGATTGTATTTTTTGCAAAACCAAAACCCATGTGGAAAATGTGAATGTAATTTTATTTTAAAGAGGAATTGGAATCCTCTGTACATTTTTACATTTTTAGGAGAAAATTCTACACTATCTTTAAGTGATATACAGTAAAAACAGAAAAAAATCACAGTTTTACTCTATTTCTAGTCTTTTTCTGGGAAGAAAATGACACTCTTGTATTTCAGTATTTCAGGGAAATTGTGTCTAGTCCTTCAGGGTTTTGTATGATGAATCAGTGACTATATTCGTGTAAGCAGGTAGAATTAAAGACAAGTGTGGAAGGTGATTCAGAAAACCAGCAGAGTGATGTGACTTCATTATTGTCATTTTAGATTGAAATGTGGGCTGTGCCAGTGCTATACAGCTTTATTAGTGAGACTTTTGCCAGTATCAAGCTGCCATTTGGTAACATTTGTTCACATTATGATGCCCTTCAAGGTCAAAATATGCAGGGTATCCTTGCATCATAAGCATAACTTTCTGTTGTGCGGCCCTGTAATAAGTGTTTATGGCGTACAGTAGTGCTGTGAGGAAATACAAGGAATATATCATGCCTTTCACAGAACTGTGGTAATCAGGGTTATCTTGTCCAAAAACCTACCAGGTTCTGAATTTCTCTATTCCACTTTCCCCTTTCCTTGTTTCTCAACAGCAATGAGTGTCCCTGTTACACTGTGGATAGGACAAATGTTAAGGTTATGCATGTCATGGGTGTGACAACCTTTTACTGTCAGAATTGACAGCTCCAAATCTCTATTAGTTGTTTTGAAAAGGTTGGAGGGGGAGCTATTGTCATATGGGACTGCAGGATAATGAAGCATAGCCTGTTGTTGAGGATTACATACGCAAAACAGTCTTCATAAAGTAATTGAGTACATTGCAGTGGGTTCTGTAAACTGCAGAACATGTGACAGATGGAACACTAGTACTATATAAATTGGGGGTAGTTGGCCAGTGGGTGATCACTACTTGGGGACAAACTGGACGGTGGTCAGTGGGTGGTAATCAATTTCACTGTACATCCCTCACCTTGTATATTCTATTATTATTAATATTATTTTATTGTTATTTGCTGTCCTATTAAACTGTCTTTATTTCAACCCGCGAGTTTTACGTTTTTGCAGCTCTCCTCCCCTTCCCACCAGGAGCAGGGAAAGGAGTGACTGGACAGTTATGTGGTACTTAGTTGCTGGCTGTAGTAAAACTATGACGCTGGTGTCACTCCTTCTGTAGGTTAGTGATCTAACGCCATCCAAACCAGTTCCTGAATATGCACTTTCTAACATTTTAAGACTGTAAGCCTAGAATAATACCAAGCTGTAACTTTTTTCTTCAATAGCTGTATAAAGTCTGATTGCAGTTTATTTTCGGTAAAACTATGTATTTCAGGATGGCTTTTGTTGCTTTATATTTTTCTCTGTTGCACAGTGTTGCTGATTTATGCCCTTAAAATGAAGTAGCTGGTTTAACGTGAAAATCCCTTTGTCTTTGTGTGACTAGCCACCAAAGCAATGATTTGAAGACTCTGGCAAAAGCAAACAAAATGTAAATTCAATGTAAATAGGTAAAGTAGGCACTTCCATAAAATAATTCTAGTGCAGAGCCCTTTGAAGGTTTGAAGACCTCTGACAGCCTAGCTGCATTTTGAGGAGATTCCTTCCTGTCACATGAATCCCTCTGTTCCTATCTCTGTTCTGATGGGGTTTATGTCGTGCTTTGTGAGAGACTATCCAGAGAACAGTACTAGTTTCTAGGCATTAAGAGAGTTAGATCCAAGTCTCAGGACAGCATTAGACTTGCACTGTTCTTTCTTTTTCTCTGAACATGGCATGGCTTGTTCCCTTTCCCTCCCTATGCTCTGTTTTTTTCCATGGTCTTCCCATGCCGGAATACACACCTTATAATCCTGAGGCCGTTTAGCATGCTACTCCTCTGCAAATCTTGTAATGTGCAAAAAGGAATGCACTACATAAATGAGGTCAAGAATTTCTTGTTCATCCACTTAAGTTTTAATGATCTGGTAGTCCAAATTTTATCTAGTTAATACAGAAAAACCTCATTAACATTACAGTATTATTATGCAGAGCCTTCCCACTTTCTACTCCTATTCTATGATGTTATGCTCCCTGTTTTACTGTTCTTGTGGGTCCTGAGGTTGACACTTAGTATTCCTTGAGCAGAAAAATGAATCATCGGCATAATGAGGTCTTTCTCAGGACCAAAGCGATATTTGTGCTGGAGGTTTCTTTTTTGTCAGCCTTGAGTTTCACTTGGGGCTATTTTATGTTTTCATGAAACTCATCAGGTCAGTCAGACCTTTTCTATATTTTTTTTTTAAAAAAAATATGTATTTACCCTTTTCCAAGAGACAGTAGTCACTTTACCACCACAAAGTTATTTGAAATAAAGTTCAGACCATAAGATGAAGACTATTTTAAAAAGTAAGAAGCTTTTAATCAGCGCTGTTTCTTAGGATGAGGCAGCACATGTGTTATAAGTAATCAGAGCTATGGGGCAGATGTGTTGTTCCTTACTGTCATGGATGCTTTTGACTGTTGGGAGCCAGTTTTGTAGCTGGTTGTACTTGAACCTTAAGAAGCCAGCTTTCTGTGTCAGGAGAAGGTTGGGAGTTATTCAGAACCACAATTTTGGCTATTGCCCTCCAAAATGCTAGTGCAGCTCCCAGTGAGCCCAAGTGTTATATAGGTTGTTGTATTAACTCATTGCATCACAGAGCAATAACTGCAATTCTTCTTTAAAAATAAAGATACGGAAATGAAGTCCTTAAAAATCTGTTCCTGGCTCATGAGATAACCTTTGCAATGTCCACGGACCATTAACGCTTCCATTTCTTGAAGATTTTTCTGGAAAATTGTGGGCTGATATGCCTTTGTGTCACATGCATGTTCAATGGTGGCCACAAATAGTTTGATATTCTTGTGCTTTAGTTGTCAAAAATAATGAGAAATTACTATGTCTTTCTCCTGTTGGTCACTTATTCCAGTGTTTTGTGCTGTCCCCTTATGATCCACATTTCATCCCAACTGATAATTCCTTTTTAAATCAATTTTCTTTTGCTATCAACTGTAGTCTATTACAGATAAAGCAAAGGACAACACTTTGAAACATTTTTCTAAAATGCTTTATCAGTCACTATCACACAGGTGCTTTTTAAAGTGCTAGTGTAAGTAATTGCTGTAAGCAATGTTCACATTAAAGTGCATTTACTCCTTTAGGTGGTAGGGGGAAAGTGGAGAATAGTACAGACTTCAATATTTTTGTTATTGTGATGCACGTTGACATTACCAGATTCAGTCTGGAAGGCAGAGGGACCTAAATCTCTTTGTCTATATACAGTTACATGGGGTCTCTTCAGTCTCATTTTTCAAAGTCCCTAAACAAGAACTGAAACCACTATAAAACTTCTGAATTCTTAAACACATTTTGTCTTTACTAGAATTTGCTTTGTTATGGAAACTGTCTTTCAGGACTGTTAAGCGCCACACTGAGAATGCGGACCTTGTGTTCTCATTGTTTTCATTTTGGGTTTTCAATTAATTCCTAAAGTTTCTGGGATTTATTCATAAACCTTTATTGCCCGCGAGAATGCATTAGTCAACATTCATTTCTATTAGTACTGTTACATATACCAGTCACCTCTGTGTGTCTTCCATGTATATCTTCCTATTGCATTAACTAGAAAAAAGCACAAACTTCTTCAGTAAATAGGCGGCTGACAGTATGTTCATCAATTATGGAAACATCCTAAAATGTTCACAATATCCATACATGCTTTAAAGCTTAGAAGTACATTGTATTTAATGATGTCAATAGGCAGAATCCTGGAATTTTCTTGCTGCTGTACATGACATTTTTGATAGTAGTTGTACTTGAAATTTTTTGATTTATAGGATAACAAGGCCTCAACTGAAAAGTGCGTCCCATTGTGTATTAAATATCTCATGTTATCAAATTCTTCATATCTTGAAACTCACTATGGGTTTTACACTTGCAGATGGTTGAAGGTGTGCTTTAATGTGCCTTACATACTTTGTTGGAATCACTGTAGTCTGTTAATCAACAATACAGCAAAAGTCATGGAAATAAGTACTATTAAGAATCAAATAATATTTTAGAATTGAGCAGCTGCAAAAGACTGATAAAGGAGGCATGAGCTGTATGTGGAATACCCTAACCAGCTGGGATACTAGGAGCTGGAACACTGGTCCTTTTGTGTTTTACCCTGATTAAATGTTAAAAAGAGAGCATAGTTAAGTGTAAGCACTTTATTTAGGAATTTGTAATTTAGTCTCCTTTGATATGCATTAAGATCAAAGCAGTCTGGCAGCAAATGCTATCTGAAGGAAGACACTTTTAAGAGCTAAAAATACTGGTTTGCTTAGGGAAAAACAGTCTGGAAAATGCAGCTTTGCACATGAGATCAAGTGCATGATGCAGGAAGGAAACACTGGGCCATCTGTTTAACTTCTGTACTGCAGCTCTTGCAAAGAACTAGTGAGACTGATCCTCTAGCTGAAGCTTGGTTTAATAACTAAAGGTTCTGGGAAGATTTTGGGTTTTTGTTTGCTCATGAAATGTTCTGAGATAAAAGAAAACTTCTTGAAAAACTTTTTAAAAAAAATCAGGCATTTTTTTGTATTCCTTTACAGCATATTTCATATATCTGTTAATAACATTGTCCAGATACAGTTGCAGTGGCATAATCAAAGAGTGAGAATGTGTGTGGAGGCTGACAGGGAGCCAAGAATCTCTTGCAGTCTTTGCTGTCACAGAGAATGCATGTAGAATGCAAGTAAATGCAGGAGTGGCGTGATTTTCCTGCAGACATACGTGATTTGCCAGAGAGAAGAAGAACAGGAGCCGAAGCTATGTTCTGAGAAGTGTGTGTTATACTGTGGTTCTCCTTTGGGATGGGAGACTTGTGATTGTGTATGTCTGAAGAGAGGTGCTAGGGTTGCTGTACTATGTAAATGGTTGCTAGAGCAGATGGTTTGAAGACTTCCAGTCCATCTTTCAACAAATTGTCTCAAAATGTTAGTGTGCCACTGGTTTAAACTTGTGTGGATATGGATGCATGTATAAACTATGTGAGTACCACATCTGAAATGGCAGTGGGTAGCCAAGCACATTCTGCCCATTGAAGATGGCAGGTAACTCCATTTGCGCTAACTAATCTCGGTCTCAGTTAAATTCCTGGACTAACTTTTTGCACTTTAGTGGTCATTGCACTGCAGAAGCTATAGTGGTGGTGCATAGATGTTTTTATACTGATACCACAAGCCACTTTCTGAATAGGATAGCTGTACTGGGGTGAATTCCCCTTATGATTAACTGCGCTGTTGAAAAGAAAAAGATGGCAAACGGGACTTAAAATTTGGTCGCACCTGTTCTTTTAAGTCTGTAAATCACAGGGGTTGAGTTGGTTATTGTGTTTGTTTCTCTATACTTACATGCTTTATAGTATGTTAGTGATGCTTCTTCAAAGGCAAAAAATGAGTCTGAATTTGAAGAGTAATTCTTTCCTTTCTGCTACTAAGTTGAATTTAATCTGGCTAGATTATTACATATTTTTTTCCAAGTTCAGCAACCGTTTTGTTTGTGGTGTTTCCCAGTTACTGTGAAGCAAATGAATAAAGAAAATTCTTAAGTTTATTTTAGTTGTGCTGTCATCAGAAAGAGCATTAGCAATACTCTTGTATCCTGCTGTCCTGAGAATGAGCAAAGGCAGGCAAAATGCTCTGAGGAGCTGTAGATAGGATGATGTCTTCACGAGAATTCTCAGTCTAGCCATGGTTGTATTTTGATGGTTAAGGTATGCACCAAGCAGTTTGTCTTGTGTGATGGATAACCCTTTAAAACGCATGCCTTTAGGTTACAAGTCAGTAGCTGCTCCTTGAATAACCGATGATTCTTTATCTCTTAAAGTTGTATGGGATCTGTAAATGAGAAAAACTAAAATCTCAAGAAGTGAAATATTTTGACTTAATTTGACATGCCATTGAGAACTCTTTGGGAGTCTTTTATAAGGTCACATTTAAGATACTAAGAGCTTGTTTTGTCATACCCTGAGTATAAAATGAAGCTACAGAAAGCATTGGTTGTTTTGTCACTGTTAGGAGTGTTAAAATTACAGATGGAAAACCTGCTGCATTTCTGGGAAAAAAAAAAATCTTCTGGAAACCTCCAAAACTATGGAGTTCTGTAATATCAATCATAATTAGAATGCATGGAAGACAGTTTTAAAAGTAGATTGTTTCAATTGTGTAAGGAGCTACAGGTAACACAAGGCAGCTTTATACTTTAGTATTTTTATCAAGTCTGGCATTATAATATTAGCTGTATATCAGACATTGATCTTTGGTTTAAGTGATAATATGCAAAATAGCTGCTCATCTTGCTTGTGTCTTGATAACATGCTTACTAATACGAAGCTGAACATATTGAACAGTATGTTTTGATTTGATGTTATGGGACATGGTGATAGGGATTGTTAGCAAGGAAGCACATTGTAAACAAATCATTGGAGCTGTCACTGTCCTCAAGAAGTTCTCACAGAACTACTACTGTTAAATTCCATACATTTTAGCTAGAAAAAAAGCTCATTTCCTCACCAGTTTTTGATAGTATCTGTCAAAGTATTATTTAAATTAAAAACAAGTGTGATTGTCTCCCATGAAAGATGCACTTAACCTCACAGTCTCATATATGGGAAGCAGTAGTGGAAATATGAAGCTGGTTCCTTGTCTCTAAAACAAAGGCTCTCCATATGAATTTGATGAAAGTGCCAGCTTACTTAAAATAGTCTGCTCTGAAGGTGTGCAGCTCTCAGTCTGGGATGACATTTCAGGTGGAAGTCATAAGCAAACCTTGTATAGAATAAATAAATGAAAGTTTGTTAATGTTTTAGTATGGGTCATATCTTCTAGACCTTGGATCATTCTTCTCTGCACAATCACTTAATCTCCTACATATTCCTTAATATATTATTCCCCTGTAGTATCCAGCAAGTGTCCATATGGTATAGAGCAGAATGTATAGGACAGCATAGATCAGCTGTGCAGCACATGCCTAGCAGTTCTAGTATAGTTTGGATACATTAGACCTGTTGTATATGCAGTATGAAAATCAACCTTTGCTCATCCTCTGCAGAGGCAGCTGGATGTCGGTATAATCTGGGGCAAAGTGGTAGGGCAATATATGTCATATGGAAGTGACCTACAGCATCTTCCTAAAAGCAATCTGCTAGCCTTACTGTTTTAAGTTTATAGATGATATCATGTTGGTACATAAGCATTTAACAGGAGGTGATCAAATTATGAAGTTATTCCACAAATGTTAAAAATTACCTGGCGTTAATGCCATGAGATTAGGTAAAGATGGATAGAAAATACTGTTCTAAGGAGGGCGAAGTAAAACATGGAAATGCATGGAAACTTTCTGGGCATAACTGCCTTCGAAGAGGATCAGGCAGTTTCAAAATGCCAAGGCAACATTGTAGTGATGTGTAAGGGGAAGGAAACTTTTCATTTGGAGATGACTAGCAGTGAGCTTTCAGGATGACAAAAGGTAATTATTCTGCTCTCAATGCTAGACAGGTCTCATGGAAAACTGAGTCTGGGCTACTTTGTTTCCAGGAACATGTTGAAAAATGTGCTTATGGGAAAGCAAGAAAAATGACTAGAAGTGTAGATAATGTCTCCTTTTGAGGAAAGTTTAAAGAACTGTATTTAGGATAGTAAAAGGGGGAAAATTGTCAGGAGACAGTAAGTCTTCAAATATGTCATCAGGGGCTGTGTGAGTAACGTTGGTATATCGGTCTTTACATCAGATTGGAAGAAAAGGTTAAAAATAATCTTAGAAATCTTAGTTTGAGCACTAGAAAAAGAATAATATTGGATGGCAAAATGCTGTAGAAACACCTAGGAAAATTTTGAAATCTTCATATGCATTTTAAGCTTCATGATACACATTTAGGTAGCAGGTGATGCACAGCTGTGCAAGGAGAAACGGGAGAAGGGCGTATTTATTAATTTCTTCAAGTGGCTGAAATAATACTCTGCAAATGCCTACCTGGTAGAAGAGTGGAAGAAAACCTAGTTAAGCCAGTGGGAGAATGAAGAAAACTAATATGCTCTGTTGTGAAACAGGAGCAATGCAAATATTCACAAATACACCTTTCCCCCGTTCCTGTTGAAGAGACATGGGCAGCTCCTTCTGCAGGGGATACGCCTAAGACTCAAGCTGTCTTTATTCATTTTTTAGTAGATACTCTGTTAAACTTTCATGCTAACATTTTTTGTAAGCTAGAAATCTTGAGAATTTTTTTCTTTTAGTTATTTTAAAAAGGGTGGGTGGAGCAAAGGAGTGGAGAGCGCTGAAGATAATTGTAAATTAGATTTTGGCATTCTGTTCTTAAATTTAGACTTTATAGGCTTGCATGTAGCCTTAAAGACATCTCCAAAATAATGTCTAAAACACTGAATAGACTCATACTGTTAAATTTGTAACCTTTTATGAATTTTCTTGAGTTATCTAAAATTGACAAAACATTCTGTGCTGTGCTGTTTTGTACTGGGTTTGCTTTGATTTTGTAGTAGTGGAGGTGAAGGGTACACAAGACTGATGGTATATTAATATATTTTTGTAATGAAAAGACTGCCTGTCCTGTTCAGTAGCTTTGAAACAGCATTCCTCATACATTAAACTGTGAAGTTTACTATAGTGAGATATGAATATATGCAGATAACCTAGCTTCTTCTTTTTAGGAGATTCTGGGAATGGATGAGGGGAGGATGGAATAAAGACCGTTAGCAGTGTTTTAGTGTTGTGCTGTTTAGGCAGAATTATTCCAAGATTGATAGTAATCTTGACACATATTTAGTGTACTCCCAAAATACAGTCCTTCCAGGACTGTATGGGGTCTGTGAAGGTTAGAGTAAACTAATCCTTTCTTTGTGAAGGAAGAAATTTTATTTCCTGGAAAACAAGACTTTATCTTGTTAAAAACAGTTGCTATGATGGAGTAGAAAGTGAAGAAAAAAACTTTTCTGGAGAAATTAGGTAGTCTGGTTTCTGGTGTCACTGCTTTTCATTAAGATGCATTTATGTAACAGGATTTTCCACGTATTGGCCACTACTTGACTGTTTAGAATAGGTGGATGTTTGTTCTTTAGAGAGCTTGTAAAATGCTTCTCTGCTGTGCAGCAGTCTTGCTCACAATGTGTTATTTGATAGTGAAACACATGCAGATAAATCTGTGGTTGAGCATGTCTTCTGTTTTTCACTTTTTTAGATTTTACACTTTGAAAAGAGCATGGTAACGCTGCTGCAGTCTTGGCAAATAATCTGCATCAAATTTGTCTGTCTTTATTGGCTTTTTGAAATGCACAGCAGTAGTGCAGCAGCTTTCATTTGAAAGCAGCAGGAATCCAAGCTACTTTTCAGATGTTCAAACATAATGCATGGTCTTCATTCAGAATACAACAAGCATCCCTACTTTTGGATGTTTTTATATTTCAATATGTAAAAATAATCTCCAGCCTCTTTTCCTGTTAGTTAAAGCTTCTCTAAGTACGTACCATCAATATTTTCAAGTTCTAAATTTCCAGTTCTCCACAATGAAGATTTTAGCTATTCAGCTTATTCTTTATTCTTGCTCCAAAAATATTTTAGACATGAAGGACTACCTTAAGTAGCTTCAGCTTTTTCTTTCCAGAGCTACTTTCCATGAAAATCAGCAGAATCTATTTAGTCTTCATTACTGCTGTGTGGCAGCAGTGGATATCAGCTTATTTTTGCTACCCTTCCTCTTCAGAAAGATTGGCAGCAGGGCAGATAACTTGTCCTCCTTTTACTTTGTACTGTGTGGTGGTGCAACCTGGCCATAATAATCTTATTTTCTTGGAATCAATAATACTTCTGCTGCACTCTTCTGATCTCTCTACACATCTGACTATCTTTCTTACTTTTTTTTTCCAGTTTGAAAATTGAGGTTATATAAAAGCAAGCAATTCTAAAATCATTGTGTATTCATTGTAGAGTTGGCTTGTATATACACCAGATATGCCCTTCCATGCTTGCTGTTGCTAGTAAAGAAATTCAGTGATAGAAGGCAATCTCTTTGGGCAAGCAATATTCAGAAAATTGGACTTGGGAAGCAAAATCTGAAAGCTATAACTACGCACAGTGTCCTGTTTCTTGTACCTAGTTGATAATAACATATTGCCCTAGATTGTTCCTGTAGTCATCAATCTTTCTGTGAGTATCCTGAATAAAAGGCATTGTGAGGATTATATAGAGTACAGTTACATATCACAAGATTTTGAAATCGGCTCTGTGCATAAAATTCAGCACTCAAGAAGGCATAGAAATCACTGTTAAGTGGGCTTTCTAGGCTACCTGAGTGGTGTGATAGTTTTCATTGCATATTAGAGAACCTGTTAAATATGTTTGACTTGGATCACAAGATATAGCTTGGGATATGAGTTTATATTAAAAAAGCAGAAGTAGCAGGAAAACTGGGTAGGAAATGGCAACAGACTACTTCTGAGTAACAGTTACTGGAGAAAATTGAATAACCTCTTCAAATTCTAGTAATGCTATTGAATCATGCTTAGAGTCATGCTGTTGGATTTGTAAGTTCTGTTTCTTCCCTATATAAAGGTTTAAAGTGTAGGTCTGTCAATTATCTCTCATTTCAAACTGAGTTCTGTTAGCTACACCAAGTATGGATGCTTGTTAACTGCTCTAAACTGTATCTCTTTATTTTGCTGATGACTTCCCTGGTTTTGCTACTGTTTGTTGGGAGCCAGCTCAGTACCACATGGCTCTCACTCAACTGTGAAAGGTTCTATGTATTTTGTAGAGATTCAGAAAGGACTTGAGAGGGATAGATCTCTTCTTAGAAGTAGCTTTTTAAAGACTATGCCTTACTTTATAAAATTAATGCAGCCAAGGTCTTACTGCACTGTGACATGTGCCAGAGCAGGTGTACACATACATTTTTGAATTCCCACTAGGGAAAATCATTAAAATAATTGGTGGGTCAAGTAACAACAGTCAAAAAGAAGAAAGAGTGGAATGTATTCCTCACCATGTCTGGCACTTGTAGCTCTACGAGTTCTGAGCCAGCTGCTGTAAAGCAATCACTGCATAAGTTTCAGTGTGAAGTTGGAAAACTTTAAATGAAAAGAGCATTTTGGTCTTTGCAAGGAGGAAATAAGCCTAAAGCCTGCATTTGGTGTGTTAATGTTTTTAATAGGCTCGTATGCTCCAGGGTACAAGCTTGTTTTGCGTGATGTTATGCTATTGGAACATGGCTTGCCTGGGCATCAAGCCCTGGCATAAAAGGCACTAGAATAGTTTGGAAATTAGGAAAACCAAATGGTGACACAGTGGATGTTCATTTATGCGTAGTCTTGCTTAAATGACTCCTCTGAAGAGGCTAAAGCAAAATAACAGAAGCATTAAAGGAGAGCAGTTGGCCTCCCCAAAAATTGAAACAGTAAATACAGATTAAGAGCATTTTCATGCTTTGAAAGAACTTTCTTCTTTGACATTCATATTATCTATTTTTGTCAAATAGGTGAATTTCTTATGTTGGCTCAAGAGTCGCAAATAAAAATCTTTAATTCACTTGAAGACTACAGTGTAAGTGATGCAAACTGGTCTGCCAACATGCCTCAGTTCCAAGGACAGCAGTTTTCAGGCTCATTTATCCCTGGGTGTCTGCTGGGATTTCATGCTTTGTTTTCAGGACATAGTGTTGTTGGCGTATTTCTCCTTCTTGACTTCTGTTACTTGTTTAAACCAGATGGGCCACAGGTAATTAGTTTGGCTTCATGAAAATTGTGTAGGCTACTGTATGACAGGAACAGATCTCATGTTTCTCCCTATTTGGAGCACAAGTACTGCAAAAGCAACAGCTGGGATGGGATATGTGTATTAAGGAAGGGTGCCAGCCCTCAATGTTCAGCAAAAATTTCATTTGGTACATAAACACAATTTTGGTTCCTGGTGAAAATACAGCAAGTTTTTACTTGTCATTCTGTTATCATTTACAGTCCCCTAGTAATATGAAGCTCTCATATTGTGTGAAGTAACCACTCCCAACTCTTTTGTATTGTCAAAATCTGTAGCACTTGGTTACAGTTTTCTTGCTTGTCAAACTGGCAAGGTTTTGGTTTTAGTTTTTAAATGGCTATCCTAATCTAATTTGAGAACTTGTTGAAGAGATTCTTGTCATTAAGAAAAGTTGCACGTGGTCAGTAATGCTAATAAAATTGGAGAAAATCAGTTTTGGTATTTTTTTAATTTTAAATTGTGATATTTTTTCAATGGACATCTGACAGATAGCTCTCATGCTCTTTGAAGGCATCTGAATTTTATCATTTGTGTGTGGCAGCCAAAGACAGTGCACAAGTAGGGTTGCAGGTTTTTGTATCTGAATTTAAGGTACTGTGCTGAATGGTAGAGAATAGTATTGGAGGCAAAATAAACTATAGCTATATGACTTTTTATAGTATTTTATTTAATAAACTCTTAAAATCTATCATGAATGAATGTTATTGATCTGGACTTGTAGACCACAAGATACTGTATTTAAGCTCTGATTTAACCTCATGTTCTTTTTTTGACAGTGAGGATTATAGCTGTAATTATTGTTTGTGGTTTTGAACAGCAGTATCATGTCAAGGTCATGTTGTTGACTTGGCTGCTTCATCCAGTATTATTGCAGATAGAACCTTATGCTATATTTAGCATGATTTCTGAGGAAACAAAGTGTCTGTAAGCTTTCTCTCTTCTATTCTTCATCTCCCCACAGATGGATTTTTAGCATTTGATGAGTTTCAAGCAGTATTGATATAGAGTTTTAATAGTGAAGTCCCTGCCATTTAGTGCAAATAGGCAGCTGGACAACTGAAGATGACCTGTCTTTTCTCCCAGGACTCAGTAGTGAAAGGGCATTGCAAATGGAACATCTGTAAGACATGAGAGAATCTGATTACAAAGCATCCATGGAAATGAGGTTTCATAAAGAACTGTTTTCTAAATACTGATAGTAGAAGATTAATTCAGTGAACTTGTTTATGCATTTAACTACTTCATTATCAATGAATTGTGTGATGCACAAGGTACAGAGCTTAGCTCTTTGCCCTGTTTGCTGCAGGATAGACTGCATGCAGGAGGGAACGGTGAACTTTTATTGAGTGATTGTGCATTAACTGAATTCAGTAGTCTGATTTCATAAAATGCAATAGCATTATACTTTAGTATGGCTAACTGCAAGGAACTATGACAAACAATAATATCTAATGATGAAGAAAAGTGGAAGAAGGGAAGATTGGCAAACCGTTGCTTTACAGAGAAAATAAATTAAAAACAATAAGCAAATTAAGTCATTATTGAGAAGATGACTTCTGAAATGGATATATACAAGAAACAGAAAATCAGTCAGTTTTCCATTATGAAGGACTATTCAAAGACATGAGGATACAGCAAACCCCTCTTCTATGAGGGAGGAAGAAGGCAAGGTAAGGTAACAAGAATGCAGTTCAGACTTGCAGAGAATAGCAGTCAGTTACAAGACTTTTTTTTATTATTATTTCATTTTGAGTGTAATCATAGTGAGACAAGAAGTAACTGAGAATGTAGGGAACAACTCCAACCATACCTGTCCACTGCTAATTCACATACATAAGCACTTTGTCTGCTCATCTTTTAAATACCTCCAGGGATGGTGACTCAGCCACCAACCTGGGCAGCCTGTTCTGGTGCTTGATAACCCATTCTGTAAAGAAATTTTTCCTAATGTCCAATGTAAACTACCCCTGACACAGCTTAAGGCCATTCCTTCTTGCGCTATCACCTATCACTTGGGAGAAGAGACCAGCACCCACCTCTTTACAACCTCCTCTTAAATAGTTGTAGAGGTTATCCCCTCAGCCTCCTCTTCTCAAGGCTGAACAACCTCAGTTTCCTCAGCTACTCTTTGTAAGACTTGTTCTCCATTCCCTTCACCAGTTTCGTTGCTTTTCTGTGGACACGCTTCAGGACCTCAATGTCTTTCTTACAGTGAGGGGCCCAAAACTGAGCACAGGATTTGAGACTGAGGGCAGAATCACCTCCCTAGTCCTGCTGGCCACACTGTTCCTGATACAGACCAACATGCGATCAGCCGCCTTGGCCACTTGTGCACACTGTTGGCTCATATTCAGTAGGCTGTCAACTGACCCCCAGGTCTTTCTCCACCAAGCAACTTTGTAGCTGCTCTTCCCCAAACCTGTAGCCCTGCACAGGGTTGTTATGTCCCCAGTGCAGGACTTGACACTTGGCCTTGTTAAACCTCATCCCACTAGTCTCAGCTCATTGATCCAGCTTGTTCAGATCCCACTGTAGAGCTTCCCTACCCTCAAGCAAATTGACACTTCCTCCCAGTTTAATGTCATCTGCAAATTTACTAAGGGAACACTCAATCTCCTCTTCCAGGTGAATGATAAAGATATTGAACTGGACTGGACTCAGCACTGAATCCTGGGGAATACCACTTGTGACCAACCCCCAGCTAGATTTCATTTCATTCACCACTGGTCTTTGGGAGGGGACATGATCATGTAGTCCAACTGCCTAATCATGTCAGCACTGACCAAAAGTTAAAACATGTTATTAAGGGCATTGTCTAAAAGCCTCTGAAATGCTGGCAGTTGTGGGGTATCAACCACCTCTCTAGGAAGCAAGTTCCAGTGTTTGTCCACTCTCTTGGTATAGAAATGCTCCTGATGTCCTGTCTAAACCTTCCCAGCACTGCTTATTACTGAATACCAGAGAGAAGAGACCAGCTCCTCCTTCTCCACTTCACTTCCTCAGGAATCTGTAGAGAACAATGAGGTCACTCCCCCAGCCTCTTTTTCTCCAAACTAGGTAAGCCCAGTCCTTAGCTGCTCCTCAGAGGACGTTCATTCCAGCCCTTCACTGGCTTTGTTGAATCCTCTGGATGCATTCAAGTACCTTAACATCCTTCTTAAATTGTGGGGCCTCAAACTGCACACACTACTGAAGATGAGGCTGCAGTAATATGGAATGCAGCAGGATAATCACCTTCTGACTGACTGGTTATACCGTGTTTTATGCACCTCCAAATGCAGTTTGTCCTCTTGACTGCTAGGACACACCGCTGATTCATACTGAGCCTGCTGTTATCCAGCACCTGGGAGAATGTCCTATATGCATCATGATGGACATTACATCCAGGCCTCTGCTGAAATTAATGATTTATTGTATATATGTAGTATCACAGGTGTTTTTTACTGTAATTAAAGTGCCATAAATTTAATCTCTGTGGTGAATTTCTCCTTGTGGAGCAACTTTTGCAATTCGTACAGATGTAAATTTGACCGAAATTAGATGACAGTTTCCAAAGCTGAATAGTTGGGTTTTTTACTAGTATGTAATAAGTTTCAGACTTAAGTATACTGAAAGTGATGTAAGAGTTATGCAATAACACCAGTGCATTTGAGCAGAACTTTAAGGAAACAGAGTAACATTTGCTCAAGGTATTGAGATAGAAAAATACAAATGCAAATATCATATGAAGTGTCTGGCTCTTGGAACAGCAATCAAAAGGATTTAGTGTAAGCTAGCATAAAAAGAATACCCATTTCTGCTTAAATTTACTTCTTGATTCCAAATTGTTTCATATTTGTAGTGCATATTGCATAATTTCAGTATATTTTTAGATCAGTATGAGCAGATTTCTTTAAACAGCAGGTTTCTCTTCTATTCACTGTTCAGCTTCACTCTTTCAACAAGTACATTTGTTAGACTCCAAATGGGATTTAATGTTTGAACTGTGTCTTATGATGAACTCAAAGCAAATTAAGTAGTTCATAGGTCAGAGTTAATTCCATGCAAAGAGACTTTCCAGGTGTATTAAATCATTTGCTTTTCCTTTTATTCATCTTCATGCACCTGACTTCTGCTACTTCATATCTGTGATACTGATAGCAAGCATATAAAATCACCAAGGTTTTAGTCACCTGACAATTTAACAATAACCTGTCTTTACAATGTATCTTGTGCGGTGCTGATAAATGGTGATGAAGTTTCTGAATGTTCTGGAAATGGTATGCAAGTCTTATAGGAATGGCAGGTGTTTGTGTTACACTTGGAAACTTTTGTTCTCATGGACTTTGCATGTTATGTGCCTTCCTTTGATTTCCTGTGTGCTGGTTTTCTTAACAACACAGTCAATAAAACATACCTGCCCCTGAATTAAGTTTGCATTTAAGTATCCGAATGATTGGGAAATCTCTAATGAGAAGTATAAGAGCTGTTGAAAAATATGTAGTTTTTATCTTTGACTGCCAATTCTCTTAACCAGAATGATTCTCAAGGCGTGAATCAAATCATCTGGTTTTTGCTCTAGTGGACAGTTTCCTGATCTGCTGGAGTAGAGTAGAATTGACTGATTTTGATGATTGAGCTACGAAGTGTTGCTTTCTGCTGAAGTGTAATGATATTTTAACCCTATCCATGAATGAACAAAATGTATTCATTGCTGTTGGGTTTGTTCCAAGCTGGAAATTTACACCCTTGCTCCTCAGGTGGAATTCATTTGTAGCTGAAGGGTTCAGTTACAAGCTTAATTTGGAGAAAATGATGACAATATCCATTTTAACCTGCATTTTTTTGTGATTTTGTTGTTGGGATTTGTGGTTTCTTTTTTTCCTATTCCTTCACAGTATATATGAAAAATGTACATAGAGGACAAATCACATGTACAAGTTTCATTAAAGGACTACCCAGCTTAATCTATAGAGCAATCAAACTTGCCGTAATATCTGATACACATTATAATTACTTTTTATGCTTTTCACTTCATGAGTAATGAAAACCAATTTACTGAAAATGTGTTTTGCTGGAGTCTGGGGAATTGCTTTGCCTAGATATCCAAGTTGCCATGACATTGTTCCAAAGATGTCTTTAATTTTCTTTATTTTTATAGAACAACTGTAGTTTGCAATTGCAGTAAATGACAAGCATATAACTATCCAAAAAATGGTGTTCCAGCAATACTTTCCAGAAGTGAAGGTTTGTTTTAATTTGGTAAAATCTCAGAAGGAAAGGGATGAATTTTTCTCCTTATGATGACAAATACTTCGCTGGTTCTGAAAACTTGAGACATCCAGAACACCATTAGGCTTCATACAAATTACGGCTACATAATCCCATAATCCCATTTTACTCATATTCGTTGCCCTGACTGGCAAATATAATTCATACTTTCACTCCCTTATGACATGACAGGCGTTTAAATGATTTATTCTGCCCTATTTTGTGACCTGTACACTGTAACCTCTTTCCTAATATGATGAAATAGAAAGTGTCCTTGTAAACCCATAAATGAACGCCTGTATGCTCTAGAGATCCACTCAGTACATATTGTTGGATGGTGAATTTGCATGCTGATCCAAAAGTGATAAGGGTCAAAATTAAGTGATTTTTCAGTTTATTACTTGCATCTGTCACTAAGCATCTTTTTGGTTTTCACATTTATTATGGTACGTGAGTGGTTTTAATGTGTATCTTGTCTAGACAGATCTTGCCTACTAATTTCTAGATTAAGTAGTTGTTCCTGTTATTACTGGAGAGGCCTAGATTCTTCAGTCTCTCTCCCACTACTCTCTAAAGGAATTTTGTACAAATGTGTCTGAAGTGGCAAAGTCACACCACAGAGCTTGTAGCTGTGAAACCACCATTTTTTTTCCTTTTCCTTTATAATTTTTGCCTGTGAACTCTATTCTCCTGGGCTATTTAAGACAATATGCTATTTCTCTACTTGTCTGTCTCATCTTAACATGCTTCAGACCCCTTCAGCTGAAAACATGGTTCTTCTGGCAGCAACTTCTCTTTTTTAGTTCAGTCCTACCTTTGCAATGTGATTAAGACTTCCTTATGTTCCCTACTCTGCTGTGTTTGCTGCTAGTTTGAAGTTACAAATTCTCTTTGAAACAGATTCCATGTTTTCAGGCAACGTGTGCGTTAATTGGTTTTGAGTTAAAGATTTGAAGGAAGTAAGTAGACTCTATGAGTCCAAAAGTGTCAAAAATACACCTCTCCCCTGAAGCTAAGGTAAATACTAACCCAGTATTAGATTTTGTGAATTAAGAATAAGCTAAAAATGGGGGAAGTAGCAACTGTGTTTCTGTATTCCTTACACAGATATGCTGAAGACATAACTAGACTTTTATCTAGAGAAGATCATGGAGTGGATTTCTTCTTCCTTCTCAAAAGAAGAAACAAACATGTTTTTTTCTAGAGAAAAGATATTTATATAGTTTTTTACTAAAAGCAGTCAATTGTACCGGCCATCTGCTTTTTAGGGTTTTTTTGGAAAGACAATGTGTAGGAACTAAGTGTTTTTCACCGGTGAGAGGAGATTTCTGAAGTGCAGAAAATTATTGTTCCTTTTGAGTTTAATAAAAAAACGCCTTTGTTTTCAACAACTGTAAACATCCATTTATTTAAGTATGGCTCAGACAACCTAATTTTCTAAGTATCAGAAACAGTTTGAAAGACCAAGCAATTAAAGGTTTTGTAAAAGCTTTTTAAGTTCAGTTGATAGCTATCTAAGGCAATTTGATTAGACCACAGCCCTACAATCACTATTGTTGCCGTGCTTATTTGATAGGTATACCAGGGAAGTCTGATTCTTCCTACATAGCACTTCATAAGTAGCGTTGAAGTTTTTGGTTTGGGTTTTGTTTTTCCTTTGGGCATTTATTTTAAGAATGGCACTGAAATATTTTTGGCCATCTTGGAATGAAAGGTTTGTCTTACCTGATCAAACAGTATGAAACCTGAAGGAGAGAATAAGCCAGATTATTGTAGTAATTTATCTCTTCCTATTGTTTTCTTTTTGCTTTTTTTTAAAAGGACTAACCAACCAGGAATGTTCACAAAGAATGAATTTGATCAGTTGGCCTCAGCAATAGACGGCTTCAGTCTCATGACATATGACTATTCAACACCACAACGGTAAGATTCTATCTTTCTTAGGGAAAAAAGTGCTGAAGGATGATCTGACATCTATGGAGATGAGGTGTGAAGCGCCTCATACATTCACTCTCCCTAGTCCAGTGTCCTATAGCAGGCTCCCACTATAATGTCACCTGTCCCTACTGTCCCTTTAATCTGACCCATGGCCTCTTAAAGAGCCTGTGTCCCTCTGTCCCAACACTCCACTCATAGGATCCATCCCACCATGTCTCTGTGACGCCAATGAGATCACAGCCCTTCAGGGACAAATGTGTCTCTGGATTGTTTATTCCCCATGCTACATGCATTTGCATAGGAGCACTTAAGTTGTGTCCCCAGTGAAACTGACTTTTGTGTCCCTTCACCTCAGAAATAAGTCACTAATTCAAGAGTGGGCAGGCCTGTTTTGTGCTTCAAGCCACTGAAGAATGTGCATTTAACCTTTATAGGATTGTAGGTTAACTTCACTGATTTTGGGGTGCCATGGTTTGCTTTTCACAATTACAGTAGTCAAAAAGAGAAAGCTGGCAATGAATGTGTACTGTTCCTGACATCCTATTTGATTTTTGCTGATTTGACAGACCTGGCCCAAATTCCCCTCTTCCCTGGGTACGAGCCTGTGTTCAAGTACTGGATCCTGATTCAAAATGGAGGAATAAAATACTTCTAGGGGTGAATTTCTATGGCATGGACTATTCTGCTTTGGGAGTCTCTGGGGAGCCAATTCTTGGTAGCAGGTAAGACTTCTTACAATTTTAGGTACTTATGTATGATTCATTCTCACAAAACTGAGAAGTTTGGAAGTATTCTTGTTTAGAAATATGGATGTGTTAGTAACACAGAAATGACAAAAACGATAAATCTGCACATGAATTAGCCATTCAACAATAAGACCTATAACTTCTCTTCCTGTACATAAGTACAGAGGGAAGTCATAGTTATCCTGTCAGAACTCCTGTGGAAAAGTGTTTTGTGTAATTTTCCCTCTTTCCTCTCTCTGCGTTTGTACATGCAGTTTGCCATCTTTGTGTTAAAATGTTCTGCAGTGTTCTCTTATACTCTGTTCCGTTTCGGGGGTTCATGCAGTTGACCTGAGGACTGTTTTTGTCAGCATCTGAAGCTGTTACCTATTACTTTGAAATTTGATATTAGTTTCAAACAGTAATATGCCACCAAGTGTCTTCGAGTAGAGAAAGCTGCAATAAGCTCACCTGCAGGCAAAGATCTATAACAAGATAAAGGGAAGTATTCCAAAGCTAGCCAAAAATTTTATATTGATTCTCAGAGAAAAATGTTTGGTTTAGTTTTGAGTAATAACTACCTATAATAACAGTGAACTTTGCAGAAATACAGCGAGGGTACATCAAGCCAGAAGAAAAAGCAAGAAACTCACTGTGAATTTACCAGGAAAACCAGGTTTATTCAGAGGTTTGTTATTAATTTAGAAAACAGAAACAAACTTCTGCTGGTTACTGAGTTCATTACACCAGGATATTTCAATATAGTGACAGATTTCTTGTTATGCATTGAAATATTCTTTGAGGTGGATTGTATAAGGTAAGAGCCTCAGTTTTTTGTGCCTTTGCCTTCAGTTGCGCAGACAATTTGTTGTTATTGCACTTGCCTTTGCCGTCTTCCTGCTTCACCTTGGGTTTTTGTAGGGCTATAATACTGTAGACACAGTTGTTTTCCCAGTGCTGAATGGTGTCTGAACCTTGCTGAATAATAGAAAATAACTACGGGCGAATGAAGTTGCTAAGCCACTGTATATTGTATCTGAGAAGTTGTTGCAGTTCAGTGAAGTTCCCACTGACAGGAAAAGGTCTCCAACATGCCAGTGTTCCTTGGCACACTGTAGGGTGGTGCACACTGTCTCATTGAAGCATATTCATTGAAATCTGATTATCTTTAATAAAAGAGTTGCAGAATTGTAGGCCTCAATGGCAAACTATACATTCTCAAGTTTTTTGATGTAAACATAGTATTCATTTAATTGATTATTAGTATAGCTTATACACAGGATTACATGCAGAGCGCATAAACCTTTTCTGGTCTCATGTTTGTGTTTTACTTTAGGATAGGAATTATGTGATGGAAAGAGACTGTGAATGTAAGTAGATTTCATTCACTGAATAATTTTCCATCTAGAAGCTTATAAAGTAACTTTCAATAGAATTCTTATTTGCATATAATATTATCTGGCAGAATGTAATCTAAAGATAGAAGGACTTGGTTACCATTTTGCTAAAAAGATACACAACCTTTCTATGTAATATCCTTTTCCTGTAAAAAATAATATATATGTGAGTGTGTAATTGAGTAAGTATATGTACCAGGATTAAATGAAATGAAAAAGATTGTTCTTTTACAATACAATATGGTTTGTCTGTGGATGTTGTTACAGTAGGAACTACAGCTTATACTTACAGTAACAATGTTTTCCTCTTGCAATTTGGTCACAAGTATTTTTTGTTAATACAATGAATCAATCTCAGTAATCAGTACCTATTCTGGTGGTTTAATAAACCAAGTACTGTTGTTGGTAGCTGCAGGGAAGCTACATTCCTGTGTATATTTAGTTCTGGCAAGATTTGTATGAAACGCTGATCCCGAACTAATGATGTTATGTCTGTGATTCCCCAAATCACCTCTAGTGCTTCTGCCAATGTTTCCTGCCCTCTGGCTGTCAAGAATCAGGTATCTGAGCTGCTAGGATGCAGTCATTAAAATTTAACCACTATATTAGAATCCTGTTGGCCTATTACCATCTGGTGTTCCTGACTTGCTGCTCTGCTGATCAGTTTGTTCCAGCATGTCCTCTATTGATACTTCAGCCTGGCAGTATTTCTTCTTTACCTCAGAAGTATATATCTTTGGGTAAATACTCCTTCAATATACCCCCAAACTGAAGAAACTGTTTAGCCTTTCTTCAGGACCTTTGAGTCCTTTTTGAGACCTATAGTAGGTCAGCAAACCCCTCAAACTCAGAAGCTTCTTACTTCCAATGTACTCTTTTCTCCTTTATTTCTCTGCTGTTCAGACTTTCTCAGTCATTGGGTCATTATGTTTCGGTTGCCATAATACTAAATGTTTTCCTTCACCTTCTCATGAGACGGTTACGTAGCAGTGCAGTGGTTTTCTGTTCCATGCCATCCAAAATCTGTAGCCTTTATGACTCTGGAGCTGATAAACTCCATATATGTACTGAGGAGCTGATAACTCCTTATATGTATATAACTTCTGAAGATATTCTGTGTCCAAGATGCTTTTGCTCCACATGTAGCTGTGTGTGAATTTACACCACTGTTAGACACTGCTGTGTGTGCTTATCTTTTATTTAAAAGAATCTGAAAAGGGATTTTAATGTTAGTTTTTAAATACTTAAGAAGATCTGTATAATAAATGGCCAGTTGGAGCAAAGCAGAAACTAACTTGACAATGGATTGTGCTATTCAGAGATAGAAAATAAGATGGCTTGCAAGCTATGCGAGGATGTAGAGTTCTACTGGGAATTTTATTGGCTGCCTGTCATTTTGTAAGTAGCAGATAATAGAATGTGATACTCAGAAATATTAGAGATGAGCTTTTCCCAAGAGTTACTATGGCAGAGTCTCTGTTAGCAGCAATTTAAGAAGATTTGGGCCAACTATGACTCATGATTTTGTCTTGCAGAAAGTAGCAAAAAACTTGGGCAAGGGAAGCTTTTAGTCATCAAGCTTCAACGCTTTTGCAGTATTTCTCTTCATGCTGTAATTCTCTCAGGATTTCTATTACTTCACTGCATGCCAGGATTCTTTCTCCTGGTTGCTCATGGTTTATTTAACATTGGGAGGACACTAAAATTTCAAATAAACTGATGGACCAATTAGTTCTGTAGGATTGAATGTCTTCTTGATCTATTGTCCACGTCTTTGCTTCATTGAAGAAACTGTTAGGCTCTTTCTCCTTAAACTGTGCTGCTGGGTCAGATGGTAAAATCATAGCAATGATAGAAGGAAGTTACAGTTGGGCCTGGACTTAGAAAAAAGTCATCTCTATATTTAAAGTATTTCAATAATTCAGGACTGTTTCAGGAGGTTTATTCTATTAAATGGCTTCTGGGATTTTCTGTTAGGCGTGGCTTCCACATACTGAAAGCTCGCTCTCTCTCCCATTCTCTTCTTGCCTTTGTCTGATTTTCTGCTGGCTGAGGACTCCTTTTCATGAACCAGTGGTTTTTCAGTGGTTGTGGATTATACAAGCTGCAAGCTTTATGTGTGAAATATGCTAAAATAGATAAATGTTAAAATCTGTTTCTTATTCCTTATAACAATAAAACCAAAGGCTTCAAGCTGAAATTTAATGTAAAGATAAGCTCTGAGGATGAGTGCGTTTTCTTATGACCTAGAAGTTTTTATTTTGTAAATCTGCAGCTTTTAAAATTTCTCAGCTCAAGGAACATCCTATTAATAAAATTCATATACCAAAGAAATTAAAATATTTTGTTTGTAGATATTTCCAAACTCACACAAGGAGGTACAGAGACTTTTAAACAGCAGATAAATAAACATGAAAAAACAAAATATGACCTAGATTAGCTTGTGGTCTGCAAACACATTTTGGAATACAGGATACAGGCGGCAGAATTTTATTTTGTTTTTAAATAACAACTTCTTAAAATCTGCCTTCTTTTCCTATTCAAGTACAAGATTACTGAGGAGTCCTTCAGAACAAATTGTTTCACCTGTTGCCGCAGACTCTTTCCTACTTAAATCTATCTAGTAATGCACCTGGGCTTTATGTTCCTAGTACACTCCTATTTATACATCTTTCTCACAGTACTGTAAAACAGATTGTAGCAAATTTTTACATGTTCTAGAAGTTCTTACCATATATAGTAAAGTGTGCAAATCACTCCATTCTTATACAGATTGATAATGAACATTTCACAGAAGACTAATGGCAAATGGTTTCTTTGCAAATTATCATTGTTTTACTTCAGGCAAGCTCATGATTCAGTATTAGATTTTTGCTTTAAAAACCTGCAGAATTTCAATTAGTCTTAATACAGGTGCTAAATAAATGCTGTCAGTCAACTATAGGGTTCCAGGCACATCTTTTCCAGCGTATCTCCCTTGTGGATTTCCTCAGGCTAAAATCTAGGGGAAGAAAACTCTTCATTTTTTAAGAGGTTTTCAGATCTGACTGAAATTTATTGATGAGGCTCTCTGTAGACCTGATATATAACCAGAGATACGGGGCATTTATTTTTTTTATCTGAGGAGAGACTAAATTTACCTTACACTTACCAAGTGCCTTAGTTTCTTCTGACTTAAATTTTATTTTTTTTTTTCTTAATGCAAAGCTGGGTTTGGCCGACAGTTTCTATCACCAGACTGATCAGTTTTCTGTCATATTTAGATTTGTGTAGAAAAATAAAAAGAACACCTAAATCATTCTTGAGTGTAATTGTTTCTAAATCAGAAAAAGTATTGCACTGGTTCTGCTGTACTTGGCTATGCTTTTAAATGGAAACACTGTCTGCTGCCCTTATCAACTCACAGTTGTAAAAATCTTATAATCTTAGAATTGATGTCTTTGAGTAAGGCTTACAGAGACAGTTAAGATTTAGACTTTTGCAACATGATATCCACTTTACACCTACAGTTGCTTAACATTGTTTTGTGAGGTCACATGTAAGAGTGATTACAAATTACAAACAATTTGCCATATATCTTTAACTGTTCTACCCTTTCCCCGTCTTATAATTCATTTTCCCAAGGATATATACATCAGCAAAAAGAAAATTGGTTAAGAGGCCTTCAATATGGAAACTCAAGCATAGAAACAAAGCCAGAGTAAAAAGAAAAAGTTTAAAAAGTGCAGTCTGAACATGGAAATAGGTTTTTAATTTGTAAGTAAGCAGTAGTCAAGGTCATATGAAACATGCAAGTCATATATATAACTCAAAATTTCAGTGTTGTCTGCAGAGACACTGTGCTCCCAGTAATGTTTTCATCATGTATTGACTGGGTAATGAGGGCTCAGCAATGCCAGTTTGCAGTGATCAGATTACTTTCCCAGCTTTGGTATATAAAGATCTCCCTAAGGATGCATGTTTCACTGTTTACTCTCTCTATGCTTCTAATCCACAAATGCTAAAATCTAGGACTGATTCTCTAGATTATAATTGCCAAAAGCAATCATAGCTTTTCACTCACATTGTGAATGCTAAAATGTTTTCCCCTTCTATACCGAGTTTTCTGAAACGACTCATTACTATAAAATGTGTAATCCAGTGAAATGTAACTATATCTAAATCCATTAAAAATTAATTCTAAGCAAGGCAAGAATATTGAAAGTGACCGCTTTGTTGACTTTTACCTTTCAAATTTTATGGCTCAAAATGATGACCATATTAAGTACAGACCTCTAACCCACAACTGCTCATCTGGAAACACTTTAAGAAAATAAGTTACTGGGACTCAAAGCCCAGGACTCAGGGAAATTTTGCTTTCGCTTAAACAGGAAAAAAAAAAAACTTGTAAAACACTGATGTCTCTAAATTTGGTAAGTACAAGGAAACAGTGATGACGAGATGATCTCCTGTGGGTTTTAGCCTTTGTAGTAGATAAATTTATATTCAAGATTGCAAACTCCACTTGTCATCTACACTCCCACTCTGTGTTTGAGATTAGCAGTAGGACTACCCCTTGTCCTACAGAAAATGCCTCACAGAATTTACAGACTCCATGTTAACTCTTACCAGTCAACATCCTCACTCATGAAGTGGGGCATGCACATATCTACTTTAAGTCTGGGAATATGTCTACTTTGAACTTTACACAAAATAAAGGAATTTTCTTTCCCTTTCCTGACCTCTAAGGCAGGTAAATAACAACAGACAGAAGCTATTTGCAAAAAGTCTACAAAGATGTGTATGGAGAGATCTTTAGTTTTTTCAAAGTTTTCTTTGTAAAATAGGCTAACAAAAACAACATTTGATTTAAACATGGAAATGACATACATAAAACTGTCAGAAAGATGTAGCTACTTAGGATATATAGATATCTTTGGGGCATAAGCTTGTACATTTAATTGAATTTCCAAATAACTAATTTGTAATAATACTCATAGTACTGTATTTTTTTCCTAAAAGTAGATCAAGCATCAAAGTCTGCCTTGATTTCCATTTTAGCCATAAACAACACTACATTCCAGTAATGTTCTGAAATGCAACTCTCCTATTTTTAGAGCACAAAATCCGAAAGCTATTTTAACTATTATTTTTTATTCAATATTTCTAGATCTGTTTTCCTAAAATAGACATGAACTAATTGAGGGGAGGGAGTCACCTCTCTTTACTTCCTAGTGTTAGTAATATACTGAAATGTGAAATAGCTCTTAAAAAAAAAAAAGAAAACTATTATTGGACCGTATACAGCTACTGAACGTTAGCAGCAGAAACCTCATTCAATCACCTGCTGTAAACTCAAAGTCTAAACAAGCTGTTTGCACAAATCAAAGCTTTTAATGTTGTGGGACATACTTGTACTTTTGTTACTTCAAAGACTGTGTAGCTGTGCGCTCCATTATTATTTTCTGTACGTATTCAAAGCTTCAGGCCTATTTCTAAGTCTTATGTATTTCCATGCTAGCTCCTGACTCAGTTATCAAGTCTGAAACAACTGTGCGCAAAAACAATCTTGGGAAACATTAAAGTATTTTTACAATTTTTTCCCACTACCTTATGTAATTAATATGTTTTGGGTTTTTTTTTTTTTATTTAATGGTATTGTTTAAAAGCATTGTGTCAAAATAAAAGTAGGCATTTAGACTGTTAAGAGTCTACCTACATCAAATTTCTAGTTAAAGTCAGGATTGAGCTCTTATGGGATAAAACAATACCATACTTCGTTCTGAGTCATGGAGCAGTCTCAGGGTGAAATAAATGCTGTTTTCTGGATGAAGCAACAGCAGGAGTGGCACTGTAACTGCTAATGGATTTCAGTTCTTAGGACCAGACTTAAGTCATCCCAGAGAGAAAGGCCCCAAAGACTCATTGCGTGAGCACTGAGTCCCCAGCACAACTTTTGTGCTAGCCTGCCTGATGGCATACACATAGCAAATTCTTTTGCAGATCAGAAAAAGTAGCAAAGAACTATGTTTTATCAGGCATTACCCTAACAATGTCCCTTCTTCAACAAATATAAATGATCTCATTAATGTCAGTTTTTTAGTAAAGAGAATAGACAATCCGAGTCTGGCTCTATTCAAGCTGTAAAACAAGACAAACCCCATCTTACAGTATCTGGATTCAGAAACATCCATTCCATTATTTTTTAAGCCAGCACAATTTTTCAGTCATTAGACACATTAATTAATGAAAAAAAGTGAACTACTTCATCAAAACCAGCGTGAGACAGTAACTTAGACATAAAATAGTTGGAGGGATGGAATAGGGATGAAAGAACCACAAACCCCACAAACATACACACCAACTAAAACCCCAGAATGTATTTCTCTTGGGAAACAGTCAATACCTCTCCCAGGTTAGAAATAAGAGAAAAATATCCAACTGCTTGGAGCCAACACTTAAGTCAATGCATCCATATCAGTGGTGGCTAGGCCCTAATTTGACTGATAAAATTCATCTAGGCTGCTGACTTTTGGCTTAAAAGGAGAACTTCATAGCTTCAGAATCAGAAGCTTCCCAGAGGAATCTACACTGCATATGATGCAACGAGTCAGCACAGTACACTGTGCCATTAGACTAACTTGTATAAAGACACAAAGCATTTTCAGGAAGCCCTTTTCATCCCCAAATGATTTGCAATGTAACGATCAGAATGATTATCTTGTGGGGGACAGTCAACGTCAGACAAAAATTAATCATTATCCTTTCAGCACTGAGCATGAGAGAAGATAAGGCAATGGGAGGTAAGGGACTGGTAGCAAAGGAATCTGGATACACACATAGCGTTCGTTACCTGTGTTGATTGTTAATCACCAGATATTTGAAGGTGTTCGGTCAGGGCTAAAAGTGAGTATGCATCCATAACTAATGCATCCATAGTCTCACAAGGCCAAATAAGGCTTCCAAAGCAATGAGTTTCTTTCACTTTTTACAGTGCCTGTAGACACACACACGCAAATCTATGAACATAAGTAAATTTGACTTGTAGTAAAGGTTTCTGGCTCTTCCCTTTCGTTTAAACCTCAGAATGTGTTTTCTCCTGATTCCATCATTCTGTCATTGAATGTTTAGGATACAACAATGAGACGGTAAAGAACTATATCATTATTATTTTCTCAACACTGAACTGCCTGAATATTGCCTGTAGCAAATTTACTATTGAAAAAGATCCAGAGGGACAGAAGAGTACATTTCACACTATGCCTACTGTTTAAAATGAACATCACAAATGACTACATTTTTTTCTTAAAACAGATGCACTGAGACATACACACACACTCATGGCCAACATGCCATTGTACAACTCAACTTCAGAACAGACCATTTGCCTAATAAACACAAGACACCTTTCACTCATTTCAAAAGGAATAAGGAATGTATTTTGCATAAAAAGTAATTATAACAGCTTTGTATTTAATGTCATATTTACAACTTGAACAAGCTGAAATATGATGGTAATTTTACTTCATAGAATTATTTCATGTTCTATCTTCTCTATATGAATTAATTGGTCTTTCACTTTCAGCTAACATGAAAAGGCTGTTTTACTTTGTTCAGAGCAATGGTGAATACAGGTAACACAAAATTCAAGAACACTGGGCAGTATAAGAAATATTCTGATGTCAGCTAAAGACTTCACCTGGGCTATGCTTGTGTTTTGTTTGGGGTTTTTTGAGGTGTTAGAAAGAACATCTGATCACTGAAAGCAAGGGTTTGTTTTGCCTAACCTAATAGCTTTTCATATTTTCCAGTTTATTATGTTAATCATATACATTTAATCAGTTATTTAATGAGTCCTGTGCATTTTCTCTTGTCCTTCTTAATTATTCATTTCCTCTGTTTTCTCTTAAATGTCTTCCTCCTACCCTCACTTACTGCTTTTTATCCTGCACCTTCAGACTCTTGCTAGTTTTTTTGTCTTAGTTTATTGCTAAATATAACCATAATGAATGGAGTTACTTTGCCTTTTTACTCCAGATAATTTGCCTGGAGGAGAGCTTTTTGTCAGGGAGGAAAAAAAGACAAATGTGTCATCTATTTAATGAGCAAAACCTCTACCAGGATTCATGTAAATTTGGGGGAGAGGGAATCACTTTCATGGAAAACAAACTGAACTTTTGTTTCTGAAATGTGTTTCATACTAACAGTGATTCAGGTAAATAATTTTTAGCATGAAAGTGACAGTGTAAGAATCATCTCATGAAGTGAGCCAAACTATTCAGCCTTTCTCCAGCCCTGCAGTGCATAACAGTGCAGCAACAGAACCTGGTTTGGATTTTGAAAACATGTTTTTAAAATGCTGACATTTAATACTTTCTCCTCCTTCACAGTATTAACTGGTAGCCTCCAAGAATTCCTCCCTTATAGCTACAGAAGGAAGGTGGTTTATAGCGTCCTCTTTGTAGTAGCAGCAGAAGATTGTCTACAAACTATGTGTTCAAGGATAGTCTGAGGATGTTATAATATTTTCATCTACTTTAAAATTACTTTGAGGAGATCCAAGTTATTTGTCTTTTTTTACTTTTTTTATGTTAGTGTACAGAGTAAAGGTTCTGAATGTTGTCCAAGAAAGGATAATATTTGTTAGTGAAGGATATGTGACACTGCCCTGTAACAGTGCTGGAGGCCCATTGCAATGGGTTTCTTCTATGTCGGAAACAACAGTTCAATAGTATTATCAGTGCTATAAATCTCATTATACTTGCTATGTTGTTCTATTTGGACTTGTTATTTGATGTGTGATTTTTCAGCTACTTATTCAAAATCTTTAATACTTATACTACGTATTTTTAATTCATATGTTCACCTCATGGCAAGTTCACTAAACCCATACATGATCTCTTTTCTTACACTATGCTAAAACATATTTAAAAAAGTTATTCTACATATAATTCCAAATTCTACATATTTTACAAACTTTGAGACATTGAAATAAAAAATTCTCATATGAGAATGCTTCAAGATGGTATTGAGTGTATTGTTTTCAGACAGACTTAAGCCTTCTCCCAGTGTTGCAGCCCAGAAAGGTTCATGCCAGAGTTGGAATTTACCTAACCCAAAGAAGGAACCAGAGTTCATAAAGAAAGTTAACTAGATCAACATCTGAAATTCAACTCAAGATCTAGTGAGGGTGATAGAAGAGCATGTTAATCTTAAAATAAATTGAAAATATAAATCAAATATTTCAAGTATTTCAGGACTTTAGATCACCTTGACTTCCTTGTATTAAAAAAAAGCTGTATTTTAGGCAAGAACAAACTTAAAAAGAAGCTTAGCAGAGATTGATAAGGAAGGAATGCTAATCATTCATAGTTGCATAGCACAAATATTACTACAATTGAAAAGCAGTAAGACTGGCTGAATAATTTGTGTAAAGCATATTTATTTATTTACTTGTGTTATGGCACTGTTAAATTGCAGAAAAGTGCTTCCAATTGCTAGGAAATGTGAAATGTATAAAACCAAATTCTAAATATTTATTGAAGACAGGGCTAAAGTAAATTATGTATTGAGATGCCAAGGAGTGATTTTTGAACTACCCATGAAAAATAATATCCCCTTGCTAACTGCTTGAAGTTTCACTGAGATATTCTTTCTTTTGAGGTCGTTATGCATATAAGGGTAAGTAAACCTCCCTAACATGAGCTGGTTTACAGTTGCCAGAGAATCCATGTGAAGCTCAACTGGGAAAAGTCTGCACTGGATTATGTAGAGGAAAATACAGCTAGAGATAGGAAATCAGATTTCATGAGTTGTGCTGTACATGGAATTTCTTACTATAACTGTAGACCTTGATGTTTGGAGGGGAGAAAAGTTGTAGGAAACTTCAGTTTTCAGTACTTGGTGTGTCCTTCTTTCTGCTGTCAAGTGTGTACTTGGTTGGGCTAGAGTAGGTTATGTCTGTGCATGTCTCGCTATGTTTCTTTGGATGTGGATTGCATAGAATATTGCAACAGCTTTTTGATGAGTAGGCTTAACTGATAGGATGCTTTCTTCTTGACCATACATAAATTTTGGAAAAAGAACCTGATCTGCTTTATACTAATCTGAGACTCAAAATTATTCTTGAAGTGTGTTTGCTGTCAATTTGCTCAGCAAGCAATATTCTGCTGGAAACAAAGTATGTAAACTTTGGTTTTCTTAATACTATTTAAACTGACAGGAATGATACCCAAATCTGCAAGCCTGTTTAAATGGTAACTGGTGTCAGTAAACACATTTAAGATGACCTCAGAAACCTCCTTTATTGCCTGCTTTATCAGATTCAGAGTTCATGTTTCAATAGCTTTCACTAACTCATTTTGTCTCCTGAGGAAAAGTTCTTATGTGTTACTTATGTCATCTCTTCTTGGTACACAAGCTGAGCAGAATTAGTTCATACACATGAAAGTTTCAACAGTGATTAAAAATAAAATTTCATTCAGTATTAACAATTCTGCTCAGAACAAGCCAAGTTATTTTACAAAGTCAGTTTTAAATTATAAAGCTTGTTAATGTAGTATTACTCTCATGTTTATGGACTAGGTCTTTAAAATGGTTTATTTCATAGATTTAAATGTATTTGATACATATAGATGTAATATTAGGTAGATATCAAATAATCAGTGTGTTTCAGGGGAATAATTTTCAATTTATGCCTACCTTTTGTTTTTCTTTCACATTGGTAGTATGGGTCTTATTTCATTTTTGTCCCAACGAACCCTAAATCTTGCTTTTCTTCTTATAGCCTTTTCTCTTTAAATTCCACGAAAAACTTTAAAAAAAAAATTCTGAGTAGAGCAAAAATTTTTTTGCCAGGCTTCTATCATGTATTATCTGTACTTCAGATGTATGTAGGAAACCCAGATATAGACTATATAAGCACAGTACGAATTAAAAATGACTTATTTCACCTGTAGTGATTTTGGTCCTGTATAGATGCTTCATTAGCCCAGAGTAATCTTTCAACTTGAGTTTTTGTTTTTTCCCACAAGGTCTCTCTATCTTACTTATCTGCAAACTGTTACTAGATTTTTCATTCTTTAAGGAGAGGATTTCAAATAGTAAAGTTATTTGGGGAAACAAAAAAAAAAAAACAGGAAAAGAAAGACTGAAAAAAGTATCACATTCAAATGCCAGATGGGTGGAATTATCAATGAAGATTAGTACTTAGCCAGGTTACATAATTTCCATTTATGAAAGATACTGTTCTTAAAGAGCTAAGGCTATTGATGTAGTAGGTAGTTTACCAGGAAACATGTAAAAATTGGTAATTCTGTTTGTCTCACGATACTGTATTCACAATTCTTTTTTTCTTATTTTTCCATCTTCCTTTCAAAACTGTTTGACAGATGCTAAGGTTAATGAATTTTAATTTTAATTTGGCCTTTTCCTTGTATTGCTGACAGTTCCTTCTACACCACAGGGACCTTTCTTTTCCAACTCACTTCATGTTTCTGTAAGAAGTGGAGCATGTAATGGAAACTTCTTCATAAATAAGTGAACTCAAATGGAACACAGCCAAACACTATCAGAACTGGTTCCCTAAATCCCAGTCTTGTGTTTTACCGTTGTATGAGAGATTAGATTCATTAACCTCTCATTAGAAATATATCAGTGCTAAAATCCCATAGCATACTAGATTAAGCCTATTAGAAATCCCAAAAGTCTAGTTAATGCGAAAGAATTAATATTACTTATTCCAGAAAATAATAGTAGATTACTCATTTAGTTCTGTTCCATTTAATTGATATGGAAACTTGTTAGATGCTTTTTCCTTTATAATGAGCATAAATTGTATTAATCCAGACAGAACTGTTTGATAAAAACTTTTATCATAGTGAAATAGAAGTACTTGCAGTATAAAAGTGTTTATTTCATTATTATTTTTTCTACATATGTGGATAGAGTATATTGCATGCATAAACTATGGTATATGGTATATATTTTACCTATAAATATAACTTCTGCAAGAGTTTTCTCTGTATCAGCAATACCTTAACTTAGACAGAAGTTGCTATTTATAGAAAGATATGAAACCCTATTTAAGCCGATCCAAATACCTCCAGTTATTAAAGTACTGTGTTTAATTCCAGATACAGTTCAGAATATGAGGTGGAATGAAACATCTTTTACATTGCCTTTTGACCTAAGGAGCTTTCTCCTTTAATGAGAATAAACACTGCAAACTAATTCGAGTAAGGTGGAATTCATTATGAGTTAGTCATATTACCTAGCTTCTGCTCGAGCTGGATGCAAACGTCAGTTAAAAGTCCATAAAACAAGTAGCAAATGACCTATTACTAGCAATACATTTTTGTGTGTGTTTGCATTCATCTGCTACTGTTAGAAAAAAAAAATCCATTTTGTGTAGTTATTTTAAGAAGCATGAAGTGATGCTTTTGAATTACTTAATGTTATTGCTTGAAATGGAAAACAGTATTTTCAAAGACATTGCACTAGGTTATGCAGAGCTAGGCTTATCAGCTGCTTTTATTAGGACATTTGAGTGCTATTTTGAAGTAGGTGAGGGTTGAACACTGGGTCATTAGTAAGGAAATGAGAAGGAGTTAGAGTGCTGGAACCATACTCTTCCCTCCCTGAGAAAGAAACAGGAACAGTAGTCAGAAAAAAACCACAAGATCGAGGGGATCTTGTACCCTCCTCCGCTTAGGCAGAAGGCAATGACTTAAAAGATGGGAGTAAATGGAGGCAAGTCTACGCTTGGAGCAGCGGGTGAACCCATTCTTTGCCCACCTTTTCTTCTCAGATGATACTATACAACAGGTATGAGGCTCTGGATTTGTAAAGTCAGTCAGTCAATGATGTGGATCGTGGTCCATCTATACCAGAAGTGTTGCCAAGGTCAGAAAGGACTACCCCTGGTATCATGATCACCTCCATTAGGAGGAAAAGACGGGTTAAAGCAGTAACTCACTCCTTGCTGAGGAGGACAGACCACAGAATCATAAAACAACCAGGTTGGAAGAGATCCACCAGATCATCGAGTCCAACTGTTTCTATCAAACACTAAACCATGCCCCTCAGCACCTTGTCAACTCATGCCTTAAACACCTCCAGGGAAGGTGAATCAGGCACCTCCCTCTGGGCAGCCTATTCCAATGCCCAATGATCCTTTCTGTGAAATTTATTTTCCTAATGTCTAGCCTAAATCTCCCCTGGGGGAGCTTGAGGCCATTCCCTCTTGTCCTGTCCCTTGTCACTTGGGAGAAGAGACCAGCTCCCTCCTCTCCACAACCTCCTTTCAGGTAGTTGTAAGAGAGCAATGAGGTCTCCCCTCAGCCTCCTCCAGGAACACCCCAGCTCTCTCAGGTGCTCCTCATAAGGCCTGTTCTCCAGCCCCTTCACCAGCTTTGTTGCTCTTCTCTGGACTCGCTCCAGAGCCTCAACATCCTTCATGTGGCGAGGTGCCCAGAACTGAACACAATATTTAAGGAGCAGTCTCACCAGTGCTGAGTACAGAAGGATTATAACCTCCCTGGACCTGCTGGTCATGCCATGTCTGATCCAAGCCAGGATGCCATTGGCCTTCTTGGCCACCTGGGCACACTACTGGCTCCATGTTCAGTCAGCTGTTAACCAGCACTCCCAGGTCCTTCTCCTCCAGGCAGCTTTCTAGACAGACCTCTCCTAGTCTATAGGACTGCATAGGGTTGTTGTGCCCCAAGTGTAGGACCCGGCATTTGGCTGTGTTGAACCTCATGCCATTGGACTCTGCCCAGTGGTCCAGCCTGAGTCACCTAACTTTGTCCAGCAGCTGAGTCACTTTGTCATAGAAGATGATCAGGTTAGTTAGATGGTCTAATATGCTGGACAGACCCTCCTCTTAGGGAAACCTACTGCCCAAGTTAACAACATAACTAGGAAACTTCCTAGCCTGTTAGAGCACTTGGGCTAATAGCCGTTATTGCTCTTCCATGTGGGAGGCAGTGAAGCCACAATACATAGACCCTGGGCAATCAAAAGAGACTTTAGGGCCTTGGGATGGTTGGTAAGGGAATCCAGAGCAAAGGTAATTTTTTTCCTCAATCCTTCCAGTTGCTGGCAGCAATCTTGGAGCAAACAGAGGAAGCCAGCCTGTCAGCCACAATTTTACGTTTTTCAGTAGTGGAATAATCTACATAGAACAAGACCTGCTGGCATGATATACCTTTCTCAACGGGAGAAGACAGTCTTTACTCATGAGCTAGCGGGGCTGATGGACAGAGTTTGAAAACACTTGAAGGGAGAGCAGGACAAGCCGTGGGATGACACACCAAGTCTAGAGAGCTGAGGTGTTCATCTGAGAGCTTCTCTGTACACTGGAGCACACTTGGAGATGTGCCAAGGGCTTCTGAGATAATAGGAACCAGTAGGGGAACACTGGTGAAATGCCTTAAAGGAATTAAGGGGTATTTCTTTAAAAAGCTGATGTGGCCAACAGTGCAGCTGAAGTGCCTTGTATACAGTGCGTACAGCATGGGCAACAAATAGGAGGAATTGGAAGCCATTTAAAGACATTGAGATGCTGATGCATGTACAGAGGAGGGCTATGAAGCTGGTGATGGGTTTGGAGCACAAGTCTTACAAAGAGCAGCTGAGGGAACTGGGATTGTTTAACCTCGTGAAGAAGAGGCTTAGAGGAGACCTTATCATTCTTTACAACTACATGAAAGGAAATTGTAGAGAGGCATCTCTTCTCCCAAGTAGCAAATGATAGGACAAGAGGAAATGGTCTCCAAGGGAGGTTCATATTGGGGATTAGGAAATATTACTTCACTGAAGTAAGAGTTGTCAAGCACTGGAACAGGCTGTCCGTTTTATGTTTTCTGTTAACAAACTTTCACTACTGCAGAGGAGCAGAGAGCCAAAGAGACAGTGAATCAGACTTGAAGTTTATTGTTTTCATAGTCCAAACTAAGACATAAAAAATAGTATTCTTAGAAAAAAACAGGTGGAACTTGTTTGATAGTCACAAAACGGCTGGGGAGGCTTGAATTTGCATTTTTTGGCTATATCACTTTTGAAGCCTATTTTATAAAATTCATGGATTTCTGAGGTGCCAGGTTTAAGTGTTAAGACTGATTTTTGTTTTCGGGGTGCATGGGATTTTTAGAATCATTAAGAAATAAAATGGAAAATACCAAAACCTTGATAAGAATCAAAACCAGATAATTTTTGAATCATTGTCAAAGCGAGTTCAAATTTCTCATCTCAAAGATAAACTCAAATTATTGACATTCTTGACTTCTTTGAATTAACTGGTATGTAGATGTATAGAATCATAGAATCATTTATGTTGAAAAAGTTCTTATGAGCTTCAGGTCTAACTGTGAACTTAACACTGCTAACCGCATCCCTAAGCACAACATCTACATGACTGATGCATTTAATTAGCCATTAGTTATAGAGGTAGACCTGTGTTTTGACTCAGGATTTGTAATTTGTTGATTTAAGATAGAACATTTTTTTAAGGACACTGAAGTTTGGTTTGGCTTATCTTTATTTTTGCCTGTAGCAAGCTCATTAGATTGCCCTAGAGTCTCAACAAGGCAAAGTACAAAGATCCATCTCAGTTGCCTTGGTTTTTGGAACACTGGCGTCTGTTGTGCACAACCTAGGGAATTCTTTGAGTAGTTTAGAGTTTGTTGTGGGGTTTTTTGAGGGTGGGTTTGCTTTGAGGTTTTTTTTTAAGGGTAGCTTTACTGTTATTCTTTGCCAAAAAGAAAAATTTTCCCAGAGTATTAAACTGAAGAGCACCTATTTGGTAAAATTGCTCTAAAGGAACAGCTATTTCCTGTTTGCTAATGATTCCTAGTTGTATCTGTGTTTTTAGTATGTGGAATTCCTGAACTGAACAATTTGAAAGTCACCTGCGAAATGTGGCTTTGTACACCCAAGTGGAACTACCATAAGTTTTGTGATTAGTTTTAACTAAACAGAGTTTTGCTTTCTCTAGTGCAAAGTACTAGGGAGAATGTAGTATATTGCTTAAAAATAATGCTATTTAAAATCAGCTTGTCTGTACTACTGTAATACTTGTCAGTTACTTATATGTACAAACAGAAACATAGAAATATAGAACAACCAGGTTGGAAGAGACCCACTGGATAGTGAATGCCATTTACCAGGAGCTCCAAGTGGACCTGAAAAGCAAAACTGCTTTTGGCTCACACAACGTATCCTGTGGCATTGTGTGGGCAGTGTTTCTTTTCCCAGGGCTGACATGATTATGTATATTATTCTGAATAGGTTCATTGCAGAGACGTACTGTAATATCAGAGTGATATTTTGTAAAGCTCATTGAGATTTGATGTTGAATGACGTTATCACTAGTATGGTTTTAAGGACCTTAAGTCTCAAAAGACTTCAACTGTAAAGACCTTCTGGTGCTCTACTTCTGTACTTTTGGCACTGAAGAGACACTTCTGAATCTGATGGGCTTTTCTGTTGGGTTTTAGGGTTTCAGGATTTTTCCTTTTTCATATGAAACAAACCAACATACCACTGATTATACATGACTTGTTTCTTACATTGCAGCGAGGTCTTCTCACAAGGAGTAGTGTCTACTAGTGATAGACTTTAAAAGATGCAGTAAATATCTGTGTTCCTTAATGCTTTCTGTAAATAAAAATTTTGCCTGTTTTCTACTGCATCATCTTCAGGGGATAGGTCTCCATTACACACTATACATTTTGCTAAGAGGCTAGCTGAAAATGAAAGCAAGTCGTTCCTTACCTCTCTGGTCAGTCACAGTTCAGCTTTCATTTTATCTTCTTTCCCTTCCAGATAGCTGGAACTCCTGGATAGAGCACTGATGCCAACACATGCTGATTAAATTTGTCATGACTTCTGAATATCACAGGGACACGTAATTTTCTTTCTCCTTCTAGCACCTCATTCTTTTAGTGGCAGTTCATTGCAACTATGAAGGTTCTTTCACTGATGATAGTTAAACAACCAACAGTGTAATTTGTTGAAAGTTGCTAATCATACATTGTATCTGCTGTTATTAATTTCCATGAGAACTGTGTCTGCCCTACATACATATAAATAGATATCATGATCTGTTACATAACAATTATTTTGAAAGGTTTGAGAAAGAAGAGTTGTCCTCTAGAAATACCTTTTAAGTTTAAGCAATTGTCAAAAACGTGTTTTCTTTAGGTACATTCTCTCATAAATACCAGGCAAATCTAGAATATATTGATGTTAACAGACATGACATTTAAGTTAGTTACACAGGACACTTTAAGGCACTGCATGACTAATCCATGCTAGTAAATCCATCTATGATACTAACACTTGAGAAAGAGGTATCCCAAGAGAAAATTCAGGATACTTGGCGTCCTACCTGAAGTAACAATAAGCACTTTCTTAAAGATGTTTTTGTCAGGTCTTGTGTTAGCTGCTTTTCTGCTTCCATGTCTGGTCTTGTGCAGTGATTCTGCTGAACTTAATCTTGCATCCTTTACCTGCAGAAGAACTTGCTTTTAAAATGAGTAACCTGCTTCTATATAAACAGTGATGGCTTAGCAGGCCCCTGCAGTGTTTTAGCCTAGATGAAAGTAATAACTACGTCCTAGTTGCTTACTGTGCCTTTGATCTTTGCTTTCCAACTTTGGCAAAATAATTCTTACAACTTTGGATCTTTAGAATGTCCAGTGTTTCCATCAGTGACGGTTACTGGCTGGTTGATTCATAATCTGACAGTTGTTGCTGATCCAATGGTTATGCATAGTTTCTGAACAGCTCTTTTGCTAAGCCAAGTTCCTGTGTGCATACAATAACTATCTCAGTAACCAGGTCACATGCAGTGTTTAGAAACTGATGAGGATCAGCTCTATGTCCTTTACAGCCACCAGTCAGCACATACATTATTATGTATTTTTAGAGCTAAGGCAACTCTAACCTTCCAATGGCTGCCTACAGTCTCATTTTCAATTACTTCTAATTCAATACTCATTCTTCATAATGGAAGCTTATGTAAGTTTTCTATTTTTGTCTCATTCTAGCTGTGGCAAAAAAAACTTTTCTTACTCTCATAGCAGTGAAATTGGAAATACACACTCCAAGGTATTTTATTACTGAGATTGGCTAATGTTTGCAGTTCATTAAGACCTCGGTGATCAAATTGACTGTTCACCTTCTGTCATTCAGCCTGCTGTGGTGAATTGACATTCAGAAGCTTGTAGCTAATTACATGGGATAATAATATACTTCCTTTAACAGACATTATTAGCAGAGAGTATACTTGACATTTTATGTATTTATTCAAGATGATGCAATTTTTAAAATGGTCCCAGGGAAAGGCAGGTCAGCATTTCTTAAATGATATTTAGCAACTTGTCTTTGAGTAATGGCAAAGGGCCAGTACTCAATGGAGAGTCATAATATTTCTGATGGACCAGCAGGAGCATAACTGTCTCACATCAAGGGAATGTTTCAAGATCTAAAAGGTATTATTAAGGCATAATATTTTGACTTCTGTAAAATGAGAATTAGCTTACCTTCAGGTGACAGGTGGTTTACAGAATACAGCAAGGTCTTATATCTGAATCACTGTCTTGAAAAGCATCAACTGTGAAGTTTTATATAAACTTTGTATGTCTTACTACATTTTGGCTTTGATTGGTCATGTGTCCAAGATGCTTGTTAGGTATTCAAAGTGCTTTACAGTGGTCACACAGGGTTTTTTCTAAGTAAGGCTTTGTAACTTAGTATGTTCATAAAAAGACTCAGGAAATAATTACCCATTGCTTTATGATTTAAGGGCAATACTTACCGCTTACAAAGAATTATTGTGTACCACATCCCTGTAGTTGCTGTGATCTGCCAGTATTCTTAATGCTTTCTTGGCTGCCTTGACAACAATTGCACAATACACAGATGCTTGTCTACTTTTCACTAGCATCCACATCTCTTCTGCTCCTGGATTTTTCTTTTTAAATCACAGGCTTTAAATGGTTGGGGTTTGGGGATTTTTTCCCTTTCAAACTTCGTACATACAATGAAAGGTGCAGAAGTCATCTTGGGGCTGAAGACAGGTGGCAGAACATATATGCCTAGGATTTAAAATAGATTCTTAGCAGCTTTCCTCTCTGAGGAAATATAAAGTGAGTACTAGGATACTGGATGATGGAATGATACATACTCCATTAACCATGCATGAATGTGCTGTTCTGATGATGCCAAAGCATAATATTAAAGGCCTGAGGCAAGGGACAGAGGTATACACCATTGTTTACGCCATTCTTAAAAGCTCTACAATTAATTTGAACTATTCTGGTGTTCAGTCATAGTATCATTGCAGGGTTATGCACACAATTTCCTTCTTTTAATGCTTTTGTTGGAGTGCTGTGACATTGCTGTATTTCAGTTATCTGCAGAGATTTTTGTGATCAAAGGTCAAGTTGGTGTTCTGCTGTCTGTAGTTCTGTGAGCTACTGCAAGAACTAGACACAGTCCCTCTTACTAAGTAGAAGACTATAGTTAAATTCTTGATGTTATTTCTTTATCAAATCTGACTTTTTCTCTCATACACATTTCACGGACAACATCTCTCTTGTCCATCTTTCTTTGTACCAAATGCTGTCACAATCAGTGACTCTCAACAAGCAAAGAATAAAGAGAGGGAGACCTCAAATCTGGTAATATAAGTAATACAAGCCCAGGGAGGGAGTGTTTTGTGAGTGCCATGAATCTAAGCGGACTGTAGTGAACACTCGGTGATTTATCTTTGTTTTTAAACAGGTGTTCCATAATTGCCTAATGCATTGTATTACCCATCAATGGAATGTTTTTGCACCTACGCTGATGGTGGCAATGGTTGTTTTTTGCTTCCTAATGGAAAATTGCTTCATAAAATGACTCATTTCCTTGACAAAAGATACTTTTAATTGGTTATGATGTTTAAGTGTTTATTATGTATGTTTATTATGTATGTATGCATATGTATGTATGTATATATGTATGTATGCATACATACATAAATAAGCAGCTGTGGGAGATTTAAACGTGGCAAAGCCAGCAGCCATGCTCAGTCAGCAAGAGACAGCAGCAGAAACGATAAGTACAGCAGCCAGGTGCTAGATCAAAGCAGAAAACATGCTCTGTGGAGTGAGGGGAATCCCCCAGCAGGGAGCGACGGGTGGGCAGCTTCTGACTCCTGGTCCCGTACATTGCCATGTGGCGGCTGACATGGGGAGTGGTCCCAGAAGCAGTTGTGGGAGATTCAAATGCCCCCTAGGAGCACAGTGACAGGAGTGCTGCAAAAAGGAGTGTGTGTACAGGTCCCAGCCTCATCAGAAGGGCTAGTTCAGCTGTTTGTGAGGGCCGGGTACGCTGGGAGGGCACAGTCTCCATGCTCACGAGGCAAGTTCTGTCATGGAGAGCACACCCTCAACAAGTTTGCAGATGACACCAAGCTAAGTAGTGCTGTTGCCACAGCCAAAGGATGGGATGTAAACCAGAGGGAAGCTGAACAAGCTGGAGGAGCAAGCCTGTGTGAATTTCATGAGGTTCAACAAGACTGAGTGCAAGGTCCTGCACGTGGTTTTAAGCAATCTGAGATTTCTGTGCAGGATGGGGGACAACATGATTGAGAGCTGCCCTGCAGAGGAGGACTTGGGGATACCAGTTGATGAGAAGGTTAATATGAGCTAGCAGTGTGCACTCATAGCCCAGAGGGCCAGCTTTATCCTAGGATATATCAAAAGAAGCATGACCAGCAGGTCAAGGGAGGAGATTCTGCCCCTCTATTCTGCTTTTGTGAGACCCTACCTGGAGTACTGCGTCCAGCTCTGGAATCCTGAACTTAAGAAGGAGATGGAACTGTTGAAACAGGTCCAGAGGAGGGCTACAAGGATGATCGGAGGGCTGGGGCACCTCCCATATGAGGACAGGCTGAGGGAGTTGGGACTGTGTAGCCTGGACAAGAGAAGGCTCCAAGGACACCAGTGACTTGCCAGTACCTGAAGGGTCTACAAGAAACCTGGAGAGGGAGTGTTCAGGGAGGCTGGTAGTGATAGGACTAGGGGCATTGGGAATAAACTGGAGAGGGGCAGATTTAGACTAGATTTTGGGGGGAAATTCTTCACCATGAGGGTGGTGAGGCACTGGCACAATTTGCCCAGGGAAATTGTGGCTGCCCCATCCCTGGAGGTGTTCAAGGCCAGGTTGGATGGGGCCTTAAGCAGCCTTATCTAGTGGAAAGTGTTCCTTCCTGTGACAGGGGGGTCTGGAATTAGATGGTCTGTAAGGTCCCTTCTAGCTTGAACCATTCAATGATTCTACATATGGGATGAGATCTTTGTGTATATTCTGTACCTGAAATAGTGAATATTGTCAGTGCAAAGATAGAATTTGTAGAAGAGGTATGTTGAATGCTGTCATGACAAGTACCTTTTTCTGATATGACTGGGACGTTTTAGGTGTTGAAAGCATTTGAATGATAATATGTGTAATTTGACCAAGTAGTACAGTGGGTTTCTTTCAACTGTTCTATCATATTTATTTCAGTGTGATTATTTTTAGAATTCATGTGCCCCCCATTTTTGTGTCACTTAAAAATATATAATTAAATTACCCATCTTGTACCAATTAGAGATTGTATGGAAAATGTGCTTGTATAGCAGTGTTCAGGATTATGAAAATGTAAGCCATTAACTTGCAAATATATTGAGGGAAGCATCTTCTGTACTTCAGCGTAACACATTGAGCTCTTGATTTTAAGCTAGACAAGTGACAGTTTGCTGTCTCACTCTCCATGCAGAGTCGAAAAATAAGGGGGTAGGTAGGAATAACTTCTTTTCTTGTCAGTTGCTATTGAAACATATGACATTATGGGTAAAACATACTTTATTAATTATTTAGGATTAATTCAGCATTTAATTTAAAGATGACCGTTATTCTCAGCTGGTTTAATGAAACTGTTCAGGGTGAACCTTCTGGTATGTTTGACTTCACATTTGGGAACCTGTCTTGCTGCGTTTCATTAACTGGTTGCACTCATCCTTGTGTGCCAAAAACTTATATTCATAGGAAGATGTATCCATTTCACTGAGAACATGTGCGCTGACCTGAGACAGTCGGCTGGTCTAGTGGAGCTAGTACCATCCTTTCTACTGTTATGTGCGAGTTGTAAAACGTTCCCTCAAGTGTGTGTGTATCCAGCTGAAGATTTTTAGTTGTTATTTATATGCCATAAAATAGTCAAAAAAGAAGGTGTTGTTGGGCAAGTAAAATAATTCCAAGGTAGTAATTCTTAAAATTCAAGGAGGAAAGGAGGTTTATTAAGGATGCATTCATGAAGTTCATCTGTTTTCTGGGACTTAGATGATAAATTCGATGGGAAAATGCATAAAGAGGTGAACTCGAGGACTTTTTAAAGGGGAACAGGCAACCACATAGTATCTTTGAGTAGAAACTAAGATAAAGACTCTACTTTTGCAGTTTTTGATGTCTGCTTTTTCAGGAAGCTTAAGGGACTCCAGTACTGTTGCACTGGTTGTGTGCATGTATTTATAAATATTCTCTCAACATTATTTTCATGCTTATAATATGACTATGTGTGGCTTGCCCTGACTTTAAAGACTTTACTGATCAGCAGTTTAATGAATTTGGTGAGGAACTGGACACTATTCTTGATTTTGTTATTCGCTTATGTAGCCTTCGGCAAATTGCCTAATATTTGCATTTTTGGGATTTGAAAAATGTTGATACTTATTCTTGTATAATGCTTCTGTGCAAAGCTAGCTTTAGAGTGAAAAAATGATGAATAAATTAATATTTATTTCTGTATATATATTAAACTCATCAGTCTAGGGTTTCTTTTCTTCCATATTTAGTTCCTCAGGCAGATGCTCAATTCAATAATATTTTGATCTTGGTGCAGTTACCAAAATTATTTTCAGGGGACTGATTGTGGCATTGAAAGTAGGAAGGAGATAGAAGATTATCAATCACTTTTTTTTTTCCACATGTTCATACTTTGTCCTGCAGTAGAGCAGAATCTAGCTCCAAATAAAGCGGTACTAATGTTTCATAGCAGCATGTTCAGAAATGGGGCAATGGAAGGAAAAAGTGCTTACTCCAGAGATACACTGCTTGAAAGTAAGAGAAGGTGATTTTTCAAGGAGGATTTGAAGCCAGTTATTAATGGCTTTTAACTTTTAATTGTAGGAAAATTTGGTCCTCATGACTAATTAGCATTCATGGAAATGACTGATCTTTCTATCTAAATGAGAGAAACAATGGGTGAAATGTCTCTGAAACACTCATTTTTCCATGCTTTCTGAAGAATAAATACATGCACAAAGCCATGTCGTGTTTTTACATCATGAAAGTTAGTGGGTCTGTAGTAGCAATAATGCAAGTATTTCAATATTTTCACCATAGTGTTATGAATGCACTTATCTAATAAAAGGTGGAGCGTGTGCAGGAATTGAAGTGTCGCTGGCAGTGATGGGAAAGGGCTGCAGGACTCTCATCTGGCTGCGGGGTCCAGGGAGCTGCTGCCTTTGCCCCTGTCACAGCTGTCTGGGTCTGTCCCCTCCTCCTGAGTGAACGACACGGTGAATTGATTTTTATATGCACCCCAGCCTGGCAAACCCAGCTCCTTTCTACGATACAAGCCAGGCAGCGGAACTAAATAGCTGCTTATTTATTAATGTGCTTTTTGGCCTCTTTGGTTTTGTAACACTCACACAATGTGTTTCGTGCCGTGAAATTCAGCATGGAGCGTCTGAAGGCAGAGCAAGGTAGATTCAAATAGGTCTGAACAAGGAGGATAATTCATGGAACCTGTTTGGTTCCCCACAGACTGACTCCACGAGGAGAGGTTCAGGCTGAACATCAGGAAAAAAAATCATGGAAAGGGTCACTGGGCACTGGCAGAGGCTGCTCAGGGAGGGGGTTGAGTCACCTTCCCTGGAGGGGTTTAAGGGATGGGTGGATGGATGGATGGATGGATGGATGGATGCATGGATGGATGGATGGGTGAGGTACTGAGGGGAATGTTTTAATATTTGATAGGAATGGTTGGACTTGATGATCCGATGGGTCTTTTCCAACCTGATGATTCTATGATTCTATGAATTTGGTTTCACTAGACATATACAGAACAGCCAAAAAGTAGTTTCACATGATAATATTTTCCTTGGCTATTTCATGAAAAAATTATCAAATGAAGAATGTACAACGTACCTAAATTAAGATGAGAATTTAAATGAACAATTGGAAAAGTTCTCAGTGCAGGACTATGACAAATACATTTTAGTGTTATGAACTACTGGTGGATGTATATATGATACACATAAATACATATACATATGTATAAAATGTATTAAAATTATCATTTCTTTAAGAGCCTTCCTTTTTCAAATTTCCTGATGCTTGTCTGTTTAAAAACTATTTGAAATCACATGCCTGCTGAAAAACTATGACATTGCTTCAATTTCCTTTTTGCAAATAAACATAACACTAATTTTTATATGTGTAATCCTGAAAAAGAAAAACTACGAAGTTCTATTGAATATATAATGAAATGAGAGGGCAGGTTTAAGAGATCTTAATCAGAATTATCAAAATGAAAGCATTATGTATAGAAAGTTATTTATAATCAAGTAAGATTACACTTAAATAGATTGCACCACTGATGAATAATTTAAATGGGCATAGTGAGACTAATGTCCAACAAATTTTGAGTCTCTAATGAAAGGTGTGGGGTGACACTGCTTTTCTACAAATTCTGTGTTATCATCAGCTGTTTGCAAGCTTGCCAGGCTGCATTCCTGCGAGTGTTGTGAAGGCAGGTTCTCAAATAACTGAGTATTTACAGAAATACAAACACACAATGCATGGTGCAGTTCAGGATTCAGACTTGTACACTTACGTGTACAAGTAAGTCCTTGCATGTGATCTGTGTGCCTAAAAGACAATTCTAGTAAGGGCAGCTTAGAGTTGCACAGCTACTGGAGGCCTGCTAGTGAGGTTAGCAGTTGTCTGTCAGTGGGTTAACCTCATGCTGTCTGCCTTCTCTTGTAGGCTGTCATAGGACAGCCATGGTACAAGCACACAAGCAGGTGTGTCTCTCCATCTATTTAATGTCATCTACTGCCCATGTACTGAGTTCCTTCACAATGGAAAAAAGTAGTGAAGCAAAACAATGATGAAACATTTATTTAAATAGTGAGAAGATCACATAGTACAGGACACGTTCACACACACATACCTCACTCACACACAACTCATTACAGTTATATGCTGTACAGCTCATGCCATGACTACACCAGACAAGTTGTACTGCCAGGCACCTTCCGTGAGAGATGATTACAGGAGAGCACCCATCTTGGCTGAGATAACTGATGAGGTTAGGGTTGTGCTGGCTGTTCAGAACATGGTATGTATAAAATTACATCAACCTTCTTCCCCTGGGGTTTTGATACTGTCTCCCTTGAGGTTCTGTTTCTTCACATACATTGTGCCTGCTGCTGACTGTTCCTCCAGGGCTTTTTGGGAAGGATCTTGGCCAAAATAATACAAAAAAAGTTGCCTAGATTAAGCAATTCATCTGTTCATATTTCATTCGTGTTTTTATTGCTGCACATTTTGATGCCTTTTGCTCAGTGCATTTTATATCTGCCTTTTTGCAAAAAAATAAAAATGTACATGGCAGATAAAGACAGGAGGGGTCACCTCAACTACCAGCAAAATAAATTGTCAAATTTCTCTCAATCAGCTGCTTCCACCAAAACCAGCAACTGTTTCAGAGAAAGGATTACATTCTCTCTGTTTTTCTTTTATTATTATTATTTTAGCATACAAATCTCATTGCATTAAAATAATTAAAATGCTGTAACTGTTTCCACATTTTGTTGCCTAATTAACAACAGTAAAGGCCACACTAAATCAGGATGAATCTGTAATTTCAGCACTAATCACACAAGTGTGAGTGTCAGCATCTTAATGAGATGCACAAATCTGGAGGTAATGAGGCTGTGACTGTCTGGGAAATTAGAGCAAGTACTGGCACAAATTGTACAGGAAGGTTTATTCTCATTTTATTAATTATATTGTAACCAACTCAAATTACTTTAATTTGTGAAATTCGTACTCCAGCTATGAACTTGACATGAGTGTGAAGTTGGGTTTCTTATCCGTCCCTCAGTGCAAAAATGACAACAGACTCCCCCTACTGTTTTTTTAGGTGTGAAGACTTTGGCATTCTAGTATGCAAGGATATTGTAAAGGTGATGGCAGCACTGTTGCACAATGGTACTTCAGTGGTGATGGTACTGTCCTACTATGTAGGACATCAAGGCTTTCTAAGATGGAAAGGGGTTTCAGTCATGCTGAAGTTAAGAGTACAACAAACAGAAACATTTGGGGCACAGGTGATGACCGGTATAATGTAATTTCATCTCTTACCCAGTTTACTAAGCCTCTTTGATTGATGAACTGAGAAATACCACCTAGACTGTTCTTGGTTAAGTGAAAAGGTAGGTTTGCATTCTACCAAAACCTGTTGCTTGTTACAGGCTAAAAAAACCGGATTGAAACTTCATAGAATCATAGAGTCACCAGGTTGGAAGAGACCCATCGGATCGTCGAGTCCAATCATTCCTATCAAACACTAAACCATGTCCCTCAGGACCTTGTCTACCCGTGCCTTAAACGTCTCCAGGGAAAGTGAATCAACCACCTCCCTCTGGGCAGCCTGTTCCAATGCCCAATGACCCTTTCTGTGAAAAACTTCCTCCTAATCTCTAGCCTAAATCTCCCCTGGGGGAGCTTGAGGCCATTCCCTCTTGTCCTGTCCCCTGTCACTTGGGAGAAGAGGCTAGCTCCCTCCTCTCTACAACCTCCTTTCAGGTAGTTGTAGAGAGTAATGAGGTCTCCTCTCTGCCTCCTCTTCTCCAGGCTAAACAACCCCAGCTCTCTCAGCTGTTCCTCATAAGGCCTGTTCTCCAGCCCCTTCACCAGCTTTGTTGCTCTTTTCTGGACTCGCTCCAGAACCTCAACATCCCTCTTGTGGTGAGGGGACCACAACTGAAGACAGGATTCAAGGAGCGTTCTCACCAGTGCCTAGTAGAGAGGGAGAATAACCTCCCTGGACCTGCTCATCACACTGTTTCTGATAGAAACCAGGATGCCATTGGCCTTCTTGGCCACCTGAGCACACTGCTGGCTCATGTTCAGTCGACTGTCAACCAACACCCCCAGGTCCCTCTCCTCCTGGCAGTTTTCCAGCCAGACTTCTCCTAGTCTGTAGCTCTGCATAGGGTTGTTGTGCCCCAAGTGCAGGACCCGGCATTTGGCCGTGTTAAACCTCATGCCATTGGACTAAGCCAAGCGGTGCAGCCTGTTTAGGTCCCTTTGCAGAGCCTCCCTACCCTCCAGCAGATCGACACTTGCACACAGCTTTGTGTCATCTGCAAACTTGCTAAGGGAGCACTTGATGCCTTCCTCCAGGTCATTGATGAAGACACTGAACAGGGCTGGACCCAGCACTGAGCCCTGGGGAACCCCACTTGTCACTGCCCTCCAGCTGGACTTAACACCATTTACCACCACTCTCTGGGCCCAGCCATCCAACCAGTTTTCCACCCAGGAGAGTGTGCGCCTGTCCAGACCAGAAGCTGACAGCTTCCAAAGCAGAATACTGTGAGAAACTGTGTCAAAGGCTTTACTGAAGTCCAAGAAGACCACATCCGCAGCCTTTCCCTCATCCAGCAGCCGAGTCACCTTGTCATGGAAGGCAATCAGGTTAGTTTGGCAAGACCTGTCTTTTGTGAAACCATGTTGACTCTGCCTGATCACCCGGTTCTCTTGTATGTGCTTCATGGTAGCACTCAAGATCACCTGTTCCATGACTTGTTGATGAATGTGAGGTTGATTTGTTTTATGAATAGATCGTGCAGGTTCTTCTGTATTTTAGATCAAGGTGATTTGTGCTGATTCTGCCCTGTGGCTGCATAATAAAATTCTGGGTAATTCGAAGGTTTATATGGTGCCTGAATCAACTTTTTGAAACATACACATTTTATGTTGATAGTCAAGGATGACAGTGATGTTTCTTACACTGTAGTCTTTTATATATGGTTAATATTCAGCACACAGGTATCATACCTTAAATTCTCATTCTAAATGCTACTAGATCGGTACATGATGATTTTTCTATAGTCCATTTTTATATCGCATTACCATTTCTAACCAATCAATTGATATTCAAATTGTTGCTGTAGGATTGTTTGCAAGGGACTGAATGAATTATATTCCCTGGGCTCTTTTTGTCATGATGCTGAGAAGTTTAAAAGGTGCCAGTGAGGTTAATGAATATCTTCAGTAGCATGATAAGCATTTTACAGGAAAAATGCTAACAGTAACAATTGATTGTCTTTCACTAGATGAAGTTTGGTACTTGCAAGTAACCTTGTGTATCAGGAGTTAATAGCTAAAAAAGTTGTTCCAAACTCCATGGATTCTTCCTCTTTTCTACTTGTATTGAATGCTGTGTTACTTTTTGTATCAGCCAACAATGCTATGTTGGTGAAATTTGAGAAAGAGGTACAATCTCCAGTTTCAAATAGTTATCAACAAGAGCTGCTGTATATGACCTTTATAATGGGCCAAGTTCTTGGTAAAAGACTGTATGAAGAGCCATGTTGTGTGTGAAACTGCTATATGTTGTTTTAGATGAAAACTGTCTTCAGTCATGAGAAAACTTCGATGCATTTGATTGCATCTTTGATTCATGCTGGCTCGTGGTCTGCTCATGTTTCACATCTTACTAGGTCTTTGCATCAAGGGGAAATGGTAGCCTTTAAAAACCTAAAAAGGTATGAAAAGTTGCTTCTCTTTGTTTTCTTCATCAGTCTGCCTGGGTTTACTCAGTACCCTGCAGATAGTCTGTGTTATTAACCAACATGTGGGGTTTATCAAGGTACAATTGAAGTCATACTAATGATTGTCAGTGTAAACCAAGTACTCGCATCTTCATCTGGTATAACAGATGGTATTAGAAGAGCTTCACTGTGGTCTTTCATAAGACTTGCTGAGCACTACTTTAGGGAAAAAAAAAATCTCAGCTATGTTTCCTGTTTGGCAAATCTTGATCTTAAGAATTTTGACTTAAAAGTTGAAGTATGACAAAACCATGATTCTGAAACATACTGTAAGACTGGCTGTTCTGTCTTGAGATGCCATCTGTCAGGATTCTTGGTTTTAGGTTTCCATTCCATGTTAGAAGATTTTGGAAATCACAAAGCTCTCAGGGTTTTTGCCCTAAAAGAGCAAGTGATAGACTGCAAAGTAAACCACAGTCAGAGCTTATCCTTAGCCTTTGATGCATAACAGGCATGTCATCGTGACTCTGACTTAGACAAAAAACTTTTCGTGGAAGCTATGTCTTTTTCTCAGTTTTTGTTCCTCTTCAGTTTTCCCCACAAAGCAATTAGGCATTTTCTGTATTCAGGCTTATCATATAACCGTACATCTTCTGTGACCTTTAATTCAGCTTTATGAATGCTCTGTTGACCACCATATTGCTTTGGAATTTATTTGTTGTTTGCATTCCAGTACTGATGTGCTGTAATCAGGAACTAAGACTGTTGGGTTTTTTTAAAAGCTGTCAAAAAGTTCCCTATCACATCAGTACCATCCACAAGATGAATTACACCTAGCCAACATCACAGCTCCTAGGAGTTTCCAGAGTTCTTGTCTAGTCCTTGTCTAGTGTAACCTACGGCCACATCACCCTGAGAACGACCGATCTCGGCAGCTAAGCAGGGTTGGGCCTTCTCCTTGGATGGGAGACCGCCTGGGAATACTGGGTGCTGTAGGCTTTTTTTATGGTTGGACTCGATGATCCGATGGGTCTCTTCCAACCTGGTTGTTCTATGATTCTATGATCTCAGATATGAAACTTAGGTCCAGAAATGTGCATTTGAGAGACTCAGATCTCAGAGGCAGAAATGTAGACAATATTATCTTCCCAGGTTCTTATACACTGAGTCTATACAGAATTAATATTGTAAGGATCTTCATAAATTTGTACACTGCACTGGGGGAATTCTAGGAAATGGTCAGAAAACAAGTGAGGGTGTAAGAGGATCTGGAGTAGAAGCAGCAGCTCAGCACTGAGAAATGGATCTTTTTTGGTTTTACCTAGAACTTACAAGTGACAATGCTAATCATATATCTAATTATTACATCTTTTCTTCCAGTTCCTTTGCCCTTCTGTGTAAGTAGGCTTAAAGATGCCTTTTTGAATTAAAAATTGAATGCTTACATTTATTGGTAGAGATATCTAGAGTAATACATGTAAGACACTAAAACAGTAACGTGAATTGCAGTTGACCTATTTTGTGTGTCTTGATAGGTTCACATTGGCTTTGAAAGCACTCAGGCTTTCATACCATAAACTATTATTCTGAAATGTGATTATCCTGTCGAACTCTGGTTAAAATGCTTGGTTACTTCATTCATTATTTAGAAGACTTTGGGCTTAATAGTAGCTTAAGATACATGTCGTGTATTTGTAATGCATTAATTGACTTTGAGCATTGATCAACGCCTAATGTGTAATTAGCAAGCAGATTTAACAATCTGCTAGAATGATACTCTCTGGTGCTTTACTCTTTTGCTCATATCTCACAAAATCCAGGGCAAAGAGAGGCCACAAGAGAAAGATTGTCATAACTGCACTGTTGTTGTTCAACAAGCAAAGATAATGCGTTGCTAGATTTCTAAGTGTGATACTTGTTCATCATATCAATATCAAGTTGATACTGGAAGGCAATGTAAAATGGAACATACTATGTGTAATAGTGATTTTAGAATTTGAATGTTAGGATTGATATATAAAAAGAGCTGAACTTGCATCTCTCTTTTGTCTGTGTATGTTTTACTATCTTACAATATCCTTCCACAGCACGATAATTGGAAAGGTCTAGAGGGACTTGTTGCTAGCCCCCTCTCCCCTTTCTTCAGCATGTGTACTTATAAATAATCCACAGGCTTAATAAACTGTTCTCAGCTGTTATGCTACTGCTCTTCGCTCAGAACCTTCAATGGGGAGTACTGCAGAAATACCTACTTTAGAGCAGTGCTTCGGGGCTTCATTTATTTGGATATATAGTGTTTTAATAGCTACAGAAGGAATAGATGAATGAATAAATAAATAAACAAACGCTATATGTATTTGCTTTTTAGAAATTTCTGCAAATATATCCCTTTTTCAGAAGGCTTGTACCTTCACTGGTGAAAGCCTGAGCACTGCTGCCCAGGATTAATTTTGATAAAATAGCTGTATTTTATTACTGTAGATTTGAAAGCCTGAAGTACATGCAGTATTCAGCAGATTCCAACAAGCAAAATCTTGATGATATTCCATATGTCATATTGACTTTCTGGGTTGCCTGAGAACACTGGGAGAGTTGTTAATCTCATATGGACATCTGCAGTACAGCATGGCAGTCAGCTGTTCATATGCAACACTTCAGAGCTGTTTTAGTGAGCAAAATTACACTTCTGATGTGTGTAAACACATTTTTTATATTACAGGAAATTAGAATAAATTGTTTATGGAGAAAATGAAAAGCTTCTGCATATCAAAAATGATAATTTTGTCCCTTGAAATAGAATTCAAATAAAAAACATTGTATGTAATAACAATGGTGGAATATCATCATTCTCATAATTCCAGCTGGCAAAATATTTGGTTGCTAGACATTTTTCAGTGCAAGGACTTGGTTAGGCATGTGAGATTGTGAAACAGCTGCAGTAAAGACTTGAGCAAAAATGCTGTACTAATCCCTATTCAGCCCATCAGAGGACTGGCTTTCTGAGGTCACTGTTCATCAAACCAAGACACTTGAAAAGCTTTTAATTTTTAAATTTTCTGCACATTTTAAAATGAATCTTCTGACTACAGCTGTGACCTAATCTAGTGTTTCTTATAGGAGCTATTAAGAGGTAAAAACTGCTGCATTATCTCAGAGTGCAAAACTGCAGTAAGAGTCTTGTGTAAGAGGAGTATCAGACAGGTGGTGTTCAGGAGTAGGTGCTGCTGTATACATGGGAAGAATTATAAGCATCACTGACAGCAACAGCTGTAGCAATTAGCCAGTTAAACAGTTTTTATTGATGATCTGCAATAGCTAATAAACTTTTAACAAGCTATAAACCACGATGGATCAATCTTGCTATTAACAGGCTGGATCATAACCAGTACTTATTAATTCTAACTAACATTATTGTTTAGAAATGTAAGGAGTAAGTGGACTACATGCCAAATGTAAGACTGGAGGCATCATTCTAAATAAATTCTAATAGTGTAGGGAATAATTATAATTTACTTCAGCAGATAAAGCGATCTCTTTGAAAAGCTGGGGTTTTAGCTTTCCCTGTCATTAAACCAAAAATGAGACCTCCAGCTATGGAATCACAGCAAATCTGATAAATAAAACTCGGCAAGTTTGAGAGGATAGAGGGTATTTTCCATAGTTCCATATGACACAGAACTATCTTTAGGGGAAACAACTTTCAAAAACACAGGGCTTAAGTAACTTTAGTAACTACTCCCTGGTGCTGTGTTTTTGTCAGATTGGATGAATGTTATTTTTCTCAACAAAAATGGTTGTTTACTATTACACACTGGCATTTTATTTTTAAGAATAAATAAATAGTAGGCTAATAGGGAGATATTTAAGGATTAAGAAATTGTAGAAAGCAAAATGTTGGCAGAAAAGATATTGCTTGAAGTTTGAACATGCCACACATACTGAAGAACTCAAGAAGTATTTATTGAGTCTTGCTGTAATGGACTGAGTTCATTAGTATTCCTAGAATTCCAAATGGGTGACTAATAAAAGATGTAACTGTGAATTCTTGGGAGGTTCTTGCCAAATTTCCAAACAGTGTCAATGTCAATAGCTTACATTTTTAAATTTCTGGTGTCACATTTACTTGTGTTCCAGCACTGTTATTTTAGTGATACCATTACTGAAATGTCAGTTTAGCTGATAATTCAGATTATTGTTCAGGGGAATTGTCATGATCCATTTGTGCATGTATGTACATACCATTACACACTTAAAGACGGTAAGTAATTTTGCTTAATTTATGTCCTCTTTTTGCTCTATACGTGAAAAGCACTTACATCAGTGTAGCATAAAACCCTTACATTAAGAGTTCACACATTAAATTCTTGCACAAAAATTTAAGCTTCATATATATGATGTTTCTAAACAGAGTTATTTCATGTCCTGGAGGATTTTCCTTTATCTTCCTCATTGGTACAGCATTCTAATTGAAATTTTTTGCACCTAAAATAACTGATCATCTTGGACTATTTTTGTAAATATTTGCTTGAATGCTTTGTAAGTATTTGTTACAGTCTGCAAATGTTTGGAGTTGGCGCTTAAAATGTTTGTAGGTATAGCTAACAAAGAAAACACTCCCAGTGTAAAGTATGTGAAAGATACTATTAGTCTATTAACCCCTCAGTTACCAGATGAGGAATACTGCAACAAGAGTCACACCTATAATTATCACAGCTGTCCTGGCAAAAACTTCACTTAGGCTACAATTGTTGCTAGAAAATGACCCATTGTTTCTTAATTAAAGACATAAATGAATAAGAAGCCTGGAGAATAGAAGGCTCTGGGGACTCTTTGTAGCAGCCTTCCAGCACCTGAAGGGGGCCTACAAAGAAAGCTGGGGAGGGACATTTTATGAGGGCATGTAATGGTAGGTCAAGGGAGAATGGCTTTAAATTGGAAGAGGGAAGATTTAGATTAGACATTAGAAGAAAATCTTCATGATGAGGGCAGTGAGGCATTGGAACAGGTTGGCTAAGGAAGTTGTAGATGCCCCATCCCTGGAAGTGTTCAGAGTCATGTTTGCAGAGCCTCCCTACCCTCCAGCAGATCGACACTTCTACACAGCTTAGTGTCATCTACAAACTTGCTAAGGGTGCACTCGATGCCTTCATCCAGGTCATTGATGAAGACATTGAGCAGGGCTGGACCCAGCACTGAGCCCTGGGGAACCCCACTTGTCGCTGACCTCTAGCTGGATTTAACACCATTTACTACCACTCTCTGGGCCCAGCCATCCAACCAGTTTTCCACCCAGGAGAGTGTGCGCCTGTCCAGGCCAGAAGCTGACAGCTTCCAAAGCAGAATGCTGTGAGAAACTGTGTCAAAGGCTTTACTGAAGTCCAAGAAGACCACATCCACAGCCTTTCCCTTGTCCAGCAGCCGAATCACATTATCATAGAATGTGTGCAGATTTGTTTGGCAAGACCTGCCTTTCGTGAACCCATGTTGACTGAGCCTGATCACCCGGTTCTCTTGCAAGTGCTTCATGATAGCACTCAAGATCACCTGTTCCGTGACTTTCCCTGGCACTGAGGTCAGACTGACTGGCTTGTAGTTCCCTGGATCCTCCCTGTGACCCTTCTTGTAGATGGGCACAACATCAACCAACCTCCAGTGCTGTTTTCATTTTGGAGACATGACAAAGTAGGGTTAAATAGTCATGTGCTAGTTACTTTGAGTATTTCAATATATACCATTTGATAGATTAGCCTGATCTTGACAGAGAAAATACTTTATAGGTTTATGTCTCATCCAAGTTGTTGCTTGCATTAACAACTACAGTACGCTGAAACTCTGTGAGGTTAAACATTTACAGAAACACCAGGATTATCCTGTGCTATAGCCCAGAACTTGAAAATGCCAAGAAATATATATGCTTCATGATGCCTAAAGTGTTTGTTATTTATGGAGTATTCGTTATTTTCTTTCCCAAAGTAAGGAATTCCCATCTTTAAGTCTTATGCAAGTTTCCAGAATTTTGATCAATTTGGACATCTTTTTTTTAAAATCTCAGATTTCACAGCATTGTCACTCATACTCATGCTCTTGCAGTTGTGAAATCTCTGAAACATCTTGCAATGATCATAACTCCACCCATGGTAGTGTTACAGTACCACTTCTGTTTATGATACTGCAATGATTAGATTAAATTAAATTTGAGTATGATGCAATTGCATTCTTCAAATGATGTTTGGATTTTAGCAAAAAATATATTTGCTACTTCTGTTTAATACCAGTTGGAAAATAATATCGATGTTGCTGTTTCTTTTGAACAAAGGAAAGAAGTTAAATCATTGTAACAAACCTACATTAACCAACTTTACATTGGCACTGACTTTTTTAGAGTAAGTTTTCAGTAGTAACCAGTATCTTTTGAAACTTGGAAATGCTCGCAATGGGAGAATTGATAAACATAGCAAACTGTTAAAAAATGTAGCTCATCTCTGTCTGCAACTGATGTGCTTAAATACCTTAACACTGATTAAAAATAATAGCCATCTCATCAGTGATCTTAAATTCCAAGTATTAACAGACTTGACTTTTGAAAAAAATATGATCATGTTCAGTGACTGACTGGTGCTAGAGAACCCATATATAAATGACAAATTGGGGCTTACTCTTCTTTTAAGATGTTTCTCATCGTATTTCCATGCCATACATTTCCAAAAGAGTAAAAATTCTTCCAAATTTCAGCCTCCTGGATTGTTGAAGTATATTTCGCATTCAAGGTGTCAGTTTATGTCATTAAGATGCCTACTGCAATTAATGTTAAGGACCTCGTCCTATTTCTAATGCTTTTCTAAATACTCTGAAATCACTATGCTTAGTTAGATTTACCTTGGAGTTTGGTATGTGTCCTGGCAGAGTTTATGCACCAAATCAGCACCTGTTGGAATACAGTTCAGTATCTCATCTCCTCTTTTCTAATTCCTCCCCAGCCCACAAAGTTTTCTGGCGATTAGCAGGTTCTGTTAGTGCTTCTTCCTATATGGAGATTAAACCATGACTAATGGAACTGTCCCCCAGACTTTTTCATTTCCTAGACATCTCCCTTATCTGCTGCAATGCCATCTACTTGCCCTGTGGGAAAACAAAATTGAAACAGGTGCTCAAACAAAGATAGGTTTTACATTCACCTAACTAATTGCAGTATGCATGTGCAAAGTAATACAAATGATTTCTGGTTTGCTAATTATTTCTTTGTTCAAGTGGATGTGTAGCAGAAAATGGCATTGGCTGCAGAGTGGTCAGAGTCTGGTTAAAAGTGACACTTAGCTGAATGTTGCTGTATAATTTGTTTAAAAGTACTTTAGAGATATTATAGGCTTCCAAGCACCAGAACTGGGAACTTCATTCAGAAGCCTTTGTAAGGTGAGTGAAACAGTTTAACACTTGTAGTTTGTGTTTCTGCAGTCCTTTTCCACCAATTTCTAATCTTATGCTTCACTTCTCAATGAATTTTGAGTCCTAGAATGGTGCTAACAGAGAACCACCTATAGATACCTATTGCCGACCCCCTTTCTATCATCTTCCAGCAGTCTTGGCTGACTGGAAGTTCCACTTGACTGGAGGCTGGCTGATGTTATACCCATTTACAGGAAGGGTTGGAGGGAGGATCCAGGAAACTACAGTCTGACCTCAGTGTTGGGGAAAGTCATGGAACAGGTGATCTTGAGTGCTATCATACATGCAAGAGAACGAGGTAATCAGGCCCAGTCGATATGGGTTCATGAAACACAGGTCTTGCCAAACTAATCTGATCATCTTCTATGACAAGGTGACCCACTTACTGGGTGAGGGAAAGGCTGTGGATGTAGTCTTCTTGGACTTCATAAAGCCTTTGACAGTTTCTCACAGCCTCTGGCCTGCACAGCTGCACACCCTCCCATGTGTAAAACCTGGTTGGATGGCCAGAGAGTGATGGTAAATGGAGTTTACCTCCTCCAGCTGGAGGCCAGGCACAAGTGGTGTTCCTCAGGGCTCAGTGCTGGGTCCAGCCCTGTTCAATGTCCTTATCAGTGACCTGGATGAAGGCATTGAGTGCACCCTTAGCAAGTTTGTAGATGACACAAAGCTGTGTGGAAGTGTCGATCTGCTGGAGGGTAGGGAGGCTCTGCAAAGGGATCTGTGTAACTGGAAGTGCTTGGATGGCATGCAGGTATTTCCCAGTGTTCTGCTGCCAGCAAAAGCAGGTGACACAAGTTTTGAGTTTTGAACACTGTCACTTCTCCTTAGGTTTAGTATCGCAGAAGGGCATGAACACCATCAGGCAAACTTTGAATTAATGCATTTTTTCATGAGTGAATAATGCATAAACCCACCTCTTGCTGCCACCAACAATCCATGTTGTTTTGTAATGAAATATGCATTTCTTTTATATTTGAAAAATGTAAAGTGCATTCATTTTACAGGTAGTTCAAAATTTATGATCTTCTTAATTTTTAATTTTAGCACTTTTTGAAGTTTGTAGGTATGTTTAAGTGACATGATAGATTACCACCCTTTCCCTTACCAGCACTTGAAATAAAATATGATAGATTGGGAACTCTTAAGGCCTGAGCTTTCTCTTTTTCCAGTCAATTAAGACACAAACTGTAGAGTCTGCTAGCAAGGTTGCACAAAGCACTTCATTCTTACAGAAGTCTTCCACAATGAAAGTTCTTAATAGAAGAGAATCCTGTAAAAATGTTTGAGGGTCTGTGCTTCACCAACTGCAAGGCAGTACTCAGAGTATCAGACCTAACATGCAAGTTACGTGTTAATGTGCCATGTGCAAATCAGAAATAGCAGCATTTAATTCGTGGATTTTGCCCTTGTATAAATACCTTTATAGGCAATTTTTTATTTATGTATTTTGACAATGGGGATTTTTTCAAAAGGACATTTATTGTGGTAATTTACATGGAGGTATGAAAATTCAGTTTTAAGAAAAAAACAGTAATAAATTATAATATATCAGATCTGAATTGTTACATCCAAATGATAAACAAGAATAGCTGTGTATTGATTCCTTTCAGGTCTCCTGTGTGAGTTCAGATCTAGGTCTTATAACTTTGTTTATTTGCTTTACAAATTATAATTTGTTGATGAAATTCTGAACAAGACACATGGCAAAAATTGTACTGACTACCATTGTGAGTAATCAAAAAGTGAGATGAAAGGATGTATGTTTGTTTTTAATATGGCTTCAGTTTTTCCCTGAGATAAATACTCAAATAGCTCTTTCAGTTACTGGCTCAGCTGGACTTGAGTCATATTATAATGTGCTCTTAGTACTGCTGTGTCCAGTGTCATTCTAGTTCTTTGTCTTCCAAATGTCTGTTTGCCGAGTTCTTTCTAATGGGAGATGGTACTGCTGGTGTTCATTCCACAGCATGACTTTTCTAACTGTTGATTTTTCCGGTGTCTCATTTTACCTTTGGAATTTTTCCCAAGTTTCAAGGAAGTATCGGGTATTCCGCAATACTAAGTTATGGATTTATTGAAGTGTAGTTATCAATGAATACCTGCAACAAGGTAACTAACTGTTTTGTGTAAAGACCAGCGTTAGTCACATTATTTTTATTGCTGAGAGTATTTTCCAATGGTTGTTAGCTTGCCCTATACATACTACAGGGAGTTTTAAGTTATTTGACTTACACAGATAGAAGAATAGTTTGAAATCAGACTTCTGCCATTCAAGGATTGCTGCTGAATCCTTCATGGTCCTTTCCTATGTTAAAAAAACCAACATAATTTCTTTATAAATGTACACACATGAACATATTTTATGAATGTGCACAGTAAGACAAGTTAGACCTGAGTCTTTATGATAAGCCTCTAAAAAAACCTTGGAATTATTTCATGTTGGTATGATATTCAGTCTGAAGTGTGTTTATTAAAAGCAGGTACAACCGTGTCTTGCAATGAGGATATTCCATGTTCATAAATGACTTGCCTGTAACCATAGGAGAGGTGGAGGAGTAGCAAACATGCAACTCATTGTATAGCATTGACAGATGTCCTGTGTGCTAAATTCTGGGTCTTGCTCATTCAATATTTACTAAACTAGTTTGATAAAACTTGCTATCAATGTATAGTTCAACCTTATAAAATCGAGCTAGATATTAATGTTTCTTATTAGTAATGTGGTGAAAAAGATATTTTATTTATCTGTCTCTACAAATATAATCCATAGTGTAAATTGAGTCATTTTTGTTCACAACTGATATGAACAAGAATTTGAAGAGTGATTATTTTGGTTTGTATTCTGCTTTTAATACATGCAGGTATGTATGTTGCTTTTTTAAATACAGATATTTTAATAACTATGCTTACTGGTATTTTAATTATTTTTCAGTCCTAGTGTTCCTGTGGTGGTCCCTCAGTCTCCTATACAGTTCATCTTACCTTAATCTGTTATGTGTTCAGAAGCCTTGTCATTTTGAGTCTCTCAGTTATAGCCTTTCCTGATCTCTTTTTCCGCTTTCTCTTGCTGAACATAATCTCTCTCCATGAATTTCTTCTCTCCTTGATTACCAGCTAGTAATCGCTCCTAGATTACTACAACTGTAATGAGTTTGAGTTTATATTGTGCTTTTCTCTGCATTTAAGAGTACTATTTTTCAAAATAAACTACATGCAAATATTAACTCAAAATAATGCCGTCACACTAACTGCTTTCTAATCCATGCTTAGTTTACTAATGATCTCAGTTCTGAAGTTCCCCCAGGGGTTTCCCAAGACATGCTTAGTGATTTGTGAATTTTTAGCATAAAAAATACAATGATTTTAAGCATAAGTTTGAAATGATGCACACATTCTTTGAATTCAAAAAGGCTTTTTCTTCAAAACTGAAAAAACACTTGGAGAAAAATCCTCCAAGAGGCTTAGTAAAATTCTTATGAGAAGAAGCTAAAATTTAATGCAATACTTAAGAATGTCACTGGAGTTGTTAGAATCAAACTTAATTTGATTTAAAAATAGGAAGAAGAAACAGGAGAGATGGAGGAGTCTACCATTGCAATGATGTCTGTACCATACCATATTTTACTTTTTTTTTTTTTACAGAAGAGTAACACTAAGCATCAACACTTTGTTGCACTCTCTTTACCCATCTGATTTGCAGAAATAAAGAGGAGATCTAAGTTCAACAAAAATACTTAAGCATTGTAAAGGTAGAACTGGATCCCTGAAAACTGCAGGAATATTAAGGACTCCACATTAATAAAAGAAAGATGTATGAAAGTAAGCGTGTATTAATGATTAATGAGTAGTTATTGATGATTAATGATTAATTAACTTATCAAATGAAGTTAATTTGTAGAAGTAGTTAGTAACTACTACATTTTGGCCAAATTATTTCCATCCATGAATTTAATTTTGAAATCAGTAGAATATGCGCTCGTTTGTTTTACTATGATTCTATGACTAAGATACATACAACCACTCTTTCTCTGTTTCCTAAAAATCAGATTGCCTTCCTCTGAGTACAAGATTACTCTTAGAAATTCTTCTTTGACCCCTTCTGTGAAGCTTTTTTTTTTATTAGAAACTTTCTTTCTTCTTGAAACAAAACAAGCAACTGACCTACTTGTCGAGGGTTTTCTTCAGTGAAAAGTTGAAGTATGTAATTTTGTATTCAGGATTGTATATCAGCACATGCATTTTCTATATAATTTCTGGACTTTGTAGCTTCCCAAAGTGTTATGATCTATTGAAAATGTCCCTCTTATTTGTGAATTGATACAGGACTTGCTGGAGTGCCCAAAGCAAGTATTTCAGATGTATTACTGTATCACCATAGTTTCGTGTATCATGTTGCCAAAGGTGAATATTTTTCTCAATTTCCTGCAATGCAGATAAATCTGACTTTTCATCTTTGTTGTGGAGGTACCCTGAAATCTGACACCAGTTAGCAACAGCATCAAGATCTTACATGTGTATATTTAGAATACGTATCTCCTGAGATACTGGTTATTATTCAGGCAGTAATTCCTTGTAATGATTATAACTCAATTTGACTTGACATGTGGCGTATAGTGTGGCTGTTCACAATGCACTTCTAAAAGGGGAAGAGAGATAAAGATACACTGTATATAGACTGTAAAAAAATACAATCAACCCCACTCTTTTCTATGACTTTTCTAGTGTGAAACATTTTAAAATAGTGTGGTGTATTTTAGTTTCATTCCGTAATACACTTTTTAATTCAGACTTCCATATCACCTCCCATTTCTATTACATTAATTCACACTGCGGAGCAGTCTTGGAATATACAAAATTAATTCCTTTTGGACAAGACTGAAATGGAAGCTGAACTGCACAAGTACATTTAGTTCATTCACCTTGTAAACCTTCAGTCTGTGAAACCAAATTATGGCTAGTCCAAAGTAACTCCTTCTGAAATACACCCTGTGTGAACATTCTCAACACCAGTTGTTTCACTGTGCAAATTCACACAGAGGCAGCGAGAGCCACAGTGTACAGGATGTTGATGTGACAATCCTCATAGAGAAATCTTTTTCTGGGAGTCGGGGGCGGGGGGGTGGGGGGGAACTCCAAGAAAGGCAAGAGCTTTGATATGAGACTCTCTAGCCTGTGCACATCTTTTTTAGTACAGCAGGGACCACGGTATTCCAGCTGTGGCCTGACAAGTGCTGAGTAGAGTGGGATAATGACTTCTTCATCTCTGCTGGTGATGCCCTTGTTAATGCAACCTAGCATCCTGCTGGCTTTTTTTGCCACAGTATCATACTGTTCACTCATATGGAAGAAAAATGTTAATCAAGTTGACGGTACTTTATTTTTCAATAATTGCATTAAAATAGTGGATTAAATATGCATCAAGAAATTATTGTTACAATAATCAGTCATTTACCAATACAGGCCCCATTTTTCACAATGGCAGACTTATGTTCCAATGATGATTTTTTAATACATAGCTCTTACTGGTGACATACATTAACTTCTCTGTCTTTTACTCCATGTGAACGATGAGGTGCTCAGAAGGTTAATTGGATAATACCAGTGAGGCATTTAGAAAATGCTAGAGCGTTATGAAAATAAGAGTTATTTCACTTACCCTTAAAAAAAATCTGAGGAGACCTTTAACAGATAATTGTTCACACTTCTGATTTTTTCATAATTTTATAGGAAGTTCTGGAATGGGTGAACTAGTTGTTACATACGTGTAAGGTGTATTGAATAGTATTTCCTCCATTAGCAAAGATGTTTTGTGCTATGAGAAAGCAGTTTCTTAATGATCAACTGTCTAACCAGGTTATCGTGCATACTAAATCAAAACTGCAAGGTTCATTAGCCTCTGCCATGCTTTGGAATACATAAATTATGGAAGTTATTACTATGTTTTGCATACAGTTATTGCATGGTTATATTCAAATACACTTTCAGTGCAGTCAAAGTTAAGGAGTCAATAACTCAAGTTTAAGAGGTGCTGAAGTTGAATTGTTCTGTGTTTGCTTGCATTAATGAAAACCATCATCATCACTATTTTCCAAAAAAAATGTAGGGCTCAAGTTTCAATTTTTTAGTACTGGCTGGTGCAGAAAGATTCTTTCCATACATAAGGGCTTCAGCGTATGTGGGGGTGAGATGGAGTCCCATCAATAATATCATCCTACATCCTAGCAGTTCTCACCTCTGAGATATGACTTTCTGTTCTTGACGAATAAATGTATTGTTTTCTTATAGTGGGTGTGAAAATTAATCTAAAAAATAAGATCATGTGGTCTTCTATACCCCTTTGAAAATACCTTTAAGAGGCACGTGAAATAGTAGTTGATGATTTTCTGTGTGGTTGTGGAAATCCTAAGCCAGTAGATTTTATTGCTGTATGGAAATTAAAGATGTTTGTGTTGTACTTTACTGACTTATCCTTCTTTAGAATGGCAGTAACATTAGAGGTAAAACATAATGTCCTATACACATCTGTTTCTAGCAAAATCTGTTTTGTTTGTATATGAGGACTGAGACACAAAAACTGGAACTGTGCCTGTAATTCTTTTTAATTAACAAATTAAGTAAATCAACAACAATCACCTTCATAGTAGTATATTTTACTGAAATATTTCATAGAATTTACGATATGAATCTCTAAAACTCTGGATACATTTTAAGAATAAAATAAGCACATTTGTGTAAGATTTAAAATCTTTAAAATCCAAAGCAAAACCTTCAATGTGGTTTTTGTTACAGCATTAGAAAGTTCTACTTAAAAGTAGACACACAATTTGACTTGCAAATTCTACAAGAAGCCTCTGAAAATCAAATTAAACAGCAAAAAAAGTGCTGTTGCTGTTTACACAATGAGGGGTAACCAATTTTGAGTACTAAATAAATACTTTGAGGTTACTTTCTATATTTTGTTTTCATGAAATGTTACTAAAATATGTTCATGTTTGCAGTAATTTGTCAATTTATAATCTAGCTAAAAATGGAATTGTTTGTGAAACCAAATGCAAGTATTTGTGTGCTAACAATAACTAACAGAGTTGGAGGGATAGGTTTTGCCTATTTGTTCAAGGAAGGAGAGATGCAATTGATTTGATACTAGCAACATGGTAGCTGTGTGTGGCTTTCTAAAGAACCTGTAAGCCTTGGTTTGATTCACAAGTTGGTTTGACTTGCTAAAGAAGTTGTAAGGTCCAGAACAATGATGAAGGATAATACCAGACATCAGTCAAGAATTCTTCTAATGTTGGAAGTTGTATTTAGCAAATATAACTGAGTTCTAAAATTCTAGTGATCTCCATCAATTTGAATTATTAGAGCTGAACGTTTTCAAGAAATTATTTAGCTACTTCTGTCTTTCAGAGGATGAACTTGTTTCCAAATAGATTCTTTATTTTAATCAGGAGCCTTCCCACCTCTATCTTAATTGCTTAATATTTATGCATCATCTTGAAGTGTGAAATGCTGTGACACTTTGATGGTTTTATGAATCATTTCAGTGCTCTTCTGTTCAATATGTTCTCGTTTTATTGTGGGTACAAATTAGCAAATTGCAACAAAGTTGGTAAGTTAGAAAGTAGAGGTGCAATTCAAAACCCTTCTGCCAGTCAAGCAGAATCTTTAATACCTGCCAGTCAAGTTCTTTAAATTATGTTGTTATAGCAACTGGCTGTCCTCTTCCTTACTTAAAACATCTCATGTCAAATAATTAGTACTGCTTAATTGTATGTTATTGCAAAAGAGGCAAGTAATTAAAGAGGTTCTTGCAATGTCTTCGGGGTCAGAAACAGTCAGAGACTACTTGTAATTGGAATTTATTTCATGAATATGAATTAATACATCAAGTAATCAGACTTGTCATTCCCTGGGATCCAAAATAAGTATCCAACATATTTGAATTGCTGTTGCTTGCTCAGAAACATTAATGGATAGAAATTAACTGTTGACCCCACTCTTTCTTTTCCCTTGTCTCTTCTTGTTTGCTTAAGAAATTTATAATGCATGTTGTATTTAGTCCTTCCCTGTTGTGATGTCCACATAAAGTACCAGGTTTGGCCTTTTCTGTGTGTTTCTCTGTGTGTTGCTGGTCAGTCTGGTGCTGCTGCAGGGGTTTTTTTCTGTTGTCTTAGTTTGATCCTCTTCATGGAAACTTTCTGAGCATTAAAGACAGTAATCATTGTAATCCACAAATTTAGGGCTTTGAAGGGAAAAAAAAGATTATGTGCAACATAATATTTGGAATTTCAAGTCAGCAAGTGTCAGAATCAAACAGAAGAAATAGTTCAGCTAATCCCAGTTATGGAATTAGAGCTTACTGGAAAGTCAAGAACCTGCTGTTTTTAACAGTCTGAGGAGGTGATTTTTATTTCTCTTCAGAACTTCTGAATATGATACACAAACCATTTTTTTTGATGCGAAGTACAGAATCTGTCATCAGACAATAATAGTTCTTTGCTTCAAGAGAAAACTGTGCCATCCTGAAGGGAGAAATTTAAATGAAAGAGCTTCTGAAGTGGTACAATAGCTGTTTTGTAGACTACATATATTTGGTGTAATGTAGTACTGAGGTTTCTTGCAATAGCTGTGATGGAAAATGAAAGAACAGATTACAACCTGTCAACTTGTGTGAAAGTGATCACAGTTAAAATAATACCCAGCAAAAGCCTTACTAATCCCAGACATGGGTCAGTAAATCTTTCAGTGACTGCGGATGGAACTTTTTCATGTAATCCAACCACTGTTCTCCATGTTATTCATGTTCTTGCATTATAGGGCTTTGCAGTTTTATGGTTGACAGTCCCATCTGTTTCTCTTCATCTTCTAGCTTTCTTATCATCCTCTTTTTATGTTTTCTTTACTTAACAAGGCCATTCATACCTTATCTCAGTGCATACAACTGTAGCAGGAGCCAGTGATAATTAGGTATGTGGGACTGAGGGAGTTATTCCCATGTGGCACCTCTACCATATGGTTTTGAAATGACTCTTTGCAATGCTTTACTTAGTAAAGCTTTACCTCTCACCTCAGGCATGCCTTAAGGTAGAAAAGTTGACTTATTTGTGGCAATGCACCTATTTAGTATCTTGCCAAACTTCATTCAATGGAATCCATGCTTTTAATTAAAATGATAAAATGTTTTTCTTGAGCCTTTGAAAAAAAGGCATTGTTCACTGATGAGAACAGAAGCAAAAAAGGAAAATTATAACTTTTATCCCTAACAGTTTTTATTTTTTAAAAAAAGATATTCTTTCATTTCCACTATGTATCAAGTCTGTCTTCCAGTATGCTTTTAGTAACTGATGCCTTGCAGGACTTATTGTTTTTTAATTTTCATTTGGCTTCCTGGATTCACCTTCTGTTACATGCATCTCATAGTGTTTGTTAATATTTAACTTCTTTAGATTTACAACTTGTAAGTGTTTAAAGGATATTCTTCTATTAATTACACAGCTGTACTCCATGTGTTGGGTGACTTGTGTAGGGAATGCAAAGTGATAATATTGTGAAAGTATTTTTGCAATTTAATATATTTGCATATGGAACCTCTTGGGATACAAAAACACCCTATTGTCTTACCTTTGGCAGTATACTAGGGTAAATTATGAACACTTACTGTCTGAATTTACTCACATAATTGCAAAAATCAGACTTTTATCATTCAGACCCAGCAAAAGTATTTTTTTTCCAGCTTATTCAGATAGTAACAAAATTTTAGAGTGTAGGCAGGTCCTACATATGCTGTGGCTATAATGCCTATTTGCAGCATTCCTCTAAATCCACAATTTCTCCAGCAAACCAAAGATCTTTCTATATAGAGTACTGTATACCTGGTAGGGGGCTATAATTGTGGTTAATGCAAGAAGTAATGCAGTTTTATTTTTTTTTAATTATATACAAAATTGTTAGAGGTAAAATAGTATTCCATTTTGAAATTTCCAGTTAATTTAAAGGGTGGGTGGTAATTTTGCCCCTTAATTGGTTGCTGTTAGGTTTAAGTAGCAACTCTTTTGGAAATAATTTCAAATATATGTATATTAGTTTTTGCTTTAAAATTTAGTCTTTAATAAATTTCATCAGCTGACACAGGTAGGTTTGTTCAGTGGAAACTAAACAGAAAAAAACATACAAATATTTGTCAGAGTTACAACAAAGATATGGAAGATGTTCTGCAGCTTTTTCATGCTGAAAAGTGCCAGGCATTTCTTTAAAACTAAGCAATGCCACATGAATATTAATTTAACTAAATGTAAAGAGATACAAAATCCTTGTTCTCAAGTATTTATTTAACTGCCTTGATGAATATAGCTTCTTAAAAGGACTTAAATCTCCACTCTCAGTGGGTAAAGTACAGTTTCTTGCTTCATAGCACATCTTCAATTAAGTCATGCTAAAAATGGAGGACTTATATACCATCCATATTATTCTAAGGCATATCGAAAATGTACTAACCCACTGAGATTTGCATTATTTATGAGAGATTAATAGTAGTTTTCATGAATTTGATCATTCTGGTTTTTCAAAAAACAAAGGCCAAAAGCCTTGTAATAATTCTGATTTTATGATTTCTTTCATATGATGGTAAAACTATCTGCTGCATTGAGCTTGACCATTTAAAGATAATACTACACATCTGCAACTACTTTGTGCCAAAAACCTACCCCTGAACTGCATTCTCTTGTCTTGTAGAAAGTGTTTGGTGATCAGGTCTTCAGTGGTTGAATTTGAGACACAACAGGTGATAATTAAAAGACATTTTTCTGCTTTGTGAGAGGTAGGTTGAAGCATCAAAATTTAATTGACATGCCAGCTGATTAACCTAAAAATTAGAACAAAAGAACACAGAACATTTTCAAAAACTACATGTGATAACCAGTAAATCCTGATTTTATCACCAGCAAGAATTTGGCAGATTAACCTCTGCTGGGTTTGGTCTTTGCTACTTCTAAAAGTCAGATAATATTACAGTATGCTTCCATTTAGGAACATAATCTGAAATAGGTTTCAAATGCATTAGTTTTGAGAAACCATTGGTAACATATATCAGCAAACTAGGGCCACAGAGGAAGAGACAGTACAGTTTTTCAACTCTGTAATTTTATAGCATCTTTTAGATTATCACAATTGATCTTAAAGAATTGTAAATTTTTTTGTAAGTAATTACTTAAATACTACTGTTTAAAAAGTATTCTTGCATTTTGAAAACAATTACTACATACTTTTTGAGTGAACAGAAATAGATAAAAATGAATGGTAGATATTTTGTTCTTGTTTGTCATACCAGCATTGAAAAAGTCCGTCCTAGGGCTGTGATAGCTGAGAGTATGGCAGTGTCCTGGATGGAGGAAATAATACCATGATAATAATACCATACAAGGCAGTGGTGAATTCTGCTTCTTGCTCATTGGACTGTTCTTTCTATAGTTTAAGAATGAAACTTCAGTAGCAGAGACTATGGATATGGATATTTCCACTGCTTTGAAGGGAGAGGGCTGTTCAACAACTGGATCACTTTTATGGTTTAGCATTTTGTGTCAGCTGTGCTTTCCCAGGTCAGGTTCTACTGAAAACCCAATTTTTAAGGGGCCAGGGAGAAGCAGGAAGAGATATAGGTAGTGGAAATGATAGGTCTGACATTATTGTCAGCTAAGAAATCTGAATACTCTTCTGAGGCTCCTTGGAGGTGGAGATCTATTTCTGTGTCTCATTCTCAGCATCGTGTGAAGCAGATGGAATCCAAATAGCAGTCAGCTTTCTCAGGCTTCAGTCTCCTACTACAGTTAGTTTTGTTCATCACCTGAAGTTCTGGTTCCTTGCAGAAAACACTGCTTCTGTCTGGCCTAAACTATTTCTACTGTTTCTGGAGAGAGAAGAGAGTCATCATTTCTCTCCTATGACTGTCCCTGACCTATGTTAGCTTTACGTATCCAGAGTCCTGCCACATGCAAGTTTTGAGCTCTGCCTGACTAAAGAAGGTCCCCTGGGATCTATGCTTCTAGCACATCTTTCCCTTCAGCCACAACATCCTTCTTCAATGGTTGGTGCCTCCTGCTGCTTGCAAACAATGTTCATTCCCTTTTATTCTCCTTTGCTACCAAGTGCAACCTTTCCATAACTCTTCCCTGCATGGGACTTGGCCCCAGATGATATGTTAGCCAGGACAACTTAGCAACTCTGTGGAAACTGGGCTTGAGCACCTATTTGACAAAAGCCTCCTGGCAACCACAAAGCTTGTGATCGAGTATCCCAGATGCAGGGCAGACAGGGTTGAGGTGGGGGCTTGGAAGAGCTGTGCTGCTCCTTTTCTGAGACGGGGTGAGGAAAAGCTGTTCCTCCTGGTTTTTGTGGTTGTTAAATCTCGTGAGTGATATTGCTATTCACCTTGTTTTTCCATAGGGATGGTTTTATTTCAGGAGTAGTCGAAGAGAGATGCAAGGAGCAACTGGAAAAGTTAGTGTGATGTTTGCTGGCATTAAGAGCATCTGCTATTCTTAGACTGTAGTGGAAATCGATACATTAAAATCTTTGGTGTTGAGATGATACTTATTCTGGATTATGATGGAAACTACTTTCATTATGGTAGGAGTAAGCAATGCTTTCACTGCTCAAAACATTCTGGCGTTGCACTCTGGCATCTTCTGTTATAATCATTCTGCAACAGCATTGATAGTCTGAGGCTTATCCTGAAAAGAGGTGGGGTTTTTTTTTCCCAGTGCAGTGATTGATTACTAGGTAGAGGCACCTAGTAGGATTTCAGTTCGATAAAAAAACTCTACATTCTGTTCTTTTTTTTTATGCCACATAAGATCTAGGTTACAATCCCACCCAGAGGGAGAAAAGTAAAGAAACCACACATGTAGATCTATATCATACAGAGGTGTTTTTTCAAAAGTAATGTAACAATGTGTTTTCAACTCTATTTAGAACAATTTGCATACATGCAGATGTTAAATATCTCACAAAATAGCACTTGGCTTTTGATCAGCCCAGTTAGGAATAACTATATTGTGCTGGTACAATCAAACGCTTGAACCACCACTTTCTAATGTAGTATAAACAAGCAATATTGTCGGATTTAGAGAGTATAGAACAGGTGAAACAATTTTGTTATCAATAGAGACAGCACGTGTCACTCCAAATGTGTCTGTGTAAACAATGATGGCTTTATCAAGCCGTGTGAACTAGTGAACCTTTCCAGTGCAATGTTTTTTAATAATTGAGAGAAAGAGTTTTTTTATTCTTTGTGGTGCTCTTGGCCATTAATGTGTCCTGTAGGTTTCATATTAGATATAATATGTTTGTGGTTTGCAGTGGTGATGGTGAATGGTCTAAATTTGGAGGAAAATAAGTTTCTTTTCACAGTGTGCTGCATTTTAGACCTGCAAAATATAGTCTTGACAATCTGCTTTAAATGAGGCTTTTCAATTAGTCCCTGATGTGTATAGCAGATACAATTGTGATGATTGATGAAAGCATTTTTAATTGTGAAATAAGAAGTGTGAAAGAGGAGAGGATCTGCTTCATATCGACTTTTAAATTATTAAATTATTTACTTTAGACTCTTTTATACGTGTTGTTTTTTCTCTTTTCTACTGTTAAATTTCAACTTCAAACTGGAAGGAGGGGGAAGAATCTTGCTTGGAATTGAGCACATAGGAAGAGTTCCGTCTGGTATTGTTCATAACTGAAGTGAATCAGGAAAAACAATAATCTCAAGGTGACCTGTTTCCTAATTTGAGAAAGAATATTGTTAGTTTGTTTGCCCAGTAGCGTGCCTACTTGGTATTAACTCTGTGATGAATATGAAAAACAGTATCACATTTTGTTAAATACACAATTTTAAAGTGTACACAAAGGCAAGCATGACCAAATGAAGTTGTGTTTTTATCAAAGACTTCAAATTGATCAATGTATGGAGTTAATTAAAAATGTATTCTAAAAAAATATCATTTCCCTGGGGAACCTCTAGCTCATAGTCAAACTAAACTTTTTTTTTAGTAAGACTAGAGCAGTTACTTGAACTAGTACGTATGGTGAGTTTTATTTCTGTTCTCTTGTGCATTTTTGTTTCTGTAGGCTTGCCTGAATCCTGCTTTTTGTTCTAACACAGTAAACTATTCTGTCATTAACTTGTCTTCTACCTGACAGGCGGGTGCCCTTTGGCCAGAGCAGAAAGAGAAGTCCAGGTGATACAGATGGTTTTTAAAGGCAGTAAACTCATTCTTTCAAGACAGCTGCCAAAACCACTATAAGTAATGATCTATTGTATGTTAGACTGGATAAATTGGAAAGAAAAATTCTATATCTATCTGAACAAATACAACAAAAAAGATTGTCTGATACTTTAGCTAGAAAGTCGATACTTGCCAATGGTCAAGAACAACAGTGATTTCTGACACAAAATATGCAATGTTGATGTATATGAACAAAAAGCAGCTTAGTAAACACTTGTTATCATACAAGGTCTAAAAAAATGAGACTGCTCTTTTTATTTAACAAATTAAGAAAATCAACTATTACCTTCAAAACAGATCCTTTCTGAATAGACACACAGCTGCAAACAATGCTGCCAACATTCAGAGCAATTCCGTAGAGCTGTTTCTGAAAGGCTGTTGAGGTTCTCTGTTGTTTTTGTTTTCACATCTCAACTGACAAAAAATGGGTTCCTTTGAGCACCACATTGATCTTCGGGAAAAAGGAGCCAGGTCTGGCAAATAAGGTGGGTGTTACCAGCTAAAAACTGCTTCACAGGTTGTGGGCTGGTGCACATCAACATTTTCTGACGACGGTCAAGAAAAGGTTTGTATTTGAACACATATCTATTTGTACTGGATGAAGTAATCGAGTTGAGCCTTGTCTCACTGTGACAGGTTAAAACATGTTCTATAAGTATTTTTTTATCCCCTCCTACTCTTGGTTCCTGAACCAAGGTTATTATCTGGTATTTTTGTGTCAGACCATGAAAATAATTTTTACTGGAAAGAAAATAATCACATTTTGTAGCAACAGGTGTCTTGAAAAAAATGAAAGAACAGAACAAAAAAAAAAAAACCAAACAAACCCAAGCTGTATCACTACAAAATAAAATGGAGCTGCTGAACAGCAGTGTGTTATTGAAGGTATACAAACACATATGCAAAGCTTCTGCCTAATCTGCTTATGTCTCTTTTGTCTGAGAAATATTTATTGGCTTAGAAATAGGCATCTTGTTTTCTGTAAGGAGATTTTCATATGTTCCTCTTGTATCTGTCAGCTTAAGTCAAAAACTGAAATATATAAATATTCTTACCTTTTTCTGCCTTGTATTTGATTACTTCTATCATTTGATCACTATCTAAGTGTAACTTTGATTTCTTCTTTTTTTGTAAAGAAACATGATTTTGATTATATTGAGAAAAGTTAGCATGCAATTGGGCACTTGCAGCTGTACTTACAGTTCCCTAGGGTGATTTGCCAGTGTACCATTGTCTACACTCAGGTGTTTTTTTTATTTGTAAAACCTCTGTGAAGTTAAATGAGATTAGGGGCACTATAGTGCACATAGAAATGCTGTAATATTTGTGCTCTCTTCTGTGGTCACAGGAAGGCACTGAAAGGTTTTAATGGTCATTTCTTCAAGACAAGAGTGAGAAGAAGAGTAAGTTTCTGAAATGCTTGACTGCCTTCTGTGTCTCCAGAGTTCTGTAAAGTAGGAATAGTTGGCTGCCTGTCTGCTATTGTGTTCACCGAAGTATTATTGTTTCTAAATTATATTTTAATGCTAATCAAGGTACACTTTTGAAGGGCCCAGTGTAATGATAGAAACGTTGCTGAGGTCCTGCTTATTTTTATTGTGCTGGTGCATCATGGCAGAATGTAGATAGTCAATAGGTTTGTGTGAGGTTGATGAGGAAGCACCAAAACCAGTCATCTGTCAAGTCAGTGATGAAGTATTGTGGAGAAATCAGTGAGAATAACTTGATAAAACTTACTGAAAGCAATGCACCTACAGAGAAACTACTCTGTTGGAAATCTGTTACTATTAAAATAGCAAAAATACTATTATTGCATTTTAAAACTGACAGAACAAAGGTGCAGGCAACAATGGAGAGAAGTTTGACAGAGAAAGATGATGCTTACTTGTAGTTTTTCACTCCTGGGCTGCTACTAGGATACTTTTAACAGTTTTGCCCATGACACCCCACAGTAGTTAAAGTGGAACAGTTAAAGTAAACAGATTGGTGTCTCTCTGCAAATTGTATTTTGGTTTAAGTTGTTTTACCTGAAATAATCCAAAGATCTTAACATAACTAGTTTTGAGTAACATACCCTGCCGACAGAATAAAGAAGGATTCTAGAGTGTGCTCTCTACTCGACTCAAATGCGTAAATCCTCGGAGTAAAAGCTGTTTTAATGTTAGTTTAATGTTAGTTCTTTTGATTCTCTAGAAGATACATACTAGCTCTCTTTTTCTTGGATAACCTGTTAGCTTTTGGAAGAATTTATGAGATTTGTGTTAATAAAATCTGGATTGTTTAATGTACAAGAAAGGGTTATAATGGTATGCAAAGTTTATATCTGTACATTGTAAATATGATGTTACTGAGTAATTAATAGTGAGAAGATATGAGTAAAAAGGTGCTTAAATAATCCTGATGGGATCAGTGTGCTGAAAGCTTATTTTGTTGTTCAGTCTATTACCAACTTCTGTTACTGTACACTATAATACAATATATACATACACATATATAAAATACACTGCAGCTAATCTTTTCATAAACTTATGCATGCTTACAAAACTAATTTAAAGGCTAATATCTAAAGACTATCAAATTGCCAGATATCTCTGCTTTTTGCAAGCTGCAATTTTAGGGATTGAGTGGGTAAGAACACACAATCTCTGATCTTTTTTCTTTTTCAGAACTTTCTTCCTTTTGTGTTTCATTTATTAACATTGAAAGTGTCCTTTATCCAAAGTTTCATGGTTGAATTATTTAGTAGCTTATAGTATATTCAGCAATTTTGCAGCTGTTCTTTAGAAATGATCTTCTAACAAGCAGGGGAGGCAAAAATTTCTCTGCTTTAAAACCTTTTAAATTTGAAGTTTAAAAATATCTCCAGGTTATATTGTTTCTTGTCATGTTCTCCCACTATAAAGGAGATAGTTTAAGAAAAGCCTCAACAGCTAAAATGTGAAAGTGCCATGATAATTGCAACTTAACAGTAAATAAAAGGGGAGGTTGACTTATGGGTTACACACACACACACACCCCACATATATGTATATTTCCCCTCTGAAAAATCTTATTTCAGAGGTGGGTATTTGCCCTTTCATACAGTATCCCAATGTACACAAAGTAATGGGGAGGGTGACCAGTACTGTTTGGAAGATACATCCATAGGAGTACTACCATGAAAATTATCTGGAGGTGTTTCTGTATATCTGTTTTGTGTCAAAAATCTAAGCTTTTGAGCTCTAGAATATGTCCTTCTATGTAGTTTCTCTTGCTTTGATTAAGAGATTCATCTCCCAGAGAAGGAGGAAAATGGACCCTGTCTAGTTGAGTCTAAAACATTTCTTGCCATGCAGAGGCACTGTTGATAGTCGTAGTTATGTAAATGCAATTCCTGGTAAGCGCAAGGTTTAATAACCAAGTTAAGTCTACTGTAATGGAAACAGACTGAAAAGAAAATTTGTGGTGTTAATTTTAAAGCCGAATAGTATTTTTAATCCTTTGACTGAATCACTCAAGTTTGCTGTGGTGTAAGAAGCTCAATTTGCTGCAGCAGGAGCAAATGATTAGAGATAATGCTTCTAGTCACAGTTCTGTTCATGTGAGACCTGAGGATAAAATGTAAAGTGTTAGAAAAGAGCATCAAAATTGGATACTCGGTGATTTCCTTTTCACTGATGCTTTTCTGTTGAAAAGCAACTCAGGACTAGTAAAGCAAAGCACCTGAGGACTAAAAGTGTTAACCCTCATCTAAAAATTATATGTGAAGATAAATATTTCCCTCGAATGTATATTCTTGTTGCAAAAGATATACTAGACACTTGATGCTTTATATTCGTGGTTGCCCACGAAGATAAATACCTTCTTCAAGGGGACTATAGATCATGATTTTTACTGTAGCATATTCTAGTGCCATACCATTTTTCATGTTTTGGAAGAAAAGAAAAAGGAACACCAGCCATAAATCCTGAGAACCTTTCTTCTGGATACTTTATTTAGTAGTTGACTGTGCAGCAAAGTGTAGTGGTGTGTAGGTGTTGCCATATTAATGTTGTTCATAGATAGATATCTTTGGCAGGACTGGCTTTACAAGTACTCCATCATATGTACATTTTGGCTTCTCATTTACTCTACAGAAAGCAGTGTTTGTTTTAGTCCAGCCTGACCAGTAGGTTAGTAAACAGGAGTATGAAAGTCATAAGAATAGTAGTCGGTGTCTGTAGACCCAAGAAGTGTCCTTTTTGACAGAAGTTGCTGTAAATTGCAGTAAAATTTCTATATTGGTGGGAATGGTTGGATTCGATGATCCAGTGGGTCTCTTCCAACCTGTTGATTCTATGATTCTATGATTAAAACACTGCAGATTTAAGTTCTATATGAAAGGTGTCAGGCAGACTTAAAATTGTTCCCATATGCTTTTGTGATCTCTAGCCATTTTTTCACTAGGTCTTAATTTTCAAACATTCAAAACCCAGTTATGACAACTGAATTGATACTTGAGCTGCTTGTCTATTGTCAGGGGGAAGCAGTTGAGGAACAAAAATAATGCTTTTGTTACATTAAAACGAGACCTATTTAAACATGAGAGAATGGCAGTTCTCTTTTTTGAGAACAAGTATTTTCAAGGCGGCTATGCAGGTAAAATCTGGCTTTCGTTACTGTTCCACTAGCTATTACTAGGGCAATAGAAAGCCTACATAGAACAGCTGTGATGAAACTTGCCTTTCAGAAGCATTGAGTATGCAGTTGCAATTGAAGTGAACAGGAGTTTGCTGTTTTGAACGTTGTTTGAATGATTTTGTACTTAGAAGAGACAATGTAAAACTCAAATTAATATGTTTCTAGCGGGTCCCCCAAAATTAATGAGGGGACAGTAGTGACAGTTTTGGGTCTAATATTTCTTTTTTTTTCTCCCGGCTCAAGCTTTGAACTAGTCTTATAATCACAGAAGTGATTTGAATTTGAACTTGTTCATTTTTGCTGTTATATACCATGGTTATAAACGCCTAGAGGCATTTTAGGGAAATAAATAAAAGGGAAATAAATTTTCTGGTTAGGATAGGTTCTCATTAAACATGGTCCATGCCCGAACAGCTTTAAAATAATAATATACCTTATATGTAATAGGCTATAATAATTACTTCAAGTTGCATTTCTAATTTTAACAATTTTTTGTACATATGTTGAACACTCCTTAATTGTGTTGGGATTTTTAACAAGTGAAAGTAGGATTTCCAATCTTGAGTAATATGCTCAGAAATAAAGCTGTGTACCAGGATGTCTTGGGTGGTAAGTCTTGTCTTCTGGGCTGTAACATCTTGGCCCCGTGTTCTGTGTGACTGTTGCCACCTGTCATTGTTGAAGTCACCATTCAGGAATGGGGCAAGGTGTTAAAAACTATCCTTGAATTTTAAATACACAAAACTAGATGTCTTTGTGTATTTCTCTAGTGGGGCAAATTAAAATTTTGTATATCTTAAACAGGAAGGGGCAGATTCCAAGGTTTAATTTGCATTATTTGAAAAGGTGCATGTGTGTAGTAAGGAAGAGTGCAATAACTGCTACCATGTATTTGCCTGTGTAGATACTTATGCAGCATGCCTGGCTTGGGTTTATTTGACCTTAATACAAAATTAAAATCTTTCTTAAAGCTCCTAGAAGTAGCAAGCCACAGCAAAAGAGAGAAGATATTTTCTGCAGTGCTGAATGTTGTAATCGCATTTAGAGTAATATGGAAGGACAGAATAAATCTTTTCTCACTGAGAAATACAAACTTTTTCCCTTTTTTTTTTTTTTTTTTTGAGGTGTATAGTAAGGTGGCATTTCAGCACTGATGGAATCAGGAGAGTGGCTGATAGAAATCAGTTTTAACATCTTTTACATAGGAGATGGAAATTTCTTATTTGAAAATAAAACTATTTGAAGGCAAATTTCTCCATGCAGTTCCTGTCATGAGCAGAGAAATTATTAGAAAAATGAGACATTGTGGAAGACATAGTTTTGCTAGATTTTGCAAAAACTGTGTTTGCCTGTGATAGCTTTATATAATTATGATAGAGCACCAATAATGAGGCTTTGATTTCAAATTCCTGATACAATCCCCAAGGGAAAAAAAAAGAAACATGCTGCTTGACCTGTGGACAGATAAACTCCCTAATGTTCAGTTAGGCAAGTTTTCAGCTGAGTAACATTCAGCCTTCTTGTTGGCCAAAGATGCAGGTTTAAAAGATGTAGAAGAGACAGAGAAGCACGTGCTAAAGATTTCTCATATTTCTGTGACACACACGTGGCCTCTTATCATTGATGGTTGCTTGCCATCTGGTCTTCTCACATGAGACACCAAGCAGCATTTTTTCTGTTGTGCAGTCGGAAATGCAGACAGAAGGAGATGCTGACTTTACACTGAGACTATACTGTGAGCTAAACAAGAACACAAATTTATAGCATACTAACTATTCCACAAGTGTTCCCTGTGCATTTTTTTTGGGTACAAGTAGTACTCTGTCCTACCTTTGTGTTAAGGAATATGGGATTGGTCATCCCTCATTCAAAATGCCTGTGCAAGGGAACAATGCCAAGAACCTAATGGTGCAGAAAATCCATATGCAGTTACTTAGCAGTAACTTTTCCTTGACAACAAGCTCTTTTGTAATTTCATTTTTAGAATATTAACTAAGCCTGTTTTATAGGGAACTTTTATAATCACATAGTAGTGGTTTATAATTAAGAATTGCATTGGTTAGCCTTGGAGGACACAATTCGGTACAACCTAGGGATGACTTCAGTTCCAGTGCATTGGAGTATAGGAATCAGATTGTAGATCTTCATGTGCCTTCTAGGCCTTCATGCACCTTTGTGGATTTGTCAGTTGATGAAAATTAATTCACTGCTTAAAAAAAAAGCTTAAAAATGCAAACATAAATTTTAAAGTGGCTGAGGAAATTAGTTGTCAGCAAGAATATATCTTTGATACAGTGCTCAACATCTAAACATGATAAACCTTTTTCAGAAATTTATGCAATGTAATTTCATAACTGTTTTTTAGAAAAGTTAATTTCATTTCTATGTTTCTAATTTGTAGGTACATTGAAACCTTGAAAGAGCACAAACCGAAAATTATCTGGGATGAACAAATTGCTGAACACTACTTTGAATACAAAAAGTGAGTGACAATTATTAGCTTACTGTTCTGCAAGTATTTTTGTGCATGGCTCAATACACAATGAATTACCAACTAACTGTAGTATGCAATTCAGCAAATGGAAATTCTGCTGTTTGTGATCTGCATGTCAACACTGAACTGCAGCATAAAAATAGAGTGTTTCAGGCAAGAGAAGTAAATCAGAAGATTAATGAAATGACATAAGCTAGAACAGTCTTTAGAAGAGAAGTCTGATTAGTCATATCCTCAGAAGTTATCTGTCAGTTATCTGCTGAGTGTCAGTTAATCAGCAGCTCTGAGATTAGTCCTGTGAACTGGTGGGTGATTACCAATAACTGGGCAAAAAATAGTTCTGAGAAAAATCTGTGGAACAAGAACCTGGTCTTACAAGTCCTACTGATAAGATTGGCCAAGCAACAGGCTTCCACTTAAAAGAATGGGCTGTAGAGAGGGATAATATCAAGTGACTTCCCTATAAAGCTTTGAAAAGGACTGAGAACGTGAAGGGAAAGGGTAATAACTTTCTTTGTCGTCTCTCTTTCACTGTGAGATGACAAGTCAATTCCTGATGTTGTGAAAAAACCTCTATTTAAAACAGCTTTTAACAACCCCCCAGAAACATTGTATTAATCTTCAGTGATAATTTGCTGGTTTTGTATGCAAATATACAAAAATATGGTAAAAGTATAAAAACAAAATCCTACTACTTCCAAAAAACTGTGCCTTGTTTATTATTCATGGTAAAGTGAAGAAGACACACCACTAAAAACAAGACTGAAACATATTTTAGGGTGCCTCAAAGAAAAAAAATTGAACTACTTTGTTATTTACAAAATACCTTCTTGATTTAAATATTTTTAATGTATTTTTAAAAAAGAAAAAAAAATAAAAAATGTCGTGCTATTATATATTTAGATTAATTTTCAAGGTTTGTCTCAGTCTATAATTTTCTCTTGACTTCTCAGCAACACATATTTCTTATTGCAAATAAAAAAAACATTTCATTTATTTACCCTTATGGTTTGTATGAAATTACTTGGATCTGTGTTCCCTCATATTTAATTCTTTGGTATCCTGCTGTAAAATTACTTTGTGCCAAACAATCACAAGTTCTTTCATATTAACTAAGGAGCAATAAATTAAAAGCTTAGTTTTACTGATTTTTAATGCACAGTCCAGCTGGAGACACAATGGCTGCTGGATGAAAATTTTGCTCTTAACAAAGTAAATCTGAGGGTTCTGTTTGAATGGCATGCTTCTGGGATTCATTTCTGACATTTCCTAAATGTCTCCTTGTAAACGGAATGTGTCGGAAAGGGGTAGCTTGTCAGCAGTATCACAGCATTTACTTTTGAAAGCAAATCTTTGGAGATGCTTGTTTGTAGGCTTTCTGGAGGAATTTTGATGCATAAAGCATACTGGATCTGAAAGTCACTCTAAACTTCACGTGCTGCACTGTGCTTGGCAGGTGGCCTTGTTGCTCAGCATGCCTGCAGTGGTTCAGCCGGCTGCAGGGGGACATAATTTAAGGGAACTCTTTTTCAGATACCACTTTGGTTTGCAAATGTTCAGTTACATTTTAAGGGGATGGCATCCAATCCTGAAATATACTTCACTGGTGAAGCATTTCACCTGAAAATTTTGTGTTTCTGCAGTTACTAAGAAATTAAATCTTTAAGCAAAGCACAGCTAATGATTTTCATGTAGCAGGCAGAGACCAACTATTACAAATAGTTACAGAAATCTGTTGTCTCTGAGTGCTTGTCCCAGTGCACTTTACAGGTAAGTATACGTTTAAGTAAGCGGGGAGATTTTAGGAGCAATGCCTACTTGATCTCTTCGTGCACTCATCATTTACTCCTACTCTGATAAAGTGGTGCTGTGAGACCACTTATAACTCATCCTTCTCATTATTAGGGTTTTAAAATACAGCGTTGGTATCTATGTCCAGTGTAGCTTGCCCTGTCTGTATATTTTATAAAGCTAGTGTTTAATTTAACCTGAAAGATGGTAATTTGGGGAATTGGGGAAAATGTTTTGCAGTCTGCATCTGACAGCCCAATGTCGTCATCTTTTTCAGATGGATATTTAGTACGTGTAACTGTCTTTTGCAATCTGACATGTTTATAATCCAGTTTTAACAAGATATATCAGTGTATTTGCTTAGATCTAGTATCAAAACACATCTCTGTTGTGAGCTTTCTTCCCGGATCCCATATTTTCACTGTCAGCCTTTTCACCTCTTTTATGAGTTGTCCTCTTTCAAGCACACTGTTAAATAAGTGGTGTGGTTTAGCTCCAGCCAGCAACAAAGTACCATGTGGCTGCCCATTCACTCCTTCTCCTCAGTGGGGTGGGAAAGAGAATCAGAAAGAAATATGTAAAAATAATCACTTGGCCGACTCCCCCAGTTATATGCTGAGTATGATATCACATGGTGTTGAATACCACACCTACCTGGATCAGCTCTCCCAGCTGTGTCATCTCCCAGCTTCCTGTGCACTCCTCGCCCTCTCACTGGCTGGCCAGTATGAGATGCTGAAGAGAATTAACTCTATCCCAACTGATCCCAGGACTATTAGTATCGTGTCTGACTGGACACAGTGTTATGCCCAGAGAAGTTTGGGACTTCCGATTTAATAATGAAAGTTACCTGATTTCTTCCCAAATGTTATTAGGAAACTGTTCTGTGATCTTTAGGTGGTTTGAAAGGCCTTATCCTGAAGCCTGTTAAAGAATCCTTTAGATAGCTAGGGGTTTTCATTACTGTAATTGTTGCATAATGCTGTGCAAAGTCTCCTTTATCAGGTCTTTGACTCTATACAGTCACTTTTTGAACTTTCTAACTTTCCAGCTACACGCATTGTCAAACCCTATTTAAGTAGGATGGTTTTGTCGGGAGGACCTTTCTGACAAATTCTCCTGGAACTGATACCTTCAGGATAGTTCCATGGTTGCATAATTGCCTTTTAGATATCTTACATACCTTCTTTTAGTGGCTTTTCTGTCCCCACCACTTTGAGTTTACGTACTATGGTATGTTTTTATCTACAGCAAAAAAGGTGGCAGGAGTTGAAGTTCTTATATGCAGTAGAAAAGGAAGATAAGTAGAGAAGATTTTGGCCCTACTCTGCCCACAGTAGAATGAGTAACGAAGGTGCAAGTATGGAATGAATGGAAGTTGATGGCAAAAGTGTCTTGATTTCAATGACAGAGTGCCTCAGCATCCATAGTGGGATGGACACTAGGCAAGAAATCTTAAAGATATGAGCTACTAAATGGCAAGCAGTATCTGTGTTCAATATGGGCTTTTGATTATAGCTCATGTGCTGAACATACTGGCATACATACTGAATATACATACCTCATTTTTAATAGCAATATCTTCTTCAAAATAAGAACAGTAGTTTTCTTCAGCATTGTCTGTTTCCTTTTAGTGGGAAGGAATGACTGGGTTTGAATTCAAGCCTCAGGTAAAAATCCTATGGGAATCTATCGAAGCTATTGTGACTACTGGTTTTACTGTTTTGCAGAAATAAAGGAGGAAAACATGCTGTCTTCTACCCAACACTGAAGGTAAGTGCCATATTTTCAGGTCAGATGGCTGTAGGTGGAAAGAGATGTTTAATTGACTTATTGCATTATTGAGAAACTACAGAAAATGCAGAACTGTGTTTAGGTTTCTGAGAGTTCACCCTCATATAGTTATGATTCAAAGCTTCAGCTGCCTAAACAAGAAGATTGCTTTTATTGTCGTCTTATGCATAATGGGATTTTGGAATCTTTGAAGATTAGCTGTGTCTGAAGATAAGACTCACCAAGGCAAACTGGTGCTCTGAGAGGATCTATTCAAGTGCATAGTTCATGTGCTAACAGAAATGCTGATTGTCAGACAAGAGCCTGAAGACATTTTCCTGCTGATCATATTGGCGGTAAACTTGGGGAGCTTTTGCTTTCCTATGTAATGGAGTCCTGATTGTCCCTGTCACCCTGCAACACCTTGTTTTCTTTAGTTCTGTTTCCCTTCATTTTCTATTTCAGTGAATACTGCTGACTTACAAAAGTAGGACTCTGCTTCAATCTCTCCCCTCCACCAAAAAACAGATAGGAAGCTCTAACATCTGTACGCACCCACAAGCAAGGTCTGCAAGGAGCAGCACACAGTGGATACTGCAAAATAAACGACAAGTGCTCTTAGTTGGTTACGCTCTTTTTAAGGGGCATTGAGGCACCCGTTTGCCAGCCTGAGAGGGAGAATGGAGTTAAGGTTCAAGATATTGCTGAAAGGGTGCCACAGTTTGTAAAGAACAGACTACTGTCCATTCCTACTCTCTGGTATGGGCACACATAACACCACAAGCCAGAACCTGGGCAGAATCAAGGAAGCCTACAAAGCCCTGGGAGTGAAAGTGAAGAGTATTGGTGCCCAAGTTATCTTTTCTTCCATTTTACAATGAAAGAGTGCAACCAGAAATAGACATATAATGCAAATCAACGTATGGTGTCGTTGGCTGGTGCTGTTGTAAGGGTTTTGGCTTTTATGGCAATGGAACTACAGCCTCTTATGGAGGGACAGCATCTGCCTGTCCAGAAGATGCAAGGAAATCTTTGGCAGCAGGATGGCCAACTTGGTGAAGCAGGCTTTAAACTGAAGGACTCGGAGGGTGGGGCATAAAGTGGCCAATGCTCACACCATTGCATCCAGCTGGAGAATAAACCAGGCTAACCAGTGCAGTGACAAATGATCCTTATTTACCTCACAAGATGAGAATCAGACCAACCACCTCAAGTGTATGTGTGCACTTAGCCTTGGGGAACAGACAGGAGGAACTGGAGCTCTGTGATCAGGCAGGAAGTTATGATATAGGAATAACTGAAACATGGCGGGACAATTAACATGACTGTAGGATCATGATGGATGGATTTAGGCCCTTCTTAAGACAGGCAGGGAAGAAGAGCGGGAGGAGTCGCACTGTATGATAAGGAAAACCTTGAATGTATAGAGGTCACCTATGGCAATTGTTGAAGACCTATCAGATCAAAGGGGTCTTCAAGGACAAGATCAAAGGGGTCATCTCCGAGGGTTTTACAGTAGGCATCTGCTGCTGACCTCCAAACCACAACAAGACCAATGAAGCAATACTTGGGTCATTTAAACAAGCTTTGGGTTAATGGGACCTGCTTCTTCTGGGTGACTTCAACTATTCAGACATTTGTTGGAAGAAAAATACAGCAGCTTACATCTCTCAATTTGTGGAGAGCATAGAGCACTGCTTCCTCATACAAATGTTAGATGGGCCAACCAGGAATGAGACATTGCTGGACTTGCTACTTACAAATCAAGAAAACCTGCTTTGTAATATTTTGGTTAGTGACAGTCTTGGCCGCAGTGATCACAGTATTGTGGAGTTTGGGATCCTGATGAGCACACTGAAGTTTACTACTAAGACAATTTTTTTTTAGATTTCAGAAGAGCAAACTTCAACTCACTCAGAACTCATTTGTGAGTGATTCTGTGGGGAAATTCCTTAGAAGATAAAGGAGCTGGTGAATGCTGGAAGATTTTCAAGAACGCTCTCCTGGAAGCATAAAAACAGTTCATCTCCTTAAAATGATTACTAGCAGCCTTAGTTCCTAGGAAGCCATCTTTAGATTTTCTCAAAGCTATAGGCAGGATGTTAAGCCTCTGTGGGCTTTTAATATTGGAAGGGAATTGCTTCTGTAGGGAATGAATGTCATATTTATAGATAATAGAGACATTTTTTGTGGTTAAACTAGTATGAAATGATCCAAAGTTTGTTTTTCTGACCAGGCTTATTCTCTTAAGTTCCATTAGTACAAGGCTTTTTTCCTTCATTAATCTCATAGTGGTGGAAGTACCAGCACATGCAGGATATTAATTAACGATGTTCCTGCTTAGTAGTACCTATGTTAGAAGGTTTCATTGCAAACCTATCAGAGCAAAGGTAGATTGTACTGCACGTTGTTATGCTATGGGTTTTTTTGGATTTCACCTTGCTATTGTCAGTACTAACCAGGTTAGTAACACTCATTCCCGTACATTTCTTTCATTACTTCTTCTCTAACAGATACTTATCCGTAGTGGTTGATGAATTTACAGAAATGGGTTTTCTTTCCTATTTCAACAAGCTTGTAATGAAATATTTTCAGATTTGTATATTGGGACAAATCACAGAGTTGTTCAGAGAATGGTGATCAAGATTGCTGGCAAACGCCTAATTTTATTTTCCCATTAAAAGTGTGTTTCTTCCCAATTTTAATGTAATAATTTCTGACAGGTTGCTCAAAATTTGTTTGTTCATGATTAGTTTAAAACAGTCATGCAGTCATGGATGCCAGGCCCAGTGATTCTGTTAATGATGCTTTCATACTTTGTTTTCTATGGAAATGAGGTTTAAGCGCATCCCTGGTGTAAGCAGTTTAAGCATTGCAGTGCTGCACTTCAAAGGAAGAAAATTTGAAAATAAAAGATTGAAAACCAGTTATTTTTATCATCTGAATGAAACATACGCAACACTTAAATTGTGGCAGTTTCACTTTTAAACCAATGGCTAAACTAACTTTAAATCAATGGCTGGAGGTCAAAGAGGGACACCTTTAAATATTACTCTCTCAGAATCTTTTTAAAAGAGAATTGTGATAGTGAGAATTGTGACTCTGTCCTAGGAGAAGACAAGGATGGGTAAGAGAACTTGATGGTGTTTGACAAATTGTTTTAATTGTCCTTAGTGATGAAGTTTTATTTTACCCCTGAGACATTTCTGAGAAGAGTTAGAGTTTCTGTACATTGTGAAATGATAGCCTAAATTAGACTAATCCTTTGCACAGTTCATAAATCTAATTTATTTCTGTGGTATTTTGTCTATTTAGCTGGTTATCTTTTATTAGGTCATTGAATTAACTAGTGCAATTATCTATCTCTTACTGAATAAATGCTTGCTAACCAAAGAGTATTTGAAATACAGACTAGGGGTTTATTTTGTATCTGGTTCAAGGATAGAGGTTTTTTAAAATGTCTTATAATGACATGAAGAAATAACAACATGGACCATCAAACCTGTCTGACTGAAAGGTAATTGCTTTATGTGTCTTTGTCTTAGTCCCTCCAGTTGCGCTTAGAGCTTGCAAAAGAATTGGGCACTGGAATATCCATCTGGGAACTGGGACAAGGCCTGGATTATTTTTATGACCTCCTTTAAAATAAGAGACTTTATTGGCTTAATGGAGACTCCACCATCTATTAATTTGAGTGTCCTGGAAAGGTGATTTTTAAAACTTTTTTTTTGTACTTAATGTGATCTCTATGTTAAACTTGATTTTTTCCCAATAAAGAACCTGTGCTGATTCGCAACATAGATGTGATTGTTGGTATCTGATAAAATTGAGAAGAAAAAACCTCCACAAAAACAAACAGAAATTTGTTTAATGTTTCTGAATTCAGAGTCATTGAAAATAGACCAATGTAGCTGGGCTGCCATTAGAGTTGAAAATATTTTCTGAAATTATTTCTACAAGAAATAAAACGGACATCTGATCAAAGTTTAAGACAATGACCTCTCAAACAATTACTAGTAATAACCAAAATGAAGAAATAAATCCATCAGATTATGTCCAGCAGATTTAATATCTGCTTGACCCTTTCTTTGTGTCTTGTAGACTTCTGCTAAGGTAAGTGAACATAAAATGTCAAGGAGGAGATTAATTTGACATCTTTTCCTCAACTTGAAAGTCAAACACTGACAAGCTATGCTGTTAGTTCTGTTTTTTCATGTTAGTAAATTCTTTAAGTAGTTCAAAGTCAGTAATTTCAATTTATGACTTGTTTCTAAATTGGTTTTGTTACAAGAGATGCTCTGCTTTCTTCTGCTTAGTCTATGTAGTGTCTCAGTTTACAGTATTTAGCGCTAGTGCATGATGTGTTAGTAGCTAGTTTGCGGAAACTCTAAAATTTAGCAACATGACTGTAATTGAAATGAAATTAATTACATGGATAGTCCCAAAAGAGACAACCCCAAAGCTCTAACAGCCCCTTGGCTTAAGTATGTGAATGAGATCAGCATCTTTGTGCATTACGCTGTCGTTCTTCAGCTGTACACATTCGTGCTTTCATCTCCATAATACAGATTTTTTATGAACTGAAAGGCTGTAACAACCTGTAAGTTTAAAAGCAATGCCAGAAAAACCTCTCCTGAAATGGTGTCCCTGCTTTTTCTTTTACAATATTTGTGTTTGTAGAAATACACAGGCTTCAAGGCAGTTTCTTCTAAGGAACAAAGAAGTGCTGGGAAGGTGCTGGGAAGTTGATGAGGGTGTCATTGGTTACCAGCAGAGACTCAGGCAATAAATCTGTACTCCCACTTCTTCTCAACACTTGGAGTTGTCACAAAGATAACTGCATTCCTCTGTTTAGACCCAGCCTTCCCAGTAATTAATCTCAGTGGGGAATTTATCTGCCCTTGCTGTTTTCAGCAGAATAAATCCCACTGTAATCCACCATTGATTAAAGAACTATTGATCTTCACCTCTCTGATTTAGTTCTGGCATCTCTTGACTTCTCATACTGCAAGTATCCAGCAGGGTTTACCAATCAAGCTTCTTTCTTCCATACTGTTAGTAGTAAGATAATTTGTTACTTGAATCCCTTTGTTCAATTTGAACTTGAAATTTCTGTTTAGTACAAAAGCAATTTAAAGTCACTCTGGCAATGGTACCTAGAATACCACAAAAATTAAATTGTCTTTCACAGTTTTTTCTAGTTTCAATGGCAATACTGAACCAGATTGTCTCAGAAAAAAATAATAGTCTGTAAGAAATGAAGGAGTTGTGATCTGAAATGGCATCCATTTTCATTTTAGCTAGTAGGTAATTTACAAAACTGTGTGGGCAAGAAAATAATATTTCAGTTAGCTTGTTTCCTCTCTAGAAAAGATACGTCATTTATCATGTTTCATAATTTCTATTATGTGATGATTCTCTATGGAATTCAAGATTCCTATTTGTCTGTGAGTACAGCTATGTTAGATAGAAGTGTCTTTTCCAACCTTCAAGTTAGAATGAACACCTCTGTGTGTCAAAAAGATCATGCTACCCCTTGCTGCATCAAAAAAAATAATTACCATATTAGAAGTATATTGGGATTTTAAGACATCCATGGTATATAGGTGCTTGAGGCTGAGGATGATGCCTCATGTCTCTAAAGGCATTATATGTTTGTTGCTTTAGAAATAGTATTCCAAAAGAAACAAATTTGGCATAATTCTTTATTGTGAAGTTCTCTATTAAAAGAAAAGGTGAGCACCAGAAGGCATGTGAGCTACAGAATGAGAGAAGATCGGCGTTTGATAGATAGGTCTTAACATTCACTTAATTTTTCAGTGCATGCAGAAGTCACGTTGTCTTTTATTAGATATCAGAAGATCCAAAGTGTGCCACCAGAAAAATAGGTTTCTTCTGCAATTTGCACCTCACTGCTTGTATGAAAAGATGAGAGAGATGCTGGTATGAAAACAGATTCTGCAGAGCATCTGTTTTTATGACTTTCCCTCAGACAACTGGGGAAAACTGAGCAAAGGGCAGAAGATGGTGGGTGGAAGTGTTGGAGTTGCATTGCTGTAAGGACCATGGCAGGTGACTTTCATTCCCTTGTTTCAAAAAGAAAAGAAAGTACTGTTCCACAATGCAATGAAAGCATTTTTTATAATAAACCCCCCCAGTTTTCTGTAAAGCGCAAAAAAAAAAAAAAAGTGTTCTTCCATAGAAGCAAGTACTCCACAAATGAGGTCCTTGCAGGGCAAGGCCAAAGACGTTGAACTTAAAGAATCGAGGGTATGACTGGGGGGAAATATCTAGTATTCTATTAAAACAGTTTACATCTAGTACAGCAAGTGGTGAAATGGAATTGTGTTTATTTCAACAGAATATTTAAACATTCCTTTTAATAAGAGACATCTAAGAGAAAAAAGCTGTGCTCTATAACCTTGTTCTGTTGCAAGAAACATTTCTGTGTATCATTGTAAGATTACAGGTGCTATGTATGTAAAGGTATCTTTTAGTTACCTGATGCAAAATGGAGCTTTTTTCCAACTGACCTTTGCTCTTGTCTTTCCCTGTGTTTCACTTTTATGCATTGACTGAGAAAAAGAAATAGCAGCTGATTCTGGTGCCGCTGGCCTTTGATATGAAGCTACTGTTTCTATTGTCAATTATTGTCCCACACATCATTTTAATAGTTGCCAGAAGTTTTTTATTTTTCTGTGTACAAGTAAGTGTTTTATCAAGACAGAAAAGAACACTTGATCTGATTACTTTCAGGATCACACGAACTATACTTCTGGGATAACAACATTGCATCTTATCTCAGGAAACATGTCTCTGTGGTACATGTATATGTCTTGGAAATCGGAGGTGCCATAGAGTCTTTGTAATCAGAAACAGTTTAAACAGAGAATTGTGGAAAATAAATTGTTTAGCCTGTCTCATTGTGAGATGCTACTTCTTCAAGGAAGATTGCTTTGATGCCTTGTTTTATAGTACCTTTTGCTATCATATCAAGGTGTCAAACCCAGAATTAACTGTAGCTTCCAGGCAAGGAACTGGAATTGCTAGAGAATAGGTAGGGTAGGCCTAAGGAGGACAATAGGAAAACAGCTTCTTTAACAACTACTTATTACTTAGAAGTTGAGCAAGTTTTAAGAGTTCAGTGTTGTTTATGGGCTTGGGTGAAAGTATAAAATACGTTTTCTGTTCCAACTATGAGCACATAGTAGGTGATTATTTTTAAGAATGGGATGGTGTTTTGTGCATACCTCTCTGTGGAAGCAGCCAAGTTAATGGGCATTTGTGGGAACTGTAATTACAGGCTTTCCAGAATTTGGAAGTGTCTTTGAAGTTTACTGTTTTGATTAATATACAGTGCAGTTGTTGGACTTCAGTTAAACAAGTGGCAGCACAAAGCAGATTGAGTCTACCTCTGTAGCTTAAAGAGGTTATACGTTACAATTTCCTGAAAAATCTCTTTCCATCAGTGACCTCTTTTTTATGTAGTAATGGCAAATTAACTAAGCCTGAATTAGTGACTTGTAGTCTACCAGGTAATCAGTTTGACTCTGTTTGTTGGGGAAAAATATATCTTCTGTTTGGGAAAAAAAAATAAAATCTTTAATATGAATAAATAACTGGAATAGAATTTAGTTAAAATTCCTTAACCAAAAATTTGTGAAGATAAATAACATCACTTATCTTGTTAGTGTTTGAGAAATATACCTTTAAATGTATTCTGTTAGAATGATAACTTTAGAACAGAATATTATTTTACAAGAAAATGTGGATGAATGGAATCAAAGACTCAAAATTGAAAACAACTAGTCCTTCTACATTCATACATGTATCAGTTACCTTTTCTGTTAATGTTTACTCAGTTATGTAACTTAAAAAATATTTTAGATAAAAGACTGTAGAAAATCTTATACATGAAAAAATGTTTCTTACAAGTTTTTAATGAAATAACCTCTTGCTCTGACTTTCAACATGTTAGAACTAATTCTCAACTCAACTGCTGAGAATAAAGCAGAGGGGCACTTTTGAGTTGTCTTCACATGGCACATAAATTATCATATTTTGATCCATCTGTTGTGTGGAGTTTCAGTTAAGTTAAAATTTAGCAATTGTCTGATATGGGAAGGCAAAATGGAAAAGGGAAAGGGAAGGAAAGGGAAAGGGAAGGAAAGGGAAAGGAAGGGAAAGGGAAGGAAAGGGAAGGAAAGGAAAGGGAAGGAAAGGAAAGGGAAGGAAAGGAAAGGGAAGGAAAGGGAAGGAAGGGAAGGAAAGGAAAGGGAAGGAAAGGAAAGGAAAGGAAAGGAAAGGAAAGGAAAGGAAAGGAAAGGAAAGGAAAGGAAAGGAAAGGAAAGGAAAGGAAAGGAAAGGAAAGGAAAGGAAAGGAAAGGAAAGGAAAGGAAAGGAAAGGAAAGGAAAGGAAAGGAAAGGAAAGGAAAGGAAAGGAAAGGAAAGGAAAGGAAAGGAAAGGAAAAGGAAAGGAAAGGAAAGGAAAGGAAAGGAAAGGAAAGGAAAGGAAAGAAAGGAAAGGAAAGGAAAGGAAAGGAAAGGAAAGGAAAGGAAAGGAAAGGAAAGGAAAGGAAGAAAGGAAGGAAAGGGAAAGGGAAGGAAAGGAAAGGGAAAGGAAAGGAAAGGAAAGGAAAGGAAAGGAAAGGAAAGGAAAGAAAGGAAAGGAAAGGAAAGGAAAGGAAAGGAAAGGAAAGGAAAGGAAGGAAAGGAAAGGAAAGGAAAGGAAAGGAAAGGAAAGGAAAGGAAAGGGAAAGGAAAGGAAAGGAAAGGAAAGGAAAGGAAAGGAAAGGAAAGGAAAGGAAAGGAAAGGAAAGGAAAGAAAGGAAAGGAAAGGAAAGGAAAGGAAAGGAAAGGAAGAAAAGAAAATTCTGCCCCTCTGTGTATGAATTCTCCGCCAACTGCCCCGGGTAGGAGTAGAACTTGATCACAAGTTGTTATCTTGCTCACCTATTTTTCTGAAGAAGGGGTAATGAAGCTCCAGTGAAAATATTCAGTGTAGATAAGCAGCATATTGACTTTCTAGAGACTTCTTTACTCTCCTAATTTCATTTACCAGAAGCTGCTAATCACAACTGACATATATGCGGTAGAAGAAGAGCACAAACCCTTCAATTTCTAGATTACATGCTGTGGTTTGGGGTGGGTTTTTTTGTTTGTTTTGGTTTTTTATAAGTGGCTTGCTGTAAGGCTTGCAGAATTGCTGTATTTTCCTGAATTTTTTGAAGCCAGTCACAATTTCTTGGAGCAGGGCTATCTAATGTTACAGATCTGTCATCTTTTGCTATGGAATTCCTACTAAATGTATGCTTGCAGCAGGGATTGCTTGATTGATACATCTCACCTTTGTCAAAGGTCAGTGTGTTTGGAATAGAAGTCATAAGATTATGTGGTTTCACCAGTTTCCTCCAGTAGATTTGGTAGTGGGCAGGTGTTGTTGGACTCTATGACCTTAAAGGTCTATTCCAACCTA